>JALMGJ010000001.1:109415366-110015366 GCA_023362775.1 Charina bottae
ACAGTACTTGCAGTTCCTCACTCTGTCCATACCTTCTAGCCAGATGATCTCTTCCTCCTGCAATAGAGGAAATTCTGCATTTCAGCATGGAATACAGTTAAAAGCCAGGATTGCATAGATTGTCACCTGCTTGTTATCCTTGTTCAGAGTTTCTGCTGCTGTCCTTTTCTACCTTATCAGGGAGAACATGAGTGTGCATATATGTGCAGAAAGAAATTAATGACTCAGCATGTATAAATAAGTTTGTGACAATCTATTCATGTGAGTATTTATTTGAGAGAATGTATATGAATGAGTAGGTCTCCATGCCACATCCAGAGTCAGCTCTAGTCTTTCTTACTGTGGCACATCTCCTGAGCATCCGCCCACTAAAACATAGTGGCTTCCACCCACTAAAATGTGGAGCTGTTGCAAGCTGGGAATAACTGCAGCTTAACTCTCTTTACAATTTCATGATTCTGCCCATCTGTGAGGAGAGTTTGCTTAAAGTCTCATTTTTACGAGATGACTGTTAGTCTTTGAAAAGAAATACTGAGGAGAGAAGGCCATGGGTCATTTCATTTCTTGCATATGGCAAAATACTCTGATAAAGAGAAAGTCAGCCTATTCCATAGTTACTTCTGAAAGATACAGTTTTGCCATCCTCCTTGGACACAAGAGGATGACTCCATTGGAGAACTGCCAGCTCCTTAGCTTTGGAGTCTGAAGACTGAAAAGTTAGATGAAGAGACTTTTTAGTAGTCCAGTTAGCTCCTCCAGGGAGGTGGAGCTGACCACATAATGTCTGACTATAAAAGATTCCAGTTCAATTAGAGCATTGATGGATAATATTTTAATGACTGAGAGACCGTACTGAACATTGATTGATCAAAATGTTCAAAACTGAAGTGGGTAGGATGAAGAATGGGCTATTCTGTCTTTCCCATAACTTTAGAGCATTTTATTTAAAATTGTTGAACCTATTTTAGGGTACACACTAAACATTGTATTTCCTGTCTCAAAATGATGGAAAGCCATGCCATTGGTGTTTAGCCATCATGGATGGAAGCATCTGCAGGGACTGCAAAAGCAGCTTTTGGTTTAGAATGCTTCAGGGACCATGTTCTTCTTGTATGAGCTAGACAACTTCCTATTTCTGCTCTCTTTATTTGAAGACTTCTGCCTTGAGCTACTTTGTGCTCCCTGACTTCTCTGTGACCCCTCACTTGGTTCCAGAATGGGACAGTATCCATTTCAAAAACTCTGGTACTCTCAGTGAAATGCATCCCCTTCCTGAGTTCTCCTCATCATTTTAAAATCTAATTCATTGTACTGTGCATCAGATGTCATTGCAATGTCACATTCCCCTACCAGTGGCAAGGCCTAAGTCTGAAAAAAACTGTAAAAATCTGTTTTCTGTAACCATGCAGGGCGGTTCCCTCCCCAGTCTGTATATTATTAGTAGCCCATGGTGGGGATAGGGCGATGCATATTCTCACCGCATCAAGGAAACAGATATGGAATTAGTAGATATAATGGAGGAAGGGAATTCAATGCAGGTCTGCCAGTTTGGATGGTTGCCAATATTCTTTGTAATCTGCTATTCCAGATTATAAATCAGTTCTGAGTTCTCTTCAGCACAGGGGCCCAACCACCAACTAATGCTCAACAGATTAATATCACATACAGGTTTGTAGACCTTGTGGAACTTACTGTATATCATTCTTAACTGATAGGTGGTAAACTCTTTAGAAGATAACACAACTATCCAAGATCATTCCAATGAAAAGGGATTATTATTTTAGTGCAGAAGGGATCCCCTCCTACTGAGATGGTTGATGTATAATTTACTTTAGTTGCAACAAACTTTAGAACAGTTAGCAGTAGGGAGAAGACTAAGAAGATTGTAACCCTGGGTTAAAATTGACTTGTACACTTTTTTCTTGCCGTTAATGGAAACACATGCATGCACACAAACACCTATCAATGTTATGCAGCAAAATGGCTCTTCTTTCGTTCCCTGTGCTGCATGCTGATAACACTTTTTGAAAAGGTTCTGCATATAGTTGTTTATTACTTGGTTTTTTTAAGCTACTCAGGGTTGTCGATCGGAAGATTGCAAGTTTGGAGGTTCAAATCCCTAGCCCTGCGTGCGGAGTGAGCTCCCGCACTAGCTCCAGCTCTTGCCAACCTAGCAATTCGAAAGCATGCAAATGCAAGTAGATGAATAGGTACCACATCGGTGGGTAGGTAACAGCGTTCCGCACGTGTCATGCCAGCCACATGACCGTGGAAGCATCTTCGGACAACGCTGGCTCTTTGGCTAACAAACGGAGATGAGCACCGGCCCCTAGAGTCGGACACGACTGCACAAATGTGCGGGGGGTACCTTTACCTTTACCTTTATTATTCCCCACTGTTATGCCAGGTGTAGACAAAAATGATATATTTCTAGTTTATTAGGCCATTTCCTAAATGTATAGAGT
Source organism: Charina bottae (assembly GCA_023362775.1). Classification (NCBI taxonomy): domain Eukaryota; kingdom Metazoa; phylum Chordata; class Lepidosauria; order Squamata; family Charinaidae; genus Charina; species Charina bottae. The sequence goes on from JALMGJ010000001.1 coordinate 109,417,832, forward strand.
TGTTTTTTTCTCGCCATGTCTCTCCCCTTCCAATCTGAATTTGTCCATTTAGGGTCATCCGCATTAACAAAACACTTTAATTATGTTTCATGCATACAAATTCACAATAAACTAAATGAAGCCAGAGCGTGGGTGAGGGGAACATCCAGGACGATTGGAAACTAATTAGTTTAGCACAGTTGCAATTTGATAAAGAGGGGGGGAAATTAATGTCAAACTGAGGATTGTTAGAAAATGAATTGTCCTTGATGAGGAGTTGAATTTCACATATATACCCTCTGTACACAAGCACACAAAATAGTTACTTAGATACAGCAGATATTGACTTTTTCACAATGTTATAAAGGTTGATCATTCATGGTACCTGTCAAGAACTTAAGTTCTTTTTGGTTTACCTAAATATTTCAATAAAGCACCCTGTGATGGGAGCTTAGATGCATCATAACACATCTTTTCTGTTGGTACTAAGTCAGATGGAAGATGAGCCCCTCAGGTCGGAAGGTGTCCAAAATGCTACTGGGGAAGAGCGGAGGGCAATTCCGAGTAGCTCCAGAAAGTGTGAAACGGCTGGGCCAAAGCCGAAAGGACGCTCAGTTGTGGATGTGTCTGGAAGTGGAAGGAAAGTCCGATGCTGTAAAGAACAATATTGCATAGGAACCTGGAATGTAAGATCTATGAATCAAGGTAAGCTGGATGTGGTCAAACATGAGATGACAAGATTGAACATTGACATCTTGGGAATCAGTGAACTAAAATGGACAGGAATGGGCGAATTTAATTCAGGAGACCATTATATATACTACTGTGGGCAAGAATCCCTTAGAAGAAATGGAGTAGCTCTCATAGTCAATAAAAGAGTGGGAAAGACAGTACTGGGGTACAACCTCAAAAACGACAGAATGCTTTCAGTTCGAATCCAAGGCAAACCATTCAACATCACAGTGATCCAAGTCTATGCCCCAACCACTGATGCCAAAGAAGCTGAAGTTGATCGGTTCTATGAAGACCTACAACACCTTCTAGAACTAACACCAAAAAAAGATGTCCTTTTCATCATAGGGGACTGGAATGCTAAGGTAGGAAGTCAAAAAATAACCGGAATAACAGGCAAGTTCGGCCTCGGAGTACAAAATGAAGCAGGGCAAAGGCTAATAGAGTTTTGTCAAGAGAACACGCTGGTCATAGCAAACACTCTTTTCCAACAACACAAGAGACGACTCTACACATGGACATCACCAGATGGTCAATACCGAAATCAGATTGATTATATACTTTGCAGCCAAAGATGGAGAAGCTCTATACAATCAGCAAAAACAAGACCTGGAGCTGACTGTGGCTCAGATCATGAGCTTCTTATTGCAAAATTTAGGCTTAAATTGAAGAATGTAGAGAAAACCACTAGACCAATCAGGTATGACCTAAATCATATCCCTTATGAATATACAGTGGAAGTGAGGAATAGATTTAAAGGATTAGATCTGGTAGACAGAGTGCCTGAAGAACTATGGATGGAGGTTCGTAACATTGTACAGGAGGCAGCAACTAAAACCATCCCAAAGAAAAAGAAATGCAAGAAAGCAAAGTGGCTGACTAATGAGGCTTTACAAATAGCTGAGGAAAGAAGGGAAGCAAAAGGCAAGGGAGAAAGGGAAAGATATAAACAACTGAATGCAGAATTCCAGAGAATAGCAAGGAGAGATAAGGCGGCCTTCTTAAATGAACAATGCAAAGAAATCGAGGAAAACAATAGAATGGGGAAGACTAGAAATCTCTTCAAGAAAATCGGAGATATCAAGGGAACATTTTGTGCAAAGATGGGCATGATAAAGGACAAAAAAGGCAGGGACCTAACAGAAGCAGAAGAGATTAAGAAGAGGTGGCAAGAATACACAGAAGAACTATACAAGAAAGATCTTAATATCCCTGATAAATACGATGGTGTGGTCACTGACCTTGAGCCGGACATCCTAGAGAGTGAAGTCAAGTGGGCCTTAGGAAGCATTACTAACAACAAAGCTAGCGGAGAAGACAGTATCCCAGCTGAGCTATTTAAAATCCTAAAAGATGATGCTGTTAAAGTGCTGCACTCAATATGCCAACAAATTTGGAAAACTCAACAGTGGCCACAGGATTGGAAAAGGTCAGTTTACGTTCCAATTCCAAAGAAAGGCAATGCCAAAGAATGTTCAAACTACCGTACAATTGCGCTCATTTCACATGCCAGCAAGGTTATGCTCAAAATCCTACAAGCTAGGCTTCAGCAGCATGTGAACCGAGAACTACCAGAAGTGCAAGCTGGGTTTCGAAGAGGCAGAGGAACTAGAGATCAGATTGCCAACATTCGCTGGATCATGGAAAAAGCAAGAGAGTTCCAGAAAAACATCTACTTCTGCTTCATTGACTACGCTAAAGCCTTTGATTGTGTGGATCACAACAAACTGTGGCAAATTCTTAAAGAGATGGGAGTACCAGACCACCTTACCTGTCTCCTGAGAAACCTGTATGTGGGTCAAGAAGCAACAGTTAGAACCGGACATGGAACAACCGACTGGTTCAAAATTGGGAAAGGAGTACGACAAGGCTGTATATTATCACCCTGCTTATTTAACTTATATGCAGAGTACATCATGAGAAATGCCGGGCTGGATGAATCACAAGCCGGAGTTAAGATTGCCGGGAAAAATATCAACAACCTCAGATATGCAGACGATACCACCCTAATGGCAGAAAGTGAAGAGGAACTAAAGAGCCTCTTGATGAGGGTGAAAGAGGAGAGTGCAAAAGCTGGCTTGAAACTCAACATTAAAAAAACCCAGATCATGGCATCTGGTCCCATCACTTCCTGGCAAATAGAAGGGGAAGAAATGGAAGCAGTGACAGATTTTATTTTCTTGGGCTCCAAGATCACCGCAGACGGTGACTGCAGCCATGAAATTAAAAGACGCTTGCTCCTTGGAAGGAAAGCTATGGCAAACCTAGGCAGCATATTAAAAAGCAGAGACATCACCTTGCCGACAAAGGTCCGTATAGTTAAAGCTATGGTTTTTCCAGTAGCAATGTATGGCTGTGAGAGTTGGACCATAAGGAAGGCTGAGTGCCGAAGAATTGATGCTTTCGAGCTGTGGTGCTGGAGAAGACTCTTGAGAGTCCCTTGGACTGCAAGGAGGTCAAACCAGTCAATCCTAAAGGAAATCAACCCTGACTGCTCATTGGAAGGACAGATGCTGAAGCTGAAGCTCAAATACTTTGGCCACCTAATGAGAAGAGAGGACTCACTGGAAAAGACCCTGATGCTGGGAAAGACTGAGGGCAAAAGGAGAAGGGGACGGCAGAGGATGAGATGGTTAGATAGCATCACCGATGTAATGAACATGAATTTGAGTAAACTCCGAGAGACAGTGGAGGACAGGAAGGCCTGGCGTGCTATGGTCCATGAGGTCACGAAGAGTCGGACACGACTGAACGACTGAACAACAACAACTAAGTCAGTAGTTATAGCATAGAGCTTCTACAAGAAAAATATAGGGAAAAAGCATCAGCCATTTTTATTTGTTTGTTTGATTGATTGATTGATCATACATGGAAAAAATAATTTCTGAAACACAGTTTAAAACAAGTAGCAAAGTAGCAAAGGAGGAAAATTCACCTGTATGAATTTTCTCTCATGTGTTTTGTTTCTGTCCTTCTGGAATGTTCGTATCAAGGGTGAGGTGGGGGATAATCTCTGACAACTCACATCTGCTTTTTTATGTATCAGACAGCTAGAAGCAACTGGGAGGGGGAAGCACATACACTTTGTAAGTCCCAGACTTCTAGAATTTCAGTCACAAAATAATAAAAAGTTTTGTGCACAAACTACCCACACACATGCTCCTAAGAAACACCAGCTGTGAGGAGGACTGGTAAAGGAGGAAGGAGCTGGGAGGAATGAGAAGTGAGGTGGGCAGGAGAAAAAAGAGGCAGACAAATATGTGGTCATCATTTGCCCAGTAGTGTCGCTATAAATAGAATTGTTTCTCTGTTTGCAGTGAAATAAATGAGCAATGTTGCAGTTTGGAAAGCAAGAGAAAGAACAGGAAAGCAATCACGGTTTGTGAAAAGGGTTGGTATCTGGAAATAGAGAAAGAGAGAACAAACTCTGTACAGAATATATAAGTTCTATGATTTTGGGAGGTTTAGCTATAGAGGTCACCATTTAACAACCAACAGCAATTAGTTCTTACAAAGTAAATTGGAAATGGGCGTAGGCTTGCCTGTGGGATAAGGTTTGTCATTAACCAAAAAAAATTATTGATGGCATTTGCTATATATGATATATACTGTAGCATGCACTACAATCTGTTCTCGTGACTTCATTCTCTTGGCACACAAAGACCATCATGCAAGATTTAATGGAAGAGTCAGGGACTTCCCAGAGCTGCATTTTTCTTTTTTTTCTTTTCTTTTTTTCTTTTCTTTTTTTTTAAATTTTAAAATAATCTTTATTCTTTACACCATTAAAATACACATACAAAAAAAAGAACACAGAAAAAAAAAGAAAAAATTCCACAAACATAAAACAGAACACAATACATTGCATAATTACATTTCTTGTTTCATTAAAATACGTCTTTACCCTCTTTCCCTAACTTCCTTATCCTTCTTCCCTCTTCTTCCCTCTTCTTTTCGGCACCTTCTTAAACTCTCTAACCACGTCCTTCTTTCCTTCCTCTACCTACTCTTACCTTCTCTACTTTCTAACTTCCCATTACCTCTCTTTACAAAAAAAAAAAACACCTAACAAGACAAACAAAATGGACTTCCTACTTTCTCACCACTATTCTCAAGAACTTTTTCTATATAGATTCAGTATATATAATTAATTTTTAACATTCACAAATCTTATATACACTAATTTACAATTTATATTTTTTGAGTTTTTTCTATAAATCTGTAAAATGGATCCCAACATAAATTAAATTCTTCCATATTCTTATCATTTAATAAATCCGTTAACTTAGCCATCTGTGCTAAATCCATCGTTTTTAACAACCATTCATCTATTGCAGGTGAACATTCCTCTTTCCAATGTCTTGCCCATATAATTCTGGCCGCAATTATTAAATAGAATAATAATTTTCCATATTTCGTATGTATCTCTGGTTTTATAAATCCCAATAAGTACATCTCAGGTTCTTTACTTAAATCTTCTTCCAATATTTCACATATTGTCCGATGTATTGTATTCCAATATTTTTTGGTTTTATGACATGACCACCAAAGGTGAAAAAAAGTACCCACTTCTTTTTTACATTTCCAACATCTATTAGATAATCTGTTATTCATTTTAGATAATGTGTTAGGAGTTAAGTACCACCTATACATCATTTTATAGAAATTTTCTTTCATATTGTAATTCAATGTAAATTTTAAGTCTTTTAACCACATATTTTCCCAAATATCAATTTGAATGTTATGACCTAAATTCTCTTCCCAAATACTCATGCATTTCTTTTTAGGCAGATTTATTGAGTTGTTTTGACTTAATATTTTATATATTTTTGCAATTTGGTGATCTTTATCTTTCCATAACACACTGTCCCAATTGGTCACATTTTCTTTAAATTTAAAGTTTTTATTATCCACTTTAAACTGTTCTTTAATCTGGGCATAAGAAAACCAATTACAATTAAACCCTTCATTTAGTAAATCTTCTCTTGATTTTAATTTATAGTTTGATCCCTCAAATATTAATAAATCTTTATACGTTAACCAATTCCCTTTATTTAAATTACCATGCCATGTAAAAGCTTCTTGTGGCGAAATCCACAGAGGTAAATTTGGTAAAATTGTATTTTTATATTTAAGCCAAATTTTTAATATTGATTTCCTAATGGGATGATATTTAAATGCCAAATTTGCTTTAATCTTATTATACCAGAGGTAACCAGGCCAACCAAATTTGAGATCATATCCTTCTAAGTTAAGTAATTTTCTATTTTCTAGTATTATCCAATCTCTAAGCCAGCAAAGAACACTCGCATCATAATATAATTTTAAATTCAGTAGATCAAAACCCCCATTCTCTTTAATATCTTGTAAAAATTTGTATTTTATTCTTGGCTTTTTCCCTTGCCAAATAAATTTGGCCAAATCTCGCTGCCAATCTTGAAATGTTTTATCCGTTATGACAATTGGTATTGTTTGAAATAAAAAAATAATTTTTGGGAGAATATTCATTTTTATTCTAGATATTCTACCCAAAAAAGATATTTGTAATTTCGTCCAAAGTTGTAAATCGTTTTTTATTTTGTTCCATAATTTAGTATAATTATTCTTAAATAACTCCGAATTATTTGATGTTATATCCACTCCCAAATATCTTAGTTTTTTAACATTTGCAAATCCCGTAAGCAGTTCCATATTCTGTAAACTTTTTTGATTCATATTTAAGTTTATCATCTTCGTTTTTTGATTATTTATTTTGAACCCTGCCAATTCACCAAAGTCATGTATCTTCTTTAACAATTGTTTAATCGAATTTTCTGGATTTTGTAACATTATAACCACATCATCGGCAAAAGCCAGAGCTGCATTTTTCTAATGGGACAACTATTCACATTTATGAGAGAAACCAATTGTATGTTCTCAGGGGTATAACTGCAAATAGGAGGAGGAGCACAATAGTGTGCATGGCATGGAGAGGGTGGATTGGGATATATATTTGCTTTCATAAAACTGGACCTCAGGATCATTCCTGTGAAGTTGCTAGTAATGCCTAGTATCTCACCCTGCTCCCTGCTAAGGGCATGACATTTCCTGATTTGAGTGTGGTGGTCGTCTGACCTTGATCAGGCAGGGGCATGAAATGGAGACAGATACAGGAAGATAAAAAAGCTCCTTGGCCAGGAATACGCAGCATCAAGTAAGACAAAGAAAAATGGAATAGCAATTTATCTTAAATCACTTTCCTGAGAAGTACTACAACAATCAAAAGACAGAAAAGGAAGAATTTTAATCCTGAAATTAAGAAAAAAAGGCAAGATTTCAACACTGGCATCCATCTATGCCCAAACACAGCTAAGGAACAATTCTATGAAACATTCTTACAGATGTTAACAGTAATTACAGAGGAGGAAATAATGATCACAGGAGACATGAATGGAGTGCTAGATCCAAGCTTAGACAAATCATCCCAAGGGAGAGAAAAAAAGGACAGCTTCCAAGAAAGGTTTTTCGGTATATGGGTATATTAGATTAGCTCCTTTGCTCCTGACCTTCCGGAAGAACCTGAAAACCTGGCTCTGCCGCCTTGCGTGGGACCAAGGAAAGAATAGTCACTCTTGGGGATGGCTAATACCTTAGAGAGCTCCTCTCCTACATTGGATCAAGTAAGATCGTTTTACCATCTATGCCTCTTGATTTTAAGCTTGTTTGAATTTTGTACTTTATATTTTATACATATTTTATGTTTTCTGTTTTTATTAATCTGCTGTAAACCGCCCAGAGTCCCTCCTATGGGGGGAGATGGGCGGTGATATAAATTTTATATAAATAAATAAATAAATAAATAAATAAATAAATATTGGCTTTGACCGATGCTTGGAGATTAAAGAATCCCAAAATGAGAAACTACACATTTCTTTCAGCAAGACACCAAACATACTCAAGAATTGATATGTGGTAGATCTCTAAGGCTGTCATACTACCTATCAAAGAAGTGCCCCAATTCTAATGCCCCAATTCTAATATCTTGGTTTCAGAGGGGAAAAATTACCTTTCAGATGGAGAATGAATGAAACATTATTACTTCAAGAAAGCATACTGCAAAAATGCAAATAATTAATTTAAAAATAAATAAATAAATAAAACTTCAGGGATGTCAGAGACAACTATATGAGAGACAAGTAAAGCCTATATGATTATACGTATGCAGCACACTAGAAAAAGAACGTAATACATGGAAATCACAATTAGAAGAGAAAATATAGGAATTAAAACAGATTCATAAAACCAATCCAGATCAACAAGCATTGAAAGAGTTAAATAAAGTTAAACAACAGTTAGATTTATTGGAAATGGCAGAATTTCAAAAGAAGATAAAATATGACAAACAAAATCATTTTGAAAATGCAAATAAACCAGGGAAACTTCTGACATATCAAATTACAAGAAAGAAAGGTGATAAAAGCAATAGAGAAAGATATCAAACTATTATATACAAGATCAGAAATAACAGAACAACTCACAAAAAAATTTAAGGAATTATATTCCAGGCAAAAAAAATTGACAAAGAAAATTTAGAAACATATTGAAAACTCAGCCTAAAGCATTTACTGAAGAAGATACAGAAATCTTAAGCAAATTAATAACAATTCAAGAGTTTAAAGAAGCAATAAAGAAAATTAAAATTAGTAAAGCGCCAAGCCCAGACAGGCTGACAGCCCTATACTAAAAAAAGCTAAACAAGAAACTAGCAGAACCACTATTGAAGACAGTGAATGAAATTCAAACAACAAAAACAATACCAAAGACTTGTGAAGAGGCATATATAACATTAATACACAAAGAAGAGAGTGCTCTGAAGAAACCCCAGTCCCATAGACCAGAGTCACTGGCTGAGGAATTCTGGGAGTTGAAGTCCACACAACTTAAAGTTGCTGAGTTTCAGAAACACTGATATAGACCAATTTCTTTACTACTATACTAGCTGAATGTATGAGGAAGTGCATTTGTGAAATTATACATACAGATCAGACAGGTTACATTCCAAAAAAGAAAATGAAAGATAACAGCAGATTTATCACAACTGCAATAGAATTAATCAACATTAAGAAAAAGAAGGAAGCAGCAATATTTCCAGACAGGGAAAAAGCCTTTGGAATTGACTTTTTTATTAGAGGTCTTAAACAAAATGAATCTAGGAAAAGAATTCAAAACTTGGGTGGAGAGCATATATCATTGGCAAACAGTCCAAAAATATTCAAGTAGCAATTAGTGTGGGGGGAGATAGACGGGGGGGGGGGAGGAGGATCCCAGAATGCACGTTTTATATTTTTTAAAATGTTTTTTGAGTTTTGCTTTTTAATTTTTTAAAAAATCCCTTAAGTATGTATATGTTTCTTACAGAAAATAGTTTTATTATTAAGATTCATTTCTTCAACTTCCTTTCTTTTTATTTGTAAGCTTTCCTTTTTTAAAATAAAAATCTGCCCCCCAGCCACTGTGGGAAAATACAGAAACCCAATCAATTGTCCATATTTCCAGTGGTGTGTGTCTATTGAGTCTGGGTCAGTCTGGATATTGGTAGTTCAAGAAAAAAAAAAAAACCCACAACACTGCCTCCCCAGGAGGTGCCACTTCAAACAACTTGAAGCTGTGGTTCATTAGGAGTTGCACTTCCAAGATGCTGAGTCCTTGATACTGCAGCTGTCTTCTTTTGTCTTTTTGATTGGTGGGCTCTCAATTATAGGCAGTGTTGGATTATAAGAATGGTTTTCCCATCAAATGTTGAGCAAATTGATCGCACAGAGCCTTTGATGGACCTTTAACTTTTCAAAAAAGCTCCACTGAATGTCACTGAGTAGATGGTATGGCTAAAGAAGTATCGTTTTCAGTCTCTAATATAAAAGTACACTTGTAGATTCTTTTTTTGTATCTGCTAATAGTTGTGCAGGTGGCTGATTATGGGGAAAGGCAGCGGCATCCAAGAGGGAGGGGGGAAGCAAGATGGCAGAAGGAATGTCACATGTAAAACTGCCCCTCTAGTACATATAGTACGTGCAATGTCAATGCAAATACAAAAGGGTTGGGACTTACATTGCAATGCCACTTCTACCATCTTCCCTTTTTTGACACCATCCCCTCATGGCCACTGCTGGGGAATAAGTTGCAAGACTCTACCCACAAATTAATTAGGATTGGTTTCAGCCAGAATTAATTTAACATCATTGGATTTCAAAAATCTATGCATCCTATATTCTTGTTGTTGTTGTTGTTGTTGTATGATCTGGTTTGGATCCTCAATTTGATATGATCATATTTAAACAGTTGTTTCTGCTCCATAAGTGTTTAATTTGAGATTATTTCATCTTGCACTGGTGTATATTTTGACAGAAGCTGGTGAAAACTTCTGTCTCACAGTTCTGAGGGCATGATGTTTAACACAGACAAATGGTATTTTGAAAGTTTATCATATCCAAAATATATTTACAGAAGAACATTCAATGCAACATTTGCTAAGCAGAATCTATGTACAAAGTCCAGATCATAAGCTATAATTGATCACTATCAAGGATAAAGAAAAACAACTTTCAAAATTGTTCTGATTGATTTAGAAAAGGCATTAAATAGAAAACAAGTATTTTATAGTGTATCTCAAGAGAGCATTCCACCTTTCCAAGTAGCAAATTTCAAGTATTAAATACTAAATGCAGAGACCGAGACAAAAATATATATACTTTACTATTCTGTCCCTAATATCAGATAACAAAGAGTTGGAGGATAATCTAAGGTTTACAGGCTGCAGTTTTTGACAACTCAACTTCTAGAAGCCCTGAAAACCCCTTTATTACAGAATATTGTTTGGGAATTATACTACATCACAGGGAGAATCAGCTTAAGTATTATTACATTTCTGTGTAGATTTCCCAGATCTCATTGCTAAGCCTAAGAAAGGGGCTCTTTTTAGAAATTGACAGCATAATGGGGCAATTGCTGTAGGCCCCACAGATGGAGGAGACATCCAAAGCGTGAATCAGTATTTGAAATGATCAGATGAATTGATATTTTTCATCCAAAGGAATAAAATTAATCCCAAGAGTTATTTCAATATAGATTCTCCTCTACCGTACTTGGCATTGACAACTGAGAAAAAACAGAATGACACAAGATGCAGTGGGAAGAAAGCAAGGATGGAACTAGGGTCTGTGTCACCCGGGGCAAACATGGATTCCGTGTCGCCCCATGGGTTATTTTGTCATTTTGGCACCCCCCGGGTGTCATTTTGGCACACACCCCAGCGCAGCACCTGGGACACATGCCCTGCTTGCCCCCCCCCCCCTAGTTGTGGCCCTGGAAGAAAGGAAGATGCTAGGTCTTCCATAAAGATCCTGGGCAGTAAAGGGTAAGAGGGAAAGATTCATGCTGTACTGTACAATAACCAAGCAATTAACCACAGACCAGAGCACAACCGGTCTTTCAAAATTCTCCACCATATTTGTAGGCTAAGAAATCAGGTGTGTGACTTCTCCAGGGAAAGGAGAGCTTCAGCAGTTTCTTGAGAAAGAGGAATTCTGTCTTAGAAGGGACAAAATCCTGGAGGGATTGCAGATCATTGGAGAGGTCATTATACACAAAACCCACACAGGAATGAACACTGCTTGATTTGTAGAAAAGTATATCACGTTTGTCCAAAAGGAAGACAAATCTTTAATTAATTACTTTTGAAAGGGGAGATAGATACTATACACTTTCTCACTGAGAGTTGGGACTCTTTAAAAAAAAGAGAGTGTCCTCTATCTTCAAGCATTTTTCTATGAACAGGAGAAGCAGCTACCATTGAAAGTGGAGATTCTAGAAAAATGGTAGGGTTCATGGTGAGAGACTCTCTTTTCTCAGTGAACTCCAGGCATTTTTCTAAAGTCCTCACATCCAATGAAGCTGAAGGAACAACAATAACTTTTCCCTGATTCTCTTGTCTTTCATCTGGAGAGCAAATAGTCCTTTCGTTTCCTTTCTTTGCCTGGCCTTTCCAGTTCCATCTTCTCCATCCCATGTTGTTCCTTTTGTCCTCTCTCTCATTCCAAATGCAGTTCCCCATCACTTATTCTGTTCCATTCTGTTACCCTGTCTTCTTCCTCTTTCTTCTTTGCTGGAAGAATGGAGGTTATGTATGAAAAAGTATGTGTATCTGTGTATAAGTGAGAAAGGGAATGTCCTCTTTTTAAAAATCAATGGATTAGGTTTTAAACTATGTTAAATAAGTATCTTTTGATTTTAATATGTGTTTAACAAAGTATTCTTTTTTATTTATTTATTATTTATTTATTTATCTTATTTATACCCCGCCTAACCCTCCCTAATGGAGGACTCTAGGCGGCTTACAACATCATTACATATATTTTTAATTATACATCCATATATATTACAATACCCGCGCAATTAGGGAGGGGGTGAGGGAACCGGCTCTTCTTTTCCAGGCATCGGAACTACAAGTCCCAGAATGCCTCGCTTTCGGAGCCAGCTGCTGACATCCCGGAAGTTGTAACTGGGATCCGTCGTCCTCTGCCGCCGTCCTCAGCCACCATTCCGGCTTCTCCAGATCTCCGTCTCCATCTTCGGCTCCGAGGCGACTCCCCGACAGGATGCCAGCATATTGCCCCACGTGAGTGGTACCCATTTATCTACTTGCTTATTTAGCTTTCGAATCGCTGGGTTGGCAGAGAGCTGGGGCTAGTGACGAGAGCTCACCTTGCCACGCGGATTCGAACTGCCGACCTTATGGTCAGCAGACTACCAGCTCAGCGGGTTAAACCGCGCCCCTTTTAGTGTATTGAACATACCAGATGAGGTTTAACATGGCTGGAGGACAACTTCGGTCTGTCGGAAATGTAAGATGGTGGAGGGGACTTTGCCACGTATGTTTTGGGTTTGCCCCATGGTTGCCCTATTTTGGTTTAAACATTTATAAATTTATTAATATGGTGCTCAAAAGCAAAATTAAAGATGTTAATATAATGTTGAACCATATACCAAAATGTGGAACTTATGAACTTATCTAGATCAGTTATTCCAGATCTGTCATGTTTGGATTATAGCTAAAAAGACTGTTTTAATTTTTTATTCTATTTTTATTTTATTTATTTTCTATCCCACCTTTATTATTTTTATAAATAACTCAAGGCGGCAAACATACCAAACATTCCTTCCTCTTCCTCTTTTCCCCACAACAACAACCCTGTGTGGCGTGTTGGGCTGAGAGAGAGTGACTGTCCCAAGGTCACCCAGCTGGCTTTCATGCCTCAGGTGGGACTAGAACTCACAGACTCCTGGTTTCTAGCCCGTTGCCTTAACCACTAGACCAAACTGGCTCTCTAATTTGATGGAAAGACTCTGCCATACCTGGTTTACAATCTCAGAATGATAAGGACCAGTAGCTTTCTGAACAGTCAAGAATTAATTTGTTATTGACAACTCTTGGTAAGTTATCTTCTTATTCCTGTTTCTATCTCTATTTTATTAACATACCCATATATACATTATTTGTTTCTTTTTCTTTTTTTAAATTATATTTTAATTGTTCTTCTTTCTGACTTTTTATTTTCCGTATACTAAGAGCAATACATATATTTTATTTTAAAGTGTATACATATGAGGGAGAACACTTTGTATGTGAGACAGAATTGTTTGCATGCAAATGTAGGATACGTTAACGTGACAAAAGATTCCTTCTTTTAAGGCAGTAGTTGTCCACATCATCTGTGATTTTCGCACCCAAACTTCATTAGGTGAAGTCTTGGTTCTTCTGAGGTAGAAGGAAGTATGGAGATCTTTTTCTGGATTCTGGGTTGCCCACTCCTGGTCTAATGCATAAATTATGACTGTGACCTACATTAATCATGGTTCATACACAACATACTAAGCCAAAATCAAATAAATAACATGATGGTTTAGAGCAGTGTTTTTTTTTCCCTCAGGACCCCTCCCCACTTTTAAAAATTATGCAGGACCCTAAAAGAGCTTTTGTTTGTATGGGTTATATTTATCAATATTTACCATATTAAAAATGAAAATTAACATATTCTCTGCCACTACCACTTCTCACAATTATTTGATGGGATTTTAATATTGTATTATTTTTCAATATAGGCTGGCAAATCATTTTGATTTTGCAGACCCCTGAGAGGGTCTTTGGGGATCCCCAGGGGTCCTTGAACCACATTTTAAGAAACACTGGCTTAGAGCAATGTTTGAGCCCAAATTATGAATTTTATATAAAATGATTAACAATAGGAGAATAACAAGTTAGAACAGGGTTTTTCAACCAGGGTTCCATGGAACCCTGGGGTTCCACGAGAGGTCACTAGGGGTTCCCTGGGAGATCATGATTTATTTAAAAAATTATTTCAAATTTGGACAACTGCACATTAAAGAGGTAAGTTTCATTCTTTATTTTTAGTTTAAGAACATTGTTAATGCATATATACAGGCCTACACATGAAACAAATATAACAATTTTGTAACTTCTGGCCTATATTTGAGCCTGAATGTGCAGGGGTTCCCCGAGGCCTGAACAATATTTCAAGGGTTCGTCCAGGGTCAAAAGGTTGAAAAAGGCTGAGTTAGAAGAATAAGTTCATAAATGCATACGTTTCTTTCAGTGTTGACTGAAATTATATGAGATGGGTTGAGCACATTCTTGCTTGCTGGCTTTACCCCTTCATACCTTGTTTTAGTGGAAATGATGATAGAACGTTTTTTAATGAAGTTTCTTCACTTGTACCTGCAGAATGTACAAATGCACACTGTATATGCTTTTGGAACCTATGCTGAATATGTGTAGTGGGGGGGAGGCAGAGAGGAAGTGTGTGCAAATAGGGCTGTTTGCACACTGGGAGTCTGATGTAAACGGCAGCTTCCCAATGAGCTGAAGACACTGGTTACTATTTCATTCCACCCCAGTGGTAACGGTCATGCATAATAACCTTCAGATTTCCCTTTGGCTGCGCATTAAACGTCTTCATGAGAAATGAACTGTTCATCATTTTCCTGCCACCCTGGTCTCTGAGGTTTGCATTTCTCTTTCTCAGTCAATAAGGACTTAAATGGCAAGTATGGCCCTCACCCCCTCCTGCTAATTGACCTTCAAGATGCAGGAAGAAACAAGGCACGGACACTGTAGCCACAGCAGTCTCTTTTCTAATGTATGCATTTTATGGCCTCTGATGTATATGGCTCTATTACTGCCTATGAACACAGAACACTGCAGCTAGTTAATGTATTATTTATTTTATTACCCCTTTGCATCAACTGCCTTTTTCTAATTTGGAATGTTATATGCTTTTGTTCTGTAATGGTTTTATAATGTGCGCACAGCTCAATAATTAAAAAATATATATCTTGGCCCTTCACCTCAAAAGCCAAGTTTATTTACCCTGGCTGAGTGCAGTCAGTCTTGGATCTTGTAACGGTCCATGGGCTTCTTGTGCCTTTAGCAGGCTTCATTCTTGAGGTCCAGACTGGGCTGGGCTAGACCATTCTGTCAATGCAAAGGCCAGCTTAGCGTTGCAGATTAGACTCGTCAGCCACTTGAGATGAAAGGATTTCATCCATTTTTTAAAATTTATTTATTTATTTATTTATTTATTTATTTATTATTTAAATTTATATCACCGCCCATCTCCCCCAAACGGGGGACTCGAGGCGGTTTTGGATTTCATTTCATGGGACTGGAGTCACCAGGGGTTATCGAGAACAAATAATACCAAATCTTGACTGCTTTTATGATAGAGTGACTAATTTAGTTGACCATGGGAAAGTGATAAGCATGATGTACCTAGATTTCAGCAAAGCAGAAAGTGCAGAAGACTATTGGCAGAGCTCTGCCAGGTGCCTTAATATTTTCTGAAGCTATTTGGAGATGCACTTCAATTAAAATTTTGATCAGCGCAGATCATGCTTCAAAGCTTCATATAGCTTAAAAGGGGCGCGGTGGCTCAGCGGGTTAAACCGCTGAGCCGTTAGACTGCCGACCACAAGGTTGGCAGTTCGAAACCACGTGGCAAGGTGAGATCTCGTCACTAGCCCCGGCTCCTGTCCACCCAACAGTTCGAAAGCAGAATGCGAGTAGATAAATTGGGTACCACTCATGTGGGTCAATTTGCTGGCGTCCGTCGGAGGGTCATCCTCGAACCAAAAAGAAGACCTGGGGAATCCCGACAATGGCGGCGGAGGACGTCAGCAGCCGGCGTGGAGCGAGGCATTCTGGGGCTTGTGGTCCAATGCCTGCAGCTGAAGAGCCGGTTCCTTCACCTCCTCCCTATCGCGCGGTAACATTGTGTAGTATATATATGATTTATATATATATTTATATATATATGAACTTATTTATATTTATATATTTATATAAATATATTTATATATTATATATTATATATATATATATATATATATATATATATATAATATATATATATATATATTTATAAATATATTTATATTTATATATATATGAACTTGGAAAATCCTTCCTTGAATAGAGGTGGGGGCCTCAGGCACAAACTCTCCCCCATCTTCCTCCCCCTGTTGTCTTCTGTGCCTAGGAAGATTAAGACCATTTCAGAAGCTCAACAGCAGCATGGTGATTTTAACGACCCTCCATTAGATGATAAAAGGACTTAAAAATTACATCTCAATATAACCATGACCTAGCCCCAGGTGTAAGGTCACACAGCTACCTAGGAACATATTTAGGATTCCCTTACCAACTTTGCTCAGACTGAAGAAGCTCCTTGGATAAGGAGCGAAACGTTTCCACTAAGAAAATAGAAATCCAGTTGACATGATTCAAGCTACAGACAATTCCACCTGGATGACTGAGAACCTTCATAGACATATATATATGATTGTATAATATATGAATTTACATGAATGTAAGCCGCCTAGAGCCCTCCATTAGGGAGGGGATAGGTGGGGTATAAATAAGATAAAATAAATAAAATTAAATTAAAAAAAATAAAAATAGCCCTAATAGATAGAGTCAACATACTGTAATCTTATGGACAGCAGTCCTGCTCATACAAACAGGGGAGTTTGGATACTAGCTTTTCTCCGTCAGTGGCACTGGCAAACGACTGCAAAGTCCTGGTTCATATATGTAGACAAGACTGCATTTGGGGTGAATTTGGGGGAGATTTTATATTTCTGTTTGCTTTTATATGCTTATTTTCAGGCTTAGGCTTACACTAGAATTTTCACGTGTTTCCTATGTCAAAATTGTGGAAAACTGTGCCATTTATTTTCAGAAATCACAACCAGAGGTATCTTTGAGGGCCCCTTAGAGGACTGCATGCAGCACTATGGCTACAGGCAGCCAACCTCTGGTTTAGCGCCTGGACAGGAGACTGTCTATGATAAGAAGTATAGCATCTGAATTATAGCATTTTTTAAAAAAAGTACACCCATATATATATAAATCAGCATATGCAAAGCCTGCAAAGTTCATAATGTATTTTTATTCCTTTCTGACAATGCATTTTCTCTTTTAAGACATTAAGAATAATGACTATTCTCTCCTCCCTTGGCCCCAGACTGAGTTTTGTGTTATTAGTCCAGCCCAGGTCTTATGTACTTGCCTTCCAAGTTAGAAGAAATAGCATTCTCCATTTTATTCATTACAGTAATTTATCTTACCCCTCCCACCCAAATATTTAAGCAGCACATTTAAGAGTAAAAAACTACAAGCATTCCTGTAGGAACAAGATAAGAACAAGTCTTAATCTAGTCTTAGCGATCACTCGTAGCCAAGTAAGATTGTCTTCCAAGGGTAAAATCTTAACAGTGGATCCGTAAGTGGCTATAAAGGCCAATTCTGGATCCGCACAACCTCCCACAAAGAGGGCATAGGTTTCCGGGTGGAAGACTGTCATGATGAGGGTTTGCTTGACGTGCCTTCCTCTTAGCTCGTTTCCCCCTTTCGCCCTGTACTCTTGCTTCTTCAAAGTCCGTAGCGCCTTTAATAAAGGCTGACCTCCAATTGAAACGCTCATGAGTTAGGGCTTCCCAGTTCTCAATGCTGATATTACATTTTTTTAAATTAGCTTTGAGAGTATCTTTGAATCTCTTTTGCTGTCCACCAATATTCCGTTTTCCATTCTTAAGTTGGGAGTAAAGTAGCTGCTTTGGAAGACGATGGTCAGGCATTCGAACAACATGGCCGGTCCAGCGAAGTTGATGTTGGATGATCATTGTTTCAATGCTGGTGGTTTTCGCTTCTTCTAATACGCTAACATTAGTCCGCCTATCTTCCCAAGTAATTTGCAGAATTTTTCGGAGGCAGCATTGTTGGAATCTTTCAAGAAGTTGGAGGTGGCGTTTGTAGAGGGTCCATGTTTCACAGGTGTACAAAAGGGTTGGTAGTACAATGGCTTTGTAAACAAGCATTTTGGTCTCCCTGTGAATGTCCCGATCCTCAAACACTCTACACTTCATTCAGGAGAAAGCTACACTCGCAGAGCTCAGGCGATGCTGAATTTCAGCGTCGATGTCGGCTTTTGTAGATAGATGGCTGCCGAGATAAGAAAAGTGGTCAACATTTTCTAGTAACATACCTTTAAGCTGGACTGATGGCGCTGCAGAGGGATTGGTTCGAACTTGCTGGTAAAGCACTTTGGTTTTTTTAATGTTAATCGAGAGGCCGAGCTTTTCATATGCTTCTGCAAAGATGTTTAGGATAGTTTGAAGATCTTTCTCTGAGTGTGCACAGACTACGTTATCATCAGCATATTGAAGTTCTATAACAGAAGTTGTAATTACCTTATTTTTTGCTTTCAGCCTACTAAGATTAAAAAGCTTTCCATCTGTTCGATATATACTGTAATTTCTACACCAGTAGGAAGTTTCTCTTCAACAAGGTGTATAATCATAGCGATGAAGATAGTGAATAAGGTTGGAGCAATAACACATCCCTGTTTAACGCCGGATTCCACTTTAAATGGATCGCTTTGAGAGCCATTGTTATTCAGGATTGTTGCCATCATGTTGTCATGGAGTAGCTGCAAGATGTTCACAAATTTATCAGGGCATCCGATTTTCAGAAGGATGGTCCAGAGAGCAGTACGATTTACAGTATCAAAAGCTTTAGTCAGATCAATAAATGCCATGTACAGAGGGCGGTTTTGCTCCTTGCATTTTTCTTGAAGCTGTCGTGCAGTGAAGATCATATCCACTGTTCCCCTGGAAGGGCGGAAGCCATTTTGCGTTTCAGGGAGGATGTCTTCTGATATAGATAGGAGACGGTTTGCGAGGATCCTTGCGAGGATTTTGCCTGACGTAGCTAGAAGGGAGATGCCTCGATAGTTTCCACAGTCTGTTCTATCACCCTTTTTAAAGAGAGTGATAATTATGGCATCCCTAAAGTCTGCTGGAATCTCCTCCCTCATCCAGATTTTTTCGATGAGCTTATGAAGTTGTTGTGTAAGTTCAGGCCCACCTTCTTTAAAGACTTCAGCAGGAATCCCATCAGGTCCACTAGCTTTGTTATTTTTCATTTGTTTGTAGTAATGCTCTTTCCAGCGCTGTGCAATAGACTCTTTGTCCTTTAGAAGTTTGACACCATCTATTGAGCGTAAGGGATTTGTACCATATTTTTTTGGTCCATAGATGGCCTTTATGGCATTAAAAAAGCCCCATGCATCATGAGCATCTGCAAAATGTTGGATTTCTTGGGCTTTTTTTATCCATGTACTTGCCTTCCAAGATAGAAGAAATAGCATTCTCCATTTTATTCATTACAGTAATTTATCTTACCCCTCCCACCCAAATATTTAAACAGCACATTTAAGAGTAAAAAACTACAAGCATTCCTGTAGGAACAAGATAAGAACAAGATAAGAAGATAATTAATGAAGAAATTAGATACTACTGAATAGAGTGATGCAACAATGGCAAAGCATAAAACTAAGCCTTTTTGACCCTTTACAGTGTCCATAAAAATTGTGGAGGGGAAACATTAGAATTGTAATTATTTAGTTTGCAAATCGTGTACAAGTTTTCTATGACACATAAATAAAACCTGACAAACATTTGCTGATTCTTAATTAAAAACATCAACAACAAAACCCCTTGGTGCATGCAATTCTATCTCTTCTCCACTTAAAATTCTAGGTTTCTGAGATATAATAAATTTAATATTCATGGTTGTATTACTTCAAATTTCAGACAGAAAAATGCCCCCCTCAGTCTCCCTAATGGTAGACCTACCAGACTCACAAAACAATTACAGAAGAAACTGCAAAATTCACTTTTGCTGGCATATCTGTTTAAATACAGAACCTCTTCATATATGACATACATACATACATAAATTGTTTTAGTACAGCTACAACAAAATGGAAAAAAGCAGAACGCATAAATGCAAAAAGAAGGAAAAACATTGAAGTAAAATAAGTTTGTATATCTCTAAAAATAACTCAGCTTTTAAACAAAAGGTTGAATCTTGATCACATAGAACCATATTGCCCAGACTTTCCATTACATCATTGAAGAGTCATTTCAAAAGCTGAGAGTGCAGACATTTTGTCAGGCCAAGTGTGAGGCTACACATTTTAAAAGTATACCTTTAAAAAATGTGCTCTTGAAAATAGAAAATGAAAAAGTGATAAACAGTTATCTAAATATATCATAAGAAACTAGGCAGATTTAATTTTGTGATACATAAAATTTGGTTCTCCCATGGGAAATAAATAAAAGGACCAACATTTGTCTGTGAACTAACACATTTTCTCAGGACCTGTACTTATATCAAGGAATTACTGTAGCTTTATGTCAGTGAAAAAATGATTTCTGCTTATAAACCTATATTTGCCTAATAGGGAGGTATTAAAACTGCATGGTCAGTTGAATCTGTCAGGTCAAATTAGCTTCTATTTGTGAGATATAGATACAGTTATATCACAAATAGAAGCTGAGCTTCCTGTGGAAAATGGCCGACTGAACAACTTTGCCTGTGAGCTCCACGGGCAGAGCTGGCTGCATGTGGTTTTTTTTGGGCACAGACTGGTTTTTCTGTAGCCCCAAGTGTTTTTCTGGATTAAGGAAAACACTAAGAATTGACCCATTTGTCCTCCAGACGGTGAGTTGCAGCCAGGAGACCATAGACAGAGTCTGCGATCGAGCGGTAAGACTGCACTGGGAGGCTGGGATTTTATCATGTCTATCCCACGCTTGCATTCCCTTATTAAAGGGGACTAAGTCGTCGCCTTTCCACATCTTAAACACCTAATTTGTTTTTAAGTTTTATATCTTAAGAGAAGCTTTTGGCAGTAAGAAGAAGTGGAATCTCTTGGTGATTATACTTATTTTCGGAGTTTTTTAAGTATAAAAAAAAGTTTTGGCTTTCTTCCCCACCTGGGTTATTATTTAAAGTAATACGGTAATACTGCCTTTCTGTTTGTTATCTTTCTGGCTAAATTCCAAGGACGAAGTGTTTCTCTCTCTTCATGTATCTATTATTATAAACTGCACTTTCCGTTTACGTTTTTTTTTTAGTGCCTGTCTGAATATGTTCTTTGATTAATTTCTGTTTACTTTTTCTCTACTATCTGCCTGAAATATTTTCTTTGGTTAATTTTGGATTAATTCATTAACCTCTATCTTTGTGAGTTAACTTTTTAGGGTGTGCTATAATTTACTGTTTGAATAATGGAAGAGTTTAAAGAAGATCTAAGAAAATTACGTTGACAGCAAGAAAATATCCTCTTAAAGGGCTGTAAAATCATTATACAGACTATTTGGGACATTAGAGATGAGATCTTGGTCAAAATGGAACAATTATCTGAAAATACTACGATTAAAGAAGAAGATACGAGAAAAGATGGCGTTTTTGTTGTTGTGGGTGAAAATGAAAAACTCTCGGCTGAGAATTCTGGACTGATGTTTATGGGATCAAAGTGGTGGAAATGTTATGTCTATTTCGGTCATTGTTTTGAGAAAGTAAAGTGTTCTATGGGGGAGTTTTTTTTTCTCTTTCACTGGAAATTTTGTATTCTCTGAAGCCATTGTAGATCTCTATAAAAAAAAATTGCTGTTGGTGTGGTCTTGAAATGTTTGAATGCCCTAGTATATTTTGAGGAGGGGTAAAAATTTAAGAATATTTAATTGGACTGATAAAGAGGTTAATCTGACTTACAGGATTTTTGATTTCTAAGACCTAAAAGATATTTTTTATTTTGACAATATTTTACATTGTTTTTTTAAATATAACTAGGGTTAAGATAGTTAATTATGTAAGTAGATAAATTTAAAAAATTAAGAATATATAATTGGATTGATAAAGAGATTAATATGATTAATATGTTTTATAGGGTTATAGATTTGCAAAACTTAAAGGATATTGATAGATATAATGTTTTATATTGTTTTAGAGATGTAATAGAGTTAAGATTGTTCATTATAAAGGCAGAAAAATTATTTGTTTTTATAATTCGATGTGTGTTTTGTAGACAGAAGTATATAGAATAGTAATAGAAGGGGGGGAATTATTAAATGGATTATTTTTAAAAAAAGGAAGGGATTGAAGTAAAAAATTAAATATATGCATGTATATATTTTATTTAAGGGGAAGGAGCAAATTTATTGGAGATTTATATATTGGAAGGATTTATAGAAATAATGTGATTATGGTTTGACTTAGAGGAAGGGTTTGTTTGTGGAAATTGCTGTATATTCTTGCTGTGAAAAGCGGGAAGCTACCTGTGTATATGTAACTTTCTAGTTTTTTCTTTTTTGTTTTCTGCACTTTTAATGTTTTTCTTTTTGTATGTAGTGTTTTTTTCTTTTTTGTAGTTTTTTATCTTTGTTCAAAAAAATAATAATAAAAATCTTATATAAAAGAAAACAAATAGAAGCTAATTTGACCTGACATATTCAACGGACTTTCAGAAGGACCAGACATCCTCTTTTCCCTTTCTGGTTTCTTGCCAAGCCAGGAGTCCAATAACACACACCAGACGATCAGTGGAGATCAAATATATTTATTCAACCAAAGTTATTGTTAGCTCTGGATGGGTGGCTGCACAGAAATGCTCGCCTCCCTTTTTTATAAGCTTTTGAATTTTAACCAATCACTATCAATGGAATGGAATGAATTAGCTTATTATAAACAAATGTTTCCTTATCTTAGAGTGAAAGCAGATGCTTCCTTATTTATAGTTAAACAGATGTCTGTTTATCTAGAGCTAAAACAGAATCTGTATGTTTTTCTATGCATGAGATATGTCTTCCTTTACATGGGTATGCATAAGATATATGTCTTCCTTTACATGGATATGCTATGTGATGTGCTGTTTGTTTCAAATGGTGAGAGGCAGCCTTTTATAAAATGGCATTTCTTAATTTAAACTTATTGTAAACATATAAGAAAAATATTCCAACACTCCCCCCTTTGAGCCTTATAGAGACATAGTCTCTAATATCTCATTAATTCCTGGTGCAGTTCCCCTTTGTACTTGCAGTCCAGTTTATCCCTAATGGCTGTTATTTCCACAGCAGTAAGTGATGGCATTGTAGCACAATGAGAAAACGAAATTTTGTGGCAGGAGGGCACACAGAATATAGGCCGTTCAAATAAAAACTACCACAAAGTCTTAACATGGAACAGATAATAAAAATAACAGACACAAAGAGAGATTTCAACCACCCAAGTTTAGGTAGCCAAGAAGTAAGGGACATCCAGAGATTAGAGAAGGAAGGTAAGGAAGCATCAGTCTGTGCAATGGCATGAAAGTTGGCAGACTGTTGTAGAATAAGCTGAACATCAGTGAGGACTTTACTTTGTTGGTCTACATAAGTACAACAGCTAGAGTTACTAAGAGCACAAACACTTCCATGACTAGCTAATAAAAACAATCCATAGCCATGCAGTTTTGGCTACTTGTGAAATTGAAGTAACTTCTGCTTGTAGCTTACCAGTTGCATCTGCTGTAATGTTAGTATAAAACTCAAGAGATGCTGATAAAGCAGATCCCTGGTTTAAGAACGTCCCAGTTTACGGATGACTCCTAATTAAGAATGGACTGCCATAGAGCCTATTATATTAAAAATTCAAGTTAAGTACAATGTTTTGAGTTAAATACACAATACTACTTTGTGTATTATTATGTTTAAGGTGTTTTAGTGTATTTGGAAGTGTTTCTTAATTGTTTTATATGCATCGAAAGGTAAAACATATACTATATGGTAAGACAAACATTTAACTAACTGATGCTAAATAACTTCCAACTTACATACAAATTTGACTTAAGGACAGACTTAGGAACAGAACTCATTCTTAAACTGGGGACCTTCTGTATATTAAGGAGAGAAAATTCCAACTCAGCAATCCCTAGTGGAGGCATAAACCATTAAAGTAAAAGGTGTAAAGGAAATTGCCATTCCACTAAAGCATAGCTTTCCAAACTGTGTGTCGCGACACAATACTGTGTCGCCTGCGGGGCCCAGGTGTGTTGTGCAAAAAGCCGGAAGCGTTAATGGTGTGCCACCGCGCACAGCCGCGCACACGGCGGCGGCGGGCCATCAGCGCTTCCAGGTTTTCGCATGGCACACTAGGACACCACTGCTGCCACCGCTGCGGTGCGCGAAAACGTGAAAGCACCGCAGTGGCGGCGGTGCTTCCGGGTTTTTGCGTGGCACTGCCACTGCAGTGCTTCCGAGGTTTTGTGTGCCGCTGTTGGTGTGTTGCCACGGGAAAAGTTTGGAAAGCCCTGCACTAAAGGATTAAGTATGGTACGGGAAAGGCAGAAAAGACAGTTATGGTGCCAACCTGAAAGATGGGAAGAGGGCTGTATATTGACAGCCAGAACCTAGGCCCCTATAGTGCAAGTCCTATACCAAGTAGAAGGTAAAATCATATGCTGTATTTTCACATATCCAAAACCACTTAGACTGTGGGATTGTGAGGTCAGCAGGGACCTCATAAATCAATATGCAATCAGTTGTGTTACCAACAAAAGTTGCATTGATTCAAGGGGGATTTCTAGAAATACAATGTGTGTTTTCCATGGACAAGGAATTCAGTAAGGGTCCATATATTTATTAGCTTGTCCTTTACAGTGGTAATAGATGAATTATATAAGTGGAAGAAGATAGTTCTATTAAACCCCAAAGGAATGCCAAATAAGGAAACACCCTCCATCGGGTGGGCAGGCAAATGCGGCATTCTAATGCGATGGGTTTAGAGGCACATGGCATAAAGCAAAAGTGGAAAGTGGAAAGCAGCAAGATAGGAAGGCAAATAAAATAAAATGATCACAACACTACAATAACAATTATCGAATTACAGAATGAGACTTCAGATAAACAACTATGTCCAATGCAGGTGAGTGAATTCTCCAGGTATCACTCAAACAAGCAGGCAATGTTCCTCTGGTCCTGATCAAAGTCACGTCTTAGTCATATACAGTAGGTGGGACCTGACTTGGGTTATCTTACAGCTGGGCTGAAGTCAATTACTGCAGGTTTGATGTGGGTATGATGAATCCAAGCAGGTTGTTCAGCTACCTTGACAGCTGTGTGGGTAATTAGAAGAACCTGGAATGGACCCTTCCACCTGGGTTGGAAAGGAGAAATCCTGGTAAAATGCTGGATCCACACCCAATCACCTGGTTCAAAAGGATGCAAATTCTCTTCAAGAGGGATGGACTGCAAGGAGGGCACTATTCCTCCAAAATTGTGTAAGGATCCTGTGAAAAGAGCATAAATATAAAGACAAGTCCCCCCCCCCAGAGAGTTAGGGTACCCAGGTCAAGACCCTTAGTGATATCTGGTGGCCTTTCAAACAACAATTCAAATGGTGATAGCCCACAATCCTTTCTGGGTCTAACATGTAAATGAAACAAAGCAATAGGTAATACCTGGGGCCATTTTAAATTAGTCTCAAGGCATACCTTTCCTAATATGAGTTTCAATTCCCTGGCTACATCCATGGCTGTAGCACAATGACATAGATAAGCTTCAGTCCAATGAGTCAGCTGATCTATACAAACAAGGACATACTGAAAACTTTGTGCTTTATAAAGTGATGAAGTCCATTTGTAAATGAGAAAAAGGGACTTGTGCCCATGGTCACCCCCCTTTTGTGGCTCTTCTTCTGTGAGGAGACATAACAAACAAAGCAATTTTCATGGACCTATGGGTTGGCCATCAGGTACTGTCCACATTTGGTCAGAGAAGATTGCTTCAAATTTAGTTTTCCACTCTTCCTCCTCTCCCCTTTCAACAAAATCACCATAATTTAAGGTGATTAAGATGAAACACTGGAGCTGCAACAGAGAGGGAGGCAACTTGAATAAGAGTATGCCTTGGTCACCATGGAATCATCACGTTGATGTGCAGAGCAATGGACAACTGCTCTGAGGGAAAGAAGCTGGAACGCATCCAAAAGAGCCAATACTAAGGGAGCATGAGCAATAAAGGACCCATTGGCAGTAATGAACCCCCATTGTTTCCATAAGGCTTGTGTAGCATGGCAAATACCAAAAGCATATTTAGAATCAATATAGATATTAACAGTTTGTCTCTGGAAATACAACAGGCTTAAGCTAAGGCAATAATTTCAGCTGCTTGGACTCCCAGGGAAGGTGGGAAGGGTTCCTCCCAGCAGATTAAAAAAAAGAGAAAAGGATTGCAGCCCCCGTTAAGGACTCCGTCAAGCACAAAGGAAGATCCATCCAAAAAGAGTTCAGAGTCAGAATTTTGTAGGCGCACATTAGTAAGATCTGAAGGAGGTTTCTCTACCAGGTTTATGATCTGAAAACAGACATGTTGGTAACTTCCTTCATCTGCAGTCTCAGGAAGCAGAGTTGCAAGATTCAAAGTTGTACATCGCTTCAAATTCAAGGTTGATGAAGAGCCATTTCAAAGATGAGAATGCAGACATTTTGTCAGGCCAAGTTTGAGGCTACACATTTTAAAAGTAATACCTTTAAAAATGTGCTTTTGAAAATAGAGAATGAAAAAGTGATAAACAGTTATCTAAATATATCATAAGAAACTAGGCAGATTTAATTTTGTGATACATAAAATGTGGTCCTTCCATGGAAATAAATAAAAAGGTCAACATTTGTCTGTGAACTAACACATTTTCTCAGGACCTGTACTTATCTCAAGGAATTACTGTAGCTTTATGTCAGTGAAAAAATAATGACTTCTGCTTATAAACATAGATTTGCTTAATAGGGAGGTATTAGAACTGCATGGTCAGTTGAATCTGTCAAGTCAAATTAGTTTCTATTTGTGAAATTATATATATAGATATAGATATATCACAAATAGAAGCTAATTTGACCTGACAGATTCAACTGACCGTGCAGCTGAATTCTCTAAGTCCTTTTGTTTATTTATTTAAGAAATAATCCATAACAAAAGGACTTAGAGAATTATAGAAAAATATTTCTACTATACTGTAAATGTTAAAATTAAGAAAATAACTTAGTCTTTCTGCCTTTCTCAGATAATTGGAAATAAAAAAGTTGGCTTAACTAAAGAAAAGTGATTGGCATTTCTGCTACAGAATATTATAGCATTAGCATTGTTTTTCCTATGCCTGTCAGTTTATAGTTTCCTGAACAGTTTTATGTCCTCCTTCACTAATACTTTGGTTGCAATAGGAGAGGTTGTTATGCTTCATTAAGCTAGTATACTTTGATGGCAGCAATGATTTGGGGAGGGGGGGGGAGAATATTTGAACTATAGAAATGGAGGTGCAAACAAACAGGGAATGAAGGGCTACTTAAAGGTTGTGTCTCCTGCCTCCTAGGAACAACATTACAACTCAGGGAAGACAAGTCTGACCCCAGCCAATGCCCAAAGAAGAAACAGGTACAGGAAGTTTGATTCTTGTTCCTCTGCTCTAACTTTCTGAGCTCATTCCTTTTCCCTTTTCTATCATACTTGTTAGATTTTGAGTCTGTGGGCAGGGACTATAATATTTATTTATTTATTTATTTATTTATTATTTACATTTATATGACCGCCCAACTCCCCCAACGGGAGAGTTTCTACAATGCTTAGAAAAAAATAAGCACATATGAATTCACCACTACCAACACCACTCTATTATGGCTGAAGTGGTCAGCCTGAGAGCTGGAAATAGTTCCCTGGGTCCCATTTGTGGCCCTCAAAGACCTCCTGGAACAGAGGAGGCTGAAAATGTCCCTTTTTTTGCGCTTTTTCAGAGTTTTAAGGCAAACGTTTCCCCCTTCTGCCCATATAAGGGTGTTTGGCGGGATGGGGCTTGGAACAAATCAACCCAGAGTTCCCACTCAAGGCACAAATTACTAGGCTCAAATTATCCTCCTTCAGACACATTATGTGAAGACCTGGCCCTCTGGAGAAGGCTCTGATGCTGGGAAAGGTAGAAGGAAAGAGAAGAGGATGACCAGCAGCAAAGTGGATAGACTCGGTTACAGTGGCGATGAGTGCACCATTGGGAGTCCTGAAGAGGCTAGGAGCAAATCTATCTATGTGGTCACTAAGAGTTAGCACCAGCTTGATGGCACATAGTAATCATTGCACTGACCTTGCTGCTAAATATTCCAGGCAGGGCAACCCCAAGCTTAACATGTCACCCACCCCTACAGTATATTTTGGAGTCTCTGTAGTCTGTCAAATGTTAAGGTCATGATGTATCCCTTTCCTCAATTCACTCAGCCTCATGTATTATGTATAGATTTAAATGTCTTCATTGTTTCTACCCATTGTTCATACTACACCAAACTAATGTAACATATGAGTAAAAAATGCAGTAAATATCAGACAAACAAGGAGCTTATCTACTAGGACTGCCATAAATGAGACAATTCTAGGCATAATGTTCAAATGCAGACTTTTGCTTAACAGCTGAAAATGGAAGCCATTACAAATACAATGAAGGACAGTAGCTACAGTAGATAGTTTAACTGAATAGTTTCTCTGATTTCCTCAAATCCATGAACAGTGTAGGTGAGCTATAGACTAAAGCTATAGAAAGTTTTTATAAGTATAAAGCTATACTTTGTTCTTCTGGAGATATTAAAGTCAAATCAGTTGTTTTGGTTTTTATTTAATTTCACTGCTGAAGGATGGGAAATATACAACTTGGCTATTGAATATCTCCCTTATTCCTGTGCCCATTTTTTTCTCACAATTTCTTGTTTGATTATGATCACAGTGGCTTCTGGGAATAAGGAATTCTACTTTGAACTCAGATATTCACAAAGATAAATTATAGACATCTTGCCCCTAATGCATAACTGATGGAAGTTTTATTGTCCCTCATATATTTTTTACAAGGAATTTATCTCAGTAGGTAGACTCAGTCTGTTCAGGATAGGAAACTTGACCTGTAGATCTGGGAGCTACTGTAAATAGCTTTCTATGATAGTAGTTTACTAATGATCACTTCTGTTGATAGGGACTGGAATTAAACTAAGGTCTCTCTACTTCTCAGTGAAAAGGACTAAGGTAAAACTGGTTTAAAACTGGAG
The DNA here is from genome assembly GCA_023362775.1 of Charina bottae. Classification (NCBI taxonomy): domain Eukaryota; kingdom Metazoa; phylum Chordata; class Lepidosauria; order Squamata; family Charinaidae; genus Charina; species Charina bottae. The sequence goes on from JALMGJ010000001.1 coordinate 109,447,051, forward strand.
GAAGGCTTTTCCTTAGATAAAACAATGTGGAAAAAGTATTGTCTTCTTCTCATCACTGCAATGAAGCTATTAGCTTAGCTAATAATTCCTTATGGCTTTATACTTGGAGTATTTCCATAATTTCACTCCCCAAAAAACAGTTTGAAGCCACTTGGCAATCATCTTCATTGCCATTGACCCTTAAATACTGAGAATATCATGAGTCAATCGATATCCTTTCCAGCTGACCGATCAAAGACTTTTTTATTTCACGTTGTATGCATTTGTCTGGGGATCTCAAAAAACAGGAGTGGTGCTAAAGAGGGACTGCAAAGTGTTAAGAGATTGTTGCGTTGCTGCATTTCAAGTAGCAGGATGCCATGGCTGCTGACCATCTACATACAGAGAGTGGGGGAGAGGCTGGCTTCAGCCCAAGAGACAGAGGTGAGGTCACATGAGAAAGAAAGTGTCCTGCCCACAAACTAGCCAGAGCTTCAGGATAGGAGTGTAATTTGATATGTATCACAGCTGAGCTGGAAATAAATTGAAATAGAGACAATGTTGTAGGATCACAGAAGGGTGGAAGTGATTTAGGGGAGGCACAAAAATCCTGTGTGAAACTGTCATTAATTGAATGGAATGGGCTGAATCTTCAGAGCTATGATCAAGGATAACGTTTGCCATCTTCTCATCCTTTTGTTGTCGTTGTTAAAAATGCTAGATTCTACTTTAGTTAAGGGATGGATCATTAAGCATTAATAGAAGCTTAATTAATTAATTAATTGATTAATAGAAGCTTCCATTTTAGGGGGCGTGGTGGCTCAGCAGGTAAGATGCCAGGTTTGTCGATCGGAAGATCGCAAGTTTGGAGGTTCGAATCCCGAGCCCCGCATGACAGAGTGAGCTCCCGCACTAGCTCCAGCTCTTGCCAACCTAGCAATTCGAAAGCATGCAAATGCAAGTAGATTAATGGGTACCACTTCGGTGGGTAGGTCATGCCGGCCACATGAACGTGGAAGCGTCTTCGGACAACGGTGGCTCTTCAGCTAAGAAATGGAGATGAGCACCGGCACCTAGAGTCGGGCACGACTGCACAAATGTGCGGGGGGGACCTTTACCTTTATCTTTTACCCTTTTAGAAGTAATAGCAGCTTCAGGATGAGGAAGGTAGTCAGACTACAGTATGGAGGAAAGGGTTAACACAGTGCTTTCTAAAGTGCCACCATTGGCGACACACCAACGGCGGTAGCGGCGGCGGCGTAGGGGTGCGCGGGGGCGCGCACGCGTGCACGGTGGCGGTGCGGGGGGGCACGCGGGGGTGGGGTGTGTACGGCGGTGGCGGCAGCAGCGGCGGCCTCCGCTAAAACGCAGAAGCGCTGATGGCGCACTGCTGCCGCCGCCGCCATGCACACCCCCGCTGCCGCTTCCGGGTTGTGTGGCGACACACCAGACTGTGTGTTGCGACACACTAAAGTGTCGCGACACACAGTTTGGAAAGCTGTGGGTTAACATCTCCCTGCCTGTCACCTGACTCTACGGCTTTTACTGATGAAGATTAAGTTAAACCTGTGTTCCCCAGCATGGTAGCCTCCATATATATTGGGGTGCCATTTACGTAGTTCATAACTAATACGACTACTGACTAAGAATTTTAGGAATTGTGCTTCTAACACATCTGGAGGACACCAATATTGGAAGGTTAAGTTCTTGCACTTATTAGGCCTGTTTTGGATTGTAGATGGAATAAGATATAGTTTGCTAGCTGAAATAGTATTTCATATTTGACATTTGATAGATGGCATATAGTAATATCAGAAAATTGTATAGTAATGGATAATAGTTTCTGATGTTTGAAAATTGATAACTTTTCAGACTGTTTATTGTGCCAGCAGCCCTTAGAATAAATGCATCTAAAGCATTTGAATTATGTCTCTCAGTTTAAATTTGGCATGCTTAGATTTTGAATGTAGGCTTTCCAAACTAAAATCTGAATAGTGGAACTGGGAGTTTTGGTAAAAGCTGATTATTTGCAGATGTTCATTTTAGAATACCCTTCAGCTGTACTATGGAAGGGGCAGTATTATGATGGGTACATTGAAGAAGATCCAACTGGGGAAGATCATTTTCTGAAATTTTGGAGACTGCTAAACTAGATGAACGACTAGCAATTCCTATATATGTTCTCTTTCCCTTATTTCACTGTGACAAATAATATATTGCTGTATCTACATTCATAGAACATTAATAAACTAAGTACTACTAAAAATAATAAAAAATACAGCCTTTTTCGTGTGCAATCTATGCTCTCAAAGCGAGAATGAAATCCTGTTAAAAATTGGGGTAAATGTTTCATCATGGAACATTCCAATTCGAAGGAAGACTGTTCCAACCTTGAGATGAGTCATTCTGAGAGTTTTAGAAGTGGTCTTTTCTTGAAACTGCTTATTCCAACAACAAATCATTAAAAGTGTTCCGAAAATGGTCCCCAAAATCTCAGAATAGCTCCTAAAATTGGAACAGATCATTCCAGGGTCAAACACTCCATGATGGAATACTCTGCTTACCCCTATTAAAAATGTTTTGTTTCATTCAAAGACTGTGTAGCCAGAACTAAGGTCATGATAGATAATTTATTTTTAAGAGTCTTATTCTTCTTTATTGAATATTTGAATTTCAAGTGATAGTCTGAAAAACCTACCCCAACAGAAAAACTTGGTATGCATTACTAATTTATCTGCAGTTTTTGACCCACTGAGAAAAATGGGGGAGGTGAGAGATCTGAAAAGGCATCTCCTGTGAAAGGAAACTAATGCATCTATTTCTGCTTAGAATATGAAGAATAAAGATTCTTAGGATGCTGGTGTAAGCATATCTGCATTTTAAAGGATAATCTATCAGCAAGTACAGTCTATATATAAATACAACTGATAATAATCTTACATCTCCAGACAAAAAGCCTCTCTGAGAGTTGAGGTCACATATACATGGCAATTAATAGGTGTTTTTTTAATGCATTGTGGTTACCAAGGCAAAGGTAAAAATTCATGGAAATGAAATAAACATGATAAAAGAGAAATACTTCAACTTTTGTTAGTACACTCAAATCATTTTATTGTACCCAATTTTTTCTCCTAGCCATTTGCTTAACCCCCATTAATATAAACGGATAGTAAGTGTAGCCTAACCACACTAAGACTTACTGTTGTCCATCTATACTGAAAACTCATGGGGAATATCAACATTCTCTCATGGCTACTTTTTGGGGGAAAGAGATCAATAATGTCATATTTGGCTTGACTATGCAATTAGCACCTTTGCAAAGTGATTACTAAAGTTGGGGGCTGCAATGACCCACCATTTTTATTTTCTAAGAAAGACTCTCATAAATAAAGATGTACTAAAAGCTGACATCTAATTCTGCAGCAGTCTGGAATGGTGATAGCTTCTTCAGAGCAGTTTCCATCAGTTTGCCTTGGTTTGGACTCCAATTATGGGCAGGATATAATGATGTAAACTTGTCCTTTTATTAGAGATTATTTTCAATTTAGTAGTCTTAAGGATGTGGACATGATGTCTGGAGAGGTGAGAGAGACCATCAGCTTCTTCTTTCCTTGTCCTTTCTAATAAAATCAGCCAGGCTTGATTAATTATGTTAATGAATGCCTCCCTGCAGGAGAGGAATATCCCTCCTATGCACAGTATATTCTCTCTTGTTTAAGGAAAGCTGTTCTACAAACAATATTAAAGAAAATTTCCAACTCCTTTTGACGGGTCTCAGATGTGTCACTTCTGGCAAAAATTATCAAAAAGATGGCAACTTCACAGATGCATCTGGAATACTGTATAATTATTATCTAGACCCAATTCATCCAGGCTTTTGGGAGTTGGGACTGAACTGGCTTTGGTTTAGAGCAATGTTTCTCAACCTTGGCAACTTTAAGATGTGTGGACTTCAACTCCCGGAATTTCATGGCTGGCTTGGGAATTCTGGGAGTTGAAGTCCACACATCTTAAAGTTGCCACATTTGAGAAACACTGGTTTAGAGTAATGCTTCTAGCATGTCACTCTAAAGGCAAGTGCAGTCCTTGTCCTGAGAAAAGTTGCATATCCCTGGTTTAGACATGACTCTCTGATGGTCCACCTGCTCAGATTTGGATTGGTGCAGGCAGGAAGGTTGACGGAAAAATCTCACTTAAAGATGCCTCTGACTTCAGAAACCCATTTGGGGGGGGGGAGACAGCATTTACTGGCATTTCTTTCAGGCTATTATAGGCATCTCTTCAGGAGCTGTGCTTCACTCTCATTTCACTAAGTTAGGATTCAGAAGGGAATCCAGCCTTTCCTCTTTCAACAAGCCCTTTCAGTTTGATCTATAAGATCTTCCCAAATGTTTTTGGATCCCATGGATAAATGGATTTTAACTGTATTGATTGTTTTGTTCCTTTGGGTTGGGAGCTGTTACCTGCTCTGAGAACTCTGAGGATCCTCTGAGAACTCTGGTGGAATTGGGGAGGATACAGATTGAAATAATACATTAGTGGATAATGTGGGCTACATTTGTGTTGCAGATATTAGTGCTTACTTTTCACTTTTTCAAATATATTGTAGATAGCCTGTCAAAGCCGTCATTGAAAGGTACCGTTTGGCCATGGTTGATTGGATATAGGATTAGGGCTTTCCTGCTTGCAAGAGCTGTATAATAGAATTGTCCACGAATCCTAACAAGGCTGCTGAATTGGGTGGAACATAACTTCTGTTAATGCTCTACTCCATTGGCACCCATTCAATTATTAGGTTTCCATATGTATGTAGACAAAGGTTCCCTACTTAGTGAACCTGCCCCATATTTTTTTTTAATTTGTTTATTTGCTATAGAGCAGAGCTTAATTCACAATTACTGAAGATTAGAAGAGACATTTCAGTGGCAACTTCATGTGTTGGAACAGAGAACTTTATTGCTGTTGCTATTTATTAACAATAATATCCCTACTGTTATTTTGTTGTTGTTTATTCGTTCAGTTGCTTCCGACTCTTCGTGACCTCATGGACCAGCCCACGCCAGAGCTTCCTGTCGGCCGTCACCATCCCCAGCTCCCCCATGGTTGAGTCCATCACCTCCAGAATACCATCCATCCATCTTGCCCTTGGTCGGCCCCTCTTCCTTTTGCCTTCCACTTTCCCTAGCATCAGCTTCTTCTCCAGGGTATCCTGTCTTCTCATTATGTGGCCAAAGTACTTCAGTTTTGCCTTTCATATCATTCCCTCAAGTGAGCAGTCTGGCTTTATTTCCTGGAGTATGGACTGGTTTGATCTTCTTGCAGTCCAAGGCACTCTCAGAATTTTCCTCCAACACCACAGTTCAAAAGCATCTATCTTCCTTCGCTCAGCCTTCCTTATGGTCCAGCTCTCACAGCCATAGGTTACTACAGGGAATACCATTGCTTTAACTATGCGGACCTTTGTTGTCAGTGTGATGTCTCTGCTCTTAACTATTTTATCAAGATTTGCCATTGCTCTCCTCCCAAGAAGTAGATGTCTTCTGATTTCCTGGCTGCAGTCAGCATCTGCAGTAATCTTTGCGCCTAGAAATACAAAGTCTGTCACTGCCTCCACTTTTTCTCCCTCTATTTGCCAGTCATCAATCAAGCTCATTGCCATAACCTTGGTTTTTTTGAGGTTTAACTGCAACCCAGCTTTTGCACTTTCTTCTTTCACCTTCGTCATAAGGCTCCTCAACTCCTCCTCGCTTTCAGCCATCAAAGTGGTATCATCTGCATATCTGAGATTGTTAATGTTTCTTCCAGCGATTTTAACTCCAGCCTTGGATTCCTCAAGCCCAGCACATCGCATGATGTGTTCTGCGTACAGGTTGAATAGGTAGGGTGAGAGTATACAACCCTGCCGTACTCCTTTCCCAATCTTAAACCAGTCCGTTGTTCCGTGCTCTGTTCTTACCGTTGCTACTTGGTCGTTATACAGATTCCTCAGGAGGCAGACAAGATGACTTGGTATCCCCATACCACCAAGAACTTGCCACAATTTGTTATGATCCACACAGTCAAAGGCTTTAGAATAGTCAATAAAACAGAAATAGATGTTTTTCTGAAGCTCCCTGGCTTTCTCCATTATCCAGCAGATATTGGCAATTTGGTCTCTAGTTCCTCTGCCTTTTCTAAACCCAGCTTGTACATCTGGCAATTCTCGCTCCATGAATTGCTGGAGTCTACCTTGCAAGATCTTGAGCATTACCTTACTGGCATGTGAAATAAGTGCCACTGTTCGATAGTTTGAACATTCTTTAGTGCTTCCCTTTTTTGGTATGGGGATATAAGTTGATTTTTTCCAATCTGATGGCCATTCTTGTGTTTTCCAAATTTGCTGGCATATGGCATGCATCACCTTGACAGCATCATCTTGCAAGATTTTAAACAGTTCAGCTGGGATACCGTCGTCCCCTGCTGCCTTGTTATTAGCAATGCTTCTTAAGGCCCATTCAACCTCACTCGTCAGGATGTCTGGCTCTAACTCACTGACCACACCGTCAAAGCAATCTCCAATATTATTATCCTTCCTATACAGATCTTCCGTATATTCTTGCCACCTTTTCTTGATCTCTTCTGCTTCTGTTAGGTCCTTACCATCTTTGTTTTTGATCATACCCATTTTTGCCTGGAATTTACCTCCGATGTTTCTAATTTTCTGGAAGAGGTCTCTTGTCCTTCCTATTCTATTCTAATCCACTTCCACACATTGCTTGTTTAAAAACAATTCCTTATCTCTTCTGGCTAATCTCTGGAATTTTGCATTTAATTGGGCATATCTCCCCCATCACTGTTGCCTTTTGCTTTCCTTCTTTCTTGGGCTACTTCCAGTGTCTCAGCAGACAGCCATCTTGCCTTCTTGGTTTTCTTTTTCTTTGGGACGTTTTTTGTTGCCGCCTCCTGAACAATGTTGCGAACTTCTGTCCATAGTTCTTCCGGGACCCTATCTACTAAATCTAGTCCCTTAAATCTATTCTTCACCTCCACTGCATATTCCTTAGGAATATTAGTGAGCTCATATCTAACTGATCTCTGGGTCTTCCCTATTCTCTTTAGTCTGATTCTAAATTTTGCAATAAGAAGTTCGTGATCTGAACTACAATCAGCTCCAGGTCTTGTTTTTACTGACTGTATAGATGTCCGCCACCTTTGGCTGCAAAGGATGTAGTCAATCTGATTTTGGTGTCGACCATCTGGTGAAGTCCATGTATAAAGTCGTCTTTTAGGTTGTTGGAAGAGAGTGTTTGTTATGCACAGTGACTTGTCTTGGCAAAATTCTATCAGCCTATGTCCTGCTTCATTTTGTTCTCCCAGACCATGCTTGCCTGTAATTCCAGGTGTCGTCTGACTACCCACCTTAGCATTCCAGTCTCCTGTAATGAAAATAACATCTCTTTTTGGTGTATTATCCAGTAGGTGCTGCAGATCCTCATAGAACTGATCTACTTCTGCTTCTTCAGCATCTGTGGTTGGGGCGTATATTTGGATCACTGTGATGTTAAATGGCTTACCCTGAATTCGAATTGAGATCATTCTATCGTTTTTTGGATTGTATCCAAGCACTGCTTTAGCCACTTTATTATTAATTATGAAGGCTACTCCATTTCTTCTGTGGTCCTCTTGTCCACAGTAGTAGATCTGGTGGTCATCTGATGTGAAGTGGCCCATTCCAGTCCATTTCAGTTCACTGACACCTAAAATGTCTATATTTAATCTTGACATCTCACCAATAACCACATCCAATTTGCCCTGGCTCATAGATCTTACATTCCAGGTTCCTATGGTGTGTTGATCTTTAGAACATCGGATTCTTCGTTCACCGTCGGCCGCTAGCACCGTCAGCCGCTAGCCGTCCTTTCGGCTTTGAGCTAGCTGCGTCATCACATCTGGGGCTAGTTGAACGTATCCTCTGTTCCTCCCCAGCAGCATTTTGACCATCTTCCGACCTGGGAGTCCCATCTTCCGATGGTATACCGACATATCTCTGGCTGTACTGATCCATTTAGTTTTCACGGCAAGAATTGGTGTGTTTCCCTTTCAGGGTCCCCAACCAATACTGGGGTGGGTTGCCATTACCTTCCCCAGGGATCATATTTAGTCTGACCTCTCTGCCATGACCTTCCCGTCTTGGGTGTCCCTTCATGGTTTAGCTCATGGTTTCATTGAGGTGCTCAAGCTCCAGCACCATGACAAGGTAACGATCTCCTTTGCTGGAGCCCTACTGTTATAGGGATCCCTCAATGCAGAATGAAAGAAAAGCTCTGAAAAGCTTACAGTGTAACAGTCAATATGTATGAATATATAGATAAATATTATGCAATTAAATTGTTAATACTTATGTCTGTTTACAAGAAAGAAAGAAAAATGGAAATTAAGCATATAAAATAGTTTATGCAGTCCCAATTTTTGAACAGTCCCCCAAATGGGACTTCTGGAGGTAGAATGCTTGTTCTGATATAGAAAGAGAGGTGAGCTTTTTACACCATTGTAAAACTGATGGAGGATGAGCATTCATGCCTTAGATGAGATTTGACTCCATAATTCCCCAACTCACATGGCCATCATGTTATACCACCTGACTCCCTGCAAAATCCCCAGTAGGACTATTTTCTAAAATATATTTTAAAGAATTCGACAACATGAGATTTAAAAGCCTTGTGGAAATGTTAGAACTTCTGCTCCAAATCAGTGCAGAGGAGGGGGGAAACAATGTGAGCTGCTTATGTAACATGGAGATGACACCAGAAGGGTATATATATGGTGACCTGTCAATGCTTGAAGCCATGGTCCACCTCTAGATAATGCACAGATTGTGCTAGCCACAAGCATGTCTCTCAATTCCAAAAAGCTCTTTATGCCTCAGTGTCTACCTATATATTAAAAGGTTCCTTTGTTCGTGGCAAAGCCTTTGGTGCCAGTGCATATGTTCTCAGAGTAAACATTCTGTGCAAGTCATGTACAAAGTTGTGCGTTTTTCTGAAGCTGCCCACTTCAGTTTCCCCTTTATCAAATAAATTAAAGGTGTTTCATCTATACTTATAAGTATATCATTACTTCTAAGTGCTATATCATCATTATCAAAGTGTTCTTATACCAACACAGGAAGACCTTGACAAGCTGTAAATAACTTTGCCTCTTGCTTTGATGTACCACAGACTCTTACAATTGTATTTATTGTTTGTAGGTATTATGGATGTTTAATGTGAAAGAATTGGAGAGTGTGCACTCCAAATGAATAGGTTTATATTCTGTTTCTATTCAAGTCAGATCTCTGCCTCAGATCATATTTGATAGAGCTTTTAAGGAATATGGGTGGGGGTGGGGGGGTAACAGAGCTGTGAGAGGAGGAAGGGCTTAACAAAACCTTAAGACTCTTACATTTCTGGTAGTTTATTTCCCCTGTTTACCCCTCAATAAATGGGGAGAAAACAGAAGGTTTATAGAATTAAAGTGGTGTTTGAACATGAATGGATGTGGAGCGTTGCTTTTGGAGATTTCATACAAAACCTTTCATGAATTTAACACATCCATCTATCTCAAATTTGCCACAGCAACTACATTGGGTGGGGGGGAAGATATAACCCTGTTTTTTAAAAAAATTGGAGATGACAAAAGGTTGATCATGGTAAGAATTTTGATCATGGTATGATGTGGGTTCCAGCAACTCATTCCCCACAAAAGGGTTTGCATTATAGGTCAGCTGGTTTTCTCTGGGCCTTTCAAAATTTTGAGAGACCTGAGGGCAGAGCATTAATGTGAGTCTTCCTTCCCCCCCCCCTCTCTCTTTTCTTATTGAAGCTGATATCAATGTAATTCTTTATTCCATTGTTTATAGCTCATCAGAGTTGAAGGGGCATTACAGAGCAATATGTGGAAAACCCTAAAATACTTAATTAAATAACCTTTGGCATTAAATTTTAACTGGAGTGTTTTATTGCTTGAATGAAAAAGTATTGATCCATCTGATAATTTTGAACACTGTACCTATGAGCTCCGGATCAGAAGATCTGCTTCACTGAAAGCTAAGTAGTTCTAATAACAAGGTCTATTTTGGTTGTGGCATCCAAAGACATAAACCTGATTCCTTTATATTTTCCTGCACCAAGCAGGAAAAAAATCTACTTTTCTTGATGGTGTTCTATTCATGTTCATGCTTTTATTGCTTCAACCTTGGTGATATTGATCTCATTACAAGTTTGTCATACTGTATTTTAATTGTTGTTACTTTGGATTTCAGATTTTTGATGCCTAGGTAAATGATTAGGAAGTTGAGACACATCATCATCATCATCATCATCATCATCATCATCATCATCATCTGGCAGCCAGTTTGGTGTGGTGGTTAAGGCATCAGGCTAGAAACTTGGAGACCCTGAGTTCTAGTCCTGCCTTAGGCATGAAGCCACCTGGGTGACCTTGGGCCAGTCTCTCTCTCTCAGCCCTAGGAAGGAGGCAATGGCAAGCCACTTCTGAAAAACCTTGCAAAGAAAACTGCAGAGACTTGTCCAGGCAGTCACTAGGAGTCAAAAATTGTCTTGAAGGCACGTACACAGACTACTACCACTGCTGCTACTACTACTTATTTTATTTTTTATTTTATTTTTTAAATTTTTTATCCTGCCTTTATTATTTTTATAAATAACTCAAGGTGGAGAACATACCTAATACTCCTTCCTCCTCCTCTTTTCCGCACAACAACAACCCTGTGAGGTGAGTTGGGCTGAGAGAGAGTGACTGGCCCAGAGTCACCCAGCCGGCTTTCATGCCTAAGGCGGGACTAGAACTCTCAGTCTCCTGGTTTCTAGCCCATTGCCTTAACCACTAGACCAAACTATCATCATCCATTTGTTTCTCCCAAAGGAGAATACACAAAATGATATTTTTAAAAAGCAATATACAATAAAAATCAATAAAAGGAGAGAGAGAGAGAGGGATGATTAGATGATAGATAGATGGATGGATGGATGGATGGATGGATGGATGGATGGATGGATGATAGATATTCTTTAGAAAGCCTATTGGTCATGCTATATGTATAAGTCTGATTCAAGACATTTTGAGGTAAAGAACAAAGACGATACCCCTGCATTTTCTTTTACAACAACCATCTGAACTGCCAGTTGAACTATGCTAGGACTGTACACACAGCCAGTCCTCTAAGAGCAGAGAAGACTTACAGCAGCATTTCTTAAAGTGTAGGTCTGGTCCTCAGCATGAAAGCAGATGGACCTTGGAAATCATCACTCCCTTCCTCCTTCCTTCCAGAAATATGACAGGAGGTGAATTGTTGGCAAATGGCATGAAAGGGTGTTAAAAGAGTTGAGGAGAAGACAAAAATATATTTAATAATAACAATAGAATAATTATTGTTCTCGTAATTATGTTGCTTGTAGTGATAATTATTCTGTGCTCTGTTCACATCTGCCTCCAATTTGTTAAATGACTGGCCTCAATGAAGTTTTCTCAAATGGGCCCCAGTAGAGGTTTGGAGAACCCCTGACCTAAGATAGCTTCAGGCAAATATATATACGAGAGAGAGAGAGAGAGAGAGAGAGAGAGAGAGAGAGAGAGAGAGAGAGAGAATGAGATGTATGCTCCAACCATCCATCCATCCTTCTAGCTATCCACCCATAGAAGGAAATCTTCAATGAAAATATATTTTATTTCATATTGATTGGGGTGGGTGGGTTGTTTTTCGTTTTTGCATTTTTTTATTCTGAATACTTATTATTTCATTATTTATTTATTAAACACACTTATATAGCTGCCCATCTACCAGAAGGAACTCTGGGCAGGAAGCAAAATGAAAATACAGTACACTAAAAAGACCATTTAAAACAATAAACAAGGTTGAGGCCACAATAAAACTCACATTCATTCATCCACCAACCACCCCATGCCAGCTCCATCAACATTCTGGCCCCAGTGCCTGGGGGAAATGTCAGGTCTTCACCACTTTCCTAGAGGCCAACTGGGTCGGGGCCATCTGTATCTCTGGGAGGAGGCTGTTCCATAAGGCAGGCATCATGACAAAGAAGGCACACTTCTGAGGCCCCACCAGGTAACCTTGTTTCACTGAGGGGACCCAGAGCATGCCCATCCTGCCAGATCTAGTAGGACAGGTAGAAACTATTGGGGTTAGGCAATCCCACAAGTAACCTGGCCCCATGCAATGTAGGGCTTTAAAGGTGATAACCTACACCTTGAATTGCATCTGGAAACCTAATATGATCCAGTGCAGCTCATGCAGCAGTGATGTTACATGGGTGTACTGAGATGCACCCACTACTGCCTGTGCTACTGCATTCTGGACCAAATACTCCTCAAGGGCAGTCCCATGTACATTATGTTACAGTAAGGGGTGGGAGATGACTATGGCATGAGTGACCATGAGCAGTGCCCTCTGATCTAGGAAAGGGTACAACTGGTGCACAAGATATATTTGTGCAAAGGCCCTCCTTGCCACAGCTGCCATCTGCTCTTCAAGCAGGAGCCATGAGTCCAGGAGAACCCCCAGATTGTTCACCAGCTCTGACTGGAGGAGTGTCATCCCAGCCCAAGTTAAAGATGGCAAATCAGATACGAGAGATCCTAAAATCCATAGCAACTCAGTATTGTCAGGGTTGAGCTGAACCTGAAGCTGATTCTTCCCCATCCATGCCCATATAAGCCTCTAGTCACTGAGAAAGCACCTTGACGGCATTGCTTGGGTGGCCTGGGGCAAAAATGTACAACTGAGTATCATCAGCATACTGAAGATACTTAACCCTTTGCTGACAGATGACCTCATCCAGCAGTTTCATGTACAGGGAGTCCTCAGGTTACGACGGCAATTGGGATCAGAATTTCTATCACTAAGCAATGCAGTCATAAAGTGTGACATCACATTACTGCATTACTTAGCAATGGCAATCCCAGTTGCTGTTGTAATCCCCAGGTCTGCCAGATCATTAAGCAGGAAGAGGTAAGAGTCCTAGGCAAGCAGGGAGGTGAGGGGTGCCACAGGCAGGTGCTCCAGGGAGCGGGCAGGTGCGTGGGTGCCGTGGGGGATGCCGTGGGCAGGCGCTCTGGCTGTAGCCCTACCACTTTCCCAGCAACCTACCCTAGAAAGGGAAGGTAGAAGATTGGCAAAAATTGTCCAGATCCTTTGGGTTCAGCAATTGGCTTCTTGAGGAGGAGGCGGATAACCACTTCTTTCAAGGCAGGCAGAACTGTCCCCTCCTGTAAAGAAGCAATCACCACCACTTGGACCCAGCTACATGTCACCTTCCAGGAGGCCTTGACCAACCTGGAGGGACAGATACACAGGTGGCAGAACTCAACAACCTAAGGACCCTGTCTACTTCCTTGAGAGTAACCATATTGAACTCAACCCAGATAACTGGACAAGCCAGCTCCACATAATCCAGTGACCATGCCTAAATGTTTTTATATAGCCCTCTGCAGTGCAGTGCTTAAGATGTTGCACTTGGAATAGCATGCCCAAGACTCAAGTCCCCACTCAACCACTATCCTTGTGAGGGAGATGGGCGGGATATAAATGTGATAATAAATAAATAAATAAATAAATAAATAAATAAATAAAATCTTCACTAGGACCATTCACTCACTCAGCCCCTCCAACTCACAGAGTTGTTGTGGGAATAAATTGGGGAAGTCCTTACATACACCATTGTGAACTCTCAAGAGAAAGGGTAGTTTATAAATGCCATAATAAAACAAAATGTGTTGTAACAACTAAAGCAAGGATGGGAACTTTCCAGCTGAAGATTAAATCCAATTCACAGAATTGCTACCCATTCATCAGGGTTTAGGCCAGGCCCTCCTAATTCTCTAACAGTCCAGTCCATCTTCCACCTGGGAAGTCACAGCTTTAAGGCCCTAGTAGCACTTTGAAGAGGGGCTTTCACGGACCTTTCCCCTCCCTCACCTTTTCCTAAGAGAACATGCAAAAAGTTGGCTCTCAAGCACACAACATTTGAATGCACACCCAGCTAGGAGCACTTTTAAACTCTGTAGCTGAGCTGTATGTTTCACCCATGCTTTCTTTCCCTTTTTTGGGATCCAAGAGAAACTAATTTTCTATTAATTCATTCCATCAATAACCTGGTAAGAGAGGGAGATATTATCATTCCTAACAAGGCTATTGACTCTTTGAACCCCCATTTTTTTCAGAAAGGGTTACACCAAAGGATTAGGCTAGTACAAGGGTCGGAAACTGCGGCTCGTGAGCCACATGCGGCTCTTTGGCCCCTTGAGTGTGGCTCTTCCAACCTCTCTAGTCTGGGGCGTCTCGTCTGCCTGCGGCTGCCCCGCACACGTTTGTGCGTGCGCGCACCCGTGTTTGGCCACCCGCCAGCGGGAGGGACGGAGCCGGGCCCCCTGAATGCCGAGGGGCCCGCAGGTTGGGCGTCCCCCAGCTCCCATCCGCGGGGCTGCTCCGCCTTCACCAGCCTTGAGCCTCGCTGCCCTGGACCTCGTTTGAGGAAAGTGCGTGGGGCCGCGGCGCAGGAGGCGCAAGCGGAGGCCAGGGAGCCACAGCCACCGCCAGATGGGAAGCGGAAAGGCCGGCAGGGGCTGCAGAAGCGAGATGGGGCTGTCCCTTCCGTGGCCGGAGCAGGCGAGGGCTGCAGCGTCCCGTCGCTGCAGGTTCTCCCACTCCGCTTGGGAGGCACGCCGTCCCTGCGCCCCTTCGGGTGCATCCGCATCTTGCCGGCAGTGCGCGGAGGCCGGGACCTGGGTCCGGGGTGCCCTTGGGCGGCCTCCCCGGGCGGCCGGTGGTGCTTCCGGCTTCGAAGGAGACAGGCAGACAGAAGAAGAAGGAGACGGAGACGAAATCTCTGTGAGGGGGAGGGAGGAGAAGGGTGGGCGGAGGTGGGGCAGGGATGGTGGTGGGTGCCGTTTCTGCAGCCCCATCCAACTGCTGACTCATATTCCGCGCCGTCAACCAGGATTCCAAGACCTTTAAATTGCTTTCCCCCCCCCCGAGAAATCCCGGTGGTGTCAAAGAGGTGGGCGGGGGGGCGGCAACGAGAGGATGGTGCAGTCCTGCTCTGCCTACCATTGCCGGAATCGATACGACAAAGAGAAGCCCATCTCTTTCCACAAGTGAGTAGGGGCGGGGGCAAGAAAACGGGAGCGGGGGAGAGAGCGAGAGAGACGCTCTCTGGACCAGGCGGGAAAGGGAGACAGCGTTCGCTTCGCCAAGAGCAGCGGGCGCAGTGGGGAGTGCATTGGCGGCAACCATGAGGCAGCAGCAGCGAGCTAAAGCCACCTTGTGCCTGATCCACCTTGCCTTGCAGGCACAGGGGAGCTGGCCGAGGGGGCGGGGAAGAAGATCCCTGGTTGCAATCAGGAAAGGGGCAGATTGTGGGAGGCTTTGTCTCCAAGGCGCTGTAAGGGAGCAGAGGAGAAGATCAGGGAAGCGGACTTGTCTCCGAGCAATTAACTCGGAGATTATACAATGCTGGTGGTGGGTGGGGTGGGGTAGGGTGGGGAGCTACAGCTACATTTTGCCACCCAAAATTGTTTTCAAGGCTCCCGCCCACAAACCCTGCCCCCAGTACGTGTAATTGGCTCCTGCCCGCAAACCCGCCCCCTTCCACGCAATTGGCTCCCACCTGCAAACCCCGCCCCCTTCCACGCAATTGGCTCCCGCCCACAAACCCCGCCCCCTGGCCCTCGAGTGACGTTATAAATGTCAAAATGGCTCCTGGCATAAAAAAGTTTGCCAACCCCTGGGCTAGTACATCTCGGCTGAAAAAAACTGGATCACCACTAGGTGGAAGCAACAAGATATAGAACAACCTAACCTCTCTGCCATCTGGTGGTCATCTAGTTTTTTACAGCCCTACCAAAACTGTACCCAGCTACCACTTCTTTACATTTCCCAATGTTTGGTGGGAAGAGGGGCTCAGGTAGCTCTTTCATTTTCTTGTAAATAACCTCAAAGGTACCCAAACTCAAGCAGCAATGTCTTTGCACCTTTTCCTTTACTTCAGAAAATGGCTGTCTCCTTCAGTTCTGTAGCATGTTCCCATTAATGACTAATTGCTTTTAATAGACACGGCTGCAAACAAAAGAAAGGTTCTGAAGTAGCAAGCACCATTCTCAGAGAGAGAAATAACAGTTATAATTTCATGTACCAAGTCACCCATCCTCCTACAGCAAAGAGCTCTGGATTCTACAGAGCCAGTGGAGAATGGAGGGCCTAATGATATGTTTTAGCAATTGCAGTAGCTATTCTAAAGCATGACTATAATAACAGTACCTTCCTACTCAATAGGTCTACTCCTCGGCTTCTTTCAAAGTCACTTCACTACTGCTTAAATTCAGATTTTAATTGCTTATTTCTGTCATGAAATGGAAGCACTGGCTATGGAAGAATCACTCAAAAAGTAATGCAGCTTCTTTCTCACTTTGAATAACAATGTTAAAGACTGTAACCAACTCCTTAGTGCTGTTAATATTCAGCTTGTATTGGATTTCAAATGAGAGATTGTGTGTTTTAATGCTTGCCTACAAAAACATTCCTTCCTTGCATCATTATAAGAAAAGATAATGTCAGAGTCCAGGATTCTACCATGGCCTCTTCCTGTCATGCTACTTGCCTAATGCAAACATCTTTCTACATTTTCCAATATCCAGGAGGATTTAAGAGTTTCAGAAGCTCCCTGGGATAAGTAGATATAAATACAATGTAGACCTGTATGGCATTTGTACACTGATGACTCTTCAAACCAAAACTCAAATGATTTCCCAGCAGTTTCATATAAGTATTATAAAGCACAGGAACAAGGTAAACCTTGCTACACACTGTAGACCAAGACAGCGTCTTCAGGGACCTGTTGTTTGAAAAGAAATGGCCTCCAAAGCCAATCATGCATCACTCTCCAGACCATATAGAAAGTCCAGAAGCCCATGATCAATGGAATTGACAGTCAAGGAGAATCCCATGGTTGCACTCCCTCTGTCTATTCCTAGCATATGTGATTCATTCTAGACATCAGATGACAACACTAGCTAAGCTTGTCTGGGCTTGGAAGCTCAGTGTTGTCAGGCCTAGGTAGTACTTGGGTAGAAGACCACCAGGAAATCCCAGGGTGAGGTGCTAGACTAGACAACAGCAATAGCAAACCAATTCCATACTGCTGCCAAGAAAACTGCATGGATGCATCCATGAAATCACCAGGAGCAAAGCTAACCTCAAAACAGACTTTGTATTTTTCAATATGTTGTCCACCAGAGGAACCAAACTGTTTCCTTCCAAAAACTGTATCTGAAACTGAATTGGTACAGATCTAAATAATCTGATACGGGTTTCTCAAAGACGCATGAACTGCTTTCAAGGCCAATATCTCTAAATAATCCTGTCAGATTTCAATAGCTGGGATGAGCATGGGTTGGAGAATATGCTGTAGGCTTTCAACACCCAAACAATTCTGACCAAACCATTAGGCTGCACAAGCTGAAAATGTCAAAAAAACATAACTATGCCATACTTTAGCACCATCCTTATTAAATTATGTCAAAATCATGACATCTAATTGGAACAGAGAGAGGAATTTTTCTATGAAATAAATAGTACACTGAGTGCTTTCAAAGTGTATCAGTCTTGCAGCCAAAGTCTATATCATGAAAGCCTTTTACCATCCAAAAACCCTCTCCTGGACAACACTGAGCAGAGATAATGAAGGTGAAATAAGACTGAAGAGTCAGATCAGTATTTATATTAGGCCACATTTGTTATGTGCCTTCCATCATTTGTGTTATAATCATTGACTCTGTTATCTCATCCCCCTTTAACTCCAAACTAACATGAACAAGCCCAACTGGCTGACAAGGTATGAGATATACAGTATTTCAGAGGGTTCTAATGGTGTGTAGAGAGATTTTTGTGTGGATGAGGAAATGGAAAAATAACTCTTTCTCTTCCAAATGGCTAAGTGTTTGATTTATTTGCAAAGTTAAGTTGGAGTTCAACAAGCCTGGATTATTTATTTATTTATTTATTCGACTTTTATCACCGCACCATCTCCCCCAAAGGGGACTCTGGGCGGTTAATCCTTTTCATGAACTAGCAATGAACTTTTGCACATATTCCTGGTTCCTCTACATTCAGTCAAAGTACAGGATGGAAAACCGCCAACTGTGTATGCCAAATATCTCAGGTTTAAACCTTGACATCCCCAGTTAAATGTGGACAGGTCATAGGTGACGTGAAAGATCTCTTTCACCCTGACCTTCTGAAGAGTTAGTACCAGTCAGAGAAAATAATACTGGTTTAGACTGTTAAGTAGTCTGATCAAGTAAAAAGTAGTGCTTCATGTCCATCAGTATAAGATTGTTTCCTACAGGTAGAAAGCCTGAAAAGCAGTGTTCTATAAAGTGCCAGTATTGTATAATATTTTTAAAACACTGGCATTAACCAGTTTCAATTACTGGTTATGTTTCTTTAAAAGCCAATCTAGGGTAATAAGAGAATATTCTGTATGGCCCAGAGAGGTCAGAAAGTGAAGGGAAATTATTCTAAGTAGCCATGGAAGCCGGCACGATACAATCAGTATACCACCTAGGCAATGAAATTAGTTGCTATAGTAACTTGAGGGTCCATCATCACCCTTTTTTTAAATAGTGACTGTTGGGAAACTTGAAACATGGAAAGCTAGAGAAAGGGAAAGGTTTGAGAGAAGCATGAGGAGAAGCAATTGATGGGTTGAGTGCCTTTCATAATAGAGGAGATAGAACTGTGAAACAATGGGAGAGGCTATGCAGCATAGACATTAAAAGGCATTTTTGAGCTCTCTCTTCTAGAAACACAAGAGAGAGAAGAAAGAAAGAAAGAAAGAAAGAAAGAAAGAAAGAAAGAAAGAAAGAAAGAAAGAAAGAAAGAAAGAAAGAAAGAAAGAAAGACTGTCTCTTTCTTTCTGAATTCATAAAGATACAGAACAGGAATATAGTTCATACTGATCAATGTAAAACACAGGAATATTAGAAAAGTTTATGTATAGTGTGCGCAAGGATCCGCTTCTTGACTGTGTTAGTGATTTGGGTTGTTGTTTCTCGGCTCCTTTATTTTTAATTTTTATAATGTTTGTATTGTTTTTATTCTATTTTAATTCTGTTCACCGCCCAGCATCACTCATTGAGATGGGTGGCCATATAAATTGAATAACTAAATTATAATATAATAATATAATATAATATAATATAATATAATATAATATAATATAATATAATATAATAAATATAATATAATAATAATATAAGTTATGATTTCATGAGATTTGGGTTCACAAATCACACATTAAAACAATGTGGTTTGTTTGGTTTTTGGCAGTGTGTTATGAACTGAGCAATTGTGCTCTGTAAAGGATAATATATAGCCTGATGGTTGTATCTATCCAGTTAGTTTTTGTAAACCTTTTTAAATTGGTGAACAACTTCCCAATTTGTGGAAGCAAATTCCATTCTAGGGTTGCACAAAATGCATTTTTTAAAATAAAGTTGGAGGAATTTGTCAGTTTCATTTGCTCTCAGTTCCATATTTCATTCCAATCTTCAATTCACTTCATACTATTTTTGCATTGGTTTATCCATTTTTTTAAAAAAAAGTTCACAAAGAAAAATAAATATGTGTTCGTAACATTGTTTCTGATATCGACACTTTTGTATGCAATGTTGCCTCACATCCACATTTTTATATACCAGAGCTTTCCAAACTGTGTGTCGCGACACAAAAGTGTGTCGCCACACACAGGGTGGTGTGTCGCCACACCACCCGGAAGCGGCGGCGCGCGCGTGCACGGCGGCAGCAGCAGCCGCCGCCACCACTGGTGTGTCACCAGCAGCGGCACTTTGGAAAGCCCTGTTATATACAGTACATTTTCCCTCAAATAAAGCAAATTTGAATAGTATTTTCAATTATAATTTTTCTGCATATTTCTCTTTCATGTGTATTCTTGCTACTTATTGATTGGAGAAGTGCTTTTCAACATTTGGAGAACTATAAATGTTGAACAAGAAATGCAATTTCACTTTGGAATGTGTAAAAAGCAATAAACCAACCTACCACCACGAAGTGCTCTAACAGTGTAAACTCTACCATATCTAGCACCTGTAACAGTCCTGCAAGCAAAGAAGTGTGAGATGAACAAAATGAAAAACATTGAAAACAGTGGGAAGCCAAAAATCTGTGCCAGTTCCAAAACTGTTACAAATTATCTACAGGCTGGCAAAAAGGTATGTTAATCTCTGAAAAAGATCAGGTTAGGAATAAGTGCCCTGCAGCAGGTCATCCAGTGAATTACAAGGCTGAGTGAGGATCTGTGGTTGGTTCTGTCCAGTGGGTGTCCCAAGGACAATTATTGTGCCATAATGTTCCCTCTCCCTATCACTTTTTCCCAAGTTGTCCCAAGACAAGAAACATGGACAGTATTCTTGAATTTCTCAGTGTGAACAGCTCAATTAAGGTAACTAATTTAAGAACTTAAAGGTCACACTAAAGGAGCAGAGATGGCTGGTCCTTTATTTCATTGATTTATCTTCTCATTCTTCTTCCAAGAGGGACAGACAAGAATATAGGATTCTGTGTGAGCCAAGCCTATGAGGTCAGATAAAGTGGGCTGAAAGAAATATTAAATGACCATTTGTAATTTGGCAAACTCCATGACTGTGCGCAGTTTCAAATCTACAAATTCTTAAGTCCAACATTTATAATAGCACAGAAAATTGTTCAGCTTATTATTTATTTATTATTTAAATTTGTTATAGCTGCCCAACTCCAGTAGACTCTATTTGTCCATCTATCACGGTCTTCCCCAGACTGGTGACTT
Organism: Charina bottae; assembly: GCA_023362775.1. NCBI lineage: Eukaryota > Metazoa > Chordata > Lepidosauria > Squamata > Charinaidae > Charina > Charina bottae. The sequence goes on from JALMGJ010000001.1 coordinate 109,467,906, forward strand.
CAGTTGTGTTGGCGTTCAGTTCCCATAATTCTTAGGAATCATTGGAAGTTGAAATCTAATGTATCTGGAAGTCAGAAGGTGGGGGGAACTAGTCTGTTTGGGCTGGCAGAAGTTCTCCAGGAACTCAGGCCAATACCTTTTCTAGCACCTTCTGAGCTATGGACTTTTCAACAGCTACAGCCCTTTTTCTGTCTGCTATAATTGTCTGTCCACTATAATATATGCCTAGACTGTAAAAACTGCACAAATTACCTTGGAGCATAATGTTTTTCCTCTCATCCTGTCCAATGTAGAAAGCTCCCAAGCTCTGATATGTGTGTGTATGTACAGTATATCTTACCATGCACTCACACAAGCCTGGCTGGTTTTCCCATTGTATTTATCACTGATGTGCTAATTAATGCTTTCAGAGATTGTGTTCGTTAGTTGACCAACAAATGTATAATCAAAATTTTAATGTAAGGCTAGACCCGCCCTGTTTATGTTCCTTAATTTCTAGTTGATTACGTAGGCATACAGTTTAAAATATTTGGTGGGAGAAAATGATGATACTGGAATACTTCATAATATATCATAGTCCATGGAGTATCAGTCTATAGGCATTGTTCAATTATAATCTTATAGTCTCCTCTCTGTAGAGCATGGCTAGTACAGTATGAAGGTTTTCATACTTTCAAAATGGAGGATACATTTTTCTATCCACAGTCACACCCATAAAAGCTTTCCTTGACTACTCAAAGTCAGAATCTATGCTCTGGAACTGTTTAGGTTGATATGAAAATATAAGAATTGGTTGAACGTGCATTGAGAGCTGATTCATAGAACCTTTCCAATAGATGGGGGATTATGTGTTTGATCCCTACTGAACCAGTAGGACCGAATCATTCCTAAATCAGAATCAGATGCAATAAATTCTTTCACAATCCAGCTTCATGCTTGAAAAAATGGATTACAATTTAATCCTGACAGTTGCTCAGTGGTGAGTTCGAATTTTAACATCAGTATCCCCTTAATCAGATAAGCTGCTCCAGGTTTATCTCAAAACCTGAAATTAGAATGAGAGGATTTTTAAAAAAAATATGCCTTGGTTTAGGATTAACTTCCAGGGTCGGGGGTTTTTTCTCCGACTTCTTGGACTAGTTTATAGTTCTGAGATTTCCTGGTGGCTTCCCATTTAAGTACTAATCAAATCTGATCCTGCTTAGTTTTATCATGCTCAACCATTTCCAAAAAACACACATCCAAAATAAACAGTGGCATTAGTTGCATACCCTTTTCCTCTGCATGCCTATTCAGAAGGAACTAAAGGCATCAGTTGAAAAAACATTCCTACTTAGAAGTGAGTCTGACTAGACTAGACTCAATGAAGTTAATTTCCAAACATGAATCTATAAGTTGGAGGTCTCATTATGGAGGATTAGAGAATAAATTTGCCACACAAATGGAGCAGTTATTTCAACCCCTTTTTTTCCCTGGCCAATATAAAACCATCTGTGGAAGTACTTTTAACTTCTGTAGATTGTTGCAATAAATTGCTATTGCGGTGTGCAATCTTACATGAGCCCATTCAGATGTGAGTCCAATTGAGTTAAATGAGGCTTGTTCCCAGGTAAGAGGATAATAGAACTGCATCCTTTTTAGACAAAATTAAAACAAGCAGAATCAGACAGTGGTGCCTGCATTTGCAAGGTTGGAGCACTTTCTGAATAAAGGACAAATATTTCTTCACCTCCATCTTCCTTATTTTTCACTATTATCCTATAAAATACAAACAAAATATCATTCAACAAATGCATTTCTAATTGGTGCCACATGTTGCATGCATCAGAACTTCATCAAATATAGCTAGACTTACTTACAAATTGCTCTGCTTTGCTCCAAGCCATTGCTCAAAGAATAAGAAATTCCCAAGGTCCTGCTTGCAAAGGGAATAGCTGGTAGAGATCTATGGATTCTACAAAGAATCAAGGCATGGCCAGTCTGCCTCCCTCATCTGTACCTGTTGGTTCATCCTCATGCCCCCCTAATCATGGCATAAACATGCCCCAGTAGCTGTTTGTTAATGCCATGTCCTCATATTGCCTTCATCTCTTCCTCAGCAATATTTTCCTTCTTCTTCCAAAACAATTTTTTTTGCCACAGACACAATCTAACATGCTTCATCGATGACGTGATTAATGTGATTGGGATCTTCCCAGTTCCTCTGGCCGTTTTAGGCTGTTGTGGGTACACCCCCTTCTTTATAGTTTCTGGGTGCTGCCCTCTGGGGCCATTTTTGGAATGAAAAAGAGAGCGGGGTTCTGCCAGCAGTGTGTTGTTGGTTTTTCTCTGCTTCTGCTGAGAAAGCGTTTCACATGTCTGCATTTTTTACTTTTCTATTATTTTTACTTTTTTATTATGGGGGAGGGGAGAGCAGTAGTACTGTTTTGCTTGCTCTGTGGGCTGTTTCCAGGTGCTGCCACCACAGCATTTCCTTGCCGCACTACAAGGATGGAGCTTGCTCATTACTGATTGCTCCCTCTCTCTTGCCCCTCTTACACACTTTGGACACAGGTTTAATGCTTTTTCAGAAGAGTGCTAGACTTATGTTCAGTAGTAGCCCAGCTGGCGGGTCTCAGGCAGAAGGCCTCTGTGCTGCAAAGTGTTAGTCAGGAAACTTTTGTTGTTGTTGTTTATTCGTTCAGTCGCTTCCGACTCTTCGTGACTTCATGGGCCAGCCCACGCCAGAGCTTCCTGTCGGCCGTCACCATCCCCAGCTCCCCCATGGTCGAGTCCGTCACCTCCAGAATATCATCCATAGTCAGGAAACTTGGCAGCTGCTAAATACATCATTCTAGCATCCGTCTACACTTGCCCACCGCCGCACAGCCACACATTAAGGAGAGTGATTGGCGGTTCTTTTTCCCATTGGCAGATAATACTCAGTGGAAAGGGAAATAAAGCTAGAGAATCCACCAATCCCTTTCCTAACCTGTCTTGCATTAAAACGGCATGGACAGCACCACTGCCAGCTCATTGACTAGAGCAGGGGTGGGCAACGTCAGGCCCGCAGGCCATATAAGGCCCACGGGGTTCCCGCCTAAGGCCCGTGGGGCTCCCGCCTGCAAACCCCGCCCCTTCCCTGCGATTGGCTCCCGCCCGCAAACCCTGCCCCCCAGTGCTTGTTATTGGCTCCCGCCTGCAAACTCCAGCCCCCAGTCCGCGGAAATCCCAGAAACCCCCGCCCCCCCCCCCCAGTCCCCAGTTATAAATATCCAGATGGCCCTTAGCAGAAAAAAGGTTCCCCACCCCTGGACTAGAGGAATGCCCTTTAATGCAGCCAACTGGCTGTGCCCAGAGTGAAGCAAAGTGAAAAGAAAAAGGGCAAAATCTCTCCTCACAGCTTCATTTTGAAGAGGGCTTTTGCTAAGTGCCTCTTCCAAGATCTGGACAGCCCTAACAGCTAGCTCTAAATTGCAGATGGGAAGCCATTGACTAAGAATGTGAATTCACCATTTTTACCAAATGATTATGAAAGGTTGATGCTTTCAGCAAAAGGAGGGTGACAATTTCTCCACTGACAAAAACAAAGGGAGCCTGGGAGGAATAAGAGGAATAGCATGAAGCTGGTCTAAGTAGTGTTATGGGTTTCAGCTGTTTGGGGAACAGGTTCCTTTTCTGGGGTGGGATTTTGATATAGGGCCAGACTTTGTAGAATGAAAAAAAGAAAAAGAACTATTTGCTATCTGAAAGTGTTCTCTGAAGGACTGCCTAATCTGAGTCCAGCTCAACAATACAGAATCATTGGATAATGGATCTTGAAGGCAGCGGTAAATTGAGCAGCACACAGCCATGATCTTCCATGCCACAATGAGACATATTGCATCTGTATTTTCAGCTGTAATAGTTATTTCTAAATTTCCATCCTATCCATGGGAATGAAGATGTGTACATTTTATGCAAATTTGCACCCTAAATGTCTTCTTTTGGAGATGCCTCAGTGCCCACTCTTCTCATATCTCTACTCTCTGATATCTCAAGCAAAATAATATACACCGTTAGATTATTAGAAAAATAGGAAGCTCTCTTTGTTTTCTATGTGGTAACTATTTCCCCTCTAATATAGTATTATCTATGTTCTCCTGATGCTGCCTTATCTTTGTTTTAAAATTAGAGAAATCAAGGAGTGGAAAATATGTTCCACTGCTGACTTTGCTATGAGACTTTCCTTCTTAATCCTTCACTCTTCCAGCCTCATGGAACAGGCATGATGAGTGCTCAGGATCCAGACTTTTTCTCTGGCCTTTCAGCCTCAATGAAACCTCCAACTGCTTTGGAAGTTGGAATTCATAGTAATTGTCTAGACCAGGGCTTTCCAAAGTTTTCCCGCGGCGACACACCAACCGCCGTTGGTGTGTCACCGCGGGAAAACCCGGAAGTGCCGCCGTTGCGGCAGCGCGCAAAAACCCGGAAGCGCTGCTGCCGCTTTTGGGTTTTTGCGCGTCGCGCTTGTAGTGTCGGCGTGGGAAAACCCGGAAGCGCTGATGATGACCAGCGCTTCCGGGTTGTGTGGCAACACACCAGACTGTGTGTGGCGACACACTTTTGTGTCGCGACACACAGTTTGGAAAGCGCTGGTCTAGACAGCTCAGTAACAGCAGCGCCTGAAAAAACATCCTAGGAAAACCAAAGTGGCAACATAGCTACGGAAGGCAGTGTGCACTCAAATACAACCCAATCAAAGATGTAATAAAAGGAGAAGAGTGTCTCACTGAGAACTGTTGTTGATCTGTAGCCTTGACAGAATGATTGTGACTCAGCCATACACTGGCATGGAAAATCTGGAACATACAGTATGCTATAGGGATGGACATTAATTCCAAGATTCAGCCTCCACTTCAGCAGATCAGAAAACAACCAATTAACACTAGACCTATTTGAAGGTCAACCAATTCTATGACATTCCGAAAGATTATGACAAATTTACAAACGGTTGCAACTTTTTTTTGGCTTTCCTTTCTTTTTACTTTTTAACACATTTCAAAGAGAATAAAGTTTGCCAAAGTTTGGAGAGTATAACTATTATTGTTGCTAATATAATTAAGTAAACTTTGCAGGCACAGTTGCCCCTTTCTTATAAAGTGTGACAAATGTTGATAACATTGGCAGGCATTCTATGCCTTTCCTGTAAATTTGTCAACTTTCAAGCAGATACATTGCTGGGGGAGGGGTGTGAATGCAGAGGAGTCTTTACAGTTGGAATGGAAAACAAAAAAGCACAGCTGGATGTTCAGGTGGCAGCCTTCACTTGGCTTGATGAGGCTAGGCCCAACCATACAGTTAAGTGTCCTTGTTATTATATGTAAATTGGATTATTACAATCATTCCACATGGGGTTTCAGAAATTTAATTGTCCAGAATACCTTAGCAAGAATGTTGGTGGGCCCTTGCTTAGCAGCTTTACCTGGCTGGTAAAAAATCTGCAATCATTATTGACTGTTGGTGATTACCTTTAAAGCCTTAAGTAGCTCCATTCCAAAGTATGATCATAGCTTAGTTGTTGGGGATGAGAGAAATTGCTTTTTCTGCATCTCAGGCACTCAACTGACCCCTAGCCCTGTTCTGCTTTTATAATCCTTTGGCAAATGATATATCCCAACCAGTTTTAGGTATTCATTTGTTGTACTGGATTGATCAATCTGTTTTTATTGTATCTTTATTGTTTTGTTGTCAGCGAAGAACATCGCTGAGCCTCGGATTTAAGCTCTAGATCTTTATTGTTCTGCCTTACACAGAATCTTGCTAAACTAATGTTGGAGATCGGGTTTCAATCAAGCACGTCTCACACACAAGCTCGAAGGAGGAGACAGCCTCTGCTGTAACCTGATCTCACTTGCTGTGTGTGGGAGGGGCTGAATCCCGGTTTCCTGTTTCCTGTTCCCTTTCTCTTTCTCTCTCTCTGCTTGAATCGCCTACCAAAGAGCATGGCAGCTGCCCCACGTATTTCTCATACTTCCTGACAGCAAGGCCACATTAGAAGCATGTGGGTTTGGTCAGAACCACTTACTTGCACGCATGGACTGTTTCTACTAAGGAACTGTGAGCTACAATAAACTTGTAAACTCTTTTTTATGTAACTTTACATTTAACATGTGAAGTGTGTTTATTTTGTGTTTGAACTGATTAAGCCTTGTGGAAGTTTATGGGAACGCTTCTACTCTGCTATATACTAATAAGAAGCTGCGTGGAGTTCTGATACTACCATATCAGAATTCCTACAACTAAGTCACACTAAGCAGTTCTCTGGGAAAAACCCCAGGCACTCTAAGGTGGGTCCGGCCTGACCTTCTTGGACGGGCGCCCAAGGTCTTCGAGGCTATGAACGCGCTTCTCACCCTGGAAAGTGCCCCCTCCTCCTTCGCCCGCGATCTCCATAACATTTGTGGAGTTTTACTCACTGTTAATCATTGATGCTTGACTGGTGTATAAGCATCAGAAAAATAGGAAATAAATTTTCCTATAAATAAATACACATATAATGGAAACGAATGAAGAATTTTCATGCTCTTGATTAAATATGTAGTTAAGTGGAATTTGCCATACAAGCTATGGAATATGCTCCCTAAGAATTATATTTAGAACCCATGCTTTCCTACTTTTAAGAAATACATTTACTCTTCAGAAAAGCTGTCTGAGCTGTACTAAAAATATTCAGTTTGGTTTTATTTTTAATTGCTTATTCTATTTTAAATTGCTAGCCACCTTGACAGTCTTATGAAAGAAATGTAGGGTATAAATTTAAAAAGTTATTTTAATAAACTTTCCCTAACCTACAGGCCCAACGTATTGGACTACAATTCCCAAAATCCTCAGCTAGCATGAACATTGGGAATTCTGAGACTTGTAGTCCAACATATTGTAGTCAACATATTGGAAAATACTGGAGTCCCTGTACTGACTTAAAGGATAATCTGCATGGCTATTTATTTGTTAGATTTATATCTTGTATTTGTTCCAGAAGCTCAAAGCAAGACCTGTCAATCCTGATCTGTAAGTACTGAAAATCTACAAAGACAGCTTGGGACCTCATCCACCTCAGCACCCACCCCCGCCTGCTTAATTAATGTGCTTTTAGTTAACCCACTGTGAATTACAATTACAGGGTTTACATGAAGTTTTGGGGCTGTTTTTCACATCAGCCTTTCAGAGTCATTTCTCCACATACCGTTAATGGGGATTCCATCGTAACTTCATTTGGTCTTCATGTTTATCTTACAGTGTTGAGAGCTAGAGTAACCACCATCAGATTAATAAGAGCAACACACTGAAACTGTGCAAACCATCAATCCAACCATTTCTCAGGTTTTTACGATGCACATTTATATGGCTATTTTCATTTTTTTTACTATTTCAAATTAGTGCTAATATCCATAGTATCTATCTGGCTCTAGAACTTGCAGAGAACAACTTCCAATCAGAATCTGCAGTAACAGTAGATTCCTCCCAATTGGCCAATAATGGATTATGTTCACTGCAGCCCCTGTCCATTAATTACAGTGTGAGTTCACAAACATCCCCATATTTATTTATATTGGTCTGGCTGTTTACAAAAAGCAGGAGAGAGAAAGGGAATCCTTCCTGAGAGGCTGCTGTATGAGTAAAGGTAGTGATACAAATTCAAGGGTAAAAAGTATAAATGACCACCCTGGGACACAGCAACTCCAGGGCCACAATGACATAACAACAGATCTTACATGTGTTTGAAAACTTGGTGATACCATACTAAACCTTCTTTATAGAAACAGCTGGAAGAGCTCAGGAGGCATAACTGCAAACATGTGTAGGTGAACCCCAGACCACTGAGGGCTCTATGAATATAAATCTCAGCCTCTGTTGGAAGGAGGAGGAAAGAGGACTGGTTTCAGATGCTGTACCAGCTTGTGGAATGGGAATGCAAACTGCAGTTTGTGACTTATATATTGTATAACCTCAACTAATTGTGGTTTATTCAATAATAAAGGAAGGTGGGAGTAATCAGAAGTGAATGTTTGTCACTACTGAGGGGATGGTTATTCAAAACAAATTTCTGGATCTATTCTGGGTGTATAAGCCTGTTGTTGGACTCATCTCTTGCTAGTGGACATTGGGGGGTTAATAAGGAACAAAGGTAGTCCCTGCAAAGACTTGCAGTTTAGGTGAGACATTCAGAATTATAGCACATGCATTTTCCCACTGAATCATAGAATTGTTGACTTGGAAGGGACCTAAGAGTTCATCAAGTCTAACCCCCTGCACACTGCAGGATTCACTACACCATCCCCAATAGATGACTGTCCAGCCTCCATTTGAAAATCTCCAGTAAAGGGGAAGAAACCACTCCATGCAGTAACTTATTCCACTGATTGACAGCTCTTACTGTCAAGAAGTTCTTACTAATGTCTACAGGTAGGCCTTGCTTAACTACAGTAGTCGGGACTGGAATTTCCATCGCTAAGTGATGCGGTCGTAAAGTGCAATGTCATGTGACCACATCGCTTAGCGACAGCAATCCCGGCAGTCTCTGTTGCTTTCATTAAGTGAGGATCGTGGGTCGTTAAGCGAGGACTTCCTGGCAACTTCCTGCTGGCTTCCAGCAAGAAAAGTCAATGGGGAAGCCATTGGGAAGTTGCAAGTCCTGGGCAGCTTGCAAGCAGGCTGGCAGGTGGGTAAGTGGCTGATGCGGTGTGGCGCGAGCGTGGCCAGGTGCGGGGTGGATGCTCCAGAGGGCTGGAGGGCGTGCAAGTGGCTGCTGCAGCCTAGCACAAGCGTGACCAGGTGTGGGGTGGGTGCTCTGAAGGGCAGGAGAGCATGCAGGAAAGTGGCAGGAGCAGGAGCGACTTACAGGAGCAACGTGCGACCTTTCCTGCCAGCTTCTCCACTGATTTTGCTTGTGGGAAGCCAGCAGGGAAGGTCGCAAATGGCAATCACGTGACTGCAGGATGCTGCAACCATCGTAAATGTGAGCCAGTTGCCAAGTGCCCGGATCACAATCATGTGACTGCGGGGGTGCTGGGATGGCCAGAACTTGAAGGATTGGTCATAAGTACCACTCATTCAGCGCTGTCATAACTTCAAATGGTTGCTGAACAAGTGGTTGTTAACTGAGGACTACCTGTATGTATCTACATCCTTGGAGTTTCATCCCATTCGTTCTAGTCATACCCTCTGAAACAAGTGAAAATAAGTCCAAACCCTCTACTTAGCTTTTATTGGCCCCCAAATTACCATTTTTTTCTCCCAGAGAATGGCATATTCCCATTGGGGGAGTTGGGCGGTCATATAAATTTAACTAATAAATATTTGGGGAGAAATGTCTTAGAGAAAGAACTACTTTCTTGGAGAAACTACAAAATCTTGATTATTAAAGCAGCATAAAAACATCTGTAATTTAAAAAAATGGAGGTTAAACCATTTTTAACTACTTATTACCACCCTTCTCTGGATTGGAACCTATATAGCTGTGTTTTCTTTACAAACCCTAACAGAACAGTGCTAATGATGGCTTTAAAATGTGTGCTTAACCTAAGGTATCAACTATTACACATACAGATGTAGTAGTAGTAGTAGATCCTCTTGTGTTACTGCACATCAGGCAGCAAGTTCTTTCCAATGCTTTTGATCAGCTGCAATAATTTCCACTTGTTCCAATGGGAGATCAGCAACCTGCAAATCTTCATGGAATGCTCTGCCCCAGGTTTTATGGGGTCTGCCTCTCTTCCATTTTCCTCTGGGTGATGTCCAGCTGATTGCAGTCTTGGCATGATGCTGATCTGGAAGACACAAAACGTGTTCCATGAAGCACATCCTCCATCCTGCCATGATGTCCTGTATCCAACATGAGTTACTTCTTTGTAGGATCTCAGCATTGGTAACACGATTGTGGTATCTAATGCCAAGGATCATTCATAGGCAGTGCTGATGAAATGTATTTAGTCTTTGTGCCATTCACCACATCATCTTCCATGTTTCACTGACATATGTTGCAGTTGGCAAAACAATACTGTTGTAAAATTGGAGCTTTGTCTCAGTGTTAATAGTTGACATGAACCAGATTGGGCACAACCATTGAAATACTGCTCTTCTGATCCTGGATTTGGTGTCGACCTCGGGGTTTCCATCACTGCAAAGTGTGGTTTCCAAATATGTGAACTGCTTTACCTCCTTGATGTGCTCGAATCTGACAAGAAGTTTTATGGTCTCTTAACTTTTTCTGTTTGCATCACTTTTGTTTTGGTGATGCTAATTCATAGCCCAACATTGGAGGCCTCCAGTTTCCAGCTTATCAATCAAGTCTTGCAAGCATTCCCTGGTTTCTGCTAGTAGTGTGATATTATCTGCGAAAGCGATGTCTGTACTGTAGGTTATAAATATATAACTGCCCATCATATGTTTGCTGCAGCTTGATGTACATCATGATGTGCACTGACCATCACATCACAGCCCTGGAACCTTCATGTCATTTCACATGAGCTTCAACACGACTCTTCCCAGTATTGTGCAAGCCCTCCAGTACTGAGTAATTAGGAACAGGCAGATTGAGTGGCATACATGCAAAATCCCATTGAGCCACTTTAGTCTTAACATAGTTAAAACAGTAGGAGAAGAGAGTTAGGTTTGTTTGTTTGTTTGTTTGTTTGTTCTATCTATCTATCTATCTATCTATCTATCTATCTATCTATCTATCTATCTATCTATTTTTATCCCGCCTTTATTATTTTTATAAATAACTCAAGGTGGGGAACATACCTAATACTCCTTCCTCCTCCTATTTTCCCCACAACAACAACTCTGTAAGGTGAGTTGCAGTTTAGGTGAGACATTCAGAATTATAGCACATGCATTTTCCCACTGAATCATAGAATTGTTGACTTGGAAGAGAGAGAGTGACTGGCCCAAGGTCACCCAGCCGGCTTTCATGCCTAAGGCGGGACTAGAACTCACAGACTCCTGGTTTCTAGCCCAGCACCTTAACCACTACACAAAACTGGCTCTCCAAATTACCCTCTCCACTACATCCTTGTTGTCTGGACTTGCTCCTATATCATAAAGCTGATATTCCCTGTGAAGCATGCAGCCTTCTCCATGAAATGTACAACCCTGTGTAATCAGAGTTCACATGTAAAGCCTACTCACATGGAGCAGATTCCATGCTGCAGGACTTAAACCATATGCCCTAGAATTGAGTATTTTTAGCCTGAAGAAAAGATTATTAAGAAACAATATGATACGACCGCTCTTTACATATTGGTATTACATAAACATATTTATTTCCCCTACTGCTCTGCAGAATAAGGTTCAAATCAATTGCTGTGTTCACATCTTCTGCTAAATCATCACATGGTTTGTCTGGTTTTGGTTCAAAGTGTCATGTGAATCCAGCTATTAAGACTTGAAAATGATGGTTCATGGCTTAGCATCTCATATGAATCCAATCAAATGTGGCTTTTTAAACAAACCATAGCTAAAAGAAATCTGGCTTACTCAAAGGGTTCAAATGAAGAGAGGATTTTTTTGGTTAGGAAGGACTTTCTGTATTCACCACTACAGTAGTGAAACTGTCTTAGACTCTTCTGTGTGACAAGTTTTTAAACAGAAGCTGGATGACCAATCATCAGATGTATATTAGCACTTGGGGGATGACTGGGGGCTGGAGTAGATGAGCTTTAGGACAGATTCCAACTCTATGAGTTTCTAATCTTTTATCCCTGTCCCTTGGAAAACTCTTGGACATACAGCAGCTCTGGCTCAGGGATTCAGCTGAACTAAGGCACTATTTCTGCTCCTGCAGCCCTTATCTGTGAATAAAAGTGTTTTTCCTAGAGCACCAAAAGTATAAGGGAGTGAGACCTAATAACATGTATTAGCAGTCTCTGATATTAATAGCGCAGATTGTCACATGATGCGACAGTGATTCAAGTGGGCATGGATGGAGGTCCCCTTTCTCTTGGGAGTCTCTGTTCCCCCCTGCAAACAGAAAATAAACACAGCCCTTCCAGAAGCGTAAATGCCAATAACTGTGAAATTTTGATTAAATAATAGATATGTGTTCTGAAGCACTTCTTTATAGCATGTGATTAAGAAAGATAACTAGACATCCTTACAGCTATAATGATAATAATTACCACAACACATAAAGTGTAGAATATGACATTGGAAAGGCCATTATTAACCTTTCCAAGGGTTATTTTTTTTTCTTGGTGTGTTTTTTGACATTACAGACAGCAGCTTCAAGAGAGCTAAATGCAACTTATGGCCATGGGATTTTTTTTAAAAAATCACAGCGTCCTCTTTAATCCTTTAAGGGCAGAAGATGAGCCTTCCCTTTAAAGCAGATGTTTGTTTAAGATCTGACATCTGGGTAGTTTTTATAAAGCATTCTTTTTATTAAGATTTCTGCAACTGCTGGTAATTAAGAGAACTGACACAATTCTTCCTTCTGTTTAAACATTAACTCTGAAAAACTGTCATGCCTCAGATGCAGGACTTTTGAACTTACAGCAAAAAGTATTTCAGTTTAATATGATTTTATTTTAGATATAGGTATAGATACAGATATAGATATATAACTATGAATGATATAGTTATCAGAGTGCTAGCAGTGATGGCAGTTCTTTGGCTAACATTTGTAGTATACACTGGAAAGAGAGAAAAATAACACTTCCTTCTGTAGAAAGGACAGTCCTCTGCTTGGAAGTCTGTACATCTACAGTATGTCCAGTTAAAGCAACATTGGAAGGAACAGCAGGACTCACCCATTTGTTAATGTGGACAGCGGGGCAAAAAATTGCTCCTGTCATCTGGTCACAGACTTACTCATTTTAGTGTATCATTCATCAGTAGGTCTTCTTAAAGTATAGCACTAACTTCTGAATTTGCATTTCTACATATTCCCAAATGCAAACATTATTGCTTCCCCTCTTTTTGTGTCAATGACTATCCTTCAAAGAAACCTATGCACAGACCACTATACGTCACAGTGAAAATCAGCTTTGGGAATTTGGAGGCTATGGCATGAGTATTCACACAAAGAGGCAGCCAGAATGGACTTGTCTGTTCAGAAAAAGGATGTTGACAAGATGGCTGTGGCCAAGTCCATTATCAAATGTACTCAGAAGAAACAAGGTATAAGCAGAAAATCCCATCAATGAAAATATCAGTAGTCATAACATAAAATAACTTGCCTGGCTCCAGAAGAAGCACAAGTTATTCCCAAATCTCATAAACATACAGTACATCATTCTGCCCCAAGTGTTATCTTTTGTAGGCAGCTTTGACCCCAGCCTCTGGAATCAAGATTTGGTTGCTTTCTTCTAAAATTCAAGAAGTCTTCACCATGTTCAGGATAGCCAGTGTTATGGAGGAAAAAACCCTCCTCCTTAGCCATAAACTACATATCGCTGAAAAGAATTTGGCATGAAAGCAATAAAGCATCATTCTCTGACATTAACAGCTGAAAGTATAACATATGATGTGCAGGGAAGCCATAAATCGTAGGTCAAGTCTAGCGCAATGTCCTCTTGTAAGTAACAAAAGAGAACCAAATAATGCAAGAGGCCAAGAAGAGTGCTTTTAACCGTCTCTAGTTAAGGCAGATCGAAGCCAACCCAAGGAAGTCAAGGTTTCTTCAACAATATTTTATTGAAAACATAATTAGCTGCAGGCACACAGAGACGCTTTGTGAAAATCAAAGCCACAACCTGAAGTAAATTTTCAAATCTCCAATTCATTAATACTACGGAAGGTCTGCATAGCTAGAAGGCCCTGAGCGGGGGGGGGGGGGCATACCAAACGATTGAGACCGAGTTTGGGCCAAAATGTAAAGGATGAATAATCACGCAACTAGCCCTTGGCAGACTGCTGCATTCTGTAACCTTGTTCTTGGCTTACATACAGAGGAGGGTGGGATTTAACAGGATGTATCAGCGTGGAAAGGTTATTGTGCTTATGCCTAATCCTGAAAATCACCCTCTGCTCCCAGATGCTTTAATCGCAGGAATCCAGTTTAGGGCAGTTTGCTCTTAGCTAGAAGCCAAATGCTAGAAGAAAGGAGAGGAGAAAGAAACACACACACACCCATTGTGAAACAGTCTGACCAATTGCCAGGAAAGACTAGGATGGTACATATCAAGGCTCTTTGTCATGGTATCTGAAGAAGAAAGAGGACATACAGTACACTGTACTCTCAGTGGCAAGATTTAAGGCATCCCTGGATTCCCCCACTGGGGCTTTGGCCCCATCCATCAGTAAAACAGATCGCATTCTGCCACCTTGAGGTTCAAAAGCAGATTGATCCACAGTAGAATCTTAGGAATGGAAAGGATTCTAAGAGATCATCCAATCCAATCCCATTGCTTTGTGTGTTTTTTTAAACCAAGCAGGGCCCACAGAACTCAAACCATAAATAGCAATTGAAATATGTGACCATGATTCCCTTACCAACTTTGCTCAGACTGAAGAAGCTCCTTGGATAAGGAGCGAAACGTTTCCACTGAGAAAATAGAAATCCAGTTGACATGATTCAAGCTACAGACAATTCCACCTGGATGACTGAGAACCTTCATAGATATATGACATAAAGGCAAAGAAATCACTAAGGGGGCTCAGGTAAGAGAAGACTCTTACCTTATATCCTGCAGAGGGGCTGTGTGGAGAAGTCTGTGTTGTTCCACCAGTGAGTTGTTAGTCTAAGCCACCAAAGCTTTTCTGGATGGGCCGGTTCTTCACATGCTGATTTTTTCTTAAGTTCTGGTTTGGAAGGCTGTTGGGTGAACAGGGGAAAAAAGGATGCAGAAAGAAAATCAAAAGAAAAGGCCAATTTGTAAGAACTATCAAAGGATCAATGCACATTTGGAAACCATTACTATTATTTATATCAAGGGGAGCACAACTTTGGCCTAAAAGCTGCATTTCTGAGTGATGTACCAATGACTTTCTTGGCATGATTCAGAAGAGGTTTGTTTGTTTGTTTGTTTGTTTGTTTATTTATTTATTTGACTTTTATCACCGCACCATCTCCCCCAAAGGGGACTCTATCTGTGCATAGTCTTAAGCAAACCACATTGGACCCAGTCCTCCATACACCATGCCACCTAAATCCTGATTTCTACATTCTTGATTTTATGACTGCTGCCTTTTTTCCCTTCCTTCCTTCCTTCCTTCCTTCCTTCCTTCCTTCCTTCCTTCCTTCCTTCCTTCCTTCCTTCCTCCCTCCCTCCCTCCCTCCCTCCCTCCCTCCCTTCCTTCCTTCCTTGTTGTTTATTTGTTCAGTCGCTTCCGACTCTTTGTGACTTCATGGACCAGCCCACGCCAGAGCTTCCTGTCGGCCGTCACCATCCCCAGCTCCCCCATGGTTAAGTCCATCACCTCCAGAATATCATCCATCCATCTTGCCCTTGGTCGGCCCCTCTTCCTTTTGTCTTCCACTTTCCCTAGCATCAGCTTCTTCTCCAGGGTATCCTGTCTTCTCATTATGTGGCCAAAGTACTTCAGTTTTGCCTTTCATATCATTCCCTCAAGTGAGCAGTCTGGCTTTATTTCCTGGAGTATGGACTGGTTTGATCTTCTTGCAGTCCAAGGCACTCTCAGAATTTTCCTCCAACACCACAGTTCAAAAGCATCTATCTTCCTTCACTCAGCTTTCCTTATGGTCCAGCTCTCACAGCCATAGGTTACTACAGGGAATACCATTGCTTTAACTATGCGGACCTTTGTTGTCAGTGTGATGTCTCTGCTCTTAACTATTTTATCAAGATTTGCCATTGCTCTCCTCCCAAGAAGTAGACGTCTTCTGATTTCCTGGCTGCAGTCAGCGTCTGCAGTAATCTTTGCGCCTAGAAATACAAAGTCTGTCACTGCCTCCAGTTTTTCTCTCTCTATTTGCCAGTTATCAATCAAGCTGGTTGCCATAATCTTGGTTTTTTTGAGGTTTAACTGCAACCCAGCTTTTGCACTTTCTTCTTTCACCTTCGTCATAGGGCTCCTCAACTCCTCCTCGCTTTCAGCCATCAAAGTGGTATCATCTGCATATCTAAGATTGTTAATCTTTCTTCCAGTGATTTTAACTCCAGCCTTGGATTCCTCAAGCCCAGCACGTCTCATGATGTGTTCTGCGTACAGGTTGAATAGGTAGGGTGAGAGTATACAACCCTGCCGTACTCCTTTCCCAATCTTAAACCAGTCCGTTGTTCCGTGCTCTGTTCTTATTGTTGCTACTTGGTTGTTATACAGATTCCTCAGGAGGCAGACAAGATGACTTGGTATCCCCATACCACCAAGAACTTGCCACAATTTCTTATGATCCACACAGTCAAAGGCTTTAGAATAGTCAATAAAACATAAATAGATGTTTTTCTGAAACTCCCTGGCTTTCTCCTTTATCCAGCGGATATTGGCAATTTGGTCTCTAGTTCCTCTGCCTTTTCTAAACCCAGCTTGTACATCTGGCAATTCTCGCTCCATGAATTGCTGGAGTCTACCTTGCAAGATCTTGAGCATTACCTTACTGGCATGTGAAATAAGTGCCACTGTTCGATAGTTTGAACATTCTTTAGTGCTTCCCTTTTTTGGTATGGGGATAAAAGTTGATTTTTCCAATCTGATGGCCATTCTTGTGTTTTCCAAATTTGCTGGCATATGGCATGCATCACCTTGACAGCATCATCTTGCAAGATTTTAAACAGTTCAGCTGGGATACCGTTGTCTCCTGCTGCCTTGTTATTAACAATGCTTCTTAAGGCCCATTCAACCTCACTCTTCAGGATGTCTGGCTCTAACTCACTGACCACACCATCAAAGCTATCTCCAATATTATTATCCTTTCTATACAGATCTTCCGTATATTCTTGCCACCTTTTCTTGATCTCTTCTGCTTCTGTTAGGTCCTTACCATCTTTGTTTTTGATCATACCCATTTTTGCCTGGAATTTACCTCCAATGTTTCTAATTTTCTGGAAGAGGTCTCTTGTCCTTCCTATTCTATTGTCTTCTTCCACTTCCGCACGTTGCTTGTTTAAAAATAATTCCTTATCTCTTCTGGCTAACCTCTGGAATTTTGCATTTAATTGGGCATATCTCCCCCTATCACTTTTGCCTTCTGCTTTCCTTCTTTCTTGGGCTACTTCCAGTGTCTCAGCAGACAGCCATCTTGCCTTCTTGGTTTTCTTTTTCTTTGGGACGTTTTTTGTTGCCGCCTCCTGAACAATGTTGCGAACTTCTGTCCATAGTTCTTCCGGGACCCTATCTACTAAATCTAGTCCCTTAAATCTATTCTTCACCTCCACTGCATATTCCTTAGGAATATTAGTGAGCTCATATCTAACTGATCTGTGGGTCTTCCTATTCTCTTTAGTCTGATTCTAAATTTTGCAATAAGAAGTTTATGATCTGAATGACAATCAGCTCCAGGTCTTGTTTTTACCGACTGTATAGATGTCCGCCACCTTTGGCTGCAAAGGATGTAGTCAATCTGATTTCGGTGTCGACCATCTGGTGAAGTCCATGTATAAAGTCGTCTTTTAGGTTGTTGGAAGAGAGTGTTTGTTATGCACAGTGAGTTGTCTTGGCAAAATTCTATCAGCCTATGTCCTGCTTCATTTTGTTCTCCCAGACCATGCTTGCCTGTAATTCCAGGTGTCGTCTGACTACCCACCTTAGCATTCCAGTCTCCTGTAATGAAAATAACATCTCTTTTTGGTGTATTATCCAGTAGGTGCTGCAGATCCTCATAGAACTGATCTACTTCTGCTTCTTCAGCATCTGTGGTTGGGGCGTATATTTGGATCACTGTGATGTTAAATGGCTTACCCTGAATTCGAATTGAGATCATTCTATCGTTTTTTGGATTGCATCCAAGCACTGCTTTAGCCACTTTATTATTAATTATGAAGGCTACTCCAATTCTTCTGTGGTCCTCTTGTCCACAGTAGTAGATCTGGTGGTCATCTGATGTGAAGTGGCCCATTCCAGTCCATTTCAGTTCACTGACACCTAAAATGTCTATATTTAATCTTGACATCTCACCAATAACCACATCCAATTTGCCCTGGCTCATAGATCTTACATTCCAGGTTCCTATGGTTCCTTCCTTCCTAGGTAAAGTAAAGGTACCCCCCGCACATTTGTGCACTCGTGTCCGACTCTAGGGGCCGGTGCTCATCTCCGTTTGTTAGCCGAAGAGCCAGCGTTGTCCGAAGACGCTTGCACGGTCATGTGGCCGCATGACGTGCGCAGAACGCTGTTACCATCCCACCGAAGTGGTACCTATTCATCTACTTGCATTTGCATGCTTTCAAATTGCTAGGTTGGCAAAAGCTGGAGCTAGTGCGGGAGCTCACTCCGCACGCAGGGCTAGGGATTCGAACCTCCAAACTTGCGATCTTCCAATCGACAAGCCTGGCATCTTACCCGCTGAGCCACCACGCCCCTCCTTCCTTCCTAGTCTAGCATAAAATCCTGAATTTGTCAGATGTCTCCCATCCCAGCACTTAAAAGGGATGATCCAACTTAGCTTTCTATCAGTCAAAGTCAGCCAGCCCCCTAGCTAAGCCCATTTTTACATAGATACAACAGTACTGCTGTTTATTTTTTCCCTTCTGTTCCCCTAATAGGGACTAGAAGCTATTGAAAAAAAGTCTAGTGCAAAGTAAACAAATATTATTACCAGTCAAAAGAGTCTTTGAGAGATAAAAGATATATAAGGAAAAGCATAAAGTCTGCCAGAAATCCTGAAGTGGGGGGGGAGAGAGATTTCATTCAATAGGGAGATGAATTTACAGACTGGCAGGCAAAACGTACCATTAGCCTTTCCAAACACCCCAGGTGGAGCTCCAGGCAGTGGTGGTAAGGTTTGACTTGACAACCCCCAAATCTCTTGCAGATTATGACAATTCTTATGTCAGTGCTCATTTAAAATGGACATGGAAGTGGCCTACTTATCACATGTGCAATATTGGATGGCATAACTCTTTCAACTTTACAGTGTGGCCTGCTATTGCCAGGTGGATCACAATCACCATATTTTGAGAGCTCCAAGCAAGCAATAAAAAGAGCAGGTTCAATGAGCCCAAGGAGGGCTACTGTAATTATAAAATGGCAATCAAATGGGCTACGTTAGGCCCAGTTGATCATACAGCCTGCTGGCCAGTTATTGAGATTAATGAGGTCATAGATAAGAAGTGCTTTGAACATCCAAAAGTGCCATACAAATGCTAAGGGTTGGTTTTGATACTATAAGAACTAATATTAGTAGCTTTGTTGTTGTTGTTATTTATATGGGACTCATGTAGGAGTGTCAATAATTAAGAATTTTCTAATTATATGGCAAACCTGGAGAATTATAACCATTTGTTTATTTGTTTATTTGTTTATTTGTTTATTTGTTTATTTGTTTATTTGTTTATTTGTTTATTTGTTTATTTGTTTATTTGTTTATTTGTTTATTTGTTTATTTGTTTATTTGAGCTGCCCATCTCACAGCAGTGACTCTGGGTGGTGTACAAAGATTAAAACCATCATAGCAATATAAACCCATGATGCCCTGATTAAGCAATAGCCCCCAAAGCAAAAGCCACATCACCAATAGAGCTCCCCTAACTACCTGTCCCAAAAGCCTGGAGGAACAGCCAGGTCTTCAGAGCCTGACAGAAAGCTAACAGGGCTGGGGCCATCTGGATCTCTCGGGGGATGCTCTTCCACAGGGCAAGTGCAGTCACAGAGAAAGCACAACTCCAGGGTCCAACAACGTTTGATGGAGGAGTCCTGACGCATGCCCTCTCTCTGACTGCCCTATTAGGTCTATTAGAGAGAGTTAGGGGAGAGCCGGACCCACAATGGAGGAGAGCCGGTCCCACAAATAGTACGGCTTTGTAGGTGGTAACCAGCACTTCGAATTTGATTCAGAAGCCTACTGGGAGTCAGTGCAGCTCGTGGAGCTGTGGTGTTATATGAGTATATTGAGAGGGGCCAAAAGCTGCCTGCACTGCTGCTTTCTGGACCTTCTGAATACTCTTCAAAGGAAGCCCTTTGTAGAGGATGTTACGGTAATCCAAGCAGGAGGTAACTAAGGCATAAGACACCACAAGAAGGTCTCCTGGTCCAGGAATAGGTGGAATTTGTGCATAAGATGAAGCTGTGCAACGCACACACACCCAAGCTGCAGCTGCCATCTGTTCTTTCAACAGGAGCCAAAAGTCCAAGAGTTGCAGACCAGCTTTGACTGGAGAAGTGCAGCCCCAGGCAGAGTTAAGGATGGAAAATACATATTGTTCTACGTATTATAATATTTTTTCCAATACAGGAGATATATATTTCCCAATATAGGGGATGGATCAGGACCATGTAGTTAATAAGGGAAAAGCTCTATAATGTTGCAATAATAAAGTAACAGTGTTAACTCAGTATCAGACTGAATCCAACTTTGCTGTTCCATAAATGAAAGGAAATTATCTTCATGGAAAAGCCCATTCCATGAGAGTAATTTTCTTTCTGAATAGAAACTTCTGTGCATAGTCTTAAGCAAACCACATTGGCTCCAGTCCTCCATACACCATGCCACCTAAATCCTGATTTCTGCATTCTTGATTTTACCATAATTAAGTTTCCCCAGAGCTGAACAGGGCTGATGCCAGTTAATGTAGAGCAGTGATGGGAAACCCATCAAATGATAGAACAGCCAGATGTGTTAATTACGGAAGGAGGAATTATAAAGGTCTTTCCTTCTCCTAGGTCCTTGAAAGGTAAGAAGACCCCAAATGATATAAACCTCCAGACTACCTCCATCAGGAAAACTGATAACTTGCATGCCAGAAGCAATTATTGTTTTAAAAAAGGAGCATCAGCAGGAGCAGCAGAACACAACTCTTCCAGGAGAAGGAAGAGTCTTGCAGGGATGACTGAGTTGCATCCATTCTCCCAGATATATAATGTATACAAATCAAATCAAAATATAAATCATCCCACCCTGTTGTGGGGTTTATGCACAGTTTCTTTTAATAAAACATGCAAATATTTTGTAGTAAATTGATTTCCCAGTTTCAGTTCTCTTATCTCCATATTTATTATTCATGATCTTTCTACTCCCCTACTTGAGCAGAAGGGAGAAAATGAGGTGTGGATGGGAGTGGAAGAAGAATTCTGTGTAGAGTTCACTAAGCTTTTAGGAACTGGGTTTATTATTGTTATTATTAGCACAATTTCATACTCCTAGGAATGAAAGATAAATGTAGATATTACTTCTAATTTCAACCAAAGCTAAGAGGTAATACAATGACACCCTCTTTTAATGCAAATCGCTGCAATATGTGGCTTTGTAGCCCGTGCACTCAGCTGCCTGGCAAATTGCAATGGGAGTTTGAATTGCTGGGCAAAATGACTGTTGTTTAACCTGTGACCAAGCTGGATATTATTAGTGCTGTTGTTAAAGGTGTATATACATCAGTGCTGCAGAGAGAGAAACAATCCATGAACCTACAATTGTTATGATAAGACCTTGGTGCTTTTAAAAAAAAGTATATGTGCAAAATACTTAAGCATATTTTAACAGTTATTCTGCTTATCTGCTTTTGTAGAGTGCTTAATGTGGATTCCCCTTAATTTGCATTAATTCAGGACATTGATATACCCTGAAGACAACAGACCAAACTTGATTAACAATTACAGATCTGGTGGTGATGATTGCTTATAGTACTTGATGCTTTGGTGCTTCCTAGCAAAATAACCATATCAATAGAAAGCATTGACATATTTTTGAACAAGGAGATGAACTACACTACAGTACGGTACTGTAGAGGAAGGAAGGCAACAGCATTCCACCAAGAAAGGAGGACTAGAGGAACTATGGGGCCCTATTGCCAGAACAATGGGGCTTGCCTTAGAAATAAGATGAGCATAGTCCCTGCTTATAACCAGCACGTCCTAAAAAACATAGTCAATTGACATTCTTCCTTTTTCAGAGCTATAATTCCAAAACATGTCATTATAACCTTCTGTAGATTGGCTTTGCATGCAGACAGTCCCTTTTTAACCCCTGGAATCTCCAGCTAGGGTTTTAAAATGTTTATTTTTGAAATATTTATTTTTGAAGTGAGCAGTTCTTGTAACACCCTTTCCCAATCTGGTGCCTCCTTAGACTTTGGTGCCCATAATTCTCAGCCAATTGTGAACTTTTAGCACATCTGGAAGATACCAAGTAAGGGAAGGCTGATGTACAAAAATCAAGCAAATTGGATCATTAAGATGACCCCCCAATTGATGCTGGTCTCTGCCCTGACGGGAAAATGCTTTGACCATGAAGGACAGTGCAGCAATGGCCCTTCTTGAAACTTATTCAGCATTACCACACAACCACTCAACAGGTGTTACAAACCATCAGTGGTAGGAAAAGCAAGTTAGTATGGTGAACATGATTTTCTCTCATGTCTCTAACTGGCAACCTAATCTAACAGAACAGTTCTGGGTTCACAAGAGGCCATAAATTGTGCTGCTGTAGCTACAGATTGATTCAGTGCCTGATAGAAGGAAGATACTCCGCTTCCTTATTCTGGTTGTTTGGAAGAATCAAAATGGTTTTGTACTGGTCTCTGTAGCTTATAGGGATTTGTCAAATGTTGCTGAAAAGGGGATATAAAAGAAATCAGCCACAAATCTCATTGGGAGTGAACTTCTGAAAACCTGACAAAATAGATTACATCTCATGGCATGGATGACAGCACTGAACAGAGTCTGTTAGCTTCACTCATTTCCTGGTCAAAAATCTGCAGCAAAATCCATGCACCCCCCCCCCAACTGCATTAGGTTAAGAAAATTAATCCAAAATATATTATACATTATTGCATACACAAACCAATGATTTTCAGGGTTTACATCTGAGAAATATGTGCTTTTAAAGCATGCATCAAGGAAATCTAGTCTAGTGGTCTAGTGGTTAAGGCAACGGGCTAGAAACCAGGAGACTGAGAGTTCTAGTCCCACCTTAGGCATGAAAGCCGGCTGGGTGACCTTGGGCCAGTCTCTCTCTCTCTCAGCCCAACTCACCTCACAGGGTTGTTGTGGTGGGGCAAATAGGAGGAGGAAGGAGTATTAGATATGTTCGCCGCCTTGAGTTATTTATAAAAAAATAATAAAGGCGGAATAAATGAATAAATCAATAAATGTACATTAAAAACTGACATCAGGAAAATTTGAGTTAAAAAACTCCATAAGTTAGGGGAAATTATAAGTGAAAACACATAAATAAATTTGTGTGTGTGTTCACACACACACACACACACACTATGAGAACATTTTAAAGTATTTTTAAATCCCCAGTGGATCAAAATGCCAGTAACAGGCCTAAATATATACTGATCAGCACATTCTTAGGTGCAATAGGCCATCTTGTGAATCAAAATTGCTGCCATTGAATGTACATCTAAGCTATAACAATGGTTGAGAATAGCTACAGCAATCATCACTCATGAAATGGAAGTAAATTTTGATTTGGGTCCTTACATTGATGTTAGTCATCTCCACGGGTTTCCATTATAAAGATCAGAGGCTCTCATGCCAGATTTTGCAAGTTTCCACCCATCATCAATGCTTCTTAGAGTTGATGTATACAGAACATACAGTAGGTCCCAAGAAAATCCCTTATTCATATGACCTTTGTGTTCATGCATTGTTATGTCATGCTGTTATGACATGAACTGAACAATTTATCACACCAGTAGTTCACAGGTGGGGTAAGTGTACCTCTGAAATGCCAAAGTTATATGAAAATGGCCCAAAATGGATGCAAGTAGAAAATATTACATGTTTAAGCAGTTCTCCTATTGTCCAAGTACTGTATAAATCAGGTCTGAGATGTTGGATGGGACAGAAAGCAAAGGAAAGTGAGGGAAAAGGAACTGGACGGATATGCACAAATGTAGTTATTTGTAGTTAAGCTTCATTTAATGAGGGATAACCACAAATATATGTGAATTTTAGGCATATCAGTTATCATATAACATTACCATTGCTGTTCTTGATAGACATCCACCCATACCCATACTGGGGCTTTGTGCCACTTTGGAACCTACCCCAATTCTGTGCAACCACATACCCTCATCTAGCTTCAAGAGCCAAGACTTTGTTTCTGTCGTTGTTGCTCTTTAAATTTGGATCAAAGTTGCTGCTCTTTTTGCTGTGCTGCAGTTTAACAGAGCTAATGGGTAGTCAATTTTTCCATAGGTGAAAACGCCAGACTGACCTCCGCCACCCAGCTCTTGGGCTTTCCTCTACTTCTCTATTTCACCATAGTTGTTCCTGTTCGTATTATTTATTCCTCCACCCCCTGCTGCTCCGATTCCTGATTATGAAACTGCCAGTATTTCACCATCAGCTCACAGGAGAATTTTAATGTAACACAGAATGTTGGTAAGGCATCTTAGACATCCCTTTTCTTATTACAAGAGATTGGATTATGCTTTTTGCAGTCTCTTACTGATCAGCTGAGGGAATATAGATTGACTCACAGTGATTTCTCCATGTTCTCCGCACAAGGAAGACAATAGTGGGTCAATTTCAAACTCCATTGGAGAGATTCAGGAGTAAAAATAGAGATGGTGCGGAAATGCCCAATGCCTGTTAGAAAGATTTGTTTCCCATTTTCAACAGGCATCGGAGCAGAACTACATTTAAATAAATTCCCTGCATTTTTAATGGTTTGCATTCAATTGTATGAAAGAGAATATATTTTCAATTTTTTTCCAGAGGATAAGAGAAATTCAGTGGAATTCTTATGAGCTGAATATGGTGTTATTGTTAGTGTTATATGATGTAGCCAAAGTATATATACCTTTGAGAATGTGTTAACTTGTACAATTATCTTTTGAAAACTTGTAATTATGATCTGCAGACTTCATAGCTTTCCATTAAATCCTACCAGAATACAACTTCACATTGAGTTTTTGGAGATTGGGGAATATGGGTAGCCAGGGAGGCATCATATAATCACAGAATGTAAGTATTAGAAAAGAGCTTGGAGATAAGCTAGACCAACCTCCTTCCCAGTCCAGGAATCCATTACTACAATATCCTTGATAGATGGCCATCCAGCCTCCATTTAAATATTTCCAGTGAAGGAGAGTCTACCACCTTTCAAAGCAGTTTGTTCCATTGGTGAACAGCTCTTACCTTTAGAAGAGTCTTCCTGATGTTCAATTAAAATCTACTTCCTTATAATTTAAGACCATTGTTTCTTGTCCTGTCTTCTGGAGCAATTCTGAACATTTTCATCCCATCTTCTACAGGATAGCCCTTCAGATACTTAAAGAAGTATCACATTTTCCTGCAAGAGAGAGGCTTCTTCTCAAGCTAAACACACCCAACATCTCCAACCATTCCTTATAAGTTTTTTTCCCCTTCCAGGTACCTTAACATCCTAGTTGCTCTCCTCTGGAGAGGCTCCAATCTATCACTCTCCTTCATAAAGGGGATGCCCAGAACTGAACACAATGTTCTAGGAAAAGTTTGACAAATATAGAATAGAGTATAACAATGGCTTCAGTTGCTGGAAAGTTGTTCAACAGCAACAGCTATAACAGTGGTACACTCTGTTTCAAAACAGAATGAATTAAGCATACCACCCAGAGAAATTCATAAGACACCCACAAGCACTCTGAGAATAAGGTAGAAAAAACAGGATTGTTTTAGAAATCACAAGGCAGATTTCAGCACGGCAATGTTCTTTAAATATGTGCTTAAGGTGATCACTTTTAACTTGAAGGTAAAACAACTGTTTGACCCCATGAGATCAAACAAGTTTGGCAGCTGAGCCTATTTATTTATTTATTTATTTATTTATTTATTTATTTATTTATTTATTTATTTATTAGTCAAATGTATCACCGCCCATCTCTATCGCAATAGACTCTGGGCAGTTTACAATAAATATTAAAATTAAAAAACCTATAAATCATTAAAATACAGTATCATAATAAATAGAAATATAAAAAATCCAGAGGATTGTAAGATCATAAAAGGAGGTTATTACTAAGCTAACCACCCCCAGGAGGAACTATCATTTCCTTTGTCCCAAGCCAGGCAGCAGAACCAGGTTTTTAAAGACTTCCGGAAAGCCAGGATGGAGGGCGCCTGCCTCACCTCCGGGGGCAAGATATTCCACAGGGCGGGCGCTATCACAGAGAAGGCACACCTCCTGGACCCCGCTAGATGGAATTCTTTTATTGATGGGGTCTGTAGCATGCCCTCCCTGCATGACTGGGTGGGGCGGGTAGATGTAATCGGGATGAGACGGTCCCTCAGATACCATGTAGGGCTTTAAAGGTGATGACCAACACTTTGAATTGGACCCGGAAGCAAACTGGTACTCAATGCAGCTCGCGGAGCAGTGGTGTTACATGTGCTGATCTTATCGCAACTGTAACTGCTCGAGCGGCTGCATTTTGGACCAGCTGAAGTTTCCGGATACTCTTCAAGGGTAGCCCCATGTAGAGCGCGTTGCAATAATCTATATGAGAGATGACAAGGGCATGAGTGACTGTTTGGAGGGCCTCTCGATCCAGGAAGGGGCGCAACTGGCACACAACCCGAAGGTGTACAAAGGCCCTCCTGGCCACGACTGCCACCTGCTCTTCGAGCAGGAGTCATGAGTCCAGGAGGACCCCCAAGCTCCGGACTGAATCTGAACGGGGCAGTGCCACCCCATCCAGAGTTAAAGATGACAGCTTCCTGGAGGCTGAGGGGCCATCAATCCATAGCCACTCCGTCTTACCAGGGTTCAGTTGAAGCCTGTTGTTCCCCATCCAGGCCCCTACAGCCCCTAGGCACTGAGTTAGGGTGTCAACTGCAACACTTACTTCACCCGGGATGGAGATATACAATTGAGTATCATCAGCATATTGGTGACACCTCATCCCGTGATGATGGATGATCTCGCCCAGCGGCTTCATGTAGATGTTAAATAGGAGAGGAGAGAGAACTGAACCCTGTGGCACCCCACACAGGAGGGGTCGAGGGTCGGATCTCTCCTCCCCTATTACCACCAATTGTGAGTGGCCCTGGAGGAAGGAGGTGAACCAGCGCAAAACTACGCCGCCCACCCCCAACTCCCTGAGTCGCTCCAAAAGGATACCGGGGTCAACAGTATCGAAAGCCGCTGAGAGGTCCAAGAGAGCGAGAATGGATGCACTCCCTCCATCTCGCTCCCGCCAGAGATCATCCATAAGTGCGACCAATGTGGTCTCCGTCCCGCATCCCAGCCTGAAACCTGACTGGAAGGGGTCTAGTTAATCCGTTTCATCCGGAATCCTCTGGAGTTGCAACACCACCACCTTCTCAACCACCTTTCCCAAAAAGGGAAGGTGGGAGACAGGACGAAAATTGTTCAAGACAGTGGGGTCCAGGGAAGGTTTCTTGAGGAGGGGGTGTACCAGCGCCTCCTTAAAGACTGCTGGGAACAATTGATTTCTGACTCAGGTGTCCATGTCATGCAGAACACAAAACAAGCTCTCCATCTTTTTACAGTGGAGAAGAGGTCATTTCTTCTTTGCAGGGCTCCTGAACTGACTCTAGAACTTTAGCTGCCCTAGCAGGTCCTTAAGGGGAATGTTAGCTTCATTTAGCAGGGATGAAATTAAGTAAGAACTGTTGGTTTCCTCCTTTGGTTTAGTTATGGGACACCAGGACATGTAAAGCATTGGGCTGCTTGGATATTATTATTATTATTATTATTATTATTATTATTATCATCATTATTATTATTATTATTATTATTATTATTATTATTATTCCACCATTACAATCATTTCCTGCAACCTAAAAAGTATGCATCTAATTGGAAATGATCACTTCCTTCTCCTCCACTTCAATCGCTGCTGTAGCCTTCTCCCTGTTTAAAAGCAGTGGGGAAAGTGTCTGCTTAGAAAATGGTGACATGATATCATGCCATCTTTGCAGCTCCCACTGGGATTATTGATATAGGAGGACTTGCAGTAAATACATACATACACAGCAGACTAAGCCAATAGTCCTGCAGAAAATCTCAGTGAAGATCTGAAACAAAAAAAGAATACATAAAGACAGTGGAAGGAGGTTCAGATCACAGCCACATCTGTAGATACAGTTTGGAATTATAGAGAAGATGTCAGAAAGACTAAACTTCAGAACAGCAAAAAAGGTTTCCTCAGCTGTCTTCAAAATAAAAGGAAAGGGATCAGTATATCAGTTGCTCAGTGATGATGGTAAAAGGTAACAGATAATGATGAAAAGGCAGAACTACTCAACTTCTATTTAGACTCATTCTTTCCCAACAAGAAAGTATGTGTTCCATCAGGCAATTGTCAAGAGCAGGATGAAGAGGCATGATTGAGGCTTGAGTTTGATGGAAACATAGGTAAAATCTCTTTATTTTGAATGAGTTTAAATCTCCAAGGCCAGATGAAAAAAATTCCTAGCACTTTCATACAGGTACTCCTCATTTAGCGACCACAATTGGGACCAGCAACTCAGTCATTAAGCAAAGCAGTCGCTAAGTGAAAATGCAACTGTGCTTATGATTTTACTTCAGTTTTCCTTTGCTTTACAGACCTGCAAAGGTCGTAAATGCGAGGATTGGTTGTAAAGTTACTTTTTCATCACCATTGTAACTGCGAACAGGCAGTTGCTAAATGAGGACTACCTGTATTGTTGTCAAGGAACCTGCTTAGGTAAGCCCATTAAGCCACCAAGAATCAAACGTGACTTGAGGATGCTTATACCTTAAAACTCAGAGGGAGAACTCACCACGTCCCAGAACTATGAAGTTCCTTTCACTGGCTGCTGGTTGCCATTTTTATCCGAGAGACCTTGTCAGAGAATTACATCATCTCCAGCATTGCTCCAGGGTTGAGGTGGGAATGGAGAACCTAAGGGCTACTGGTGAAGTCAGTACAGAAATTAATCCCACCTAGAATTTTGATCACCCCTAAAAATAAAATGACACTTATTAAAAATGGAGCAGCAAAATGGGGAAGATCTCAATTCATCTCAACCCAAGTCCTAGCAATATTTCATCTCAGAGAAGTTAGCTATGTTTCACGGGAACCCTTCAACCGCTGTCTGGGTACTGGTGAGTAAGAACCAGCTCATAGTAACTGTTAGGTTTATGTTACATTGTTCCTCATGGATTATGATACCAGAACTAGAGGGAAAAGGTAGGAATCCTGGCTATAGAATCATTTGCCTGACTGAAGAAGAACATGCCATTAGCACTCCCACAAAGGAAAGTAGACTTTGACTCAGAGTAGACAGTTCCATAACCAGGACCAAAATATAGTACTCATTTTCAAATAATAAAGAAACACAAGTTGTTTCTTTCTTCCCCTTAATGGAAAATGCACCATAAGTGCAACAAGCAACTTTTATTTAAAACCAGTATCTGTTTAAATTGTTTGAGATTTTTGTTACCCATCTCTGGTATCTTCTTTTTAATATGGTTTTTCTTCTGTTACATTATGGAATAACGTTAATGAGAATTACAATTGAAATTAATGGGACAATTAGTTATAGTGATAAATCCATTAATTTCAGTGGGATTTGGTTTGCGTGTTGTTGTTGTTTATTCGTTCAGTTGTTTCCGACTCTTCGTGACTTCATGGACCAGCCCACGCCAGAGCTTTCTGTCGGCCGTCACCATCCCCAGCTCCCCAATGGTTGAGTCTGTCACCTCCAGAATATCATCCATCCATCTTGCCCTTGGTCGGCCCCTCTTCCTTTTGCCTTCCACTTTCCCTAGCATCAGCTTCTTCTCCAGGGTATCCTGTCTTCTCATTATGTGGCCAAAGTACTTCAGTTTTGCCTTTAAGATCATTCCCTCAAGTGAGCAGTCTGGCTTTATTTCCTGGAGTATGGACTGGTTTGATCTTCTTGCAGTCCAAGGCACTCTCAGAATTTTCCTCCAACACCACAGTTCAAAAGCATCTATCTTCCTTCGCTCAGCCTTTCTTATGGTCCAGCTCTCGCAGCCATAGGTTAAAACGGGGAATACCATTGCTTTAACTATGCGGACCTTTGTTGTCAGTGTGATGTCTCTGCTCTTAACTATTTTATCAAGATTTGCCATTGCTCTCCTCCCAAGAAGTAGACGTCTTCTGATTTCCTGGCTGCAGTCAGCATCTGCAGTAATCTTTGCGCCTAGAAATACAAAGTCTGTCACTGCCTCCACTTTTTCTCCCTCTATTTGCCAGTCATCAATCAAGCTCGTTGCCATAATCTTGGTTTTTTTGAGGTTTAACTGCAACCCAGCTTTTGCACTTTCTTCTTTCACCTTTGTCATAAGGCTCCTCAACTCCTCCTTGCTTTCAGCCATCAAAGTGGTATCATCTGCATATCTGAGATTGTTAATGTTTCTTCCAGCGATTTTAACTCCAGCCTTGGATTCCTCAAGCCCAGCATGTCGCATGATGTGTTCTGCGTACAGGTTGAATAGGTAGGTTGAGAGTATACAACCCTGCCGTACTCCTTTCCCAATCTTAAACCAGTCCGTTGTTCCGTGCTCTGTTCTTACCGTTGCTACTTGGTCGTTATACAGATTCCTCAGGAGGCAGACAAGATGACTTGGTATCCCCATACCACCAAGAACTTGCCACAATTTGTTATGATCCACACAGTCAAAGGCTTTAGAATAGACAATAAAACAGAAATAGATGTTTTTCTGAAATTCCCTGGCTTTCTCCATTATCCAGCGGATATTGGCAATTTGGTCTCTAGTTCCTCTGCCTTTTCTAAACCCAGCTTGTACATCTGGCAATTCTCGCTCCATGAATTGCTGGAGTCTACCTTGCAAGATCTTGAGCATTACCTTACTGGCATGTGAAATAAGTGCCACTGTTCGATAGTTTGAACATTCTTTAGTGCTTCCCTTTTTTGGTATGGGGATATAAGTTGATTTTTTCCAATCTGATGGCCATTCTTGTCTTTTCCAAATTTGCTGGCATATGGCATGCATCACCTTGACAGCATCATCTTGCAAGATTTTAAACAGTTCAGCTGGGATACCATCGTCTCCTGCTGCCTTGTTATTAGCAATGCTTCTTAAGGCCCATTCAACCTCATTCTTCAGGATGTCTGGCTCTAACTCACTGACCACACCGTCAAAGCTATCTCCAATATTATTATCCTTCCTATACAGATCTTCCGTATATTCTTGCCACCTTTTCTTGATCTCTTCTGCTTCTGTTAGGTCCTTACCATCTTTGTTTTTGATCATACCCATTTTTGCCTGGAATTTACCTCTGATGTTTCTAATTTTCTGGAAGAGGTCTCTTGTCCTTCCTATTCTATTGTCTTCTTCCACTTCCGCACATTGCTTGTTTAAAAATAATTCCTTATCTCTTCTGGCTAACCTCTGGAATTTTGCATTTAATTGGGCATATCTCTCCCTATCACTGTTGCCTTTTGCTTTCCTTCTTTCTTGGGCTACTTCCAGTGTCTCAGCAGACAGCCATCTTGCCTTCATGGTTTTCTTTTTCTTTGGGACGTTTTTTGTTGCCGCCTCCTGAACAATGTTGCGAACTTCTGTCCATAGTTCTTCCGGGACCCTATCTACTAAATCTAGTCCCTTAAATCTATTCTTCACCTCCACTGCATATTCCTTAGGAATATTAGTTAGCTCATATCTAACTGATCTCTGGGTCTTCCCTATTCTCTTTAGTCTGATTCTAAATTTTGCAATAAGAAGTTCGTGATCTGAACTACAGTCAGCTCCAGGTCTTGTTTTTACCGACTGTATAGATGTCCGCCACCTTTGGCTGCAAAGGATGTAGTCAATCTGATTTTGGTGTCGACCATCTGGTGAAGTCCATGTATAAAGTCGTCTTTTAGGTTGTTGGAAGAGAGTGTTTGTTATGCACAGTGAGTTGTCTTGGCAAAATTCTATCAGCCTATGTCCTGCTTCATTTTGTTCTCCCAGACCATGCTTGCCTGTAATTCCAGGTGTCGTCTGACTACCCACCTTAGCATTCCAGTCTCCTGTAATGAAAATAACATCTCTTTTTGGTGTATTATCCAGTAGGTGCTGCAGATCCTCATAGAACTGATCTACTTCTGCTTCTTCAGCATCTGTGGTTGGGGCGTATATTTGGATCACTGTGATGTTAAATGGCTTACCCTGAATTCGAATTGAGATCATTCTATCGTTTTTTGGATTGTATCCAGCACTGCTTTAGCCACTTTATTATTAATTATGAAGGCTACTCCATTTCTTCTGTGGTCCTCTTGTCCACAGTAGTAGATCTGGTGGTCATCTGATGTGAAGTGGCCCATTCCAGTCCATTTCAGTTCACTGACACCTTAAATGTCTATATTTAATCTTGACATCTCACCAATAACCACATCCAATTTGCCCTGGCTCATAGATCTTACATTCCAGGTTCCTATGGTGTGTTGATCTTTAGAACATCGGATTCGTCGTTCACCACCAGCACCGTCGGCCGCTAGCTGTCCTTTCGGCTTTGAGCTAGCTGCATCATCACATCTGGGGCTAGTTGAACGTATCCTCTGTTCCTCCCCAGTAGCATTTTGACCATCTTCTGACCTGGGAGTCCCATCTTCCGATGGTATACCGACATATCTCTGGTTGTACTGATCCATTTAGTTTTCACGGCTAGAATACTGGGGTGGGTTGCCGTTACCTTCCCCAGGGATGTCGATGAAGGTTCTCAGTCATCCAGGTGGAACAGTCTGTGGCTTGAATCATGTCAACTGGATTTCTATTTTCTCAGTAGAAACGTTTCACTCTTATCCAAGGAGCTTCTTCAGTCTGAGTAAAGTTAGTAAGGGAATCCTTAAATATGTTTCTAGGGTGGCTGTGTGACCTTGCACCTGGGGCTAGGTCATGGTTATTTTGAGATGTTTATTTCTAAGTCCCTTTATCATCTAAAGGAGGATCGTTAAGATTACCCTGCTGTTGTTGAGCTTGTGAAATGGTCTTAATCTTCCTAGGCACAGAAGACAAAGCAGGAAGGAAGATAGGGGAAAGGTTGTGCCTGAGGCCCCCACCTCTATTCAAGGAAGGATTTTCCAAGTTGGCATAAATGGATTCCTTGACCCCTCTCTCAAACCACCTATCTTCTCTGTCTAAAATGTGAACATTAATGTCCTCAAATGAGTGTCCTTTTTCCTTTAGATGAAGATAAACTGCTGACTCTGGCCCTGTGGTGTTACTTCTCCTGTGTTGGGCCATCCTCCTGTACAAAGGTTGTTTGGTTTCTCCAATGTAGAGTTCAGAGCACTCCTCACTGCACTGGATTGCATACACTACATTGCTTTCCTTGTGTTGGGATGCAGAGCTCCTCCCTGCATCCCAACGTACTACAACGTATTTGCAAGACAGAAGCTCTCTCACCTAGACTATACGGACTCCCCAAAATCCACAAAGACTCGATCCCACTCAGACCCATTGTAAGTGCCATTGGCTCCCCGACATATGAATTATCCAAACATTTGGCAACCCTTTTACAGACCCACATCGGACAGACTCCATCCCACATCAAAGACTCAGGACACTTCATCAACAAAATCAGCACCCTAAAACTCAACCACACGGACAAACTGGTCAGCTTTGACGTGGTCTCCCTGTTTACCAAGGTGCCAGTAAGGGACACCCTGGCACTCATCAAGCAAATCTTCCCAGAAGACATTACAGCTTTATTTCAACACTGCCTAACAACTAGTTACTTTCAATGGGAGAATGAGTTCTACGAACAGATGGATGGCGTTGCCATGGGAAGCCCCCTGAGACCAGTCATAGCAAACTTTTACATGGAACACTTTGAAAAACAGGCTTTGGAATCGGCACCCATTACACCAACAGTCTGGTTCCGGTTCGTGGATGACACCTTCGCAATTTGGAGTCATACTGAAGAAGAACTGGAGAAATTTCTGGACCACCTAAACGGCATCCACCCCAATATACAATTCACCATGGAAAAAGAAACTGATGGCAAACTTCAATTTTTAGATACGCTGGTCATACGCAATCCAGACCTCAAACTAGGACACAAAGTATACAGAAAACCCACCCATACGGACCGATACCATCTGAATTGGGTCCTACAGGCAAATGGCTATTCCAAGAATGAAATAAAAAGAGCCATCAAACCAAGAAAACAACATCCAACTGAAGAAAAACAGCCCCCCACAAACAAAGTATTCTTGCCCTACATCAAAGGAGTCACTGACCGCATGGGAAAGCTGATGGAAAAACACAACTTTCAAATAGTCTTCAGACCCACCAGAAAAATACAACAAATGCTAAAATCAGCAAAAGACAAAAGGGACCCCCGCACCGCTGCAGGAGTATACCGCATACCATGCAGCTGTGGACAAGTATACATCGGAACCACAAAACGAAGCATTCACACCAGGATAAAAGAACATGAAAGACACTGCAGACTACAGCAACCAGAAAAATCTTCAGTAGCTGAACATGCTCTCAAGCAAACGGGACACAAAATCCTATTTGAAAACACAGAAATACTGGACAACACCAAAAGCTACTACACCAGATTATACAGAGAAGCCATTGAAATTCACAAACACCAGCACAGTTACAATAAAAAAGAAGAGAGTTTAAAAATTAGCAAAACCTGGCTACCAGTCCTGAAAAACACAGCCTGCAAAAGGTCAACGAACTCAGTCCAACCACCAAGACATGGGAATACTTCTCACAATGAACATGCTAATCATGCTCATCAGCCACTCGTTAACATTTCAACACAACAAAAAACCCCACCTAATCTCCTATAATTTAGATCTATAAATAGAACATTGCCACTCTACCTGGGCACAGAGATTTTGCTTCTATCTGTGCTCCTGCCCTCTGAAGATGCTGGCCACAGATGCTGGCGAAACGTTAGGAACCACAACTTCCAGAACACGGCCACACAGCCCGGAAGACCCACAACAGCCATCAACACCATAGGAACCTGGAATGTAAGATCTATGAGCCAGGGCAAATTGGATGTGGTTATTGGTGAGATGTCAAGATTAAATATAGACATTTAAGGTGTCAGTGAACTGAAATGGACTGGAATGGGCCACTTCACATCAGATGACCACCAGATCTACTACTGTGGACAAGAGGACCACAGAAGAAATGGAGTAGCCTTCATAATTAATAATAAAGTGGCTAAAGCAGTGCTTGGATACAATCCAAAAAATGATAGAATGATCTCAATTCTAATTCAGGGTAAGCCATTTAACATCACAGTGATCCAAATATACGCCCCAACCACAGATGCTGAAGAAGCAGAAGTAGATCAGTTCTATGAGGATCTGCAGCACCTACTAGATAATACACCAAACAGAGATGTTATTTTCATTACAGGAGACTGGAATGCTAAGGTGGGTAGTCAGACGACACCTGGAATTACAGGCAAGCATGGTCTGGGAGAACAAAATGAAGCAGGACATAGGCTGATAGAATTTTGCCAAGACAACTCACTGTGCATAACAAACACTCTCTTCCAACAACCTAAAAGACGACTTTATACATGGACTTCACCAGATGGTTGACACCGAAATCAGATTGACTACATCCTTTGCAGCCAAAGGTGGCGGACATCTATACAGTCGGTAAAAACAAGACCTGGAGCTGACTGTAGTTCAGATCACGAACTTCTTATTGCAAAATTTAGAATCAGACTAAAGAGAATAGGGAAGACCCAGAGATCAGTTAGATATGAGCTCACTAATATTCCTAAGGAATATGCAGTGGAGGTGAAGAATAGATTTAAGGGACTAGATTTAGTAGATAGGGTCCCGGAAGAACTATGGACAGAAGTTCGCAACATTGTTCAGGAGGCGGCAACAAAAAACATCCCAAAGAAAAAGAAAATGATTGATGGCTGAAAGTGAGGAGGAGTTGAGGAGCCTCATGACGAAGGTGAAAGAAGAAAGTTCAAAAGCTGGGTTGCAAGCAAACCAAGATTATGGCAACCAGCTTGATTGATAACTGGCAAATAGAGGGAGAAAAAGTGGAGGCAGTGACAGACTTTGTATTTCTAGGCGCAAAGATTACTGCAGATGCTGACTACAGCCAGGAAATCAGAAGACGTCTACTTCTTGGGAGGAGAGCAATGGCAAATCTTGATAAAATAGTTAAGAGCAGAGACATCACACTGACAACAAAGGTCTGCATAGTTAAAGCAATGTTCTTCCCTGTAGTAACCTATGGCTGTGAGAGCTGGACCATAAGGAAGGCTGAGCGAAGGAAGATAGATGCTTTTGAACTGTGGTGTTGGAGGAAAATTCTGAGAGTGCCTTGGGCTGCAAGAAGATCAAACCAGTCCATACTCCAGGAAATAAAGCCAGACTGCTCACTTGAGGGAATGATATTAAAGGCAAAACTGAAGTACTTTGGCCACATAATGAGAAGACAGGATACCCTGGAGAAGATGCTGATGCTAGGGAAAGTGGAAGTCAAAAGGAAGAGGTGCCGACGAAGGGCAAGATGGATGGATGATATTCTGGAGGTGACAGACTTATCCATGGGGGAGCTGGGGATGGTGACGGCCGACAGGAAGCTCTGGCGTGGGCTGGTCCATGAAGTCACAAAGAGTCGGAAGCGACTGAACGAATAAACAACAACAATATTAAATAAATCTAATACATCACAGAATATACTAAGTACTATTCATGTCTTGACAGATTTCATATGTAAATTTATTGAAGTCTTACATTAGTTATTTTGGAGAACTTCAAGTGGTAAGCTTATGGTAAATTTGGGCTTCTTAACAGGATTCAAGACTATGAAAAACTGGCCACTTCTCTGCTGTTTTCTAGACAAGCAGTTAAGGCATTTTTATTCCAGTAGGTTTTTATGTATTTTAAATTGGCTAATTATAATCCTACTTTATTTATTTTCTGCTCAGGCTTTGAACATTCTATTTAACCATATAAATAGGGCTAGGATCCTTTTTATAGCCAAAAGGCAATATACAAGTGTTTTAATAATTTCTTTTAAAAAAGAAAAAAGTACTTTTGTGGTTTTTAATTGGAAGGTGTTTTGGACTGCAATTTTAAGCGAAAACAAGATACAGATACAATATCATATGATACCCTTTTGAGTGCACTTAAAATGCACTAAGTAAAGGGTAATTAAGCCAGATTTCTATTTCTTTGACATACTCGAAGCAGACTACAGTACTCTGATTACACACCTCTCCAAATGTTTTGTAGTGGTTCTTGACTCAAAAATATCACTATTGGGGAAAAAATGTGTATGTGAACATCAAATGATCAGACCAAAAGCCTACGTGGTCCAGTATTCTATGAAATACAGCCATTAACTAGATACTGTACACTGGGAAAGATCACCTACTAGAAAAGAGGGTTAGGCCTTTTCACTGTTGTTTCTTGGCAATCTTATTGTATTGTATTTGTGAAGTAGTATCCAGTCACCAAGGTGTGTAGTAGCCTTTCATTGTCTGTTCTCCATGAATGTGTCTCGTCCCCCTGTGAAGACCATCTCAACAGGTAGCCATAGGCAAATATGATAAAAGGGAATTCCATAATTTACATAGGCATTTTCCCTCCTGTCCTTCCTGAATAGCTTCACAAATAGCTTCAGTGCATGACCTGACATTCTAAAATGCTAGTATTTTGAGACCGAGACTTTTGAGAATATTCATATTTTCCACTCGATGCATGAGTTTATGTCATACCCCCCGCATCTGCTGTTTTTCACCTAAAATGCTCGAATCTTCTAACCATTTTGATTGCCTTTGCCTTGGCAGCCAAAACAAGTCAGAAAAAAATATGATTACAAATGTGTGTGTATGTATATGAGCAATGTAAATATAGTCTGACCATATGTCCCGTTTTGAACGGGACAGTCCCATTTTTTAAACAAGTCCCGACCGTCCCGTCGTTTTAATAAAAATGTCCATTTTGTCCTGTTTTTTAAAAAAATTGAAAGTTCCTGCGAACCTGTCTGTCAGGATGGAGGCCGAGTCAGAAGAGGAAGAGCTGCTGATGACGGATGGCGAAGGCGCGAAATTCAATCAGAGCCAGAGCCTCCGATTGGAGAAAGTCAGGGGCCGGAACCCCCACCACCTATCAGTGCATGCGTTAGGTGAGCTGAGAGGTGGGCCAAACAACGGGAGGCATGATTGGCTGGCCAAGCCAGACCCACCTGCAGTTGGAGCGAAGGGGGCTCCCCGGTCTGCCCGCTTGCCTGCCGGCTCGCCTCACCTCTGCCCTGCCAGTCGGGCAGTGACTGTGGATGGACCGAGCGTGCCCTCCTCCCAGGGCCGTGGCCCTGGCCAAGTAGGGGCAAGCTCACACTCCCCCCGCCCCCGGCACCCTTCTGCCCACATTGGGTAACCCTCGTACTCCCCACGCCCGCTGCAGCAGCGGAGGGCTGCGGGGCTGGAGTGGCAAGGGGAACAATGAGAGAGTGCCCACCCGCCCCATTTGCCGGGGTGCCGCAGGGACCGCACTGCCGGTGAGGCTTTGTTAGATGGAGTGCATGCGTGCGTGCGCACACACGCCCACTTTGTCCGGCGAGCTGTGGGTAGGTTAGGGTCCCGTTTTTGTCTCAAGGAAATATGGTCAGCCTATGTAAATAGGAAGTGTAAATAGGAACATCGTTTTAATCTCAATATGAAACAAAGTGGACTGCACATTAAACACATACGCATCTAATGCAAGGCAGACATAAACTGATCCATTGACTGACCCATTCATTTTTCCCAGAGATGAGATTTTTAGAATCACAGCTCCAAGTGATATATTTTCTTTTCCCAAACCTTGCGTAGCACACAATCCTTGCTCTTCCATGTGAGATAAACCCTTCGCAAAATTAACATTTTTAAATACACTTTAATGTTCTTGTGTCCCCCCTATAGGAGTGCCAATATTTTGCTCCTATAAGCAGCAGAGTTAATTTTAGATTCTGGACTTTGTAGTTTTACCAGGGTTGCTATGTAGTGGGAAAGATGGTTTCCTTCCAAATGAGGAACCCATCTCTACTCTGTTCAGAGCCTTCCTGCTCAACCATGTGAGGCTTTTGATTTCTGCCCCTAAATCTCACTCTCTTGACACTACTATTACTTACTTTTGATGACCAGCTGACATGCGAAAATACAGCAAGAAATACATCTACTGCAATGGAAATGCAG
This sequence comes from Charina bottae, assembly GCA_023362775.1. Lineage (NCBI taxonomy): Eukaryota > Metazoa > Chordata > Lepidosauria > Squamata > Charinaidae > Charina > Charina bottae. Next base: position 109,507,061 of record JALMGJ010000001.1, read on the forward strand.
GGGGACGGGGGGGGGGTGTCAAAATTTCACCATGGCATTGGGGGTTCTCCACTTGAAAAGAAAAAGGCATTTTTGAGCCTCAAAATATTAAAGGAAAGGCTTTGGTAAAGTACACTTAGTTGGAAAGGGCATCTTGATCATATAATCAGCTATTACAATTCTGTAGTTTTGCCTATTTCTGTCTAGTACCTGGGATGTATTTTTTTTTCCTGCAAAGATATGTATATATATTTTTAAAAAACTCCCAAAGTCTGTTTTTTAAAAAAAGTTTGCTCATGTTGCAAAACACTATCTGTTAAGTCCTCCAGCTAGGCTAAAAACCTATCCCACCGCTCCTCGGGAATTCTAGTGAATTAATAATGCCACTGATGAATATTCAAAAGTAGGCAGCTATTGTGCCTTCAAGCACATAATTAATTATTCATTACACATTTTTATTCACTGAATTAAAAAACCCAGGGTGCTCTGGGAAATGAAGTGTACTTCACTGCAGGGGCATGAAATTCTACACTGTCCCTTTAAGGATTATTACTCTGTATTTATGGTTGCCAGGCAACATAAATGCTGGGCAATTAGATCATGGGTTGCCCCTGAAGACTGATGGGATAATAAGCAGTAGTCAAGTATTAAGTTGACCTAGTAAAGGTCCCATATGAATAAACCTGGGGTAGGACCACAGCTGGCATCTTTCAAATGCAACTTTTACATTTGTCCCCTGTAAAGGGGGAGTGCATTCAGACAGGAATTTCACATCTGGGAGAAAAGCGGAAGGCTGCAGGCTTTGGATTAACATTGCTTAAGTGGAATGGATTTAATGTGATCAACACTCACTGCGATGTCATTTTCAAGCTGAAGTTAACCGAATATTGCGCTTAAAAGTACAGCATTGGTCCACCAGGAAACGGAGTCCAAAATATTGTTTTATCAGGTCTTTCCCCACCTGATCCCCATATTGGGCTACAGCTTTCATAATTTCCAGTTGGCATGATTGGGAAATATAACCACTATAGTCAACACATTTGGAAGGATGGGGAAGGATGACTGATACAATGTTATAAGCAGCAAAAGGAGTTCTTGCGACTGTTAGGAAAAGAAAAGAGATGCAAGTTCTGTTTTCTGGGACTTGCATTTATCCTCTTGTTATCTAATATAATCTCTTCAATACACTGCATCTATCCATACAAGGTATATACTAAGATACTAAGATACATTTTCTATAGCCAGGTCACAAAGGAGGGGCCATGAGGCAATTACACATTAAGAGGAGGAGGAGTTTAAAATGTTGTGCCTCACCTCAGATACACAATTGTTTTTTTGTGTATATGGCTGTATAAACAGCCATAGTGTGTATCAACAGCCATTGTGTGGAGAAAATTCTGCTCTAGACACCCAGCAATATAAGCACAGTCTCCAAATATGCAATGGATGTGTTCCAGAGAGTCATAGCCAATGCTGGCTCCTTGGCTCCCCTCCTCTTTGAATCTCTGAGCTTTCCTCCTTATGTGGCCAAACACTGGTGGCCCCATGGTGCTGAGTAATTTATGAAAATAGCAGCAGCTCTGCCATTTCAGAAAGGAGGATGCAAATATGTTCCATGCTTGCATATGGTCTTTTATGGGAGCTGCATATCTTGCATAATTTAGCACACACAGCTAGCTGCATCAATCCAGGCCATCAGCCCTATGTAAAATTGCACAACGTAATATGTTGGATGGAAAAAAGTGCCAAGAGCTGCCTTGCCATGCAACACAGAGCTCGGGGATATCAGACAAGCTTTGTGTGCAAAACGTCAGAAGTTCAACCTCGGGTACCATTCACTTTAAAAAGGAGCAGGCCACTCGTGAGGAGGGAAAACCTCTGCTGAGATGCTGCAGAGCTCACAGTAGGGGACAAGTACCCAAAGCCAGTGGAGAGCTTCCTGTCCTATGCTTGATCTCAAGGATGTGCTCTGGATCCATCTCAAGCCTGAATTCCACAGTGAATCAGGGTCTCTTGCGTTAGATGACTAGAGGAGGGTCTGATCCTAATGATACTGAATATCACCCACCTTTCCTTACACAAACAACCATTCTAAAAACTGAGGTAGAAGGCCGTCTAATAGAAATGTCTTACAACCTTGGATTGGGGACTCCAAAGTTCTTCTAAAGAGAGTATGCATCAATAGAAGAGAATATCTATAGCTCAGGGTTGAACTGTGGAATTCTTGGTGCTCTCTGAGCTTGGCTGTTTGCTTGCAGATGTTTCGTTCCTGGACTAGGCAACATCTTCAGTGCTAGAAGGGAGTGGAAATCCCACTCCCTTCTAGCACTGAAGATGTTGCCTAGTTGGGCAACGAAACATCTGCAAGCAAACAGCCAAGCTCAGAGAGCACCAAGGACTCCAGAGTATGCATCGTTTGCTGATTGGGAGGGAGATTTTCTTTTTTAAAAAAGGCTTCTGTTCTACCACATTCTAAGCATACCAGAGAAAGGTTGCAACAGCAGCAAATCTCCAACCATTTTCTCATTTAAGGAAGAGTCGAAATCTACCCAGGCTGGGAATCTTTTCCCAATAATACAGGGAGAACCCTCTCAAAGAGAACAGAGCTCTATTTTTCTAAATCATGCTCTTGATCCAGGGAATAAGTCAGATTAGGGTATTTCTGGAGCTCCAGATCCAGCCCTCAAAGTGAATCAGGCAGTTCTCTATACCCCAAGAAGATGCCAGCCTTTGCATCATCATATCAGGTGGGAGTGGAGATTTATCTGAGGTGATGATGTAACAACACAGGGTACTACCGAGATTTTTATCAGTCTTTTAAATTTTTGCTGCAAATAAAAACTTAAACTTTTCTTTGCTTTCTGTCCTCTTCCCGGAAATATGTTGTTGCCAGTTCCTTCTACTTAATTTCAGAAGTGCCTTTTTTCTCTCAGAATTATTTTGAAATTCAAGCACATCTGCCGTATGATATTCCCTACCTCCACTAGTACAAGAAAGCTAAAATCAGCTCTACTATCCCGCTGGTGACATAGAGATAATAGTTTTGTTGTACTTTTCTATCATTAATTTTATAGAGAAAAATGGGAAATCATGCCTTATCTCTGTCTGCAGACATTTTGCTATGATACAGCATGAAATAGTTCACAGTTGGAGATACAGCAATGCTTTTTATACTTTTGTAATATGAAGAAACTACACACAAATACACACATGAAGAGAGAGAGAGAGAGAGAGAGAGAGAGAGAGAGAGAGAGAGAGAGAGAGAGAGAGAGAGAGAGAGAGAGAGAGAGAGAATGGTTTGATCAGAGAAAATGCTGGTGCTTGTAGCTATATCCTGACTATATGTCTATGAAGGTTCTCAGTCATCCAGGTGGAATTGTCTGTAGCTTGAATCAAATCCAGTTGACATGATTCAAGCTACAGTATATCCTGACTACTTCGTTATCCCCTAAAACAGCACATATACAAACAGCCAGATGATCCAAAATCAGTCCTGATTACAATACCTGATTACAGTACCCTGACAACAGGTTTATCAGTAGGCAGGGGTGGAAAAAAAACCCTTTCATTTCATTATTATTACATTAACTCTCAATACTGTCAATGGGTTTCTGACAGGTATTGGATGACCCTCAGGGGCCCTGCTTAAGATTTTCAGACCTTCAGATTATCCATCTTTGCTTTAAAATTGTATTTATCTGTTTGTTTGTTTGTTTGTTTGTTTTATTATTACATTTTAATCCACTACGATGCTGTGGCTCTCTGCAGTTTATGGAAATAAAACATCCATGATACAATAATATAACTAAATAGTAAAACCATTAAAAATAATTAATTTAAAATTAAAACAATATCTCAATAACAGTTTCTGTTAGGACTCAGTGATGCTACTGGCTAGTTGCAGGAGATCTGGACCAGAGGGTTACCAGCCCAACAGAAGTACTAGATACTGTAGTCAAATACTTCTAAATAATGATTACAGGTACCTATAGAACACAGAGGTCAAGTGCTTTCAAACAATACAAGCAGCCTTCCCCTAATTCTTCTAAGAAGAAAGAGATGATTATCAGAGTTTTCCAAATTTGTGCCCCTTTCACTATGTTGCTTAAGCTGTGAATGGTCAAATACATCTATATAAGACATGATGTGGCTCTTCAGATAATGCTAAACTATAATTCCCAGCTGTCCAGCCATCATTTATTTTTTATTTATTTATTTATTTATTTATTTATTTATTTATTTATTTATTTATTTAATTTATCCCTGCCCATCTCCCCGAATAGGGGACTCTGGGCGGTTTACAAAATAGCAAAGGTTAAAATCTATATATGAAATTACAATAAAACAATAAATAGATAGAATAAGTAACAATCCAAAAGATGGTTAAAATCCACTATCAGGATCAAGGCACTACGGGGCCAGCCACCCCCAGGAAGCACTACCACCTCCGTCGTCCCAGGCAAGGCAGCAGAGCCAGGTCTTAAGTGACTTCCGGAAGGTCAGGAGTGAGGGGTCCAGCCGGGGGCAAGATGTTCCACAATGCGGGCGCTATCGCAGAGATGACCAATAGTAAAGTATGACCAATAAAGTATGCTGAGAGTTATTGTTTAGCAATATTAGCAATATTTGAAGGGCTGGGAGCACCAATAGGACATATTGAGGGTCAGACACATAAAAATGTAGATCAGTCTAAAATTTCAAAAACTAAATTAGTTCAAATACTGCTTATGGTTCCAAAGGACAAAGAAGGAAGAACAAGTTTACCATCCAGGTGATAACAAGTCAGTATATTAGAAACTCCTGTCAGGTAGTCAGTATTCATGCCACAAGATAATCAGTCAAATAGCATCACAAATAATGATCATTGCTTCCAACAATGGCATACTCTTAAAATAGAGAGAATACTGTGGGTAACTAACCAATTTCAGTCATTTAGTCATTAAATTTGATCTAGCTGCAAAACCATGAAGTACTGAGTGGACAGTCAACTCAGCTGGTGCTCATCAAATCTGATCCAGCCACAAGGTTATCCAAGCAGACTGAGTCACTTCAATAGATTTCATTCCCAAAATCATCTCTTTTGAAGTGAGCCCTTGAGTGCTTCTCAGTCTCTACCTTTTGATACTCAACCTAATGCTCTGGATACCAAACCATAACTGTAAAACTCTGAGTGACCAAAAGATGTCAACAAAGAGAATTATCTGTATCTCTTTGTTGCCATCTACTGGTCATCCAGAATTTTTACAGTGCATATCTGATAGCCCACACTGTTAAAAGGAGTGAAATGGCTACATCACTGAAATTAGATCAAAATCCTGGTTCTTCAAGCAGCAGTATCAGACCTTGGTATGATCTTGATGGGGTATATGCTGGCTTAAAGGGGAAAAACCGAGGCTTGAGAATAAACAGACAAGAATGCAGCTTGTTAGGGCCAACAGTGTTTACTGTTTAGCATAGGGCAATAATGCAGATACAATCACATTATCGCAAATATGAAAAAGATGAATATACAGGATACATCATTGTAAAAGGAAAACAAAAACAAACTTATAAGCAGAGTTCCGTGTATTGATCCCAGGGCCAGAGTTCCTGCCATGGCCTATACCCAAAGCCAGGCATAGCTCACTCTGCCCAGTCCATGGGAAGTGAACACGTGAAGAACTACATGGCTAAGAGACACTAGAAATCAAGAAGACTTAGAACACCACTTTGCATGGTTGTATATTCAGATCTTCTAGCATTCTGATTGGCTGGAAGTTAGCTGTTACACACACACTAGGCCTAAAGCATTAGGCCTAAAGCACATAGCATGAGTTGCTATTGGTTAGCAGTGCTGCATCTACGCACTGAGTTCCCCCCTTCCTTGCTCAGGGGGGGCCAGAGGAAGGCTTCCCACGGAAAGATATCAGGAGGCTTCACTTTCATGGGAAGATCCATTGCTAGCCATAATAATGGTACCTTCTAGCTTCATTATCTCATGAAGATGTAAACAAAGCCAAGGCTTCTCTGTTATCCAGCCACCTGGCATTCACGTCACCATGAGAATGCTTTGCTTTGCTTTGTAAAAGATGCAATTTGCCAAAACACTTTTGCATTGAAAAGAAATCCAATTTACCAATATCATATAGTATAAGAAATCTGACACCTCTCCACATTGGATTTCGACACAATGCAAACAATGATGGAAGTTGTTCAAAGCTTTAAAATACATTTGTACAGAAACAGAAATAACAAAGGTTAATACATGTAATAATTACACTATTCAAGTTACAGTTTTTACAACCAATAGTATCAACACTAGAAAATGGTTTAAAAACACTTGTTACACATATGTATAATGCACAATATACATTTCATGCAATGTTTTATTCAGATACATACAAATACATAATAATACAACTTATGCAGGAACAGAAACAGTACAGAGAAACAGAAAAACATTGCCCGCAAATGTTCTGTCCCCTCCTTTGCAAAAAATCGCAGCCAGCATATATAAGGAATTCCAATCCTGTTGCATGCTGTTAGCTGATTTTAAGAAAAAAACGCAGCTTGGTATTTTTACTTGGGCAAAACTAATTCAGGGCATGTCCACTGCGTTACTGCAGAGTGATATACTGTACAACAAATTAAGGATAAGCTTTCTTTACACAAATGACACTCTGTAGGAAACCAAGAACCATCTCTGTTCTGGGCTCTTGTAACTTCAACACCAAGATAAATGTTTGAATTTGTGCTGAACTTCCTCAGCTGGCACTCACTACCTCAGCTGACTGACAAATTCTTATTCAAGGTGGAAAACTTCAGTTTCTAAGCAGAAAACAACTCACATAAGTACGAAGTCCTACACAAACTTCTACACTTTCTTATGTACCACAGAAAACAGCACATGACTGTTCTCACATCCCAGTTAGCATCTGCACCATGCTATCAATGACTGGCCTGCTTTAAGATCCATAAAGCACCCTGTTAAGTCAATGGATTGTTTGGGAACTGCCACACCCGTAGAGCCGAAACGCTTGCCTTACACACACTGTTTCAGGGAGATCTACATTCAAATATGCTGTGCCAATATCACAATATGTAAATGGACACCTGTTTCCACGCTACGCAACCAGAAAACACACCACACGTAAATATTCTGGCCTAGCTGTGGGTGCATACACTAGATCCACAGTTCACAAACTTCTTTTGTGCAACAAATCCCTGGGCAACACTGGCTTTACACTGCAGAGTATTATCAGAAAGAAATGTCTTTCTGAACATTCATCTGGAACCTACAGCTTACTAAAGCAAAGGATAGGTTGGTTACTGTCAACACTTCACCAAAACTCAAACTGACTATCCACAGCTGTGTTCCAACGCTCTCCTTGCCTCTCAAAGGCAGGAGCAACACATCTAGCAAAGACTGGGTTTTCTCAGGTAACTTGACACACTGTCACCTGCTAAATCACAAATCTGTCAGGCTTCACACCCTGGAATAAGAAGACCCATGAGGAATGACCACTGTGCTTCCTCCATCACTATCTCTTTTCCCTAATACCTGACTCCCTCTCCAGGCCCTGCAACTGCTCAGGTGAAATTTCCACTCCTTCACCTGAGGGGCCCTTTTCACACTCGGAGACTGGGGAACAGAAGAAACCTGAACTGGTTTTTGCCCATCTACTGAACCATGGACAGTGGGTTTTACACTAGCAATGCAGCAACACTTCTGCAACCTTAGCATAACCTTTCCCAACCAGTAGGCTGCTTAAACATAAAGCACTTCTGGAGATTTGGATTTGACCATGGCTTAATGAAACACCGTTAAGCCTTGGATTTTAATCAACAACCAACAACCTGAAGCACTCTGCTTCCTTGGTTCTTCCTTCTCTGTGACCTGGGGTTGTGAACACATGCAAATGTTTCACAGACATGCAGGTACTTCAGTGAAGGGCGCTTGCCATACCAAAGAAAAATAATTTCTTTTTACAGTTGAATTCTACAACCTGTTAGTTAGAAAACACACACTGCAATCAAGGCAGCCACTCCCCAGACATGGGATGGCACCTGAGCAACTAACAGCAGGCTATTTTTAATGGTATTCACAACACCAACACTCAGCTAGAATTCCAACATTGGCAAGTCTTTGGGAGAATACTTTCCTGCAAAGCCAATTCTGGAACACTCCACTACACTTCACTATTGCTACATACACTTCAAAGCGAGCACAGACCTTCGCTTTAGACTTCAACAAGTAGCAACAACACAAGCAGGTATGATCATCAACCAGAAGGAACATGAAACTCGCACCCCACCATTACTTGGGACATGGGGGCTAACTAGGTCTCTATGAACCAACTGAAATGGTCTAGTTAACACTCTGTCACTTTGCCTAGCAACAGACACAGTCCTGATTTTTTTTTTAGATTGTTTACACACAACACAATCAAGGAACTTTTGCACATTTCCTGGGTTCTAACTCAGAATGCAATTTGGCTATCTGAGACACACTCTCCCATCCCGGGATTACCCCAGTACTTTGTGAAAACTTTATGGATGCATTTATGATGTGGGGAACATTAAACACACAATGTCCTGTCCACACAATCTCCACAGCATCTCACACACTTGATGTTACAGGTTTGTCTCTAACACACTCAGCCTCATGCAGTTTCATATCGCAATGAAACATTCAGCTCCTAGTACACTCAGACTTGACCAGGGCTGGAACACTGAGGAGAGAAAAACAACAAGTGTACACATACACATTTCTTACACAGAAATATCAGCTAAAATTACTTGCTGAACTCAAGGCTGAAATTTGTAACAATAACCGTCCAATGTTTACAAACTTTACAGCGACCAATTCAAAAACAGAGTCTCTGTAGAAATGCTTACACACAGCAGCCGGTAGAGCAGAAAACTTGGATTCGTTGTTCAGCTGACTCCTGGCATCTGGCGTCCCCTCCCTTCGTATACCAGGCTTCTTGAATCCGATGGACATCGGGGCAGGGAACAGCCTTGTAGAATCACAACAAACCACGGCAAATGTAAATTCCATGTCAGGTTTTACTTCAGCTGGAACACTCTCAGACGGCTCCTGGAAGTGGCTTGTACAATAATCCACAGCAAATAATCTCGACCAGTAACTCAAAACTGCTGTCCGGGCTTGACAAAAATCACGCACGCTTTTTCACAGCCTCAGAAAAATATGCCTTCTTGTTCAAATGCAGCAAACAAAGTCTTGAACTCACCAAGGTGGGTTATCACAGTCTCACCGGTTGCAGCTTCAAACCATAAAGCTGTCTTAATAGACCACCAAGGGCAACAGAGCTCCACCGTGTATCAAAGGCTCCAACAGCTTCTCAGCACCCATTTCTCAGTCCTGAGTAGCTGACATGCAGTAGCTGAGATAATTCCATTCAGAGGAGTTGAGTCCCAAAAGCAAAAATGCCATAAGCACAGTCCAAACATGCTTGCACTTCTTCAGAGAGATTCTCTCCGAATCCTCTAGGGATCTCTGGAAGTGGATTTGCCACATACTGCCACAAATCTTTTCCTTGCAAAAAGGATGATTCCATCTCCACACACCAGGTCAGATAGTTTGTGCCATCTAAAGCCCCAAATGGCAGACTGACCAGACACTGTTCAGCCATTGCTGACCACTCAAAGAAAACATGTTTATTCTGAAAACAGCCTCTAAAAACAAACTCCCTTTCACAGCCAGGTCCAACGCAGCAAAGAAAATGCAAATTTCTCTCTGGGCCCATAACCTGATGGGGTATATGCTGGCTTAAAGGGGAAAAACCGAGGCTTGAGAATAAACAGACAAGAATGCAGCTTGTTAGGGCCAACAGTGTTTACTGTTTAGCATAGGGCAATAATGCAGATACAATCACATTATCGCAAATATGAAAAAGATGAATATACAGGATACATCATTGTAAAAGGAAAACAAAAACAAACTTATAAGCAGAGTTCCGTGTATTGATCCCAGGGCCAGAGTTCCTGCCATGGCCTATACCCAAAGCCAGGCATAGCTCACTCTGCCCAGTCCATGGGAAGTGAACACGTGAAGAACTACATGGCTAAGAGACACTAGAAATCAAGAAGACTTAGAACACCACTTTGCATGGTTGTATATTCAGATCTTCTAGCATTCTGATTGGCTGGAAGTTAGCTGTTACACACACACTAGGCCTAAAGCATTAGGCCTAAAGCACATAGCATGAGTTGCTATTGGTTAGCAGTGCTGCATCTACGCACTGAGTTCCCCCCTTCCTTGCTCAGGGGGGGCCAGAGGAAGGCTTCCCACGGAAAGATATCAGGAGGCTTCACTTTCATGGGAAGATCCATTGCTAGCCATAATAATGGTACCTTCTAGCTTCATTATCTCATGAAGATGTAAACAAAGCCAAGGCTTCTCTGTTATCCAGCCACCTGGCATTCACGTCACCATGAGAATGCTTTGCTTTGCTTTGTAAAAGATGCAATTTGCCAAAACACTTTTGCATTGAAAAGAAATCCAATTTACCAATATCATATAGTATAAGAAATCTGACAGATCTATCATAGTGCTACCAGACCTGGATGACAGAAATCTGGATGACCACTAGATAGAAGCAAATAGGCATAGAAACTCTAATAGTCATTCAGATTTTTGTCACCCAGATCTCATAGCCCTAATTTGGCAATGATTCTATACAATCGGAAGAGAGAGAGAAACAAGTGGATTGTGAAAAATGGCAGAACTTGCTGAAACGGCCAAATTGACTTGTCTGATTAGGGAAGGAACAATAACTACTTTTATAAAAGACTGGAAACCTTTCATTTTATTTTATTTTATTTTATTTTATTTTATTTTATTTTATTATTTTATTTATTTTATTTTATTATTTTATTTATTTTATTTTATTTTATTTTATTTTATTATTTTATTATTTTATTTTATTTTATTTTATTTTATTTTATTATTTTATTTTATTTATTTTATTTTATTTTATTTTATTATTTTATTTTATTTTATTTTATTTTATTTTATTTTATTTATTTTATTTTATTTTATTTTATTTTATTTTATTTTATTTTATTTATTTTATTTATTTTATTTTATTTATTTTATTATTTTATTTTATTTATTTATCATATTTCTTTACCACCCATCTTGTATTGCAACAACTCTGGGCAGTTTACAAATAATTAAAGATAAAAGATTAAAATATCGTTAAAACCACACAATATAAATATAAATACACATACACATAAATATAAAAATGCAAAATGTAAAATATAAAATATAGAATATGAAGTCCAAGATGGTGAATAATGGTCTCATCATTGGCCCCATCAAGGTGCCAACCACCCCCATAATTGGCTATCCCCCCTCCCACCCCAAGCGAGGCGGCACAGCCAGGTCTTAACCCCTTCCGGAAGGCCAGGAGAGTGGGGGCCTGCCTCACCTCTGGGGGTAGCTTATTCCAGAGGGTGGGGGCCATGGCAGAGAAGGCCCTCCTCCTGGACCCTGCCAATCGACAATCTCTCATGGACAGGGTCCGTAATGGACTTTTATGAACTTTTTGCTGAAAATGGACAAAAATGAATTGATGATTAAAAAGCGTTATTTATGGGAAGAAGGGAACCATGTTATATAATTTGGGAAGGTGGAAATGGTAATAATTATGTTTGTAACTGCTGTAAAGAAGAGCGGAAGTTGCTTATTTAGATATTTTTCTTTTTTATTTCTTTTTTCTTCTCCTTTCTTGACTTTTACTGTTTCTCACTTTTTCTTTTATCTTTTTTTCTTTTTCTTTTTTCTAATTCTTTCCTTATGTTTCTGTAATTTTTAATCCTGTAAAAAAATTCTCAAAAACAATTATCTTTAAAAAAAGGAAGAGAGAGAGAAAGGGAGGTGGAATATGCTTTGAGAACAGTACAAGCTAGCAGGATCTGAAACAGAGTCTCAAGAGAGATCATCATCAAAGAATCAAGCTGTCTGTTCCACTCATCACTCAGGGGATAGTTTTCAAGATCCAAGGTAATGGATGCTCAGTAATACATGGATTGATGTTTCAGTTTCATAGCATGTCATCTTCACATTGCTGCATCTAGATACATGTGCAGCAGAAAGGATGTCCGAGCTTTTGAATCTATTTTTATGGGTCTTGCTCATTTCTCAATAGCATTCTCAATCTGAACATCCACATATGTCTGTTTTAATAAAACTTGAGAGTTTTTATAAGGACAAGTGCCTGATCTAAACTTGAAGCTATTTACTGTGATCGCATATAATAAACATAAACATGATGACCAGACTCCATCAGAAGATGAGTCTGTGTTGTATTTTGCTTTAACTTTAGGAAGAGGTCCAAAGATTTTTTATGTTTTTAATTATTTTAATGGTTTTTAATGGTTTTGTTTTTAATGTTTTTGTTTAAATTGTGTATGCCACCCAGAGTCACATACGTGAGATGGGCGGCTGCATAAATTTTATAAACAAATAAATAAAGCCACTTAAAGATTGAGGAAGTAAAGCTTAGTGATTTTTAAAAAATATCATTTCTGCTTCTCATATTAAGAAAGCTATGAGAGAAGATTACGGAAAGTAGGGCTACCAGATCTGGGTTACAAAACTCTGAATAATCACTAGATGGCAGAAAAGAGAAGATTCTATATATCTTTTTGCCATCTAGTAGTCAACCAGATTTTTGCAGCCCACATATAGTAACCTAAGGGGAAAGTTTATCCATTGGGCATAAGGAATACGGTAGAGTGTCCATGGCTTATGAGACTTCAAAGAGACTATAAAATGGTTTGAGGCCTCCACAAAATTTCAGATGACTCAGGAATGCAAAATGAAAACTGCTAAAAAAATGTAATAATTTTATGGCATGACATAAAACCTTACCCTAGCCTAATTTACATCCTGGGATTTCTTGATGGCCTCCTATCCAAATACTAACCAGGTCCTAGCCCTGCTTAACTTGTTTATGATCAGCCAAGATAAGCTAGCTGCCAGCATCTGATGTGGGCTGGACTTTGTATATATGGCAGGATATGTCAGAATGTGTATGGGGGAAAGGATGTGTATGTGCCTGAAACCCATCACTGATGCATATCCAGATCCTGCTTTACAGGTTAAATTTGGAGACAGGAACACTGGAGACTCAAGAACCAAACCTCATCACGTGCTAAGCACCTGATTTGGCTATTGAGAGGGTCCTTTTCAATCTGTATGTAGTAGTTACTGGGGAGGGCTGAAAAGAGTTGGAATCATGACACATGTGGTGGGAGGCTTTAACTTTTTGCTCTTGGACCATATTCCTCTCAATCATCAGCCTAGATACAGTTTGAAAGGGAAGTTTCCATGCAAACTGGCACAAAGATGCTGCCCATGCTATTTGATAACTGCTACTGCAAGAGACAGCTTTGCCCATGTGTACCAACCACCGCAATGCTCAGTTCATAACAGTGAGTCCAATTCTAATGCCTCAGAATCAATCACCTCTTCAGAAACTCTCACGGCTTCTGCCTGCCCATCACTACCATTTCTACTTTTGGGGGGAGGAATGGGGGGACCCATCCAATATATACCTCTTAACTGTGGATGTTGAAGATTTTTCCATGGTTTTGTAGAATCATCTCCCCTTGGTTGGTGTAATGACTCCAACTTCAATGCCCCAATAAACACTTCTCGATGCAATTCATTGAAATGCAGAATAAGCTTTATTCAGGATACATGTAAATTGGAACACTCCTAAAGATCCGAATGCCGGATTCCCACCAAACAGCGCTAACTTAACTCTCCCCCCTGCGTGCCAATTTCGCAGCATCTATGATGTCAATGTCCAGAACTTTCCCTCTCCATTCCCAAGCCTCCAACTCCTGCAGGTGGCTGACCTTGATGCTGCATTCCACAGTCTCCGATGAAACCCACAACACTTGGCACAGTCACCCCCTCCCTCCAGTTCACATGCTTATACTAACTCTACACCCCTAATGGCAGGATTCAACTATGAACCCTGACAGTTGGTTCTAACCTTATCATCTTTTCAGAAAGCAGCCAAGACAAGACTGTTCCACAGGGCATTTGAGAGTTAATGTTGCTTGCCTGTTGCCACCAGTGTATTTTCAATGGCTTTTGTTTGCTTGTTTTATTATTTTATTACTATGTGGTTATGGCTGTTTTAATTTAATCTCTATTACATTATTTGCGCAACTTCGTGTTGTGCGCCAGTTACGCCCTTTCCTGGATCAGGAGTCCCTCCGTACAGTCACTCATGCCCTGGTCATCTCCCACATAGACTACTGCAATGCGCTTTACATGGGGCTACCCTTGAAGAGTATCCGGAAGCTACAACTGGTCCAGAATGCGGCTGCGCGCGCAGTTATTGGTGCCCCTAGATCGGCCCATGTGACACCTCTGCTGCGCCAGCTGCATTGGGTGCAGGTATGCTTCCGGGTGCAATTCAAGGTGTTGGTTTTGACCTTTAAAGCCCTACATGGCATGGGACCAGGGTATCTGAGGGACCGCCTCATCCCCATAACTTCAAACCGTCCCACTCGATTATGTAGAGAGGGCATGCTCCGGACCCCGTCAGTAAGGGAGTTTCGTTTGGCGGGGTCCAGAAGGCGGGCCTTCTCGGCAGTGGCGCCTGCCCTTTGGAACAACCTGCCCCCGGAGGTGAGGCAGGCCCCATCGCTCCTGTCCTTCCGGAAGAACCTAAAGACCTGGTTCTGCCGCCTCGCGTGGGATGGGAACAGGAATAGTTCCTCGTGGGGATGGCTGGTGCCATAGAGCCCTTTTAAATATCATGGTCTGCCTTCTTGGATTTTCTATTTAATTTATAATAATAATTAATTCTATATTGTATGTTTATGTGTTTTTATAACAGAATTTTAATCTCTATGTTTGTAAACCGCCCAGAGTCCCCTTGGGGGAGATGGTGCGGTGATAGAAGTCGAAACATAAATAAAATATAAATAAATTATTTGAAGGGCTTACTGTAAAGAGCAGTGAGTCAGGTGCTGAATTTGAAGGACGGCGTGTTTTCCTACACATTGCTTTTGATTTCTTATTTTAAACTCTTGGCTTTCTGTTTACTTTCTTTGGGTTGTCTGCTAGTATATTTTCTTTTGTTAATTTTGGATTAATTCACTAACCTCTATTTCTGTGAGTTAACTCTTTAGGGGGTGCCATAATTTACTGTTTGAACTACGGAAGATTTTAAAGAAGACTTCATAGAATTTTGTTGTCAGCAAAAAGAGATTTATTCAAAGGGTTGTCAAGTTATTTTGCAGATTGTTTGGGACATTCGAGATGAGATTCTGGCTAAAATGGGTCAACTATATGAAAATATTGTGATGGAAGAAGAAGCTGGAAAAGATGGCGATTTTACTGCTGTGAGGGAGATTGAAGTATTCCCAGCTGAAGACTCTGCATTGGTGTTTGTTTTTTATTCGTTCAGTTGCTTCCGACTCTTCGTGACTTCATGGACCAGCCCACGCCAGAGCTTCCTGTCAGCCGTCACCATCCCCAGCTCCCCCATGGTTAAGTCTGTCACTTCCAGAATATCATCCATCCATCTTGCCCTTGGTCGGCCCCTCTTCCTTTTGCCTTCCACTTTCCCTAGCATCAGCTTCTTCTCCAGGGTATCCTGTCTTCTCGTTAAAACAATTGTTTAACTTTAAGATTGCACAAGGAACTGCCATTCTGGAGAAATGTTATGTCTATCTGAATCAATGTTATGGGAAAGAAGAGTATTTATTTATTTTATTTATTTATTTAATTTATATGACCGCCCATCTCCCCCAACAGGGGAGTATGTTGTGTGGCAGGTTTTTTTTCTCTTTTGCTGGAAAGTTTGTATCTTTGGGGGTTGTTGGGTTGTTGGATCTTTGTAAAAAATGCTTTTGGTGTAATGGTGAAATATTTAAATTCCCTGGTATATTTTGAGGAGGGGTAAAAAATTAAGAATATTTAATTGGACTGATAATGAGGTTAACATAATTTACAGGATTTTTTATTTGTAAGACTTAAAAGGTATTGACAAGTTATAATAATATTTTATACTGTTTTTAGGCATAATAGGGTTAAGATTGTTAATTATAAAGGTAGAAAATTTATAAAAATTAAGAACATTTAATTAGATTGATAATGAGGCTAATATGATTTTTTTTCTTATGGTTTGGATTAGGATTTATAGGATTATAGATTTGTAAGACTTAAAGGATATTGATAAGATATTGATAAGATATAATAATATTTTATATTGTTTTAGGTCTAATAGGGTTAAGATTGTTTATTATAAAGGCAGACAATTTATTTGTTTTTACAATTTGATGCTTATTGTGTAGACAGAAGTATATAGAATAGTAGTAGGAAGAAAAAAATTAAATGGATTGCTTTTTAAGAGAGAGGGAAGTTTGAAGTAGAAATTTATATGTATGTATGTATGTATGTATGTATGTATGTAAGGGGAAGGAGCAATTGTATTAGAGATTTGTATTTGTGTTAATGGAAGGATTTATAAAAATGTGATCATAGTTTGATGTAGAGGAAGGGTTTGTTTATGGGAATTGCTGTATATTCTTACTATTGAAAGCTGGAAGTCACCTGTATATGTAACTTTCTAAAAGTCTTTTTTTCTTCTGGTTTTACTCTTTTAGTGTTTTTTTCTTTTCTTTTTTGTCGTTTTTTTGTTTTTTTGTAGTTTTTATCTTTGTCTATAAAAATAATAAAAACTTTATTGCATAAGGAAAAAAAATAACAAAGTGTACAATAGCATTATGTCTAAAAATGTACATATCTTAATCAAAAAATACTTTATTGCTAAAAAATGCTAATCATCATCTGAGCCTTCAGCGAATTGTAATCTTTTTGCTGGTAGAAGGCCTTGTAAAAAAAAGCAATATCTGCGAAGTGCAATAAAGCGAAGTGTAATAAAACGAGGTATGCCTGTATGCTGTTATTTACATATATACTGTACATATCCATCACACTGTTCGCTTTTGGGGTACGCAGTGTTATGCAAAATGCAGAAAAACAGAAGATATAGTATGCCAAAGAAATTAAAGGCAGGACATAAGAAAAACTCCAGCAAAGGAGATTGTTACCTTGTTGTGGTGCTGGAGCTTGAGCACCTCAATGAAACCATGAGCTAAACCGTGAAGGGACACCCAAGACGGGAAGGTCGTGGCAGAGAGGTCAGATTAAATATGATCCCTGGGGAAGGTAATGGCAACCCACCCCAGTATTCTTGCCGTGAAAACTAAATGGATCAATACAACCAGAGATATGTCGGTATACCATCGGAAGATGGAACTCCCAGGTCAGAAGATGGTCAAAATGCTACTGGGGAGGAACAGAGGATACGTTCAACTAGCCCCAGATGTGATGACGCAGCTAGCTCAAAGCCGAAAGGACGGCTAGCGGCCGACGGTGCTGGTGGTGAACAACGAATCCGATGTTCTAAAGATCAACACACCATAGGAACCTGGAATGTAAGATCTATGAGCCAGGGCAAATTGGATGTGGTTATTGGTGAGATGTCAAGATTAAATATAGACATTTTAGGTGTCAGTGAACTGAAATGGACTGGAATGGGCCACTTCACATCAGATGACCACCAGATCTACTACTGTGGACAAGAGGACCACAGAAGAAATGGAGTAGCCTTCATAATTAATAATAAAGTGGCTAAAGCAGTGCTAGGATACAATCCAAAAAACGATAGAATGATCTCAATTCAAATTCAGGGTAAGCCATTTAACATCACAGTGATCCAAATATACGCCCCAACCACAGATGCTGAAGAAGCAGAAGTAGATCAGTTCTATGAGGATCTGCAGCACCTACTGGATAATACACCAAAAAGAGATGTTATTTTCATTACAGGAGACTGGAATCCTAAGGTGGGTAGTCAAACGACACCTGGAATTACAGGCAAGCATGGTCTGGGAGAACAAAATGAAGCAGGACATAGGCTGATAGAATTTTGCCAAGACAAGTCACTGTGCATAACAAACACTCTCTTCCAACAACCTAAAAGACGACTTTATACATGGACTTCACCAGATGGTCGACACCGAAATCAGATTGACTACATCCTTTGCAGCCAAAGGTGGCGGACATCTATACAGTCGGTAAAAACAAGACCTGGAGCTGACTGTAGTTCAGATCACGAACTTCTTATTGCAAAATTTAGAATCAGACTAAAGAGAATAGGGAAGACCCACAGATCAGTTAGATATGAGCTCACTAATATTCCTAAGGAATATGCAGTGGAGGTGAAGAATAGATTTAAGGGACTAGATTTAGTAGATAGGGTCCCAGAAGAACTATGGACAGAAGTTCGCAACATTGTTCAGGAGGCGGCAACAAAAAACGTCCCAAAGAAAAAGAAAACCAAGAAGGCAAGATGGCTGTCTGCTGAGACACTGGAAGTAGCCCAAGAAAGAAGGAAAGCAAAAGGCAACAGTGATAGGGGGAGATATGCCCAATTAAATGCAAAATTCCAGAGGTTAGCCAGAAGAGATAAGGAATTATTTTTAAACAAGCAATGTGCGGAAGTGGAAGAAGACAATAGAATAGGAAGGACAAGAGACCTCTTCTAGAAAATTAGAAACATTGGAGGTAAATTCCAGGCAAAAATGGGTATGATCAAAAATAAAGATGGTAAGGACCTAACAGAAGCAGAAGAGATCAAGAAAAGGTGGCAAGAATATACGGAAGATCTGTATAGGAAGGATAATCATATTGGAGATAGCTTTGACGGTGTGGTCAGTGAGTTAGAGCCAGACATCCTGACGAGTGAGGTTGAATGGGCCTTAAGAAGCATTGCTAATAACAAGGCAGCAGGAGACGATGGTATCCCAGCTGAACTGTTTAAAATCTTGCAAGATGATGCTGTCAAGGTGATGCATGCCATATGCCAGAAAATTTGGAAAAGACAAGAATGGCCATCAGATTGGAAAAAATCAACTTATATCCCCATACCAAAAAAGGGAAGCACTAAAGAATGTTCAAACTATCGAACAGTGGCACTTATTTCACATGCCAGTAAGGTAATGCTCAAGATCTTGCAAGGTAGACTCCAGCAATTCATGGAGCGAGAATTGCCAGATGTACAAGCTGGATTTAGAAAAGGCAGAGGAACTAGGGACCAAATTGCCAATATCCGCTGGATAATGGAGAAAGCCAGGGAATTTCAGAAAAACATCTATTTCTGTTTTATTGACTATTCTAAAGCCTTTGACTGTGTGGATCATAAGAAATTGTGGCAAGTTCTTGGTGGCATGGGGATACCAAGTCATCTTGTCTGCCTCCTGAGGAATCTGTATAACGATCAAGTAGCAACGGTAAGAACAGAGCACAGAACAACTGACTGGTTTAAGTTTGGGAAAGGAGTATGGCAGGGTTGTATACTCTCACCCTACCTATTCAACGTGTACACAGAACACATCATGCGATGTGCTGGGCTTGATGAATCCAAGGCTGGAGTTAAAATCGCTGGAAGAAACATTAACAATCTCAGATATGCAGATGATACCACTTTGATGACTGAAAGCAAGGAGGAGTTGAGGAGCCTTATGACGAAGGTGAAAGAAGAAAGTGCAAAAGCTGGGTTGCAGTTAAACCTCAAAAAAACCAAGACTATGGCAATGAGCTTGATTGATGACTGGCAAATAGAGGGAGAAAAAGTGGAGGCAGTGACAGATTTTGTATTTCTAGGCGCAAATATTACTGCAGACGCTGACTGCAGCCAGGAAATCAGAAGACGTCTACTTCTTGGGAGGAGAGCAATGGCAAATCTTGATAAAATAGTTAAGAGCAGAGACATCACACTGACAACAAAGGTCCGCATAGTTAAAGCAATGTTATTCCCTGTAGTAACCTATGGCTGCGAGAGCTGGACCATAAGGAAGGCTGAGCGAAGGAAGATAGATGCTTTTGAACTGTGGTGTTGGAGGAAAATTCTGAGAGTGCCTTGGACTGCAAGAAGATCAAACCAGTCCATACTCCAGGAAA
Source organism: Charina bottae (assembly GCA_023362775.1). Taxonomy (NCBI): domain Eukaryota; kingdom Metazoa; phylum Chordata; class Lepidosauria; order Squamata; family Charinaidae; genus Charina; species Charina bottae. The sequence goes on from JALMGJ010000001.1 coordinate 109,527,045, forward strand.
TAAAGCCAGACTGCTCACTTGAGGGAATGATATTAAAGGCAAAACTGAAGTACTTTGGCCACATCATGAGAAGACAGGATACCCTGGAGAAGAAGCTGATGCTAGGGAAAGTGGAAGGCAAAAGGAAGAGGGGCCGACCAAGGGCAAGATGGATGGATGGTATTCTGGAGGTGACAGACTCAACCATTGGGGAGCTGGGGATGGTGACGGCCGACAGAAAGCTCTGGCGTGGGCTGGTCCATGAGGTCACGAGGAGTCGGAGACGACTGAACGAATAAACAACAACAACATAAGAAAAAGAAAAGGAAGCATAACTAAAACTATTTTACCCAATATCATTCATTGTACATTTCTGTACCTTTCTGTCCTTACAAACTATCCTTCCTTCCATCACACCCATACATTGCTTCTTACATTGTCTTTAAATCCTCATCTCTCTCCTTCTCACGATATCAACAACTCTACAAATTTCTTGATCTTTCGGTTCCTCCTAACCCATTCAATTTTTATTCACATATTTGTTTTGCAATTCAGTCCTCATTTATTATCTCTATATTATCTATCTACCTCAAATTGCTTGTTTCCCACTGGTCACTCACTTTTGTATACAATCCACATTCATTCATCACCCTATCTCTTCTTGTTCTACACCCACAAACTTTTTTACTCTGTTTGCACTGTAATCAAACCTTTTTGTTTCTCCAGAAAGTCACATCTCTCACTTTCATAAAATAAAATCAGAAGAAGCAAGCTTTTCTACACAGCCAATTTCATGACTTTCAAAAAAAAAATCATTCATTCCAACAGACAACTTAGTACTTATTACCTTCGTATCAGCATTTGCATGTCTTAAAACTTCTCCATCCATTTCTCCATCTTTATTAAATATTCTACCAAGATAAATAAATTCATCCACTTGCTCTAGTTTTTCTCAATTCACATGCACTGAAACAAGTTTCACAGGCACCCTATAACTTAACATTTCTCCAATTACACTATCTATACCTACAACCTTAACATTTTTCAACATTCCCACAGCATTTCAGTACCATTCTTCAATACATCACTGTGTTCCCTGACAAATCTCTAAAATAGTTCTTCCAGCACTCACTTCAGTTTCATCCCAAATCAGTTCATCACTAGTTATTTATAATTCCATTCATTTTGCTGGTAAGATTCCTTGTTTAGCTCCCTTCACCTATTTCCAAAACTTTTTTTTAATTTCCATCAAAATCCCTCTGCATTTAATCTGCCTTTTTTAATCTTAACCATCTCTTTTTCTTTGAATAGGTATTTATAATCTGAATTATAAAATATATTTTTCTCTTCCTCGGGGTTGTTGTTTTTTTTTGGTAGCAATCTTTCTTTTACATGCATTTTTCTCATCCACAGCCTCTTTCACTTCATCATTCCACTAAGCATCCTTTTTCATATGTCCCAACAGCATTACTCCACATACTTCTGTAGCACATAATTATGTAACATAATTATTTAGCACATTGCAACATAATTATTTCATTCTGTTATAGGCAGCTTGCATATCTTCTTTCCTTGTATCTACTATCAATTCATTCCACTGGGAAATTTTTTAATACACACATTTTTCTGAGCAGATACTTACCAAACGTTCTCATTCAATGTTAGGTCCCCAAATGGCCTGGTCATTTTTTCTGTATTCACTTGTTCCAATCCATCAATTTATGTCACCAAGAAGAATCCCACCCCACCCCCTTGCTGGATTGGATCCATTCAAAATGTTGTACACTTTTCCCTAAAGAATAGTCTCTAGTTCCTTCATTGTTAACATTCATTGGAGCAAAATTTCAACATCCTATGGATCCCTTCTTTGATGTAAACCCACAACAATCTAGATGACACAAATTCATACTTTCTTACTTTTAGCCCTTTTATTCATAATGAAACCCTACTCATTCACTTCCCTGCATGTATTAATCAACTCTACTCTACAAAATCAGATCATATCCTCTTTCTTTCAGTTTCATAGTTACAAAATAGAAATTTCTACAATGTGCAGGAAAACCAGTTAAACAATTCATGAGGGATAGCTGTCCAGTCTATTCTTAAAAACCCCAGAGATGGAGAACCCACAACCTTTGTAGGCAGACTTTTTCACTGTTGTACAGATCTTACTGTCAGGAAGTTTCTACTTATATTTAAAATAAATCTAGGTGTCTGAAATTTACACCTGCTATTTCTCGTCAATAGTTTCTATGGCCATGGAAGTTTACCATTTTTCCTAAAGCTATCTGAACACAACTATCTTGTCTCTCCTAAGTCTTCCTTTATGAGATTGAATATTCCAACCTGTCCTCATAGAGCATGTCCTCAAGTCCCTGTTTCATCTTTTTTTCCCTCCTCTGAACCATCTCCAATCTGTTAATATTCCTCCAGAAATGCGGTGTCCGGAATGCTACTTTGTATTCTAAGTGATGTTTCCCCAGAGGAAAATTAGGAGTTGAATTCCTTTCCTTCTTAGTCATCTGTTATTTTTTTCCCTCCAAAGAAATAAGTGAGCCCACTGCCTCTGTTATTTTCTCCTTGCTATTAACATATTTGAAGGAACCCTTCTTGCTGGATTTTGCCTCTCTTGCTAACTTTAACTTATTTTCTACCTTTGCCTTCCTGACTTCATTCCTTCATTTTGGGGCTAAAACTTATAGACATCTTTGGTCATCAACCCTTCCTTCCATGTTCAATAAGCATCTTCTTTAATCTCAACTCCTTTGTGAGCTGCCTGTTAAAATCACATCAGCTTCTTTATATGTCTCCTGGTTTACTCCTTCTCTAATATTATTTGAGACTGTGCTGTTCTTAATTCCCATTTCAAGGAACCCCAGCTGGTGTTCCTTTATATATATGATGTTCTTCCCATGGTAACTTCTTACTATTTTCCTTAGTTTATTACAATCAGGTCCCATAATTTGTATTTGACTGGGGTTTTTTTTAACCAAACTGTTAAAATCAATAATTCTAACAATGTGTGGTCAGTTGAACACAAAGTTCTTACCACTTTAAAATCTTCAATTATCTCCTTCCTGTTAGTAATGACCAAGTCCAAGATAGCAGATTCTCTAGTATCCACTTCCACATTTTGAAAGAAGAAATTATCCTCAACAGAAGTCAAGGATGTTTCTGGAAGAATTCCAGCAAATGTATGAGTAGTTCAAATCTCCCATCATAACCACTTCATGATATCTGAAGTTTCAGTCACCTGCTTTAATAAATGAAATTCCTGTTTGACTGATTTGGTGGTCTGTGGCAGAGTCCTACCAAAACATCTCTTCTGTCAGATCACTTTTGTGATGTGTGCAGTTTACTGGCACACATTCAGGATGTGCTGTCATTCTCTCAGTCCCCCAAAAGTTCAGAATTCTGCTACTGACAGAAGCTAAAACTGATCTGTAGGAAACGTGTATGTGTCACTGTGTGTGTGTGTGTGTGTGTGTGTGTGATGTCTAACATCACTGGAGGCTACAGGACAGCTTCAGCATCTGACACAGAGAAAAGTTGCTCAGAATTCCTTCAGGCAGGTTGGAAAGCAGCACTGATTTGAATTATGTGAAGGGCCTGTGGAGCATACATATGCCCTGTTTTCTGGAATATTTTTCTTTCTGGAAGTCTTGCCAACTTGGGTTTGGCAAAGAGAACTGGAAACCAACCTCTCTATGTACAGCATTCTGTTTCCTTTATATAAATGGATTTATCTTCCAAAGTGATGTTTTTATTGTTATACAGGTGTATTTCCTCTTCCTGAGGGGCATGCCCTTTACCATCTTCTTTCATAGGCACATATGCTCCCCCACCCCACCTTCTACTCTGTCTTTTTGCCTCTTCTCCTTTCTTGATCCCATACTGAAATTCCATTTTCACCTTCAAGGAAAGCAATTGAAAGGATGGGATGAATGTTTCATTATGTACAGACTATATAAATGGATTACAAACAACTTAGTAAATGAATAGAGATACGTAGATACTGTATAACACTCCTTGATATATTGTTCTCTTTTAAATTATTCAAGAACAATAAAAACAAGGCAGGATTTTTTCCTCTTGCTCTTCTCTGAACTTCATTAATAGTTTTAATAGGTTGTGCTGTTCGTCTCAGTCAATGGATTCTCTATTTGGCATCTCAGGTTTCTTTCAGGGCACTTCCATACCATAACTGTTTTTCCTCCCCAAACCTTAGGAAACAGTCTGAAAATCACCTGCATTTTTCTCATCGCAGCCCACTTCAAACACCTGCGGTGCTCCTTCCAGATGACCATTTAGAGCAGTGTTTTTCAAACTTGGCAACTTTTAAGATATGTAGACGTCAACTCCCAGAATTCCTCAGCTAGAATGCTGGCTGGGGAATTCTGGGAGTTGACATCTACACATCTTAAAGTTGCCAAGTTTGAAAAACACTGATTTAGAGAGTCAGAAAATGACTGAGCCAGCCCTTTTCTGCTCACACACTGAGTGATTTGTAAGAAATCACTGCCAGAGGGGCCTATAAGCCATTATAATATCATCCTTCCCCCAGCTTGGTACAAACCACTGGTTGAAAGCTCTCCAAATGCTCCTGAAATGCTGGCATGTATAGGAGAGAGCCAAAAGACAGAAGTTCCCGCTAATGGAAAAATGGCCCACCTCCAAACTACACAGAGCTCTAGCATCTCAAATGGAAAACTTCACATCATCCTATAGCTATACTGGAAGGTAATCCAGACAATATCCCTGGCACCATGGCGGGCAGTGCTGATCCAAGAGCAATGCTAAAGCCCCAAGTGACATTTACATTGGTCTATGAATCCCCAGGGAGGGAGTTGCTTTGCAAATCCCACCATCAAAAGCCATTGTAACAGTGGGAACAGTTAGAAGTCCACAGTGAAATAAAATTACCAGTCTTTGAGTTGGCAGAAAAGGAGGCCTGCACCAATTGCACTCTCCTCACTGCTAATCCGTATTCTGCCTTACTGATGAAGTGGACAAGTTAGTCCATACTGTTTTAATGCAAAATAAATTAAAAACAACAATTGATGGATTTCTCTGGCTTGTTTCCCTCCTGCTAATTGTTACTTGCCAGTGGGAAAGACAACCAAATTGCTGTTCTGAATATAGGATGTGGTGGGGTTTGAGAGGTATAGGTGGGTGTTTGGAATGGCAGGGTCAGCCACTTTTCAAGTTCCCAGAAGAGGTTCTGCAGCTGCAGTTGAGCTATTTCTGAACATGGGTCTAGTGCTATTCTCAAAAAGCGCTAAACCTGGGTCGAAAAACAGCCATGCTGGCAAATAACAGGCTTGGATGAGAGAACGGGATAATGTTGGAGGGAATTAATTATCTGTCCCGCTTCATCCTGCACCAGAAGCCTCAGATCTTCTCCAGGATTCTCTCCCTACTCAGGGACTAGGGGAAGAGGAAGTAGAAAAGGAATGGTGACTGGAAGAGTAAAAAAAAACAGAGAAGAGTTACATGCTTTCTGCAATGATACAGGCAACACAAGGATACACAGCCATCACTGGAACAGCTCATTTTCTTTGTGGAACGGGTGTGGTAAAAAAAGGAAAGATGGTGGCCACAATGGTGTGATCAAAGCTCTGTCCATTTGGGGTATGTGTCACACATGTAACACACATAAGAAAACAGGTGGAGCTTTGATCACATTGTCACAGCTGCCATCTTGACTCATTTGGACATAGACAGCCCTGTTGTGGAGCCTTGCCAATTGTGCTGGCGCTCTCTCTCTCTCTCCATTGGCAAAACAGCAAGAGAAAGGGAAATACCAAGAGAGGCATCCTATATTTGACAGAGAACAGGAGCAGAAGCCTACACTGGGGTCCTCCTAAGGACAGAGAGCATGCCCATTCTTCTCTTCTGAACCCCAAATCATCTTTGTCTTCTTCTCTATCTCCCAAGCTTGGTTCTTGTTCTGATTCCTGCAGTTCATCAGCTACCTGCCCAAATGAGCCCCCCATAATGATCTGAATCAATGGAGAATGTGTGTGTATGAGCTTACATGCCAGCAGATCAAACAGAACAGATCAAAGGGAAGAGGAAGAAAGACAAGAATGAAGCAGCCGGGTTTCGTGGTCCCTCAATGCCGCAAAACAGAGTCCCATTCCCCCTGCATACAGCCGCTACTTCCATCCAGAAATGGAGGCTATGTATTTGTGGGCTCTTCCCAAAGGCACAGGGAGAAGGAGGAGGAGGGGGGGGAGTTTCAGGGGGAGGGGGAGGAAGGCAAGAAAAGACAGTCTCTAGTGACTACATGACCAGTTATTGCACTATTCGTGCTCAGACACACTGAGGGGCTAATTAGTACTTTTAATATGCAAATGAGAACTGGAACAGATTAAATCTAGGGGAAAAAACCAGCTGGTGAATATGTTATTTTAATTATTGCTCCAAAGAAAATATGGACATATTAAGATGATGACAGGGAGGCCTGCTATTTTACCTGCATTTGAAAAGTTACAGCACAGGTTCAGGTAAAGACAAATATCAGCAATGGGAAGTCTACAATCAGGAGAATGTAAGTAATCTTTGCAGACTACTTGCAACAACCTGAACTCAGGGCTCATCCTCATAGTTCCCTAACTGTAGCATTAATATGCCCCAGTAAATATTTTTATATGACATATAAAAGGCACTTCCTGGCTGGATTACTGCAATGTGCGCTTCATGGGACTGCCCTGGAAGACCATCTGGAAATTACAACTGGCCTAGCATGCAGCAACACGCAGTTTTGAGTGCCCCATTGTTGGCCCTCACCACTGCTATGTGAGCTGCACTGGCTCCCATTTTCTTTCAGCATGCAACAAAGGTGCTGGTTAAAACCTTTAAAGCCCTGAACAGCAAAGGGCCAGGTTATTTGCAGGACCGCATCTCCCTGAGTAGATCTGCCCATTCCACCAGGTCAGATAGGGTGGGTGCGCCCAGGTGCCCTCCCTTAAAGTTGCCATCCAGTGGGACCTAGGCAGTGCACTGTCTCAGTAGCGGCCCCTGCGCTTTGGAACACCCTTCCCCCTAAGATCCGGCAGGCCCCTACCCTTGTACCCTTCCAGGAAGCCTTGAAGACTTGGCTTTTCCCACAAGCCTCAGGAGGCAATGTGGATGGAACCCAGTAAAGTTGTTTGTTGACATGTGGAGGTGTGTTGTTTTGAGGGGCACCGTGAGTTTTTGTGATGGTTTTTATGTTTTTTACCATTTTTATTGTCATTTGTAAGCCATCCAGGGTTGTGGTGCACAATGGGCAGCTATATGCCTTTTAAATAAATAAATATCCTCATGGCATCGCCTTCACCTCATCTCTAGCACAGAGAAGTGGCAGCTTAAATTCAACTTTACTGTTCTACTTTTAAAATAGAGTTTCCCCCCCTCTTTGGACTCATTGTTTGCTGTCAATATGATCTAGCCCCCTTCACTGACAATGTAGTTGATGACATAGTCAGAGCTGGGATTTGCCCAGCTCCTATTGGCCACTTTAGGATGCTGTGGATGGTACTCCCAGTTGCTGGGCACTGCCCTCTATGGCTACTTTGGATTGGGTGGTGGAAGAGATATCTGACTTCTGCAGAGGAAGTCTGTTCAAGGCATGACTTACACCTTCCAAGCACTTGTTCAGGACAGATTGTGCTTCTTATACACGTGGGTTGAAGATTGTTTTGGGAGAGTATTAAATCTGTTTTTAAACATGGCTTTAGCCTTTCTGTGCTGCACAGAAGGAAGATGCTCTTCACTGCCAACATGGACTTGAGCAAAATCTCCCAAAATGCAGGGAGTTTTTTTTGCTTTCCAAGATCTTGGTCTCTGATCCTCCCACATCTGTGCTGAAAAGGTGGCGATATTTAGGGTTGGGTAGAGGGAGGGGTGATTGTGGAGAGGAAGAATGATTTGCAGTGGTGATTGCACACATGCCGTAGGTCTGTTCGTTCATTCATTCATTCATTCATTCATTCATTCATTCATTCATTCCTTTATTTTACTTTTTGCAGCATGGGGATTCATTCAGGCAGGCAGCTAATGAACTGCAGGGATCAGAACATGATAAAAACTCTGGAGATGGAGAAGAAGGGAGGCAAAGACGATTTGTGATTCAGAAGGGAAGGCTGGGTATCTTTGGCCCTCTGTCCTTGGGAGGGCTCCAGGAGCCTCCCCACCCCCTCCAATAGCTCATCAGGGGTCTTTTCCCCAATTTTGGCACAGCATTCATTGCCCTTTTCTTTGTGGGGCAGGAAGGAAACAGGAAAGACACCTCCACCTTCTCAATTATTCTTTTGCTAAATCTAGCTGAGGAGATCATTTGACTGTCTTCGTAAATCAACTTTGAAGCCACAGGATTAGTTCTGCTGCTGCTGTTTCTCAGTGTCTGGAATGGAATCTTAATTCTGTTTTCTCTAGTTAAGAGAAGTTGATATCACCTGATGGCCAAGAAGCAATGCCTACTGTGCTCTTAGAACTCATTTATATAATCAGAGTTTGGCCCCTGGCTTTTTGCAAATGCAACATTTAGTTTCAAGCATTGTGCAGAGTTTTAGCTTCTTTGTCATAGATGGAGCTCTGTAGGTTATTAATTCTCATGCTACAGTCTTTCCATGAAAGGGATAGTCCTATACCACTCTGACATATATGTAGTGTTTAACAGTGACTTAGACAGGTACTCAAAGTAGTATTTAAAAAAAGTTTCCAAATGACAGAGTTGTTTTTATTTGAAAAGAAGCAGATCATAGTCTCTCTGGCCAAAGAATTCCCTCCGTGGTTGGCAGTGTGGTGTGGTCATTAAGATGTTGGAGTAAGACTAGGGAAACCCGGGTTCAAGTCCAACCTCAGCCACAGAAACTTACTGGGTGACCTTGACTGAGTTATTGACACTCAGCCCAACCTACCTCACAGGGGTATTATTGTGAGGGTAGAATTAATGGCGATACTATGGAAGGTGCATTCAGCTCTTGGAGGAAAGGAGGGATATGAATCTAACAACCAAACAATGTTTACAATTTCTGGCAAATTATTCCATAGATTCTAGTCCCATAAAATGTATACAAAATGATTTATATATGGTACCATATATAATAATGGACTCAGAGGCTTATATCTTTTTCTATAAGAATTCCATCTCCTGCCCAGAAGCTTCATCAGGCAACCTGCCAACCAAAGTCCAAGGAAACTACATGTTTGCAGCAAGGAGATGTTAAGAAAACAGCTGCACAGGTTACAACCTTTTGGTACCTCCTTAATTCAAATACATATTTTTCTGAGATCTTTTGTCTGAGACTTCTTTAAGAAGTTGCTGGCAGGTGTGAGGGTGCCCAAGCTCCCTTCAAAGCATATTTTCTACTTCAGATCCAAATTAGCTGCACATTCCTGATATTATCTTCTGGAAAACTGCTGGACCACCCCTGAGATGGCATGGTCTGGGAGAGAAATAGAATGTTTTGGAGTTCTCTGGAACAGTTAAGTTTTCATATACCTAGTTCCAGTTAAAAATGGTATTGCCTGCATATCTCATAGTTTTGCTGTTTTGATATCCAGTTTTAATTTCAGTTGCCATATGTTCTGATGCTGCAATTTTTATAATAAAGTTACTGTTTAACTTAAACAGATATGGATATAATATGCACTCTTGTTTCTCTTCCCTCCTCTCCTCTGAACCACTGTATCAGGACATTTATTGGGGAGGAGGTTTCTCAAGTAAAGGCCAGTGCTCTGTCTACTTCTATGGAAGGGAGTACAGAGATTCTACATCCTATTTGGGTGGTTGCATGGTGAAGGGTGAAAAACTCGAAGGCAGAATTGGATTGGTTAGAAGAAAATTCAGGAAATGTGGTAGATGAGTTTGAATCAGTTTATATACAGACAGAGAGCCATGCTTGGTTAAAGCATCAGGCTAGAAACTGGGAGACCATGGGTTCTGGTCCCGCCTTAGGCACAAAGCCAGCTGGGTGACCTTAGGCCAGTCACTCTCTCTCAGCCCTAGGAAGGAGGCAATGGCAAACCACTTCCGAAAAACTTTGCCAAGAAAACTGCAGGGACTTGTCCAGGCAGTCTCTGCGAATTGGACACGATTGAACGGATAATATGCATATGCATATATATAGACAGACAGTTCTTATGTGTCTCTTATAATTGCTCAGTAGTCTTGTTTGGCCACTAATCTGCTTCCAGTGAAACAGCTGAAAAAGACTGAAATGAAGCAAAGATATCCAGCATGACTGGAAATGAGTAAGTGGGTGGGTAAGTAGAGAGAGTCTAACAACTAGAACTAGTTGGTTCGTCATTAAAAAAAATCCAGATGTGTAGGAAAAAGTGTAGGAATCTGGGGGTCCTCCTGGACTCGCGACTCCTGCTCGAAGAGCAGGTGGCAGTCGTGGCCAGGAGGGCCTTTGCACAGCTCCGAGTTGTGCGCCAGTTACGCCCTTTCCTGGATCAGGAGGCCCTCCGAACAGTCACTCACGCCCTTGTCATCTCCCGTATAGACTATTGTAATGCGCTCTACATGGGGCTACCCTTGAAGAGTATCCGGAAGCTTCAGCTGGTGCAGAATGCGGCGGCGCGAGCAGTTATGGGGGCCAGGAGATCGGCCCATGTAACACCTCTGCTTCGCGAGCTGCATTGGGTGCCAGTTTGCTTCCGGGTCCAATTCAAGGTGTTGGTGATCACCTTTAAAGCCCTACATGGCATAGGACCAGGGTACCTGAGGGACCGTCTCGTCCCGATAACGTTGGCCCGCCCCACCCGTGCATGCAGAGAGGGCATGCTTCGGACCCCCTCAACAAGAGAATTCCATCTAGCGGGGTCCAGGAGGCGTGCCTTCTCTGCGATAGCGCCCGCCCTATGGAATATCTTGCCCCCGGAGGTGAGACTGGCCCCCTCCCTCCTGACCTTTCGGAAGGCCCTTAAGACCTGGCTCTGCCACCTGGCCTGGGACAACAGAGGCGGTAGTGCCTCCTGGGGTTGGCTAGCCCCGTAGCAACACTATCTACGCTACGTTCCCTACGTCCCCCATCTTGTATTTTATCTATTTATATTGCATTTTTTAGACTTTTATTGTATCGTTTTTAACTCTGATTGTTGTAACCCGCCCAGAGTCCCTTGTATGGGAGATGGGCGGGGAATAAATTGGATAAATAATAATAAAAAAAATAAAAAGATTTCTAAGACCCATAAACTCACAATGATTGTTTACTTTTAACACCACAATGTTACTGCTCCTGCAGACGATTCCGAAAAACAAGAATAAAGTTACAGATTGTGAATCTGCAACTACAAAGTTATCTTTCTAGCTCCTCCCATTTATCCTGCAGTGATGACACTTCATTATAGATCTTACCTGAAATGCAAAAAGGCATTGGAAACCCATGATGAGTGCTGGAGAAGAAGGTTCAGATTGGGATGACCTTGCTGGGGGAGGGAAGATGCTCTCCATAAAAATAAACTTCTTCACACTCACTGATTGTCTAGATAAGGAAATCATATATCATTTTCATACAATTAGGTTAATAGCAACTTTGGGAGACAGGACAATTTTCACCAAGAACACCAACCATTAACCACCAGTAAACAGTTCCCGCCTGTGTCTCCCCTCATGCTTTCTAACAGTGCTTTTCCCCTCTATTTTAAAAGAGTCAGAAGTTCAAATCTCCAAATCTTGTTTGGTCTTGGGGGCTTATGTACTTGGCTTGTTACCTGAACAAATTACTCCAGATTGAAGAGTACAGATACTTTTCAGTGGAATCGGCTCAGGTATTTAACTGCAGGATCTGCCACCCTGATGTATACCAGTGCTGCAGCCAAATTGTTCCATGTGTATGTGTTCAAGCTTTCCTTGAAACTCCACCATCCCATTCTGGCAGCATCCTACTTGGAGCAACTGCATTCCCTTAGTCGAAACTGGCTTCTTCTTTTATCAATTCCGTTGGCAAAAATCTTCTGTGGTTCCATTAATTCCCAATGGAGTCACCCACACAGATGTAAGGACTGAAGAGAATACATGCTAAGATGCACCATTACACTGTGGAATGTTCAGCTGTGACTTTTAATCTTTGTAGAACTGACAGCTCCTTTTTCATTCATTCTCTGGAGTGGAAGCAACCAGTTGCTATATTGTGTCCTGGGTTTCAGAATTGCTGCAGCTGCTAAGTAAAGGTTAAGAAAGCATCTCAGATATCTTTTATCTCTTGTGTAGTGGGACCCTGGCTCAGTAGCTTGCAATAGGAGCCATGACAATTTTATAGGCTTTGAAAGCCAAGCTCTACTTTCCTAAGCAGGCCAAACCCCACTGTTCTGCCTCTTCAGTTGTAGAAAAGATGTTTTCTGAAAATAATTGGGCCTGGCAGCATCGCATTTGTTCCCAAAAATAAAACCAGTAGTTCCAAGTCTCACTGAATATTTGTGTGCTCTGTAAAACAGTCACATACCTAGATGTTGTGCCCAGTGAATCTGGGATGCTTGGAGGAGGAGATGGGGGGGGGGGGAGACCATGAATTGCTCTGGGTTTTTCTAAGGAAACAAATCATTCTAGCCTTTATTTTTACCAGGTAGTTATTTATTGCATTTATTATAATCACCCTTGATGAAAGAGTCATTGTACATTTCTTACTCATTAAATAATCCTGGACTGTTTACTGTTATCTGAATATGTATCATGCAGCTGTGTTCATTTTTTCTAATCAAAATTGAGCAGGGAAGGCCCAATCTGGATTAAAACATTAAAACAGAGGGTAGCAGGGCTTAAGCTTTCCGTGGGCTCCCAATCCAGTTCAGGGTTTCACACCTACAATTTGTATGGGAGGAGTGGAGAAAACTCTATTTGCTTCTATGCTGAGGGTGTTGACAATTTTTTCTGGTTTTGCAGGAGAGAAACCATAAACCGTCTTGTCTCCTAACCGATGCATTCCTTAACCCTTCCATGTCGTTATCCTTTAGAGGAGATTTTTCTTTAAGAAATTAGAAGCAGTATTGTGAAACCTTTTTCAGACCAAGGGGCTGCACTCCAAAAATTCATGGGTGTAGTCAAGACAAAGATTAGATTTTATTTAATTTAAATGTTCGGTGTTATTGCAGTTAAACATAGTTGACGTGATTATTCTTGAGCCGTCCTCCTCTGTTGTATTAGAAATTAGAAATTGGTAATGACTTTTAAAGACCTCTGGAAACCTTTTGGAGGCCAAATGTCTCCGGTTGTCATTTCTGCTCTATTGCTATGGGATATGTGTCTGTTTTTTCAAGGCAGCTTTCTCCCATTATCAGAGGCATGTACTATGAAACATTGAAAGCATGCACCAGTTTAAAACTTTCTTCATTATCTCTACATGGTAACCTCCAGTTTAGTATTCGTCTTTTAAACATATTATCGCTCTTGTTGAGGATCTCATGAACTCCACCCAGTCATAACTTACTCAGTTCTCCCCTTTTTCTGTATTATTCTCTCTTCATATATTTGCTTTTCAGTTCATTCTACATTCATTCTATCTGTATTATCACATCACCTCAATACACTTCTTTCATACTTGTCACTTACTTTTGTATTCAGTCCACATCCATTCAGCACCCATTCATTCTTCCCCCATCTCTTCTTGTTTTACCACAGAGATTTCTTAAGTACCCCATTCCCACTGCATTTAATTTCCTTTTAAGTTTCTCCCCATTTACCCAACTCTCACTCCATATAACAAAGGGGGCAGAAGCACATTGTGGTACAGAGCCATTTTTGCTTCTTCTAACAATCACATATTCATCACAACAGACCACTCACTGCCCACTCTCTTTCTACCAGCGTTTGCACATCTTGAAATTTCTCCATCCACATTTCTATCTTTAGTTACCATTCTGCCAAAGTACACAAATTCATCTACTTGCTCTAGTTTTTCATTATTTATATATAACTTACAATTATTCACCCTTTTTTCCCCTGGGAAACACAATTATCTTAGTCTTTTATACAATAATTTTAAAATCCTCACTGCATCACACACTCTAATATTCTCTACAAAGCATCCAGGTTCTGAGCCAACAACAGGGCATCATGTGCATAGAAGTACACATACATTCATGTCTGTAACCTACACATCTCTAATGTCACCACCAGCACTTCTTATACATTTATCCATAAAGGCATTAAACAACCAAGAGGACATCACACCTCAGTATTGAACCATTTACTAAGCATTCAATGTATTCTTCTGCATTCGCTATTTTCATCTTATATCCACCTTACTTGATTTAGCAACCAACCATCCACTCCATATTTATGCAAATATTTTATTTATTTAATTAAATTTATATAAATTTATATTTATATATAAATATTCCATACTTCAATTCTATTAACTTTATCACATGCTTTTTCTAAATCAGTAAACATACAATAAATGTTCTTTCTCACTTTCATATATTTTTCAGTGCCCTGAGGAAGAGCCAAAATCTGATCGGTACGTAAAGTCACACTTTCAGCATAAAGTCACACTGCACTTGCCAGATTTTTCTCATTGCTACCACTTGTACTCTTTCAATAAGAACTGTGCCAAACACTTTCCCAGGCACACTTAACACACTAATTCCTGTGTACTTTTTGCATTCATTCTTGTTTTCTCTCCCTTTGTGTAGTGGAACAATAATGGCATTCTTCCAATCATCAGACACAGATGCAGTCTTGACAAACATGTTAAACAAGCAACACGCCCATGTCATAAGCAAACCACATCCATATTTTAGCATTTCTCCACTTATGTATACCATTTATACCAGAAGACCTACCATTTTTCAGCATTCTCATAACTTTTAGGGTTTCCTTTTCAACAAATTTGTTTCTTGAATACTAACATTTATAAAATTTATTTTGCTTCCACTTTTTATAAATCTCTAAAGTTGCTTTTCAGCATTCTCTCACTTCATTTTTATGTCTTTTATTTTTAAATCTGTCCCAATTCTATTCACTCCGCTGGAGGGTCCTTGTTTAGCCCTCTTCACCTACTTCCAAAACAACATTTTATTTCTTCCAAAACTGCTGTGCCCCTTAGAACCATTCCTCTCTCTCTTTGACTGAATTTTTTGCAAATATTTTATTTCTAACTTAGCACTTTTTATCAAGAGATACTGGCATTATTCCCTCTCAACCATTTTTTTTTCATATGAACAAAAGGCTCGTGAAAGAGCAACATGAATGAACAGGAACAGCTGACTAGTGTTTTCCTTTAATCTTTATATAAAAACTTGACTCCTTCGAGTCAAGTTCAACTCCTGGTGACATGTCCATATAGTTTTCTTGGGAAAAATTGGAAAATAGTTCACCGTTGCCTTCTTCCAGGCTTGTTTTACTTGTTTTACTTCTGAGTTTAGCCTATGGTGCTTAAATTTCCTGGTGGTCTCCTATCCAATTACTTGTCACACCTAACTCTGCTTAGCTTCAAAACCCAGACAACTCTAGCCACATGTTTCTGCTCACAGTATCTGATGTGAAAACCTAGCACTCAGACAAGTACTTTTTAATACCCAATGGAAAGAGCCTCATATCTTTCATGTATCTGGAAAATAATTGTTTTGTCCACTACTAAGACAAAATGATTCAACCAAAAACTTGAGAAATCAAATCCAGTATTTTGGGAAGAAACTTTGCAATGTCTTCACCCACACTTACATTGATTTGTTAAACTAGCTCAGTACTTTTCAAGGAATTCAGGACGACTTATTTCTGTCCCTAAATTAAAGGGATTATGAATTTCTAATTTAGGGACATATTTTAAACTATTTAATTAAATATTTTGAATAAAGCATGTTTACAACCTAGCAATTCGAAAGCATGCAAATGCAAGTAGATTAATAGGTACCACTTTGGTGGGAAGGTAACAGCGTTCCATGTGCGTCATGCCGGCCACATGACCACAGAAGCGTCTTCGGACAGCGCTGGCTCTTCGGCTAAGAAACGGAGATGAGCACCGGCCCCTAGAGTCGGACACGACTGCACAAATGTGCAGAGGGAACCTTTACTCTTTTTTTAGGTGTTTATTAATTATTTCACTGTGTGAAAAAACAGCAGACTAAAAATTGTTATTATCATTCAATGCCAGCTATATGGATCTAGGGTCACCCATGGGGGGTGTCAAAAAAGTCAAGATGGCAGGTTTGGCAGTGCCACTGAAGCCCTGATCCTTTTTTACATGCACCACAAGCACAACACATGTTTTTGAAAGGGCCTGGGCTTCACCTGCGTGTTCATGGCTGTCATCTTGACATTTTTGACCCTCCTACAAACACCCCTGACTCGATCAGTTCTGCACCCTTGAAGAAAGATAAGTAAAACCATTTGAAACATTTCCCTAGTCTTACTGAAACTCTTCTGACTGTCCTTAAAGTTTCTTATGCCCCAACCTAAAAGATCCTCCAGGTATGCTCTGAATTTGCCTTATGTGACATTTCTGTGACAATTCTAGGTAGGCTTACCTCTTTGGCAGGAGCAATTTCATTTTTGCACTCTGCATTTGGTGGTTCCAATACGTTGTTTCAGTTGCTATACTCCTCCGTCTCCCTATATTATACCATTACATCTTTCTTTTCTGAGGACTATTATCTTACATTGCCCAAGTGCTGTACAGTACTGTAATGTAACGAATATGACGCCAACCACCACCCCGGGAGCAACAAAGAAAATGTGAGGTCACTGACAAAACACCTCTTCAAAAACACTACTTTCCTATATTATATTTTGTAGCCTACCCAATCTCCTCCACTAGACCCCCATAATAATATCCTTGTGGTAACCTCTCTAATATGTTTACTGATCTTGAGCATCAGATGTGAGTATCAGATATAGCTTCGGTATTACTTTCAGCGATAACGTCTTTATAACGAAACATGTTGGGAAGCAGGGACAGTAGCAGCCCATTTGGAGAATGTCCAAATGGAGAGCTGTCCAAGATCCACACTTAGAAGACCGGGTAAGGACCAGAGGAGGACTGCCTGGCCTCTCTGAACTTAAAAGGCTTCCTTTTCTTGTCCATTTTCTTCCTGTTTCCCACAGTCCAATTTTCATATAGTTGCTGACATTTTAAAGTAATCGCTGCAAGGTTATTGGGCTATTTCTTACCACATCCATTCGATCTGCAAAATAGTTCATTTTATTATGACCTCATATGTTCATTCAGGTCTTTGGTGTGGCCATTACTACCTCAGAATAATTATTTTTCTGTCATGGGATGAATATCTGCTTTCAAACCTTGAAGTTACATTGAAATAAGATGGTAAAATTACTTCACAGAGACCTTAGCACATCAAAAAATGAGCGTGATAGCTCATGTGATCAAGTATCAGATAAAGAAAATATGACTGAGAGACATATCAGAAAGATAAGTTGCAAGAAAGATTTTCTGTCTCCAAGAACATGGCAAAAGTAGTCTTGAGAGCTGGACTGAGCTTTTTTTTTTTTAGAAAATAACCTATAATTAAACTATAATTATTTTGTGGAGGCCATAACAGTTAAGCTGTAAAACCATTTACATTTCTTTGGCAATGTAAATACATTTAGAGTACGTATAGGTGTGTGAAAATGGCAAATTAAAAGCATACTGTTATGTGGTAAGGTTTGGAGCTCAACTTGGGATAAATAATTATATCAGCAAGAGTTAATATCTTATGCTTCCAGAGAAATTGGCAACCTAGGGAAAATGCAAACTTCTTTTTTATTTTCCTGCTAGCTGATTTGTTTGAAAGAAGGACCTGCATTTAAACAATTGTCCAAGCACAGACGGCCAAGTTGCAGCTTTGGAAAGTTACCACCATCCTCTCACATCCTACATTTAAAAGCTTTGGAGCAGCCTCGTTTCCTTCCAATTCCGTTCCCCTCTCCCCACCCCTCCCTCCTTAATTTCCAAGAGAGATGAAATCTGGAACAGTGGGTTTGTGTCTGTCTTTTGGCTTTAAGCCCCAGAATATGTGGAGTTCCCACCAACAATAACATTGCAAGGTGTCATCTCCGTGTGCATCGTCACCAAAGCGGAACAGAGGGGCTCTTGGGTTTCTTTGTAGGATTTTGAGAGAGCAGACCCCTTTTTGAAGGAGCTGCATATGTGTTCAGAGAACTATCTGTACAGGGCCTGTGGTGCTCCTCTTCACGCAACCCCCCTGCCCTTTCCACGCCCCACTTTGGAACAATAACAGCAACAATCAACCCCCAAGGATAGCTCACATTTCTGACCAGATTGTGCATAAAGGTTCCAACAGGCGCCTGGAAAGTCATTCCAGCAATTAAGCGTTGGTAGCGATTTTTCTCCCCCTTTATGAAGGATATGCCCCACTGTGCAGGGTATTGCAGCCACCCTCCCTGTCAGGCCGTTTCACAGTAGCATTGTGGCGCCATGGAGAGTAGCTAATTGGATTTGTTGTCACCTCCCGAAGCTGCCAGGAGCTCACGTCTGCTCTGGTTACAGATGAAGACATCACGGTGACAGGCTTAGAGATGGCTCAGCTGGCATCCTACGGACACTAATAGAGCCATGTTGATTTAATGTCCGAGCGGAGAGGTGCGGACAAGCTGTTCAAGTTTTCTGTTCCAAACAAAGCAAAGATCTGTTATATCAGTCATTTGAGGATCAGTAAATAAACTTCCATGTGGGTGCCTCTCGGTTCCCAGCACCTAACAGACTCTGCAGAAGGATGACAAAGTATTTTAAACACTGAGATGGTACTTTCTTCCCCCTCAGCCCCCTTCATTGCATCTAACCAGAGAGAGCGCCGTCTCCATGCTTTATATCGCCCTGAGGGAAATCAGTTAATTCCTTCATACATAAATTTTACTTAACTATGTAATTATGGATGGATCCTATTAGTCTTTAAATTGCTCACTAGTTAAAAGGTATGTGAGTTTCTGTGGGATGTGTGTGTACAGTATGTGTGTAAAATTTACAGAACATTTGATTTAGGATTAAAAAGTTGATCTGTAGTCTCATGATTCCCACTCTTCACTCTTTTCTTCACAGAAGAAAAACAGGACGGAGCCAAACACTGTAATATATCCTCCCATATACACAAACTCCATATCATAATATTAGCAATATTATAATTAACAACATTGGCTCAGTCACTATAAAATGCCTGTGAATTAGTGAATTCCTGTTATTCTCACCGTATAGACCCCAACGTGTAAACTCTGAGCAGAACTGTGCATGTGCATAATGGGCTTTTTGTGCCCATGGAAAGAGGAGGGGAATGGGAACAGCCTTGATGCAGTTCCGTCCTCTTGGATCTCTCAAGGTTTTGCTCCAGAGGGAAACCTGATCTTCAGGTGGGCTATTGCAGGAGAGAGGGTTGCTCCCACTGGAGGGGAAATTAAAACCTTCCATAAACATGTGTAGCTGGGGAGTGCAGCCAATAATTCTTATCCAGCAGCATCATCTTGTACTTTTCAAGGTACTTCTTAAAAAGGACACCTGATCTTCAGGTGAAGTCAGTGTCATGGAGTGGAGAAGCTGAAAAGTTCCAAAAAGCGTATGAGACTCTGCATTGACGCCTTGGTTCCCTCTTAGACATGGTGTCTTGGGCACTAATAATGAATACCGAATAGAGCAATTACATTGGCTCGGAAGGCAGGGAGTTCTAGTCCTAAACTATCTGAAGGCACCAAGTTGGGGAAGCCTGAATAAGTGATTAACCAAGGTCAGCTGAGCTTATGCTCACACTGTACTGAGAACAGTTTGAAGGTGGAAAAGAAATGGGGGGCGGTGTTTGTAGTTGACAAGCAAGAAAGAGCTGGGGCGCTGGTGGTTTTTAGCGGGACAGATGCTTTTGGGATGAGTGATGCCTTCTTGATAACTCCTGCCTTTTTCCAATTTGCTGTGTTTGTTCACGTAAATATTGTTTATTTGACTGTAGCTTGAATCATGTCAACTGGATTTCTATTTTCTCAGTGGAAACGTTTCGCTCCTCATCCAAGGAGCTTCTTCAGTCTGAGCAAAGTTGGTAAGGGAATCCTTAAATATGTTTCTAGGTGGCTGTGTGACCTTGCACCTGGGGCTAGGTCGTGGTTATTTTGAGATGTTATTTCTAAGTCCTTTTATCATCTAAAGGAGGATCGTTAAGATCACCATGCTGCTGTTGAGCTTGCGAAATGGTCTTAATCTTCCTAGGCACAGAAGACAGAGCCGGGAGAAAGATGGGAGAAAGATTGTGCCTGAGGCCCCCACCTCTATTCAAGGAAGGATTTTCCAAGTTGGCATAAGAGAGAGGGGTCAAGGAATCCATTCATTAAGACCATTTCACAAGCTCAACAGCAGCATGGTGATCTTAACGATCCTCCTTTAGATAATAAAAGGACTTAATTACTAATATATAGAAAAGATCCTGCAAAATGGATGACAAAGAGAAGAGACTTCAGTAAAGAAAATGACATGTTTTAGCCCGCCATATTCCCTCCATATTCTGTTCTCTTTAGTGTCTTCCACTAAATTATGTGTTTTTGGATGCTTTTAACTTCAGACTGTTCACTTCTGAAACTAATGTTGTCTCTGATGCTGCAGACATTAATATTTGGCATATGGCTACCTATTGTCCTATTAATTGTATGTGCTCAACTGAATTTCCAATAATATTTGGACATATCTGTAGCTTGAATCATGTCAACTGGATTTCTATTTTCTCAGTGGAAACGTTTCGCTCCTTATCCAAGGAGCTTCTTCAGTCTGAGCAAAGTTAGTAAGGGAATCCTAAATATGTTTCTAGGTAGCTGTGTGACCTTACACCTGGGGCCATGGTTATATTGAGATGTTATTTTAAGTCCTTTTATCATCTAAAGGAGGATCGTTAAGATCACCATGCTGCTGTTGAGCTTGTGAAATGGTGAAATGGTGAAATTGTGAAATGAGAACCTTCATAGACATATTGTTTATTTGACTTCATAGATATATACTATACCACTTTGAGGCAAAACTGTTTTCTTACAAAACTGCTCGTAATGTCATAAAAGTAAAACAGCAATGAAAACTAATAAAACAGCACAACAAAAAGGGTTTTTTAATTTATTGAATCGACATTCATATACAAGACTAATCATAAAGCACGTTCTCGAGTAAAAATTAAAAGATAATTTATTACAAAATGTGTGCCTTAAACTTCTGTGACTTTCCCTCAAAAGGAAATTAATCCTGAAAAAGTTCTCATTCCTGGAACTTCCTTGGGAAACTGGGAAAGATGAAATGACAATGATATGCTGTATGTATATGTGATTTGGTTTTATATACCACAAACACACACAAACTTTTTCTAGCTTACTGAGGGGGGGGATGGTTTTATATGATCAATAAAATCAATGTACTCAGGGATTTAATTAAGGCAGTATTTCAGTTCAGAAGGTCTAGATCAGAGTTTCTCAACCTCAGCAACTTTAAGATGTGTGGACTTCAACTTCCAGAATTCTGGGTAGGGAATTCTGGGAGTTGAAGTCCACACATCTTAAAGTTGCTGAGGTTGAGAAACACTGGTCTAGGTGATTGAAATTGTATATCCTTCCATACTACCTTTTCTGCCCAGCAAGAGTTAAAAGAATCCCTTCTCTGATTTTCAGGATATGGAGTACAGTATATATTATACAGTATATGATATGGAGTGCAGTATATATTTTTAAAAGAGGAATGCTTCTCAGTGCTTTCAAGCCAACATTGGGGTGCCAGCTTTGTACAATTTCTAACTTGAGAGCCAGTGGTGTAATGATGAAAGTGTTGGACTTGGGTAGGGAAGACCCCAGTCCTAGTCTATCCTCAGCTGTGGAAGCTCACTAGATGGCTTGAAGCCAGCCACTCTCTCTCAAGCTATCCTATCTCACTGAATGCTTGTTTTGAGGGAAAATGAGAGAAAAAAAGCACCAGGTACATCTCCTTGAGCTTATGGAGGAAAAGTAGGATATAAATAAAATATTTAGTATTAGTATTAGTATTAGTATTAGTATTAGTATTAGTATTAGTATTAGTATTAGTATTAGTTATTTGAAAAGAATACATAACTCAGTTTTCTTCTCACAGTAGGTCTATCAACTGGCTACTTAGAGCTCTGAGCAGTGAAATAAACCACATAAGAAATAAAGACACATTTCTGTCTCCTGAGCGCCAGAGTTTCTTTTCCTCTTTTTTCCTCAGAGCTTCTGTTATTGCTTTTTCTAGCAGAAACGTAAAAGAAAAAGTAGGGAAGTAAAACTCTTTCTTCCACATCTTTACTCATTCTTTTTGTTTTTGTCAAACTACCATCTCTCCCTTTTCTTCCATCTCCTTCAAGAAAAAGGAAACCATACAATAGCTTGTTTTGTTGTGGTATGTAAACCATGGTTTATAGCGTATCAAGTTTTGTGAACAGAACCCATTGTGGTTTTTTCATAAATCTTGGTTGCCCAAACCTTGGGCTAGCGTGATGTGTGATCTAGTTCATGTTGTGCTTCCTACCTCTTTTTTTCTAAGAAACTTTATATTTAACCATTTTTTAAATCTACAACTAGTAGAATCCATGGCAGCAGTTCTATGCAACACACCTGACCTAACTAGATACACCAAGATCAAAATACCCAGAATCATGTATCAACCTCTGCCTCACTACCTACTTTCAGTTTGATGGACAAATATACCAACAAATCAAAGGAACACCCATGGGATCACCACTCTCAGGACTCATAGCAGAGATTGTAATGCAACGTCTAGAAAGGTTAGCACTCCCACACATACAACCTAAAGTATGGATCCGGTATGTAGATGACACCTTCGTCATAATAAAAAAGGAACAACTAGAGGAAACTAGAGGAAACACAACAACATCTTCAAAGGAATAAAATTCACAAGGGAAGAAGAAAACAACAACACACTACCCTTCTTGGACATCCTCATCAGTAGAGGAAATGATGGCATTCTAGAAACACAAGTCTACTGGAAATCTAGCCACACTAACCAAGTGCTCCACTACCAAAGCAATAACCCAACCTCCCACAAGAGGAGCTGTGTAAGAACACTATTCAGATGAGCACAAATGCACTGCAGCAACCCAGAACACCAGAAAAAGGAAACAGACCACTTATATAGCATCTTCCAGCAAAATGGATACCCATGCAACTTTATCAAAAAGTACCTGACCACTCAACCCACCACAGCAAAACCAACAGAAGCTATGAAAAGGATTACACTGCCATACATCAGAAACATCTCAGAAACTACTAATAGACTGTTACAACCTGTCCTGTTCCGACTAAGACTGACACGGAAACGTTACTGAAATAGCTTTATTTACACGGACACGCAACGCGCCCAGTTTACACAGTCCTCTTCTTCTTCCTCAGGCTGGATAGTAACAAGTCCCTTGGGTACTCCTGGCCCGACAGGAAGGACCAGAGAGGGTGCAGGCACTGAGGAAGCAGCGATCACTGGCAGTGAACCGGAGGTAACAGGCGCGGTGACTGCGGGCGTGGAGTTAGCTTGACTGTCGGGGCTGGAGGTAGACCGGGGCCCAAGAAAAGCCACCCACTGGTGACTGGTGTCGGTAGGGCTTGGCACTGCTGATCCGGGCTGGGATCCGTCTGGGTAGACCGGGGCCCAAGAAAAACCAACCACTGGTGACCAGCGTCTGTAGGCTCCGGAGTGGAGGGCAACGGAGGATCGGTGGTTCGGGCAGTCGGGTGAGGAGCGGGCAAGGCGGCCGCGCTTACCCTGATGCTGGCTTCTTCCGCAGGGAGCAAGGACGGAGGCGCGACGACTGGAGGAGGTTCGGGCATGAGGCGTGACATTGCAGCAAGGTAAGATGGCGATCCGAGGCTTGGTGCGGCGGCGGGGCAAGGTGTGGAGTCGGGATCCGGCATGGCAGCAGGGCTGGGCTCGTAGGCGACGTCCGGGGCGGCGGCAAGGCAGGGCTCTGGAGTGAAGTTCGTGGAGGTAGCTAGGTGAGGCTCGGGAGCAGGGTCCGACGCGGGGTCTGGAGGCTTCGGCATATAGCTGCTAGAACGGTTGTCTCCGGCAATGGAGGTAAGTCGCGCTGGTCTTTTATTTTGTTTTTCGCGCCTTTGGAAAGCAGGGGCCAATCGGGCTTCGTGTTGTTCGGCCCGCCTCTCTGCTCTCCTTTGGCGCACGCTGATTGGTGGAGGCATCCCTCCTTCTGAGCCTCTGCCAATCAGCGTCTCCATTTCTTCCACAGGGTTCGCGCCAAGCCTGCTGTTTCCGGGGGCTGGCTCCTCTTCCGGATCGGACTCTTCCGGATCGGGCGGCAGACAGGTAAGTGGCCCGCATCGTGGCCCAACTCTCACACAACCACATGGCATCACCATAGCACAAGGCTTTCCAACGTTTTCCCGCGGCGACACACCAACCGCCGTTGGTGTGTCGCCGCGGGAAAACCCAGAAGTGCCGCTGTTGTGGCAGCGCACAAAAACCCAGAAGCACTGCTGCCGCTTTCGGGTTTTTGCGTGCCACCGTTGGTGTGTCGCCACAGGAAAACCCGGAAGCGCTGATGATGATCAGCGCTTCCGGGTTGTCTGGCAACACACTAGACTGTGTGTGGCGACACACTTTTTTGTTGTTTATAAAAATTTGTGATCAGAGTTATGGAAAAATATTAAGAGACAAGCTTGCAGTAAAAAATGTTGCTTTATTTAAAACAAAAGAACAAAATTGAATCTTGCTTTTCTTCAGCCGGAGAGAAGCACATGGCTTAAGTACTTACATTGTAAAAACAAAGAGATAGCAACAGCAGAAAGACCAAAACAAAAGCAGAGATAACACTTTTAAAAGCTTTTTACAATTGCAACTTGGCCATACCTGAGTGGACAAGGTTTGACATGTGACCAAACACCTAGGCAATAGATTCCCAATATGGGCATAACTGAAAGGTAGCTCTCTGATTGGGTAAGCACCCCAGACTAGCTGGTTCCAAGCCCAACATTCCTGAGAGGGAGGTGAAACACGTGAACTCCCAAAGCCCAAAGAAAAAAAACTTCAAGGCTTGCCTTCCATATTTCTTTCAAGACATAAAAATATATGCAACACACTTTTGTGTTGCGATACACAGTTTGGAAATCTCTGCCATAGCACATAAACCAACCAAAACCCTTCAGAACATTGTAAGTAACCCAAAAGACTCAGTAGCCCAAGAAGAAAAAACAGGAGTTATCTACAACATACAGTGTAAGGACTGTAGCAGTAGGACAGACTGGCAGAAGACTAGCAGAACACATCCATGAATACCAACTAGCAGTCAGAAGACACGATGAAAACTCCTTAATCTCACAACACATGGACAGACTTAACCATACTTTCAACTGGGAAACTCTGAGCATCTTAAACCAAGCCAAATCCAAAAATGCTACAGAATTCCTGGAAGCTTGGCACTCAGACAAAGGAGCCATCAACAGACACATAGAGGTAAACAACATTTACATACCATTCATAAGAGAGAACAAAAAGCCAAAAGACCAGAACACCTCCTTGCCAGCAATCATCACCCAGATAGGCAAAGA
Source organism: Charina bottae (assembly GCA_023362775.1). NCBI lineage: Eukaryota > Metazoa > Chordata > Lepidosauria > Squamata > Charinaidae > Charina > Charina bottae. The sequence goes on from JALMGJ010000001.1 coordinate 109,552,507, forward strand.
TTAACACCAAGATTAGCACCAGAGGAGCAATCAAACAACACAATAGACCCTAATCAAGGAACTATTAACTCAGTCAATCAACCAAGCAGCAAACAACAGCCCAATCAAGGAACTCCTAAGGAGAGAACAACACCTCCACCAACACAGGCAGGACAAGCCAGGGTATATAAACAGAGAGCAAGTCCCACTCCCTTTTCGCACTGAAGATGTTGCCTAGCCTGGCAATGAAACGTCTGCAAGAAAACAACAAGGCTCAGAGAGCACCAAGGAATCTAGTCTCCTCCTAACTGAGACTCATCAGATACATATAGCTATTATACTGTAGTTAGTATAGATCATATGTGTTTCAACCCCCTCTCCCGGGAACTGAACTTATAGGCTATTGTGCTTTATACAGTGCACCCAGCTTTATCAGCTATAACAGCCTTGGTGATCTAGGTTGGCAGGAGGGAGATACACTATATATGGACATTCTGTAAGTAATATTAGCTCAGTATTGGCTGTCTATATGCATCATGCTAAATCAGAGTGTGGTTTCTTTGGTTCTGGCTGCACATGATTCATGAAACAGAACACTAACATGTTCAACCAACCATGGTTCAAATTAACCATGGCTTGGTGTAATTTCTCACTTTACACAAAATGTTATTTTCAATTTCCTTGGCTGTTTTCTTCAGTGCTGGCTATACTTGCATGGAATGCTTATCTATAATTGGTTTAGTTGTATTTTAATTATTTTTCATTTACACAACACATTTAATAATAAACTAACCATAGAAACTGACTTTGCACAATGACCTACCCAGACATCTACAGGGGAGTCAACAGCATCAAAATGGTTGGCACAACTGGAACAATCAAAGTGTTGCCCCTTTTTATATGTATGCTATTCATCCGATGTATGTTAGAAGGGGCAGTGCTTTGATAATGCCCCCCCATTAATGCTGTTGATCCTCCCTGCAGATGCCCCTGCCCTAGGCTAAAATAAAGTTGATTAGTTTGTGATTGTGTTTTTTGGGAGCAGATCCATTGTTTTTAGTGTAGTGCAAGGGTCGGAAATGGCGGCTCGCGAGCCAGATCTGGCTCTTTGGCCCCTCGGCTCTGGCTCTCTCTCTCTCTTATTAAATTTTATTAAGTTTTACAATACATAATAAAATTTAAAGTAGAAAAAAGAAATAGAAACCGAAATACAAAATAAGAAAAAGATAAAGAAAAAGTGAAGTCAAGAAATAATAAGCAAAGAAAATATAGAAAATAGATGTCCTCCAATCTATCTTTGAACTTAAAGTACAACAATTGATTTTAAATGTTAGTCCTTCATACAGTATACAGGAACTTTTCTTTGTCATATGCCTTTTGATTTCTTTAATCCAATCTTCTAACCTTCATCTTACTGTCTCCCAATAATCCATCTTTGGCTTCCATTCCTTGAAGTAGTAGTTAAATGTTGAATGTTCATTACTACATATTTATATCTTCAATAAAGACCAATTAGTATAACAAATAAAAGCCTTATTTACTTCTAATAAACTACAATATATTCTATTCATATTATGACTCATAACCTAACATGTTATGTAACTTAATACATAATTTAGCAATTCTTATAGTGTTCATACATATATATTTCTATAATTTAATTCTAATATATATATATATATCCATAAAAAAGGAATTCTTGAATCTCAATTATCCATCTGTAATTTCCATTCCTTGTAGTAGTGTCCATTTAAACTAAATGCATAATCTATCATATCACTTAAACCTAATAGCTAATATATCAATTCTTATAATATTCATACAATACATATTGATATATATCATCCTGTAGTAACCATCATTCTAATTCCATCATATCATTATCTTCTCATAAATATATCTCTAAGGAAAACAATATTCTATAATATCAACTTGTGTTTGTATTTAGCATCTTACATTTAGAATATCACTTTTTATATATCCATACAATTTCTCATAACAATTCAAGTCCATATTTTCATTAGCCTTTATATCCATACAGTTTCTCATATCTTCTGTTTAGGTTATGCCAAAATCACAATACACTGTGGGAGATTCGCAATATACAGCCTGCTCTTTTCTATATCTCATATAGAATATCAGAGCAACCTTCTCTCCCTTTCCACATATTTCACAACATCCATCCAACTGTGCACCCATATTTTCACTCTGTCTCCACTGCCACAACATATCTATACCAAGATTGTAGTGTAAAGCCTTCAGAATGTTCTTCTGAACTAATATACTCAAAATTTCCTCCTTCTGTTTCTCCTCCACTTGAAAAACATTTTTCCTTTCTGTCTCCGTTTCTGTTCTCTGTTCTTTCTCTCTGTTTTGCAGAGTTACGAACAGTAATTCCAACGACCTTTGAATATTTGAAAAAGCCTCAGTAATCTCTCTTCTGAGCTCCTCAGGTACAAGTTGGAAAGCCATCTTTCCTGTGTCCTTCAAATTAAAACAACAACCCTTCTAGTCAAAACAATAATCATGTAATCTGTTCATGGAATACTACCAGCAGAATCTATTAAGCAGAACATCGTTGTTGTTGTTTTTTTTTTAAAGTAAAAAGAAAAAAGAAAGTTCCAATAATCCAAAATACAGGAGAGAATAATATTTTAAACAGTTTATAGAAGGAGAAATAAAAAATATATTCCAAATGAAGCAAAATCCAACCAGGGAGGATGTAGAAAAAGAAGACAAGGAAAAAAACACGTTACCCTGTGTTTTTATTCTTCAAACTGCGAGCTTTCGTTCTTCAAGCTGCAAGCTGCTTAATCCAAACAAAGAGTTTCTCAAAAAATGAATAGTCATTTAGTTTATCAAGCGAAGAATTACAAACAGAGTCTCTTAAATCCCTCTAATACAAAAGAGAAGTAAAAAAAAAAATGCAGACGTTTCATTATGTTGCAAATATAGAGTCCATCAAACTTCCACCAGAATCAGTTATAGCAAAGAAAGCACAAAGTTAGCCAACATTTTCAACAAAGTCCAAAAAATAGATCTTAGATTTCAAAAATATTTTAATCTAAAAAAAACATTCCTAAAGTGATCTAAAAGCGGCTGGGCGCTCTTGTGTCTCTTCAAAGAGACTTGTTTCCCCTGCGAGAGCCTGATATATCTCGGCCATTGCCTTGCACTTACCCTGTTCCTTCCGCGGTGGAAAACTACAGAAAAAACAAGGGTAGGCAATCCCAATGGCCCCACGAGTAATCTTCTGGTCTCCCCCTCTCCAGGGGAAAAAAAACTTCAGTGGACCACAACTTCTGCAATCCACGCAAGCAAGGGAAATTCAGTCAGTTCTCAGCTTCTCTGAGAAATCTGACTGGTCGAGCTGGCAGCCAAGCCTGGAGTCGCCGGCTCTGGCTCTCTCTCTCTGTCTGCCGCCCGACATCTGGAAAGCCGGTCTCCGGAAGCAGAGCGACGGGCGCGGGGCGCGAGGCGAGTGGCGCGCCCCTTTGCAGATGCCCCGGGGAGAAGCGGTAGGCGAGACCTTGCAAGCGTGGCGGGGAGAGGGGAGCCCTTCTCAGCCCTTTTGCACGAGCACGCACACCTCTACACCTCCTCAACCCTTTTGCACACACACACACGCCCGCTCCCCTTTTGCCCGCGTTGCTGCAGGCGCGCGGGGGGAGGTCTTCTCCAGAAGCAGCTGAACCACATCTCCCAGCAGCCCCAGGCGGGTGGTCAGGGCCGAGAACTGGAGCGGGGCAACAGCCCAGCGCAGCTGAGCGAGGCCCCGCGGCGGTCTTTTTGGAGCGCATTTCCACAGCCCAGCGCTCAGCTGTGTGTGGAAGTGCTCCAAAAAGACTGGCGCGGGGCCTCGCTCAGCTGTGCGCGGAAGCGCTCCAAAAAGACCACCGCGGGGCCTCGCTCAGCTGGGAAGAAAGAGCGGCAGGCAGAAATCTCTCTGTTTCTCTCAGAATGAACCAGGCTTGCGGCCGATGGAGCAACAGCAGAAGTTGATATTGCTCCTCCGCTTACCAGCGCCTGAATTTTGCTCCATCGGCCACAAGCCTGGTTCATTCTGAGAGAAACAGAGAGATTTCTGCCCGCTGCTCTTTCTTCCCGGCGGAGGCACTGAGGCTTAAGGCTTACTGACCGAGATCCGCTTCCCAGAAGGGAGGAGAGAAACCATTGGAAGATGCAGAAGAGGCTCCGGATGCAGAGCCCCCCCACCGCTCTTGCTGTGGCGCCTGAACGTCCGGGTAAACGGCGGGGGAGATGCCCTTTGCAGCGACGGGCGCGGGGCGAGTGGCACGCCCCTTTGCAGACGCCCCGGGGAGAAGCGGTAGGCGAGACCTTGCAAGCATGGCGGGGAGAGGGGAGCCCTTCTCAGCCCTTTTGCACACGCACACACGCCCGCTCCCCTTTTGCCCACGTTGCTGCAGGCGCGCGGGGGGAGGTCTTCTTTGCTGGAGGCGTTTTAGCAAATGGTGGGCAGCCACCTGCTGGGCGCGCCGGAGGGCGCGGTTGGCGAAGCCGCACCTCTCCGGAAGAGGCTGAACCACATCTCCCAGCAGCCCCAGGCGGGTGGTCAGGGCCGAGAACTGGAGCGGGGCAACAGCCCAGCGCAGCTGAGCGAGGCCCCGCGACGGTCTTTTTGGAGCGCTTCCGCGCGCAGCTGAGCGAGGCCCCGCGCCGGTCTTTTTGGAGCGCATTTCCATAGCCCAGCGCTCAGCTGCGTGCGGAAGCGCTCCAAAAAGACTGGCGCGGGGCCTCGCTCAGCTGCACGCGGAAGCGCTCCAAAAAGACCGCCGCGGGCGCTCCAAAAAGACTGGCGCGGGGCCTCGCTCAGCTGCGCGCGGAAGCGCTCCAAAAAGACCGCCGCGGGGCCTTGCTCAGCTGCGCGCGGAAGCGCTCCAGGTCCGGCGGCTTGTCCAGCTTCACAGCCCACCGCCAGCGCCAACCGCACTACCTTCCGCGCGATTGGCTCCTGCCCGCAAACCCCGCCCCCTTCCACGCGATTGGCCCCCGCCCGCAAACCCCGCCCCCTTCCACGCGATTGGCCCCCGCCCACAAACCCCACCCCCTGGCTCTCGAGCATTTCAAAATGTGCACGAGCATGCCAAAATGGCTCCCGGCATAAAAAGTTTGCCGACCCCTGGTGTAGTGAAATAGAGTTTCACTAGAGGAAATAGTTTCTTCACTACGACATAGGCTCTCTGCTAGCCAATGTATGGCTGATATGCTGCCCTTTCCTTATCTTTGCTATCCCTGCCTTAAAAACATGCAGAAAAATTATTTCAAACATTTATTTCAGTGAAACCCTTGAAGGTATCCAGCTGACTTGGCAAGGTCAATGTTCTCTAAAGTGTTTATCATCCCTGCTATATTTATCCCATTCTACCAAAAAATGAAACAGCTGCAAGCATTGTGATATTTCCCCATTATAGCCAATGGACTAATCTTCCTTTTCTTTTCTTTTTTCAAATTGAATCTCTATACAGTTAGAATAAACTCTGTTAGCTTTCAAATCTTGAAGTGCAAACTTAAGTTGAATTATGCCCACTTGAATCTCAAATTTCTGATTTGTACAGGCCTATTGTGCGAAAGAAAACTTGCTCAACATACAATTTTTGATTGAAGAACTTCATTTCTTGAACTTGCAGGGATGATATCACCACACTCTCAGTGATAGCAAGATCTAGCAATGACCCATTTAGGGCCATCTGGACAGCAGTCAACTAGGAAAGAACTTATTTCCAACGCATTAGCTTCCCATAGAAAGAAAAAGGAAAAGTCAGGAGTACAGAAGAAGAGAGCACTGATGCACACAACTAGTTTATTCAATGTAAATATATATTGAAACAAATATATTCATGCAAATAAAATAAACATATTGTTTTGCACTCCCTAGTTTCCCAAATTTTGTAAGTTGCATGGAATTTTGATAAAATCTGCTAAATTTGCTGAGCAGGTAGCAAACATGCAGACATACTGGCAGACAGTTTCAGTTTCTAAGCAGCAGCATCTATATCAAAAAGATAAGTTCTTCTAGCATTTGTCCTGCTTGTTTGCAGGGTCTGCTTGTTTTGGACTGTGCACACTTAGTTTATTAGCAAATCTGTAACTATATGATGCAATGAGGGATTTTGTTTTTTACCTGTTTTTTTGCAGAGCCTGACACTGATCAGGGTTGAAAGGGGATGATTGGGCCAAAGTTAACCAACTGACTTCCATGCCTAAGAGTGGACTAGAACCTGGGTCTTTCCAGTCCTGCTCCAGCACCTTAACCCTACACTGTGCCAGTTGTCTACAGCAAAGCAATAAGAAGCCCAAAACAAATGCCAGATATAAACAACAATGTTTTTTCCTGGGAAAATGTGAACTTTTGTTCAAAACCCTATCTTTCTGCAATTGTATCCATACTATTAGCAGGTGGGTTTTGATACAAACAGACCTGACTACCTGTATGCTTTCCCTTATAGGTCCCTTCTTACTTAGAAGGAGGTGCTTTAAGACAAGAAAATATCATTAAGGGAAAGTTAGCCCTCCTACTCATAAAACATTACACCCCAATGGAATCCCACCTGCATAGCAGATTTTAACTGATTAATTTTGAACAATCAGAGATAGATTTCCAGATATTGCCTATGGTTTAATTCCCATTTCTTCCTCTCTTTCTTTGCTTATGAGAATCAGTATGGTGTACTGTTAAGGAGTTGGACCAGAACTGGGGAAATCTGGGTTCAAGTTCACCCTCCACCGTGGAAACGTGATGATTGTTTTAGAACCTGTCATTCTGTCTTAGGCCAACCAACCCTGCCTTAAGCTTCTGGAGAAAAGGTGGGATAAGCTGAAGAAAGAAAGAAAGAAAGAAAGAAAGAAAGAAAGAAAGAAAGAAAGAAAGAAAGAAAGAAAGAAAGAAAGAAAGAAAGAAAGAAAGAAAGAAAAGAAGGGAGGGAGGGAGGGAGGGAGGGAAACTTTAATTCACAATTGTGCAGTTTGGAATGAACCATTTTTTTAAAAAAAATTTATTAGATTTTTAAATATACAAAGCTAAAAGTTAAGGATGAAACGGAAATAGAAATACAAATTAAAAAGAAAAGAAAAGAAAAGAAAAGAAAAGAAAAGAAAAGAAAAGAAAAGAAAAGAAAAGTGCAGTAAAGAAAAAAAAAGAAAGAAAAAGACAAACATAGAAGTTGGATAACCTCCGATCCATCTATGGTCATAAGAATAAAATAGATAGTTTGTTTTTACATGCTGGCTATTCATATAACATTCATATATTTTTCTTGTCTATTATATACTATTTATATATAATCTAATCATCAAAACCCCATATTAGCTTTACTCCTCCTGCTTTTTGCAAATAGTCCATCAAAGGTTTCCACTCTTTAAGAAAGTAACAATTTGAATTGTCTTTTAATAAGCAAGTCAATTTATCGTTTTCTGCCATCTCTAATAATTTCAACATCCATTCCTGTATTGTTGGTACACTTTGGTTTTTCCAGTTTTGTGCATATAAAAGTCTTGCTGCTGTGGTCATGTATTGTATTATTCTAAAAAAATGTTTTTCTATTTGTACATCCCAAATTCCAAGTAAAAAAAAATTCTGGTTTAAATGGTATTCGTATCTGTAGTATATTTTGCATCAATGAATGTATCTCAGTCCAAAATTCTTTTGCAATATTGCAAGTCCACCACATATGGTAAAAAGACCCTTCTTGTTTTATACATTTCCAACATAAGTTGGAGATGTTCCCGTACATTTTTGAGAGTTTTTGTGGGGTCATATACCATCGATACATCATCTTATAGAAGTTTTCTTTTAGGTTGTAACATAAGGTGAATTTTAATCCTTTAGTCCACATATCTTCCCATTGATGAAGTTGTATATTGTGACCAATATTTTTCGCCCATTGAATCATACAATCTTTAACTTGTTCCTCTACCATTTCTCCTTTTAACAATAATTTATACATTTTAGCAATTAAGCGTTCATCATTTTCACATAGTTGTATTTCAAATTCTGATTTAGTTTGTTCAAATTCTAATTTTTTTTTTGTCTAATTTAAATTTCTCTGTAAGTTGCATATAGGAGAGCCATTGAAAGGTATATCCTTCTTGAGCAAGTTCTTCTTTTGATTTTATCACATAGTGTCCTTGTTCTTTTTTAAAAAAGTCCTTATATGTCAACCACTTATCTTTATTTCTTACTTCTGTTCTATAAAAAGCTTCTTGCATGGAAATCCATAAAGGTCTCTTATAACATAAAGTTGGTTTATATTTATTCCAAATTCTCAACAAGGATCTTCTAATATAGTGATTTTTAAAGTCCACGTTAATTTTAGCCTTATCATACAGTTTGGAATGAACCATGATGACTGAATGTTCCAAGATATTGTGCTACACATAAATCATAGAATGTCCAATTGTTTGAAGTACAAAAAAATCCCAGTGGTGTCACATGTATTATGATGTCATTGTACAAATGGTGCAAATTGGATAATCTTTATCATCTGTTGATTGTATCATGACATGTGTGATATCACTTGCCTCTCTGCAGGTGACCATAATGTGCCAAATCTCCCCTGACCCTTCTTAATATCTCTTTATTCTTTACAATAGTACTACCTTGCTTAAAGAAAGATACATTCATCCTTGTTTTCCAGTCACTTAGTCCAGTCCAGCTTTTAGGTGAACATCATGAGGCAAGTGCCCTCTAGGCACCCTTCCAATGTTAGTGCCCCATGCATTATGTTTAGTTTTCAGTTGCAAGGGAAGACTAGGAAGTGTGGAAAATTTTAAATTGTGGCTCATAGTTTCCCAATGTTTCATGAAGGCACTCAGAGCTGGTTCAAGATGCCAGGTAAGGCCCTCTATTTTCCACTGTAGACTCTGGTCAAAGAATTTTTTGGAGTTTTACAAATCTTACGATACCCATTTGACCAGGCACAATCACAAGACAGGAAAGATGAGTTAGTACACTCATGAATAATAATATTATATTACTTTTAAATCTGTAAAGCTTAATCTTCTCTCTGCCAGGAGCATTGATTGCCCTTATTTGTTTAAAACATTCTCTGATGTTTTTCTAAATAATATATAAATTACTTAAATCAATGATACTTGATTTGTTGTATCATTCACTGAGGAGAATTAACAGTCTCTGGATTAGGCTCATTTTTGGATTCTAGCCCAAGAAAGAAAAAAATGACTTTGATTGATTGATTGATTGATTGATTGATTGATTGATTGATTTGCTTGCTTATTTATAATACTAGGTGGCTTTTCATTTGAAGTATTCCCAAATGGCTGGTGTCCTCTATATTGCCTTTTCTACAGAGCCTCTTTGCTGTCCCTTTTTCTTTACAAACTCCCCCTAAATATTCAAATATGTCACCACAGTGATCCATGAGACAACATATTGGCCACCTAGCTCTTCGTTTACTTTGCTTTCAGCAGTTCTATAGAAACCACCCAAAATCTTTCATAGCCATCTAGGTTGGCTGAATATTTGTAACAAAAGAAAGCTGGTAAAACAAGGAGGGTAGCACCACAGCTGCCCACTCACTTTCTCTACAAAAGCAGGTGATTTGCATCCAGATCAAGACTGGCATGCCTCAAGTCTACCATTTCCAGGGCTCAGGTTATCAAGGAAGCAATATTAGAAAGGTTGCCTTGTTCTAAATCAGTGCTTTCCAAAGTCCCGCCATTGGCGACACAGCAATGCTGGCGGCGCGTGCAGCGGCGGCGTGCACGGCAGCGGCAGCCTCGTGTGTCGCGCTAAAACCCGGAAGTGCTGATGGTGCACCAAAAATTTATTTATTTTTATTTATTATTTAAATTTGTATCACCGCCCATCTCCTCCACACCTGGGGACTCTGGGCGGTTCACAATAATAAGTTAAAAATATAAAATTACAGCAACAATAATTTACATATAAAATCCAAACAAAAAGATGTTAATAATAAGGCGGGTTTCATGGCACCAGCCACTCCCAAGAGGAACTATTGGCATTCCCGTCCCAAGCCAGGTGGCAGAACCAGGTCTTCAAGTCTTTCCGGAAGGTCGGGAGCGAAGAAACTCACCTCAGCTCCAGGGGCAAGATATTCCAAAGGGCGGGTGCTACTGCAGAGAAGGCACGCCTCCTGGATCCCGCTAGATGAAACTCTTTTGCCAATGGGATCCTTAGCATGCCCTCTCTGCATGACCGAGTGGGGCGGGTCAATGTTCCGGGGATGAGACGGTCCCGATCATGCATTACAGGTAGTCCTCGCTTACCGACTGCCTCACTTAGCAACTGTTCAAAGTTATGACGGTGTAAAAAATAGCTTTGCGACCAATCCTCGCATTTATGACCATTGCAGCATCCCGTGGTCACATGATTGCCATTTGCATGCTTCACAACCAGCTTGCAACAGAATTAACAGAGAAGGTGGAAGTAAAATCTTAAGTTGCAGTCACATGATGTTTCCCTTAACGACCATAGTGCTTTGCTTAACAACCAAATGGGAAGTAAGGTCATAAGCCCATCATGGTCATGTGATTTTCTGCTTAGTGACTGTGGCGCTTAGCAACCAATTTGCCAGTCCCAATTGTGGTTGCTAAGCGAGGACTACCTGTACTGGGTTAGTGGCTAGTTCATCTAAACATAACCATCCTGTGTGAATAGCTCCTCTGAGAACTATTTCTGCTTACCCATAAAGGGGAACAGCATGATGGACAAAGTATGTGATTGAAGAATTGTGTAGAACTGAGTTGTTATTAAATAAATAACCACCTTGAGCAAGCTTTATTCAAGATTTTATCTTCATTATTATTATAAATTATAATGGCATTATTAATATTATTTCTCAGACATAAAGCCTATTTTATTGGAAAGTATGCATAGGTTTGCACTTTTATGGGTCTTCTCACTTGCATCTAGCTGGAGAATGTACAGTACATACCCTGGCAACCTCTTAGTCTTACCTTCATCTCATTCTCAACCCATGATGAGACAGGCTTAAGTCATCCTTAATTAATGGAAATTTCTACAGCTTCCTTCAGTTAAATTATGGATGGATAGCCCTTCAACTAAGCAGTGGAGAAAAACCCAGAGCCTAGACTTGCTTAGCTGCAGCTAAACAGTTGCATTCTTCAAGTCACTGTCTTACTTGTTGCGATTTCTGAGCTTTCTTCAAGAATGGATTTTCATGGAGCTCATTGCCATATCCAGATAGGAAGTCACTAGACTGAACATGGTACTGTTGTGTAAACCCAGTCAATTATTATTTGTTCAGCAGCCATAGTTAAAGGATTCATGAAGTGTGAACCCAGTGTGTCACAGTATTAGGCTACTGTGAACATAACACCAGTACTTAACTTTGTGTAGCACAGGAGAACCTGGATAATTAAAAACAAACCGTAAAACTTGTAATGCATATTTCAAGAAAAGTTAATAAAATAGCTTGTTAAAAAAATATTGTCCTTCAGCAACTTTTGGCTGGCTGGCGTGAAAAGATACATACAGTCTTGGCAAAGCTCTGTTCTGTTGGCTTTGCTGAACTCCTGAACACAGATGTCCCATTTGTGTTTCATTAGTACATCAGCTTCTCAGAGGCTTCTGACCACTGCACTAGGCAATAATTACCTGGCTCAGGCCCATTCTCTGGCTTGGGAGATGGTCTGCTCAGGCCAGAGCCTTGTTTCCATCAGCCCTTTCCAGTCAACCGGACAGCTCAATCAGCTAAAAATATTTTTAAAATGGCGGGTGGTGGTGGTATTCCTCCCTCCGCTGAGCCAGCATTGCTTTGGCCTCTTCTAACAATGCATCTTCCAAAAGTAAGAGAGTGGAAAAGATAATCCTTCCAAAAGAGGAGCTGAGAATGTTATCTATGGAGATGATGGCCTTGATGAGTTTTTCACACCTTCTTTGATTTTGATTTTAAAAGAAATACTGTCTCTGAGGATTGGAAGGTTATTTCCTTAGAATTATCTTAACAGAAAATAAATAGGAAATGGCTAAAGGTCGGTGGAAATCCACATGCAAAAAAAGTTCTGTACTGACTTCTGAAAATAGGAAGGGGAAAGTAGCAGCTCTAAAACTCTAGAGCAGTGTTTCTCAACCTTGGCAACTTTAAGATACTGTATATGGACTTCAACGCCCAGAATTCCCCAGCCAGCATGGGGGATTCTGGGAGTTGAAGTCCACATATCTTAAAGTTGCCAAGGTTGAGAAACACTGCTCTAGAGCAACTTGCTTTCCATTCTGGGATCTACAAATTCCCAGTCAAAAAGTGACCCAGGGGGCCTCATGGTTTGAGATGGGAGGAGGGCACACTGTTCTCCCTGCATGAGCTCTCTCACACACCTATTCCCAAATGAGGAGCAATACTGCAATCTACCCTCTGGCGAGGTTCAATGGACTAGCTATGCTAGAACAGGGCTTTTAGGGCAATTCTGCACTGCATGCTAAGCTGTTTTTTAAGCCAGCTGGATTTTTTTCTCCACAGCTTTCAACCAGATCTGGTCTATTTTCAAACTCAATTTATATTTTGCTAACGTTTCCTTTTCCAAACCAAATTTGCCCCCATTCTGTTTTTAAAAGTTATCCTATTGATGGACAGCAAAAGGAGAAGGGGACGGCAGAGGATGAGATGGTTAGATAGCATCACCGACGTAATGAACATGAATTTGAGTAAACTCCGAGAGACAGTGGAGGACAGGAAGGCCTGGCGCGCTATGGTCCATGAGGTCACGAAGAGTCGGACACGACTAAACGACTGAACAACAACAACAATTGATGGACACATAGACAAATGGAATCCCTAGCCCCTTTACATAATTTGGTTCCAATATTCCATTGGGTTGGAAAGGATAATAAAGAAAGCCCCCAAACCACTGCAAAGCTTTGCTCTCAGCCAAGATGTCAATTACGGCTTTATTCATGTTGCAGCCTTTGGATACTAAAAGTATATTAAACTGCCACAGGCTGGTTTTACCAGGAGTGAGTGGTTTATAAATATGAGAGAGAGAGAGAGAGAGAGAGAGAGAGAGAGAGAGAGAGAGAGAGAGAGAGAGAGAGAGAGAGAGAGAGAGAGAGAGAGAGAAGCTCTTTGCCACAGAACCTTCGCCTGCCATTGTCCAAAATGTAATGGTTTTAGTCTCAACACATTTATGGGGGCTAACTGCTTAGAAAAGTTCTACCCATCGGTATTATAGATAATACTGAACTATACGGGCCTGCAATCTAGCTTGTTATAAAAGCATCACCCTACAACCTGAAATGCCACCACATTTTCAATTCATTATGAAGAACGTGGACAGACAGGATATGGAGCCAGCCCAGCTTTCTCTTTGCTTAATGACTTGAACTGATTACATTCATGTTAAACATACTTGTTGATATAAGCAAATGCTGAATGCTTATTAGTCTTGTTTACCCAAAACTCCACACCTTCATATAGTGGAGTGGTATACAATAACATCATACACACTACCACATTATCATTCAAATGGTGCAAGTTATGTCATGTATACAATAATATTATGATGTGTGGAATGTCACTTGCCCCCCTTGCAGACACTCATCGATTCATGAACAACTGTTTTCACATTTCCTTTGACAATCACACATCCTTCGAGTGGCAAGTTGGCAGCTACATTTCAAAAGGTAGCAAGGGCAAGAATGAAATGTAATTCGGATTTCCCTTCATTTACATTTGCATTGAACTAACATCAAATTTAATTAATTTATTTTTTGCTGTTTATTAATATATATATATTTTTTAAAGTCTTTAAACTTGCATGAAACTTCTTTCATCAAGGATAGAAGGAAACTCACCTGGTGTAATGAAACTTGCCATTCTGAAGGTTCTTAACATCCAAAAAGCCATTAACAAGCAATTTTCTAAAGTGGTTAAGAAAGGAAGTATGTGAACCCAGTGTCCTTTTGAAGGCAGTGAACCACGGCTTAGATGAGATGACTTTCCCTCAGCTCCCAGAGCTCTAAAGCCTGCTGGAGACCATAGTCTTATGGTCTCCATGCAGGGAGACAATGTATGGAGAGCTTGTTAGCAATCCTGGTCCTCTTCTTGCTCCAGAGAGGAATTCCGAGGAGCCAACCATTCACTGGCTCCTCTTTCTGCCCTGGTCATTGGCTCCACTCTTGCGGAGCCATCTTTGGTCGGCCATTGCTTTCCCCAAAGTCCTGAAAAGCTGGCCTTCTAGATGAATGTTGTGATGAAAAAAAGAAAAAAAACACATTCACAAACTGTATGTACTTACCATTGGCTGATCCATAATGTGCTTTGTATTGTTTTGCTTAGCATGCTTGTGAACACAGCCACTATGGTTTATATAATAAACCATGATTACATGAACTATGATTTAATGTACAGTATAAGCTAGTGGCTAGTAGGGGATCAGGTGTATAATACAGTTTTGCTGTGAACCTGCTAAGCCTCAGTAATATTAATTTCAGCTTTGAACATCGATGACACTTCAGAATGGAGACTGACCCTACTGGGGTTGACTGAAAATTTAGGGGGGGCCTGCAATGTTGTTTATTGCTTTAAATGGTCTTTTTATTGTATTGTGTTTTATTTCGTTCACCTCCCAGAGTTCTTTCTGTTAGATGGGTGGCTGTATAAGTTTGTTTAATAAATAAACAAACCACTTGTTAAATAAGGTCAATTAAAGCTGTACAAGTTGTACAGGAAGACAAAACCAAAAAAAGTATCTCATAAGGTAAATAGAAAAGCATTAGATTGTACATGGTAAGAACAGGAAAGTGACTTAAAAGTATTGATGTAATGATAAATTTCAAGGGGAAAAAATGGAAACACCAATATGTCATAACCTGATTCTCACAACCATGATATATATGCACAATACTGGAAATCTCAGAGAATTTCTTATCCTTCTATTTACATTTTTACTCCTTGCTATACAAACAGTTCTATAACATCTGGAAGACAATGATTATGGATATGATCACTGTAGTTACAGTATATGTAGCAGAGCTGGAAATGTAGATGCTGTTGACTAGTCTGTGAATGTGTACTGTATATCTTCTTTGAATAACAAGATCAAACAGGATAATATTAAAAGCACAGATAGAGTTTGGGTTATTGTTTTATTTTTATATAATTTGGACCTGTGGGCATTTCTGTTATTTCATTTAAGAATTGTTGACATAGATACTGTATATAAAGGTAAAGGTTCCCCCCGCACATTTGTGCAGTCGTGTCCGACTCTAGGGGCCGGTGCTCATCTCCGTTTGTTAGCCGAAGAGCCAGCATTGTCCGAAGATGCTTCCACGGTCATGTGGCCACATGACACGCGCGGAACGCTGTTACCTACCCACCGAAGTGGTACCTATTCATCTACTTGCATTTCCATGCTTTCAAATTGCTAGGTTGGCAAGAGCTGGAGCTAGTGCGGGAGCTCACTCCGCATGCAGGGCTAGGGATTCGAACATCCGAACTTGCGATCTTCCAATTGACAAGCCTGGCGTCTTACCCGCTGAGCCACCATGCCCCTTCTTGCTGATCTGGACATGTCCATAAAACTGCAGCAGCCAGCCTTGGAGCTGGTACATATTAATTCTCTTCCACTGGTTTTAATGGGAAGGAATTTGTAGGAAAAAAGGGGGAAGCAGGAGGCTATGGTGCTCCTCTTTCACTTAATTCATGTCAGAAGCACTAAAGGGACGGGATACTGTAGTGGCAATGTGGAAGTCCATTGTTATTTTGACGAGTTAAGTGACATGTTTTGATTTTCTCCCTCACACGAAGAAACATAGAGTTTATTTTGAGTTAAGTTTTGTTTAGCTGGCTTGTTTTTATTTTTGTTTGGAATGGGGGGAGAGATAAGAGAAAACCCCAAGATTAAAAGTTTAAGAATAAGTCCATCAACAGCCCCTCCAGAAAGTATTTCTGTTTGGAATGGGGGGGGGAGAGATAAGAGAAAACCTCAAGAATGTTTTTGTTAAGTACTAGCTTATCTGTACAGCTTCCCCAGATCTTGGAAACAGGTGCTCCAGACTCTGGGAACCATCCTAGTCAAGGTCGAGTCATGCAGCCTCGGTACCATGGAAACAGGGTCATGAGGTTTTAGGGCCAGATGTTGATAAAACTCTTAGGATTGCCTTTTGAGTTTGGGAGCTTCTGCACAGACCTTAGCGCTGGGTGCTGTGGAAAAAAGCCATCCTGGGGTATCTCCGCTGTCTTGGTCAAGAGGCTCCTGACAGCTGAAGGGGATAGGGTTTCAACTTGCCTAGTATGTTTTGATTTCCTTTCTTTATGCTATGCTTTTTATGCTTTTGTTTAATCTGCCTAAACTGTGTTTCTGGTTAAACTGTGTTTCTGGTTAAATTTGTCTGCTTAAGTTTATAATAAAGCTTAAACTCTCTTTATTCACTGGTGTGTTTATTGTCTCTGGATCTAATTGAACCAATTATCTGAGCACCTGATCACTGCTTGGACACTTGGCAGAACAGATACCAGTCTTTATATGAAATAGTCCAAAGATTGCTCATGACCTCAGAAGGAGTTTAAAAGCGGGTTTGGTCAGAATTCCTCACTTGCACGCATCGGACCATTTCTACAATGAAACTGCTTGTAACCTGTTCTACTTAGAAATAAAATGTAAACAATCTTTATTTATTCACACTAATATGTGTGAAGACTGTTTATTTCTCTGAACTATAATTAAGCCTTCTGTGCAAGTTTATTGCTGGATGCTTCTACTCTGCTAAACTAAATAAAACGCTGCTTGGGTTTTCTGTTACTAACATTTCAGAACGCAACATAGGGTTATGGACCCAGCACAGCCCAGCTCAGTTCAGTTTCGGTCCAGTTCCAAACCAATACAAACCAGTGCAGCTCGGCAGACTGAGAACTGATTTTTGAAAAAGGGTTTCTTTGGTCTTACAGCCAAGAAACTGCTTGCACATTTAAAAAGGCTAAGTTCAGATTTTTGTTTTTTTGTTTTAACAATGGAAAGAGCGGAGGGGCTCCCCCCCATTCCAAAGCTGAATGAAGATAATTTCTCAGCTTGGATGTATAGACTAAGGTTGCAATTGGACTTTGAAGACAGTCTGGATTATTTAGATACCCCTCAACCACATCCAGGGGATTCTGAAGAAGCCAAGAAACAATGGAACAAGAAAAATAAATGAGCAAAGATTCTAATTTCCAGATCACTTCCTGATCACAGACTAGCAGAGATTAAAGGTATTCCTACTGCTAAGGAAATGATTCAGAATCTAAGCACTCTGTATTCAGAGGGTGATGACCAAAAAGTCATTTCTCTGTTGAGGGAACTGATTACATCTAATTTTGCAGATGGAGGAGATATTAATGGGCATTTATTAAGAATGCAGTCGATTTTTGAAAAATTGAGCACTGTTCAAAACCTCATGAATGAACTGTATAGTCGAAGGCTTTCACGGCTGGAATCCGATGGTTGTTGCCCGGCAGTGTGCGTGTACGATTTTTGCCTCCCTGCCAGAACCGAGGGCATTTTCGGGGTCCCCAGAGCCTGCCTTTTCGAAGGGGCAGTGGCAGCAGTGGCGTCCTGGAACCTGGAAGCACTGATGGCCCACCGCCACTGCCCCTTCAAAAGGGAAGGCTCTGGGGACCCCGAAAATGCCCTCGGTTCCGGCAGGGAGACGAAAATCACGTGCGCACGCTGCCGGGCTTCCCGGCGCACAGCTGATTGGTGCGGAGATTTTCCACCCCGGATGGCCCGGCAGCATGCGCGCACAATTTTCGCCTCCCTGCCAGAACCAAGGGCATTTTCATCAGCGCTTCCGGGTTGTCACACGACACACTTGGGGCCCCCAGGCAACACAGTATTGTGTTGCGACACACAGTTTGGAAAGCCCTGTATTAGAGGCAGATCTACCTGACAAATACTGGGCAGATGCTGTCATGACAGCTACTTACTTACAAAATAGACTGCCAACCAGAGCCAACAAGGTAACACCTTTTGAGCTGTGGCATGGGCACAAACCAAGTATCAAGCATCTGAGAGTGTTTGGATCCAAGGCTTACACCCACGTTCCAAAACAAAGGAGATCCAAACTAGGCCCTAGGGCTGAAGAAAGGTTCATGAATGGATATGCACCAGGAAGCAAGGGATTCAGAATCCTGAACCCAAAGATGGGAAGAGTAGATGTATGCAGAGTGGTGTACTTCGATGAGAGGGAGAGAGGCTGCCATACTCAAGCGGATGATGACTGCACAGAAACCAGCAGTGGCAGTTACCAGCCTGAGATGTTCAGCCTAATACCAGATGACACAACCACCACACCGACCCAGAGGGAGATAGAAGCCCAGGCAGAAACTCCACCAGAGTCAGATGATGAGGTTGAGGGTGCAGAAGGAGGTGAACCACCAAATGCCACTCCTGAACCTGCTCTGGGGTGTTCATCATGACCCAACATGATGAGTTCCAGCCGAGAGATTCACCTACCTCGCAAGGTTGTTGCTACCACAAGAACCTGCATCGTGGAACGAGGTGCTGCAGATGAAGCAAGTAAGTGGAAGAAAGCAGCACAGGAGGAGCTAGATGCTCTACACAAAAACAAAACATGGACTTTAACTAAGCTTCCTAAAGGCAAGAAGGCCATAGGTTGTAAGTGGGTGTTCAAGGCAAAACGGGATGAAAATGGCAAAGTACAAAGGTACAAAGCCAGATTAGTAGCAAAAGGCTATTCACAGAAATACGGACAGGATTATGATGAATGTTTTGCACCTGTTGTGAAACACACCACAATTAGAATGCTCCTAAGCCTAGCAGCTTCTAGGAACATGGATGTAAAGCACCTGGATGTGAAAACCACATTTTTGCATGGAGAAATAGAGGAGGAACTCTACATGACACAGCCTCCAGGCTTCACCAATCCCAATACCAAGCATCTTGTTTGCAAACTTAAGAAGGGGATTTATGGCCTGAAGCAAGCAGCCAGAGTGTGGAACAAGAAGTTAAACCAAATACTTCTTGATCAGGGTTTTACTCAAGGAAAGGCTGACCCCTGTCTATACACAAAACACAGAAATGGCAGGGATGTGTACATTCTTTGCTATGTGGATGATTTCATGATCTGCCACAATAGCAAAGAAGATTTTGATGAAATTGTCTCCCAACTAAATAGAGAAGTAGAAGTCAAGCATCTGGGGAATGCCAGCTACTACTTAGAAATACAAATCGAGAAAGAAGGAAATGGGAGCTTTCTTCTAAGCCAAAAGCAAAAGTTCTTAGAACTGTTGGAAAGCCTAGGACTGCAAAATGCTAATCCTATGCCAACACCGATGGAAACAGGTTTCCACAAACAGCAAGAACCCAGCAATCTCTTACCAGAGAACAATGACTATAGAAGTGCCATAGGTAAGCTGTTGTATCTAGCCACCACCACTAGGCCAGACATAGCAGCTGTGGTAGGCATTCTATGTATAAAAACCAGCACGCCCACACAGAGAGACTGGACTGGTGTCCAGCAGGTGGGAAGGTACCTAAAGGGAACCATACACCTGAAACTAAAGCTGCCAGCCACTGAGATTCCTAGACTAGTGGGATTCACAGATGCAGATTGGGCAGAAAACATTGCTGACCGAAAATCCACCAGTGGGTATGTACAGTATTTTTCTATGGGGATGGAACAGTAAGCTGGGGAAGTCCTAAGCAAGGCACAGTTGCTTAGTCATCCACTGAGGCAGAATATGTGTCAGCTGCAGAAACATGCAATGAGGTTAAATGGCTCAAGCTACTGCTTGAAGACATGGGGATAGAGGAACCAATCCCTATCCAGATCTTTGAGGACAACCAAAGTTGCATTAGACTCTCACAATCAGAAAGGATTAGTGGGAGGACTAAGCACATTGATGTAAAGCATCATGCATTAAGAGAACTGCAACACCAAGGGATAGTCAAACTGGACTATTGTCCCACCAGAGACATGACAGTGGACATTTTTATGAAGCTCTTGCCGAGAAGCAGTTACCAGGAACTGCGGGAGAAATTGAATCTTGTGTGGGACACTGAGACATGCTAAGTTGAAAAAGAAGGGGTGTTGGATTTAACAGGTTTTCAGCTCAGCACGTCTCACACGGACATGTAGGAGGGGCTTCCCTGTAAAGCCTAACTCTACTGTTCTTGTGTGGGAGGTGTCTGAGTCACTTGACTTCCTGTTTCCTTCTCCTCTCTCTCCACAAGCCTGAGTGTGGCCTGTTTGCCATTTCCCCTCCATGGGGATAGACCCGCACTCCAGCAAATCCACCAAAAGCGGGTTTGGTCAGAATTCCTCGCTTGCACGCATCGGACCGTTTCTACAATGAAACTGCTTGTAACCTGTTCTACTGAGAAATAAAATGTAAGCGATCTTTATTTTCTTTTTACAATAACTAATGTGTGTGAAGACTGCTTATTTCTCTGAACTATAATTAAGCCTTCTGTGCAAGTTTATTGCTGGACGCTTTTACTCTGCTAAACTAAATAAAACACTGCTTGGGTTTTCTGTTACTAACATTTCAGAACCCAACATACTTATCACCAAGCAGAACAGCAGCTTCTGATTCAGAAATAATGGAAGCAAGACCAGCCCTACTGTTAGACAATGATCACCAGTTCAAACAGCTGATGACATCTGACAAATTAAAGCTAAGCCTCCACTCACTAATCTCCCAGCCTACCACCCAGAGCATCTATGTCAATACATTTAAGTTACACAGCCCTCTACAACTATCTTGCTATCTCAACTGGCCACCTTGTAGTGTTACTCAGAGAGGATTTTCTAAGTGACATACTGGAAGATAGTTGTACCACCTTTCTGCACAGGCAGACATAATGGCTACTTCAACATGTGCCGTGTTAAGGGTAAGCTCTGTTGCCACTGGAAAACCTTCACAGGAGGGGGCAGAGAGAGGACAAGAACTTCACAATGTCCATGTAGTTGTTCCTCTTAGGTTGTGTCTATAGGGATCATCTTTGAAGCAGCTTCTTGAACCTGAACAGATGGGTCAGAGTACAATTCCCATACTTTTAATGGCTTGCTGCCTTAGAAATATTGAAGCTAAACCATCTGTTGTATCTTTTCTTACACTGTATTGGCTAGGGGTCTGAGTGAAAACTCAGTGGTTTTCTAGTGGACATTATATTAATTGACCATGGAACATAGTGTCAATTGGAAAGGGGGAAAAAATGGAAACAGGAATTGGGGCTAGGATGCCCTGGTTGAGAGCAAGTTACAGTTTATAATGTTCTGAAGGACATGAGCTGAGTTCAGAATGGTCCATTAACAAAAACAACTAGTGTGGCCATTTCTTAACTCAAAGTTACCAGCTAAAGCTACCACACTGAGGCCATCAAAACAGAAATGTCAGCACAAGATAACCATCCAGTTCCCATTGCAAACTTGCAGAAGGCTGACTTCACCAATCTCTTTGTGTTGCACTGAAATAAGAGCAGGATTACCTGTCACTCCACATGGAATCTTTGACCAGCACATCCAATTTTCAGCCAGATGCCACTGGATGTGGGTTCCTGATAATTTGAACCCAGGAGTCCCTGTCAAGAAGGTTAGAGATCAGTATGGTTGTGTTGTACCTAATTTGGGCTTGGGGGTGTATATCACACTTCCTTCTTGAGGGCCCCATGCTGAGATATGCCAACTAATTTAACACTCAGGACTTCTAGACTTACCACAGCCTGAGCTCTGAAGTGAGCACCATCCTCCAAGTATGTTTCTATGAGAATCAACCCAAGGAATCCTCAAGTTTTACCAAACTTGGGGGCCAAAACACCATGGCAATTTCTCCAAGAAAACCTGTCCCAAGACACACTTACATTTGTTTGGATATCTCTATCAAATCTAGCTCCAGGTTATTCACATCAACACCCCAGCTAGTTTGCCCCCAGATTCTGTGTATACATCATTCAATTATACATCCCATTCCCATTTCCTGATGGGCCATGCCACAACATTCAAGCTATACCCCCTTTCAGTTTTTTGAGTAAGCATAAGGATTAAGCATCAGGCCATGTTTAGCCTTTGGTTGATTTCTTTACTGGGGTAGCTAAGAAATTACAAAACTGAACATTTGAAATTTGGCAAATGATGGCAAGACTTAGTGGCCTACTTAAATGAAGGGAAAGAAAATGCGGGTGGGTGGAGGGAAATAGGGCATGAGAAAATATCTTCAGAGAGGTCTCCAAGGTACAGGGGCTTCCTTTCTGCATTCTAATATTAAGCACTCACTGTACATTGCACTTCGATCTCTTAAAGGCAGGGGGAAATAAAGGGTTTCTAGGGAAGGCAGGAACCAGCAACCTGGTTTGTCCCAGGAGGCAATGTTTCTTTCTTCTCTCTCTT
Organism: Charina bottae; assembly: GCA_023362775.1. Classification (NCBI taxonomy): domain Eukaryota; kingdom Metazoa; phylum Chordata; class Lepidosauria; order Squamata; family Charinaidae; genus Charina; species Charina bottae. The sequence goes on from JALMGJ010000001.1 coordinate 109,574,828, forward strand.
TTTAGGGCATCTTCCTTTTAAAATCTTTTTGGATTGCAACACCCTGATTTCTCTTCTCATTAATGCTTTATTATTATAAATAAAGGTAAAGGTTCCCCCTGCACATTTGTGCAGTCGTGTCCGACTCTAGGGGCCGGTGCTCATCTCCGTTTGTTAGCCGAAGAGCCAGCGTTGTCCGAAGACGCTTCCACGGTCATGTGGCCGGCATGACATACGCAGAACGCTGTTACCTACCCACCGAAGTGGTACCTATTCATCTACTTGCATTTGCATGCTTTCGAATTGCTAGGTTGGCAAGAGCTGGGGCTAGTGCGGGAGCTCACTCCGTCACGTGGGACTAGGGATTCGAACCTCCGAACTTGCGATCTTCCAATCGACAAGCCTGGCGTCTTACCCGCTGAGCCACCACTCCCCCTTATTATTATACTTCTCCTTATATAGGATGCCCCCTTCTCCTGCTCTTCCACCTGCTGAACCATGGGTCTGCTTATGGTTAGATACTAAATTCCTGTTTCTTGCTTCTTCTGACAACTTAGCATCTAGTATCAACTTTTCCTATAAAATCTAAAGAAGAGATGGGAGGGGGAGGACAAGTAAATAGATCTATACGTAGTCATTGCAGGCTGGGGGTTGTGTGATTTGAAGTTCAACTCATATGGTGGGTTCTAAGTTGAGAAAAAAATACACTAAGCTGCGTATTAAGTGGCCACTTTGTCAAATAAACTGGGTTTATAAGGAGAGTTCCTTTCATGAATAACTCCATAATTTATTTTGCAGGATAAGCAGATTTCAGATCACATGCAAGCAAGGCTCTCCATATTCTGCATTAATGGCAAGCAAAAATCAAAATTCCATTTCATGATGATTCCAGTGCTGTGTTGGATTTAAACTGCTATCAACTATTGCTGTTTTTAGCTGTGATAACTATATTGCTTTTTCTGTGTTTAAAAACAGTTGCTAATAGTAGTGCTTCATGAATCTGGCTAGCGCTTTTGAGAAATTCTTTGCATTCCTGTGAAAGAGGCATTGTTTTCTATGCTTCTTTCACAGTGGAACAATTTCTTTAAACATTTGCAATAGGAAGAGGAGAAAGTACTGTATATACAGTATGCCCCTTATATATGTGCTCAAGATGGCTGAAGGATCTGCCTGTCTTTTTTTTTTACATTAAAATGCTTCTCATTTCCATTAAAAATGCCTTGTGCATATTTGCAGCAGTGTGGGAAACTGTCCCTATAATTTTAAAATCAGAAACATTTGCTAGATGGATCAGGTAAGCATGCATGGGACACTTTTAATATGAAAGAGAGAGAAAACCAATTGCTGGGTCACTTTGTGCAATTAATGGGATGAGCACAACCTCTCCTCCCTCCCCACTGCAAATTTTTGAAGAAATTTCCCCACTTCTTGACAAGTTTGCTCCCTCATTCCCCATTCCACCCTATAACAAGGAAACAAGGGGGAGTATGTACACATTAATTTATACACACAATCATCTTATACTTTAAATTGTCTTTTGTAAGTTGCATTTGGAAAGGTTTTATTCAGGAAACACCATGTATGTATTTTAAATACATCCATTCATGCCATAAACATAGATAGGGAATGACAGGGTCCTGCCACCTTCCTTTCAGCTGGCAACTCCCCTGTTACCCAGACATTTCTAAGGTTTTACAATCTTGGCTCTTCCCACTTCATTTGCAGAATTATCACTATAGCCATAAAGGCTTTTTTTCCTTCCCTAAAATGAAAACGTGGGTATTCATATACCATTTCAGACTTCAGGTACTGAATTGTTGAAGCAAGAAAGGAGCAATTGTAGCTATATGATTGTGTGAATTTAGGTGGGTCCTGTCACAGGAGTCAGAAAGGTACAGGGGCTTGAAACAGTATAGAATGCCCCCTCTCCCCCATGGTGATTAATCCAGATCAATATACAGTACAAGTAACACTGGTGTGAGGTGGACATGGAAATGAATGTGTAATTTCTTCTTTTCAGCAAAAGGCACTGAAGGAACCTCATGAAGGTTGATCTGAATAATCTGGTACAAAGAGGAAAATAAAGAATCAGTAGTAGCAAGCACAAGCTTTTGTGCTATTCAATAATACACAGAGAGAGAGGGGTGAGGGTGAGGTTCAAGGCAAGCGCAGAGTAACATAATTTCTCTCTGCACAATCACAAATAAAATGACTCTCAATTCGGCAGGATTAAATTAAAGATGGATCTTGTACTTGATGATGGTTTGATAGAACTGAAGTTTGTAGTGCTTGTATCATGAACATAAGTGGGTCTCTCTAGTGGCTACCTAGTATTTTCTTTATACTCAAGCGTTTGCTATGACATACAAATGTTAACTGGTTTTCTCACATGTTCATAATAATATCTTCCCCTCTGCTACTTTTTAAATACTATTCAGGTAAGCCTTGCTAGAAGAGGGTGATTTCAGCATCAGCTAATGACTGCAAATCTCTGCTTTAAAAAAGATGGCTATTTATAACAATTGCTGTTCAAGTTTTCTTTTCTTTCTTTAATACAGCATTCCTCAGAATATAATAGAACCTTTTATTTTATTCTCTTAATTTTTAAAAAGTTTTTAGATAAGGATTGGAAATCACTATATCTTTCAAATCACTATATCCTTTCAAATCACCTCTAGAGCTTTGACAGATACTCGCATCGAAGAGTGAAAGTTTAGCTGGAAAATTCACTCTTGCTGACAAACACTGCAAGTGGAAAGCAGAATTTTTAAAATATACATGCACCCCCACACACATACACAAAGGGGATATCAGTGCTAATATCTCCTTTGATGTAAATGAAGGGAAAGAGGGGAAAAAACGAATTGTGCCTTGGTTTTCAAAGCAAACAGGTTTACTTAAGCTTTCTTTCAACATGGAGAGGCTGTACAATCATACATTTAAAACATGGCTTAATCTTTGGGCTTCTTCTCATGCTTACAAGTGAATATTACATTTGGAATCAGAAAAAGCTGTTCACTGCAAAATTCTATGGATTCTGTTTTTTTGTTTTCTAATAACTTTTGAGGCAGCAATCCTACATCTATTTAACCTGAGCATTAGCCCCATTGAAAGCTATGGGAATTACTTCTGAATAAGGGATTTTGGCATCTGGGAGGTTAATTTTCTTTATCAAAAGTGTACCAAAAAATCCTAATTTTGCAGAGTAGCAATTTGGTTAAAAAAATCAGCAATGGGGGAAAATGTTGGTTATGCTGCACTAGACATTCAGTACTCAGGGGATCAATTATAAAAACACTCGTTCAGCTATTTCTATTCAAATGAACACCTGAAGAGAAGGTCTCAAATGGTTTTAAAAGTGTGTGGATATTACTGGATAAATGTTAGCCCAATAAAAGAGATCATCATCTGCTATTTGTATGCATTTACGTTGACACTAAAAAGATCTTTGTGAAGGATTGCTGCTGCCTCTTCTTCTTCCTTTTTTTCTCCTCTTTTTTGTAAGCATGCATCTTTTATCTCCTATTCCCTTAACAATTTGGGAATTAAAGAAAACATACCAGATGAGCCGTTCTTTAGGATTAAAGGGGCCGCATTTAGCTGAACACACCTGAACAAGGAAAAAGCCTATTTCCTTTGCCACTTATAAATATGGAATGATGTGCTTGGAGGTGAAGTCACAAATTCCTAGTGGATTTCACCAGTCTGTGTTTGAAAACAGATTTGCATTTACCCTTTGGTCTCAGGACAGGGGCCACTTCAAGTCCAAATTGTACTAGCTTCCTCCTCCAGTTCCCTTTGGCCTCTTCTCCCCTCAAAATATTTTTTTTCCATTTTATGCAAAAAAAAAAAAAACCCGCCACACACAGGGGTACTGCCCTCCAGTACTTTCCATATTTGGTTAGAAAGTCACTGAACAATTATTCATAGAGGATATATATTGCGATGTGCCAACGATACAGATTGTCTATTCTTGAAACAAGAAGAAGAATGATGTGTCAGATGATGACAGTCTACCAAGACTCAAGACTTCTGAACTGAACACTGACATGGAAGCAGACCAAATAAATACAGTTTTGGTGCTCAGGAGAAAATGACAGAAATGAATACAATGAGAGAGAGAGAGGGGGGGGAGGGAGGGAGGGAGGGAGAAAGATTGGGATCTCCAGTAAGAGCACTGGAAGCAGCATCACCATCTGGAAAGCAAACAAACAAACACCTCATAAATGTCAATGAGGAATATGGTATAGTTATATGTAAAGCATTTTTATTGATTTCTGTGAACTGCTGTAGTAACCTTTTGGGTGAAATGTGACATAAAAAAAAAGTAAGAAAGAGAATAAATATCAAAATTAATTATTTAAAGACATATCCAGAAGTATGTGTTTAGGGGCAGTGGAGAAAAGGTAGGAGGGAGGTAAAAGAGGCAGCAACTAATATTTGCAATGAAAATATTTTATTCCTGTTGTAAATTCCTTCTACAAAAAAGCTTTTGATGTGTGATTTGGAAATACAAGCATTAAAACTATTACATTGCTTACAGTCCATCCTACTAATTTCTTTTGCTTCAAACAAGATATATACATTCTCTCTCTTTAGGATTTGAGACTTTAAACCAGGAAATAGAAGGTTAAACTGCTTTTTTAAAAGAGAAAACATTAATTTATTCATATGACCATAGTGTTTCTTTGTTAAGCATTTCAGGGTAAAATGTAGCAATGTTTTAAAAACTAAGCAAGGTACTTGTGATTTTATTTCCATCTGATAAATTTTAATCTAAGTGCATCCCTTATTTGCTTAATCCCATGTAAGAAAAGTCACTCCAAACAGTGCGATTCTGTGATGCTTTCATCCTTCTATGCTTATTTTTTCCGTATTTGCTTAAAAAAATTGGGGGGGGGGGAGAAGACCTCAGTACAGAATAAAAATAGATTTGTAAACATGCATTTGCAGTTACTGATTTTCCTAGAGACCAACGATAATTTCTGTGGTCCAAAATCAAATCTCTATTTTTGAATTCATTCATACTTAATTGCACACTGGTGAGGGGAGAGGAAAGGGCTAGTACCACCCTTTAAGCAGTTAATATTTTGCAATATTTTCACCTAAAAGTAATGACACTTCCCTTCCCCTTTCTACCTCGGATATTCCAAATATACTGCCTGGTGTCTGAGATGGTTTATGTACAACAATCATGCAAGCACACAACTGTACATTGAAAGCGTTCATTATATCTGTCCATTTGCCCCTTCCTTTATCCCCCCACCTTTATTATTGCTTTCACCACTGTGATTTGAAGAAGGAAACAAAAATTACTCTCAAGGATAGCAACTATCAGAAAGCAGGCTCTGATTCCAAATCTTACAGTGACACCTGCAGTCGAGTCGTACTCACTGATAATTCTATCCTGAGGCATAAATGCGTCCCTTGTGCCTTCAGTAACATGCCAACATTTATAGGATTGTGCTGGTACATTGAGATACTAAACTATTTTGGACAATGCCCATCCATCCAAAGAAAAAGGCCACAAACTTTTGTATGTCCCAGAGTGCAAGACACAGAATAATAGTCTTAACCCACTGGGAAACAAATAGTCTATCTGAAAATTAGGAAAAATATCCTAAGAGAAAGAACAGCGTGAGAACTGAATAAATTTTCTGAAAAGGAGGAGGTCTCCCCTTCAGTAGATATATTTAAACAGAGACAGGATAGTATCCTGTTGTGGGTGGTTTAATTTACATTTGTAGATGGGGCAGAAAGTCGAACTGATTTAAAGGTAAGCGTCTTCAAATATAACATTCTGTTTTTAAGATGACTTGTAAGGTATTAAGCAGGGAAAACTTTCCTCATCACTTTCTAACTCTGCAAAGATAAATTGTCCCTGTTTAATTTCTCAATGTCAGTTTGCATTGCTTTTCAGCATAGGAATTAGTTAGCAAAAAGGCGGAAAAAAGAGAGGAAGAGACTTTATCTCGAACAAGCAATATTTAACATTAACAAGCAAATCAGATGTGTGCAAGTAAGGTTGAAGCCTTGCCAGTAACAAAGAGAGGCACATATAGTTGCATTACTGAATGCTGCATCTAAAGAGACTTCAGCTTTCTAAGCCAGTTCGATGACGATGGGTCTTTCCCTGCTGCTGAGTGGAAGAACGATCTGTCCATCCTTGAGGCAGCAGAAAACTATGCCAGCAGAAAACTTACCATCCCCTATCCTGCCTCTCTTGCATTTGTTTCAAGTTACTACAGTTACTAGAGTTCCTTCTAAGGTAATTGGTGACAAAGCCTCACAGACTTTACATACCTTGAGGTTCTCCTTGGACTGTGTCAGAATGAAGTAGAAAATGCTGCCTTAACACTGATACAGCTGAGAACTGAAGCCTGTCTACCTTATGTGCTGGAGACAAGAAGGCAGCTTTGGAGCATTATTACAGCATGTGTAGCTGCAAGTGGGTGAGAATCCATCCCTTTTTTATATTCCCAAAGGCAGATTCCCCATCCCGCTGCCCCCAAGGATAGTATAATTGAATGAGTGGAAATGAACGTTCCTGGCTTCCACAGTGACACCTTCTTCTGAAGGTTTTCCATAAAACACATATTTTTCTGGTCTGTATGGCTTTCAAAGCTTCTTGGAAATCAAGGCAATAAATTACTGTATCCAGAAGTCTAGTTTATTCTTCCAGGTTAACAGGCCAGATCTGTACCAACTTCTATCGCTTCTAACAGCACTTACCTGTCAAGAGATGAGCACATTGTCAAGCACCCAGGGCTAGAACCAGGGATCCACAGATCTGCATGCTATTGCTCTATCTGGGAATCCACCACGGCTAAAAGTCAGGGACCCCCTGCCCAGGCTTAAGTAAAATTATCTCTACATGTAGCTCGGTATCATTCATTCATTCATCAATATGATTTATTTCCTGCCTTTCGGCAGATAGAACAATCACGTAAACATATTGAAAACTGTTAGTAACACTAACAAACTGAAAAAGACGGTTGAAAAGGAAGTCTTCACATCTTCCCTGAAAACAGGAAGAGGCCTGTGCACAACTCCTGAGAGTGATTTCAGACATTTCATCTGTGATCAGTATGGAATGTTGTTTATTATTATTGTTTATAGTGGGTTGAAGTCTCTAGGAAACCTACTCCCATTTGACCCTTCCATGTCTTTGTATAATAACTCAGAATTCCCAGCTAGCATAAGAATTCTGGGACTTGTCCTGGTGTCTGAAAGGCATCAGATTAGGGACATTATGTAGGATATTAATTGTACCTAATCCTTTTTTCCCTGCAGCAGACTAAGCCTAGGAACTTCAGCATATACTGAGCTGGTATCCCTATGCTTTCCTCCATTGTATAAGGAAATTACTTGAGATTTCATCCACTCAGGCCAGCCATTGATTCTTTATGACCTGGAAGCCACATGTCTTTCAAGTCAGTCCAGGGTTAGGGTTAGGATAGGGGCTAGGTTCTACAGCTTGTGATCTAGCAGTGTTACACCTGGATTGTGTCCCCTTCATATCCCAGTAGCTCATCAATCCTTTGATAAAGGTGAATAGTCTAACTCAGCCTTTCTCAACCTTTCGACCCTGGAGGAACCCTTGAAATATTGTTCAGGCCTCGGGGAACCCCTGCACATTCAGGCTCAAATATAGGCCAGAAGTTACAAAATTATTATATTCATTTCATGTGTAGGCCTGTATATATGCATTAACAGTGTTCTTAAACTAAAAATTAAAAATGAAACTTACCTCTTTAATGTGAAGTTGCCCGAATTTGAAATAATATTTTTAATAAATCATGATCTCCCAGGGAACCCCTAGTGACCTCTCATGGAACCCTAGGGTTCCCTGGAACCCTGGTTGAGAAACCCTGGTCTAAAGGGTAGCACTGCCTCTGCCTCAATGCTATCTTCTTAGGGAAAGGAGGAAATTGCAGATTTGTCTCTTTAAATCACTCCTCCCTAATGGGGGTCTTCAGATGTCTTGCATTTCAACTCCAGAAATGTCCCAGCCAGTGCAGATATTGCATGGACTTCACTTGACAGTTCTCTTTGCACCATGTTTCCAGAAAGCATTTTTGTGCTTCAGAAACATGGTTTGTTATTGTTCTTCTCACTGGTCCAAAAATTGTGTTTCCCCCTATCATGGATAGATATATAAAATGTTTAAATGAATTTAGACCAATCTATCATCAACTTGATGATAGCAAAACACTATTCCCCTTTTATAAAACAAAACAGAAGAGAAATTATAAATTATGTTCTGATTCTCCTGTTTTCATATACTCTGATAATGGCTATCACAAACAGGATATTGAGAGATGTGAATTTGTATTGTGTGTATGTGTGTGTTACACACCAATCTTTAGAAATAATTACTATAATTTAAATAGAAAAACATACATAATCAAGCACATACTAGTATATGGCTACTATTTAAGGAGGCCTTTCCCTGAGTGGAAACTTGTGCAGAATAGGCAGTGCAAGGATTGCCAAACTCACTTTGCAAATGGCTCTTTAATTCAAAAGTAGCCCAACCCAACTTGTGTAGGTCTAGTAGTTGAGCCTGATTTATACTTGTTTCTGGAGCGAGGGAATCTTTGCTCTTCCATTATGCAGCATATTTTGTGTTCAGCTGTATAATGAATTTAATAAATAAATGCCTACAATTTTAGCATATTGTCATGAAAATATTAAATTTGCAATTAAGTTAGAATTTTATAAATGGTAAAGGCATGCCACATTTCTTTGAAATTGGTGTAGGTGGGGTTTGAGGTATGCACCCTTAAAATCTGTTTTTTAAACTGCCTGCCACCCACCCCCGGCAAGCTTGTTATTAAGGACCAAGTTTCAGAGAAATTAGGGGCGTAGTGGCTCAGCAGGTAAGACGTCAGGCTTCTCGATCGGAAGATTGCAAGTTCGGAAGTTCGAATCCCTAGTCCTGCGTGATGGAGTGAGCTCCTGCACTAGCCCCAGCTCTTGCCAACCTAGCAACCTAGGTACCACTTCAGTGGGATGGTAACAGCATTCCGCGTGCATCATGCTGGCCACATGACCACAGAAGCGTCTTTGGACAGCGCTGGCTCTTCGGCTAACAAACGGAGATGAGCACAGGCCCCTAGAGTCGGACACGACTGCACAAATGTGCAGGGGGAACCTTTACCTTTACCTTCAGAGAAATTACTCCAGGGATTTTCCAATTGCACTCATTCATATTCTGATAATACATATAACTTTTTATTTAGAGAGAAAATAGACCCTGTACAAAAGAATATCTACAAATAGACATAAAGTTTTTGTGCAAATAATATTAGAAAGGAATAATTATGCTCCTTTCTGAATAGATTGGAGCTGTTAGAATAGAGAGCAGAGAGTTTAAGTTAAGAGCTTAACTTACTTGTCTTTCCCATAAAATAAAATATAGTCCTGCTTTAAGAGCAGATCTGTCGGTCACTGAATCAAACTGTCTACCTTTCCTCCCCACCAAAGTATTTTATGCTAAATGTAAAAAAAAATTAGTACCAAAATAGGGTTTCTTTAAAAAATAAAAATCCTTTTTTGCACATGGCAGAGCTCTCAAATAATGTAACAGAGATGGGACATCACAGAAAATTCATTTTTCCAAGAGTGAGGGGCCCAGTCTGCACCGAATTTTTGGTTGATGCTGAGTTGGAACACAGCTCTGGTGCAAAGTAATATGTTTCAATGGTGCTGGGCTATTAATAGCACAAGAACAAGCTACAGCTAGTTTCTGGTTCCTTGGCAACCTTGTCCTTAAAAACTGTTATACATGGGTTTTATTCTCTGGTACTGGAATTCTCCATATAAAAAATGGCCAATGAGAAATGGCCCTCAGGAGTGCAAGACCAAAAGATTTGTTGCGCCATCTCTCTCTCTCTCTCTCTCTCTCTCTCTCTCTCTCTCTCTCTCTCTCTCTCTCTTCATTACTATGAATTACTAGGAGCCCTTCACATCATCTGAATATGAACTAACTGTGGGAAAAGGGGGGAAGAGACACCTACAGTATAATCTATTATTTGTTTTCCCATTTCACTATTGTTATTCTACTTCATCATGCTGCCTGTAAAATAGACGAAGCAGCCAGTCATGACATTACAAAGGAAATACTGGACTTTGTCTATGGAGTATGATTTTGTGATTTTCTGCAATGGTTGTTGTCTTGCATCTTACTGATCTACTTCCAGAGAGAGAGAGAGAGAGAGAGGGAGGGAGGGAGGGAATCATTGCGAAGTTCAAATATAATATTCCCCCCTTCTTCCACCATTCACTTCTTGAAAACTTCATAATTTGCTGGTCTTCTCATGTATTTGAGCTGCAAATCTCTGATCCAATTCCTCCAATATGCGAATATCCTTGCTACGAGTGTGTGTGTGAGCAACTGTGTTCAAATGTGCAAAAAAATTTCCTTTATAACTTTTCTCAATATTCTGCTGATTGCCAGCTCAGTAGCAGATGTGCTGTGCTTAATGGTGCATATACAAGAAGCGTTCCCTAATCCCTAAATGAACTTCTTATCTCTAAATATATACAGGATAAGCTATATAAACTCCATTTAGTTACTATGCTATTAAATCTACCAGAACTGAAAAGGGAATGAATATTGTTAAAGCAAGCACCTGTTAATGAAAAAAAAAATATGCCCCCTCCCCAATACAAAACAACAATGCCAACAAATCAAAATTATCAAAACAGAAGTTAAGGCAAGCTAGGATTGTTTAGCCTCAGTGAGAGAGCATTTGGCACTTCACTAATGAAGAAAGATTTTCATTCTCCTGTAGAAAAGCAAGAGGTATCAGCCCATTACAGGATCCTGTATCCCCTCTGTGAAGTTACCACACTTATTGGTAGATGGAGCTGATGTGAATAAGGGGACATGTGTTCAGAATGAAGGCAATATTTCATTAGGGTACCTTCTTAATAAAGCTTTAGGAACTGCTAGAGCAATTGGTGCAAGCTGAATTCCTTTGCTGCTTTTTTGTACAGTATAAGATCCTCATGTATTCTACTTCATTCAGATTAGTAGTAACACCATCACATGGACCTCTGAGGTCAGGTTTCTCTCTGAATGGCTGTCCAGTTCAAATCCAGTGTAAAGCTAAAGAGCCATCAAAGGGAGTGCAGGGGCTTTCAAGTGGTCCCTCAAAACTGAGCAGCTGAACAACTTAAGCAGACAAAAGATCACCTGGCCACAGTCTTCCCCTCTACTGGGAGGGGCTTAGCTGCTAAAATTCCATTAATTATATCTGAGACTTATAGTCAAAACACACTGGGATGATGCCAGAGACAGGAAGGCTGGCCTAGGCGTACAGGACCTGGTGGTCTGTCAGACCTGCCAGACTTCCCACCAGGCTCAGCAATTTTGTTGTTGTTGTTCAGTCGTTAAGTCATGTCCAACTCTTCATGAACCTATGGACCATTGCACACCAGGCCTTCCTGTCCTCCACTGCCTCCTGGAGTTTACTCAAATTCATGTTCATTACATCGGTGATGCTATCTAACCATCTCATCCTCTGCCGTCCCCTTCTCCTTTTGCCTTCAGTCTTTCCCAGCATCAGGGTCTTTTCCAGTGAGTCCTCTCTTCGCATTAGGTGGCCAAAGTATTTGAGCTTCAGCTTCAGCATCTGTCCTTCCAATGAGCAGTCAGGGTTGATTTTCTTTAGGATTGACTAATTTGACCTCCTTGCAGTCCAAGGGACTCTCAAGAGTCTTCTCCAGCACCACAGTTCGAAAGCATGAATTCTTCGGCGCTCAGCCTTCCTTATGGTCCAACTCTCACAGCCATACATTACTATTGGGAAAACCATAGCTTTAATTATACGGATCTTTGTCGGCAAGGTGATGTCTCTTTTTAATAATCCTGCACATGGAGACTTGATTACAGCAGGAGCTCACAGAGGTAACACTGCTAGATTTTTGTCTGCTTAAATGCAGACAAAATAAAGCCATACCTATAGAGAAGATCTGCCTCCTGCAGAATATAGAAATCAGGCCGGTGTGTCCGTTCTGGAGTTTAAATCTTAGAACTTTGTCTCCCACTTTTTGAAAGAGTTGAAAGAGGGGCATTCTCTTACCAATGTTAAGATTGGGACTATCTGGTCAATGTCTACACAAGAGTTTATTCTGGCTTGAGAACCACTGGTTCTCAGCTCTCCACTCCAGCCCTTACATCTTCCATGTCTAGGGTAGATGCTCTCTGTTGATCTTTCTCACCCACGTCTTCTCTTAACCTATCTTATATCTCTGCCATTGCCCAGAGAGGCCAGATAAGTAGTAGGTGATGGCAGCTGCTGTTATGTTCACACTCACTGTTTGTTGAACTAGCCAGAGGGAAGAAGCTGGAGAACAGGAAGGCACCAGTAATAGGAGCAACAACAGAGTGCAGGAGGAGATAGGGGGGTCAGAAGTATCTCTTCCTTTTAAAAAGGCAGCTTGAAGAATATCCAGAGATATGATAACTTATGGTTATAATGAATGTGCAATGCATGCTGCAACAAAAGCCACTGCAATACCAGCTGTGTCAAGTCATGTAGGCACAGCAGGTATAGGCAAGTCTTTCCCATTATGCTGCCTATCAGGAGAACAGAGCAGTGGGATTCAGTGATCTGTGTGGTCCGCATAGGACTACTACAAGGACATCAGCACACCATTTTCTTCTATGCAACTCTGGCAGGTAAGAGGATCCTGTTTGTAATATTCTGCCCCTCTTCTCTTTTTAGTGTCCCAGTGGAAACATAATGAAGTGAATCCTAAAATTAATTGCACTCCATTCAAGACAAAGCCTTTCTTTAGACTGGATGATCAAGCCTGAGGTGGGGTGGATGTGGGTATGGGATAGTGGGAACGGTAGCTTTGCAGAGAGGTGCAGCTTTCAGCATTCAGTACTTAAACTTGCAGCGCACCTGCCTATATTATGCTCAGCTATGTCTAGGCAATTCTATTGTCACCTTGGATAAACATTAAAACATTTACCATTTTTATGATGGAAAACATGGGTAGAAGGGAGGGAAATTCCCCCAAACAAAGAAAAGCCAACATTTAAAAAAGAAATTGCTTATCCATATGCAAATGTTTTGTGATTATTCCATAGAAAAGCTGTGTCCTAGTTTTTGAAATATATATTTCACTTTATGTCGCACACAGCTGGGTTTATATTGGCACTCATGCTAATATGCAAAATACAAGTCTCTTGCATTCAGAAATGACTCTCTTTATAAAATGCCAGGAGGGCACCTGCTTTCTTTTGAAGGCTTGATCGTGCCAAACACTGAGCAGCCGTTTGTGGCCATCTTCCAGCTCTGACCACATAGCTTTCCTGGCTTTGTGCCAACTCAAGACCAAAGAGTGTTTACTTCAATTGCTATGGCCTGGTCAAAAAGTTTCACACATTCCATGGGAAGACTGCAATAATGAGATGCAGCGCATTGAAGAGAGAAGGATGTCAAAGTTGATTGTGCGCAGTGTAATTACAGGGAAGCTTAGATGCACTCACACACTCACACAGTGTCCTGATCAGCTGGATGAACAGGAGTCTCATCTGCATAATACAAAGTACTCCTCACATACAGAATATTAACCAGTCTTTGCAAAACTTAGATTGACATTCACACGGTTGCTGGGCTAATCAGAAGATACAATTCACATTCATTTGGAAAGTGAAGAGTGATATCAACTGGAAGTGATGTGCTGTTGAATCATTGTACAAAGAAGTCATTACTCTGCCAGAAACAAATCTGTTATTTGAAGAAGAGTTATTTGAAGAAGAGTTTCCTGGACGATCTTTGAGATTAACTTCCATGGCCTCTTTGGGCAAGTACTGGCTCATCTGCTTCTTTTCCAAACCACTATTCTCTATGACAATCCTGCATTTCACTTGATAATTGCTAGTGAGGCAACATGGAAAACAATTGTATAGCTAAAGAACTCTGGATATGATTTCCCAGTTCAAAATTTAGAAAGAATGAGAGAAAAAGCTGGCCAGACAATCAGCCAGTCAAAAAACTTGTCTTTGAAACTATTTATGGATGGATGAAGAATTTCCAGACTCTTGCATGTCATAGCAACCCCCCTCCCCGCATAAGCCAAATTCCATCCACCACTTCACTGATTTTGCCAGCAGTGAATTCACCTCACCCAAAAGTTGCATTTCCCCCTTGTGACTCCTGACAGATCCAATTTAGCTGGCACACATCCTTTGATTTAGGAAAGGCATGCGCTGAATGAAGCACATTTGTTCTTCTCCATAGAAAAATGAATAAGATCCGGAGAGAGGGGCTTCATCAATATCATAGCTCTTGACATCATTCCACCATCACGTCAGAGGAGAACTAGATTAGTTTTTGGTTGAATCCAATTTCCTCTCCTTGACTATGAGGAACTGCTTGTTTTTGTTGTTGTTGTTGCACTAACTAAGTTGAGATTTGATTTCCTGGGTGCACTTTCAGGATTTATAGGATTGCTGCTAGAAGGTGTCTTGTTTCTCCATGGAACTGAATATATACATACTGTAAATACATCAGATGTATTTTTGGAAGAATCATAGCTCAGTGGAAGAACACATGCTTTGAGTACAGAACCATGCAGAATGCATGCTTTGCATCTGAATTCAATCCCTACCATCTCCAGCTGAAGGAAATGTGAAAGTTCCCTATCAGGAATTGGATAGTAGTGCTGTCCAATTAGATCAGTACAGCCAATTAATTTCATACCTTAGTTTCTCATTCGTTTCTTCCATTAAACCTTTTCTATATGATTTCAAATCCAGGTAGAATAAATTTAGATTTTAGATGACTGCCCAAGATCACTGCTAAAGTCTAGAAGTGATGTTCCAGTTTTTTAAAAAAAACACCTTTTGCTGTTGCCCTGATGATGTCATTATCATTAATCAAAATCTCTCCTTCCCCTCCCCTTCAAATTTCTGTATTTAGTTAACAGTGTAATTAGAGGCAAGGTGGAAAACAGCACTGTCAAAGAACAGCCTGCATCAAGTGCTTTGTTATTCCCTTATGGTTTTGAATAGAAACTGGAGAGAACATTTTAATTAGCATGTTAGGGCCATTTCACACATTACAAAACAATAAACCCAGGTTTGCCATAGTGTTTACAGTCAATAGGAAATTGCCATTGACCTGATTTTCTGAGAATTCCTATAGATATGTGGGCATTTTCATATAATTATTTCTTGCATTTTTGGAAGTGTATACTGCATAATATGCAAAGACAGCCATAACATGCAATTCAGGACTGACTATAAAAACAGATTATTACGTACAACTGGAATTCTTGTTGGCTTAATTGCAAAACATATACAGTAAATGAAACAAAGGGAGAAAACACTATAAAAATGTAACAAGGAAGGGGGAGGCAGGTCTCAAGGTGATAATTATTTGTGTTCACATGTTACCCATGCCAGCATTTTGGAATAAAACCTATGGTAGGGGGGAAATTGTGATCCTACAGATGTTGTTGGATTAAGGAAGTCTAACACAGGTTGCATTCTTCATCCCTGATGACTTTTCACTGACTGGCAGCACCTTCCTTGCCTTCATTAAACTTAGTTTTCTCTCATACAGCCCTTTGCCCGCTGTTCTAGAACATCAACAGCTTCCTTAATTTCAGTCCCTGAGTTTAGATTTCTGTCTAAACCATATATTTGTTTAGGAAAGAGGTTTAATTCCCATTCACTCCCTGAAAAAGAAGGACTAAGCCTATTATGTCTCAGCACCTGGTTAGTCATGTCAGAGCTCAAAAGCAAAGGTTAATACTTGGATGGGAGATCATCAGAGAATTCCAGGGCTGTGGCTTAGACTAAGAATTCAGAAAAATTCCCAGAAAATGCCAATGGCAACCTATTTTGGTACGGCTGTCAAGCAAATTGCAGAATTGTGCCCACATAGTCATCACCAGATGAGATGAGCTGAACTCAAGGGCACTTTTATCTTAGACATAATGTACCCAGTTCTCAAGGTCAGAACCTATCTGTCTTGGGACAGTTGCTGTTCACCAGAACTATTAGAAATGGTAGTCATGCTCTTCGGTACTTTTTAAAAATCAAGTAAAGAACTAGGCAAAACATGTTGTTCCTGGAAAAAAGCATACAGCTCAGCATTTGTGCAGTTCAAAAGAAAGAATGGAAGAAAGACCCACAAGGGACTGCACCCTCCCCCGAGCACAAAACAATTTAATGAAGGACTAACAATACTCAGGAGCTATCAAACATTGACAGTAAGGAGGAAAGAACCGGATGGAGTGCCATGGAGGCGGCCATAGCTGATTGATGGAACAGCAAGTTGGGCAACTCTATACTGAAACATTTGGTTGCCGATCACATTTTTAATATGATTTAATTTTACTTTGATTAATCATGTGGAAAAGAACCCAGGGTCCTGGAGATTTTAACGAAGAGAAATGCTACTTAATAATACCTCTGCTTCTGAGAGGACAGTTGTTTTCCATAAACCTTTAACTGTAATTGTGCAGGCTAAAAACTTGCTAAATAGATAATAAAATTACATTTCAATACCTGGCATTGCTTGCCAAAATATCTCTATGATGCCATCTCCCACAAAGTCTAGCTTTTCTGCGACCTAGTGGCCACAACTCCCTTACTTCCAATACTTATATGCAACTAAACTTATAACTAAGCTAAAATAGCATATCAAATTGCATATCTTCCCATTTAACCCCATCTGCAGACTAATGGTGATATCATCATCATCAGGTGACTTTTGTGCCCCTTGTATTCTATTGCATTTGTCTCCTATTCTAAGTATGTGCACATGACTTCATCCTACTCATTCATATGCACCATCAAGAAACCAGGGACAGGGAGGGAGGGAAGAACTCAAGAGAATTAGAGATTCCATGTCCATCACTATGCACCTTTCAGCCCTCCTGCTGACTCCCTGGGTGACCTTGGTTAAATTGCAACCTTTCTGTCTTCCTTTATCCATCTAATATACATCTAACTCCTATGGCCCAATATTTGTTTAGCTTCTAGGGCTGTTATGAAGCTTAATTAATGTTTGCCAAAAGCTTTGAGATCAGATGATTGAAAGTGCTTATATAAAGCCAGTTTGGTCTAGTGGTTAAGACAATGGGCTAGAAACCAGGAGACTGAGAGTTCTAGTCCCGCCTTAGGCATGAAAGCCGGCTGGGTGACCTTGGGCCAGTCACTATCTCTCAGCCCAACTCACCTCACAGGGTGGTTGTTGTGAGGAAAATAGGAGGAGGAAGGAGCATTAGGTATGTTTGCTGCCTTGAGTTATTTATAAAAATAATAAAGGTGGAATAAAAATAAATAAATAAATAAATAAATAAATAAATAAATAAACAAAGTTCAAAATATGACAAAGACAGTGAAGGTGTTCTGGGGACGCAGTGGATGGACATTCTGGCTAAATGCCAGAAAGGTTAATTGGGGCTACCAAA
Source organism: Charina bottae (assembly GCA_023362775.1). Classification (NCBI taxonomy): domain Eukaryota; kingdom Metazoa; phylum Chordata; class Lepidosauria; order Squamata; family Charinaidae; genus Charina; species Charina bottae. Next base: position 109,592,255 of record JALMGJ010000001.1, read on the forward strand.
CAAGAGAAAATCATCTACCAGGCCTTAAGCATTGTGTTGTAAATAAAATCTGCTTTACATAGCTTGTATCCTCTGTGGACAAACTTATAGCACAAATAACAAGCAAAACATTTCAGAGTTTAAAGCAATAAAGTGCTGCTTCTTTTTTTTTTATGTATAACCTTTAGCAAAAAAGTTTCTGTTATATGTCAGGTATTTCTAATATTTCCATAAAAAGGTAAAGGTTCCCCCCGCACATTTGTGCAGTCGTGTCCGACTCTAGGGGCCGGTGCTCATCTCCGTTTCTTAGCCGAAGAGCCAGCGTTGTCCGAAGACGCTTCCACGGTCATGTGGCCGCATGACACGCGCGGAACGCTGTTACCTACCCACCGAAGTGGTACCTATTCATCTACTTGCATTTGCATGCTTTCGAATTGCTAGGTTGGCAAGAGCTGGAGCTAGTGCGGGAGCTCACTCCGCACACAGGGCTAGGGATTTGAACCTCCGAACTTGTGATCTTCTGATCAACAAGCCTGGCGTCTTACCCACTGAGCCACCACGCCCCTTCAATATTGCCATATTAAGCAGCAAAAAGAAAATTTAACTACAAAGGAATCCAGGTTTTACAAATCTTAAGTTATGTGTCTCCAAAACTTTCCACAATATTGTAATTGGTAGGATAAAATTAAGGGAGATCCACATATAAGCTGCCTTAAGCTCTCCAAAGACAGGGTATTTTATTTATTTATTTTCTATCCCTTTATTAATTTTATAAATAACTCAAGGTGGCTAACATACCTATTACTCCTTCCTTCTCCTATTTTCCCCACAACAACAACCCTGTGAGGTGAGTTGGGCTGAGAGTGTGTGACTGGCCCAAGGTCACCCAGCCGGCTTTCATGGCAAAGGTGGGACTAGAACTCACAGACTCCTGGTTTCTAGCCGTTGCCTTAACCACTAGACCAGGGGTGTCCAACCTTTTGGCTTCCCTGGGCCACATTGAGTGAAGAGGAATTGTCTTGGGCCACACATAAAATATATAATATAGTTAATATATATAAGTAATAAAACTTCATTAATTTAATTATGTATGTATGTATGTATCCAGCTCTTGCCAACCTAGCAATTCGAAAGCATGCAAATGCAAGTAGATGAATAGGTACCACTTCGGTGGGTAGGTAACAGCGTTCCGCGCGTGTCATGCGGCCACATGACCGTGGAAGTGTCTTCGGACAACGCTGGCTCTTTGGCTAACAAATGGAGATGAGCACCGGCCCCTAGAGTCGGACACGACTGCACAAATGTGCGGGGGGTACCTTTACCTTTACCTATGTATGTATGTATGTATGTATGTATGTATGTATGTATGTATTAATTAATTAATTAATTAATTAATTAATTAATTAAAAGCCTATTGTAAATTGTTAGGTAGGCAAATAAACAAAGCAAAGTTTAATAATCAAATAAGAGTGTAAAATGGGTGAACTTAGGGGCGCCCAACACTACATGCACAACTGCATTCTGGACCAGTTGTAACTTGTGAGTGGTTCTTAAGGGCAGCCCCATGTAGAGCACATTGCAGTAATCCAAATGAGTTGTAGCTAAAGCACCATCATCTGAGCAAAAAAGTATTGGGAGTAAATTTATATTTCACTGCAGCCATGGTAGATCTCAAAAAACTTCAGCTGCTCTCAGATAAATGTTTATTGTGTAATTGACCTTCTTCAACATCAGACCCATAGTATTGACATCATTGGGTCCCCTTGAAACTTCTTGATTTGGACTGCTAAAGATCCAGCAAAACCTGTTTTCCAGCACCAAACAAGATGTCAGGGACATAGAGGAGCTAAATTTGTCAAGTGCAATGTGGCTTAGTTCCCCACTTTTCTACTTCTGATATGCACTTTCTCCAGGAAGGAGACCTCCAGTGCTGTGTCTCACAAACCCCTCCTTTGGGAGGAGAGGGCTGGGCAGGCAGCCCCCCACCCTGGCTTCCCGGTGCAGATTTACAGGCTAAGCCTTGCCAGGCCTGCCAGGAAAAGAAAGCAGCCCACCTCGTGCTTCTTGCCCACTGCTGCAAACGCCTGATGGCTAGGAAAGTGGGTGCATGGTGCGTGTGTGCATGCACGCGCTCAGGGAGGCCAGGGAAAGCAGGCGCGGGGTGCGTTTGGTCGCAGGGAGGCTGTAGAAAGAGGGCGCGGGGTACATGCCTGTGTGCAATCGCTAGCTCACCCAAAGCTCACCCAAAGAGCTTCATGACCAAGCAAGAATGTGAATCCGAGTCTCATAACCAAACTACCTTATTTCCTCCCTTGACTCTCTCAAGCTATCTAAATACTTCTTGGGAAGCCCTTTGTGTTGGGGGTGCCTCTCATCTCACTGTGAGTTCTAGTCCCACCTTAGGCATGAAAGCTGGACGGGTGACTTTGGGCCACTCACTCTCTCTCAGCTCACAATGCCAGGCTTGGGTGACAAGCTGGTTGGTCAATTTCTGTCGCAACCAACAGATAAACATTCAGATGACCGGAAAAAGCAGACCCTGCACTTGCAGGAAAAATGTTAGGAAGAAAAAAAAAATTCAGTGCTGATATTCAAGCTTTGGCACAAACTGAATTGGATGATTTTCAGGCCTTTTTGGCTTTTGTTCTTATAAAGGTTATTTCAGCATGGCTGTTATTTTTGCTTTTTTTAAAAATATACATTTATATATTTTGTTCTTTTAAAATGCTTTGTTTTGGAAAAAAAGCTTGTTGACATTAACTGCTTCTTGAAATACTTACAAAACATTCTGAAGATAAAATAATTCCTTTTATTAAGTGACAGTGGAAGAGTAATATTTCCATCTTGTGAGAGAAATGAAGGTTTATCTGGTCTATAGTATTTAGAAGTAATAATATTAAAAATAGAATATTTCTAATAAATCTGATTTAAACAGTTCCCAATTTTTCACAATTGTGTGCTTAATAAAATTCTTAAAGGGAAAAATAATTCTGAAAATTATTTCACTTCTTCACCCTAGAAATGTATTCCACCTAACTTAAGTCACTTAAAATAACCTATTTCCTCATTAAAAGAAAAATAAAAAAATTGAATATTGCAGCAATATTTTAATGAAAAGTAAAATAGACCTGACATTTTCAGAACCAAATTTTGATGTCTAGGTACAAGGAAGCTAATCCAAATCCAAATCCTACATTGAAAAGAAGTACCAGCATAAAACAAAAATCATCAGTAAAAACAAAATATTTCAATATTATAGAAGCTCTGAAAGCCTCAACATCGCTGATATACTTGCATAATATCTAAACAAAGCCACTTCTGTTGAGGGCAGAATTCTTGGCAGTGACAGCAAAACACGACCTCTGTCACTTGTGAGGAACACTTTCCCAACTGTTTTTTTTTATTACTTCAGTATCAATTTCTTTATTGACAATTCGAACAGTGGACTGAATGTAGAAGCAACTTAAATTATCCAAAGATTCCAGGACGTGCATATTATGCTGGGCACCCACTAGATGGAACTTCACATTGGATCTTGATGCATGAAATGAAGGTGCCAAACTTTTCTAAGACACGTTTTCCCCCCAAACATAAGACAAAGTGGCAATGCAGAAATTCCAAACTGAAAAACCATTGGATTTGCCAAATATAGCGGCTATGTAGCCCCACAAGTCCACTCTCACATGTCCCAGTTTCAAGTTTTTAAGCCTCTATGGTTCTAGATTCCAAGCCTCCTATCAAATTTACAAGTGGGTAAGAATATCTTGAGAACCAGTTTGGTGTAGTGGTTAAGGCATCAGACTAGAAACCAGGAGGCCATATGTTCTAGTCCTGCCTTAGGCACAGAGCCAGCTGGGTGACCTTGGGCCAGTCAGTCTCTCTCAACCCAAGGAAGATGGCAGTGACTAACCACTTCTGAAATCTTATAGGCATATTTTTTTTATATAATAGCAGTCATGTTTTTATACGCAGACATTATATGTATGCATATAAAAGTGGCAGTCTGGAGTCATAATAGGTACAAGTGAGTTGCAGATATCTGAGCCAGTTTGGTCTAGTGCAGAGCTTTCCAAACTTTTCATGTTGGTGACACACTCTTACAGCAGGGCATCATTTCGCGACACACTCTTACAGCAGGGCACAAGGCAGGCACTAGGACCTGCGCGGAATCACAGCAGGTTTGGAGGCAGCAAGGCACAAGGCAGGCACTAGGACCCGCATGGAATCACAGCAGGTTTGGAGGCAGCAAGGCACAAGGCAGGCACTAGGACCTGCGCGGAATCACAGCAGGTTTGGAGGCAGCAAGGCACAAGGCAGGCACTAGGACCTGCGCGGAATCACAGCAGGTTTGGAGGCAGCAAGGCACAAGGCAGGCACTAGGACCTGCATGGAATCACAGCAGGTTTGGAGGCAGCAAGGCACAAGGCAGGCACTAGGACCTGCGCGGAATCACAGCAGGTTTGGAGGCAGCAAGGCACAAGACAGGCACTAGGACCTGTGCGGAATCCTGGCAGGGCTCGGAGGCAGCAGCAGCAGCAGCCACGACACACCCACACACTGCAGCCGACACACTAACGTGTCCGAACACAGTTTGGAAAGCTCTGGTCTAGTGGTTAAGGCAAGGGTCAGAAACTGCGGCTCGCGAGCCACATGCGGCTCTTTGGCCCCTTGAGTGTGGCTCTTGGGGAAAGCCGGCGGTCGCCTCTCCTGCTTCCGGCCATGGTTGACTACAGCAGCTCCGGCTCGGAGGCCAAGAGCGAGGCCGCCGCCGGCTGGGAGAGAAGCAGCGGGGACGCTTGGCAGGCCCCGGCGGGCAGCCGCGGTTCCTCCTCTCCCCGCATCAGGTGATCCAGCGGCGCTTCCCGGCGCCCGGCATGGGATGCTGGCAGGGCGCCGAGGGCCCCTCGGCTCGGGCTTCTCCAAAGAACGGGGAGACCGGGGACGAAGCCGCGGGCCTCTGGCTCACCGGTGCCTTCCGCTCTCCCGCGCCTGTCCTGCCGGCCGGAGGATGGAAGCTCTTTCTCCACCACTCCCGGTGGGGCGGCCGGGCCAGGTTCGCGGCTGAGCGCCGGGTGGCCGGCCTGAGGGGACGGGTTCGAGACAGCAACGGGGGCGCCCTGGCAGCGGTTACGCCCGAGGTCTTCGAGGTAAAGGTTGGCGGGGGATGGGGTGCCCACCCTAGTTTTTCTTCCTATTGCCGGGAAGAGGGGAAAGATGTCACTGGGGGAAAGACGGCAGAGGTCACCCCGTGAGAGAACCTGGCGGCCCTCGCCTGGGGCAGGTGCCGCTGGCTGCACCCCCTCCCTCCGGGAGCCCCCCGGCAGCGTGGCACTTACTGAGCCATCCGGAGTCCGAGCCCCCATTCTGGGGGTGCCGCCCTAGCCCTGGTGCGTTGAGCAAATTCAGCCAGCCGGGCATGGCGGCAGGCGTGGTGGCCCCCCAGTGCACACCATTGGTTCCTGTCCGCAAGCCCCGCCCCTTCCACGTGATTGGCCCCCGCCCGCAAACCCCACCCCCTTCCACACGATTGGCTCCCACCCTCAAACCCCGCCCCCTGGCCCTCAAGTGATATTATAAATTTTATAAATGTCAAAATGGCTCCTGGCATAAAAAAGTTTGCTGACCTCTGGGTTAAGGCAATGGGCTAGAAACCAGGAAACTGAGAGTTCTAGTCCCGCCTTCGGCATGAAAGCCGGCTGGGTGACCTTGGGCCAGTCACTCTTTCTCAGCTCAACCCACCTCACAGGGTTGTTGTTGTGGGGAAAATAGGAGGAGGAAGGAGTATTAGGTATGTTTCTCGCCTTGAGTTATTTATAAAAATAATAAAGGCGGGATAAAGGTTAAAAAAATATCTTGCTAAGAAAACTGCAGGGACTTGTCCAGGCAGTCACCAGGAGTCAACACTGATTTGAAGGCACCGGGGTGGGGGGTGGGGAAGCACATCTTGAAGTACCAATCAAAGAGAACATCTTGAAGTACACTGGTTTTTCAGTGTCTTACACAAAACTCTTTTTAGGACTGAGCTCTATTTTTGTTTTTGTTTTTTTGTTTTTAAAAGATCTCAAGCACTTCTACCAACTAGTTATGCCATCTATAACACTCAGATATCTGCAACTCACTTGTACCTATTATGACTCCAAACTGCCACTTTTATATGCATACATATAACGTCTGCATAAAAAAACATGACTATTATATAAAAACATTTTTGTTATAAATATGCATATAAAATGTGACTTTTATGTGCATGTTTAACTATTTTCTGGGGGATGTTCAATCTGGTGCCTGTCACGAACATAATACTGCTATTCATTAGACAAAACAAAATAGGTATCTCTAAACTTGCAGGAAAGTGGAATTTGAGGTCATCTAGTATTTGTCCTGCAGAGCAATCATAGTAAAAAAAAACTAGTGCTGTTGTGTTAGAATTTTTTCAGCCCACTGTTACTGCAAAAAAAGCTCTTCTTTGGGTAAAAACTCTTATTTAAAAGCGGCAATTTAATAGATGTTTTGCCTCCATAGACTAATTAATGCACAGCTTTTCAATTGGTTACTAAACAATTTTATTTGAATTTAGCTTCTTTGCACTTTGCTTTAGAGTTTATTTTGTTATATCTTTATTGAAACAATGATGGGAATTCTTAATGTGCTTAAAGCAAATTAAAATCAGTTCCCTGTAGTACTATAGATATGGTGAATATGAACATGGATAGAACAAGGAATATAGACTGCTTGCCATGATTCAACCCTCATCTAAATATGATCACCAAACATTGTGGAATTTAGTATCAACAATATGACATACCAAAACATCACTTAAAAGCCATTAAGGTTCTAAGTATCAACCAAAACAGATGGGATATCCAGCAATGGTTCATTGTGATATCTTTTTATAACAACACACAGACTCTGAAGTTTGATAGCAAAGTTAGCACTCTTTTGGTGATAATAGTGGCAGATGTTTGATGCTTATAGATTTTAAATACTGGTTTAACCTTCTCACATTGCATCTGTTTCCATCAACAAACTTGTAATACACTGATTCTGCTGAATAATGAACTAATGCTTTGAATATTAAAGCGAACAAAAATAATTATTAATAAAGTTGTGTTCTACTACATGCACACTTTTTAATTTGTTTGCCGAAACATGTCTTAGCAAATGACTAAATTAGCAATAAAGATGAATACTACACTTCAAGCTGATTCAGTTTTTATAACTGGGATGTGCAGAAGTCTCCAAATTTCTAGGTATATAGAAAGGTAATAAAAATACAAAATAAAATACACGGACATATCAAGGAATACATGAAACAGCTCTGAGCTTGGTACTTTCCCAATTAATAAAACTGGTTTCATTAGTCATTTAAAGATGGAGTCATATTCACAGAACACCAGGTTGTACTCAACAATTAAGATACCTTTGACCTTTATTCTGCTTATCCAATTTTCAGAGTGCCTTCTGATGCTACACAAACAGCTGCAGCCGTGGAAATTCTAAAATTCCTTGAAAATGTAACTTAGTTCTTTGAAACATGCCACTCTCTAACTAAAGATCAGAAGTTAATGCAACTCTAACTATTATGTTAATTTAAGCTGTTACTAAATTCTAACTGGATATTTAAATCATCATCAACAATTTAAGTCAAGACTGCTTTTTCAAGTTTGAAATAAAAGTGCCTGCATAACATTGAGACTTTTCAGTGGTTTTGTTTTAACCTCAAAGCTAGTGGATAATTAATATTAAGTGGTATATCTGTTTTGGTATGTCTTTGTTATCATTGTGTGTAGGTTTTAATCACTGAAATGAAAGAAACAGTGCCATCTCCTGGTTGAACTATTAACTTACATTTTTTTTCATAAGTACTGTATACATGCTGATCACTTCAACAACAAAAATAGAAATGTCATTAGCAGGTTCAAGCTTAAATTTGATACTCTTCTCCAAGTGAATTAAATCCCCATATTCCACCATTCCAGACGCAGGTCAACAATATGCAACATTAAGTAATGGGTATCGTATTTGGCCCTTTGAAAAATAAAAGCCAGTAAGTAACATTTCACTTTTTTTTAACAGATTCAGACTGGGTACATTAGTAATGGATGGTTCTAAAATCAGCTTCAGCAGTGTTGTATTCCCATCTAGGTTTCTTATTTAGGAAAAGACAATTAAGCTAATTTAACGATTTTGAAATACCATTATTTACACATTAAAAAGAAACCAAGCAACTGTGGGATTGTGCTGTTTTTTTATTGTTTTCCATGGAGAAATACATCATCTGTTTACAAAATAGCTCTTGAAAAATACAAGGAGTACAGATACTATAAAACAAAGCAACTCCAGTCATGAGACACCTACGTACATCATGCGAAAGCAACAGTCTGATCTCCAGGTTATGAAAACTAGAATTAAAAAGTCACTATACAGGAAAGATTCCAAGTTCCCAGCTTGGCAAAACTTGGGTGCAGATACATGAAACGTTTAATAAAATGAAGAAAAAAAGATGTCCTGATGTGTAAACAAAACAAGACTAAATTTGTGCCTGGCAAGTTCGATCTAAACTCCATAGCTACACAAAATGCACAGACAGCTTGTACACTTCAACTGATACCCTTCTCGTTTGGGCAGCAGGAGAAAGAGAAGGAGCAAGGAGGGCGTGGGGAAATTTAAGAGGGTGGAAGCTGGATCACAGGAGGCAGAAGAGGGCAAGGGTAAGAATTTTTTATACTAGACATCATAGACAAAATGGCAGAAAATAAAGATCTTGGTTACTGCGTGGTTGGGGAGATAGGGAATAAGCTACATTCTCTTGACTTTGGAAAATTAACTTATAGGGAAAAGGGAAAGAGCAATTAATTTTTCTTTAACATGGAAATGCACATGTAGAAGGATTGAGCACAATGCAGGGAAGGAAGTTATTAAACATGCTGATCAGAAAAATGGGAAGGGCAGTTTAACCGTCCCACTTAATTTTGTTGAAATCAAGGTTACATGTAGTTTGTTATTTCCATCTGATAATCACTGGCATTCCACACTTTCTGTTTAGTCATGAGAGATTTTCATTTTTAAACAAACTTGCTGCTAGTAATTTTATAGCTCTACAGAACAAAGCAAAAACAACTGGTTAAGGAGAGAGCTTTATCAGATCATTTAAGTGCCTGCTAGAAATGTGATTCTAAAAAAATTAAACATTCAGAAAGTAAAACTACTTTCAGATGAGCTATCTAAAAATAAAACTGTTAAAACCCTAGAGTAGGTAAGATCTGTCTTTATATTTAAAATATGAAATCTTTGTAATGCAGACAGGACTCCTCTGGAGTGTACAAAACTCTTATATTTAATGATGAAAAAGCCATCAAAACAGGGCTATGCTTCACAGGCACACTTTATTTACTCTGTTTCATTTCTGGGGGAAAGTGGCATCTATAGCTGTAGGCTACAGAGCTTAAAAGAAAAATTACCAGCATTTCACTGACAACATTAGTCCAATTTTGGGCATACAAACTGAAACATGAGTTAAATGCAAAAATTTCTTTTTCCTCTCCAAAAAATATGGTAATAGGAATGGGAAGGTAATAAGGAGGCGGCTTGATTAAACCGAAGGAAACAATTATTTGCTTTTTGATAGCTGATTTGTATGCACCATAAAATAATCCCCAAAATAAAAAATAGACCATTTCTTAATCATGCCCCATCAAATATTTTAAATGCATTTTTCCCAAACTTATAACCTCAAGATTTGACATTTTCTTATAAGGGTTCACTGCAGCCTAATGGTGACTGAGCTGGATATAGTGCATACTTTTACCTTCAGTATACAACATATCAAGCCATTTTCTAATTTGAAGGTCACAGATTTTGAAGAATTTATTTAATAAAAATAAAATCTATCAAGCTGAAGCACTAAAATTAGTCATATTCCAATAAAAAAGTACATAAAAGTGCATTTAAGGAATTCTTTTGCCAGTTTTAGCTGAATTTCTTTTCTTCCAAACAATGCATCAACACAAACCCAATCAGTACATCAAATATGGCTAGAAATAGTATTCCCATTCCTTCTTATAGGCAGTAATCCTTTAAAGAATTTAATGCAACTGTTGCTAACACATTAATAGTACTCCTGGCTCCACATACTAACCTGGACTTCCAGATCAAGTGATTATAGCCCAGCAAGGGAAGTGCACAAAATATACCTAAATCCATCTGTGTTCACATTCTTATCTTGCACCTTCTGTTCTCCTTTTCAGTATTAGAAGACAACAGGTTAAATTGGCAGATACTGTTTATGGACCCCTGAGGTTGGTTTTACCGATTCAATCTTAGTTTTATTGAATTTTTGATAACTGGAATAGGATTTGCAGGGAGAGCAGGGATATCTGAAAGATCGGTACTGGGCATTTTCTGGGCAGAGGAAAAAAGGAAGAAATATTAGATAAAATTTTGAACATACATTATTAAAAGGTTAAACCAGAGCTTTCCAAACCGTGTGGGGCGACACAAAAGTGTCGCCACACACAGCGTGGTGTGTCGCCACACCACCCGGAAGTGGCGGCGCGCACGTGCACGGCGGCAGTGGCGCGGCATCAGTGCTTCCGCGTTTTAGCGGAGGCTGCCGCCGCTGCCGTGCACGCACACGCCGCCGCACGCCCCCGCGCTGCCACCGTGCACGTGCGCACCACCGCACACCCCCTGCGCCGCCACCATGCACGTGCGCCCCCCCGCGCCGCCACCGCCACTGGTGTGTCGCCAGCGGCGGCACTTTGGAAAGCCCTGGGTTAAACATTAAACTTTGCATTTGTTGTAATTATTTCAAATCTTAATTTTTCCCCAATTTTACAGTAAGCTCTAGTTTATTTCAGAATGATGCCAATAAACTTAATAGGGATTTCCCAAAATTCACACAGATCAACAAACTCATGTTCCTCTGCTTCTTCTCTAATTGTTCTTTGGGTTATTCAATAACTCCCATTACAATCTGCCACTTTTCAGAAATATAATTTATCTACAGTTATGCCAAGAATGTATAAAGGTTGTAGAATCCACTACATGGAATTCACAATGAGGCGGCAGAAAGCAAACAACCCTATGTTAATCCACATATCAGCAATGCAGATCAAAGCTTTATACCTCAGCAGGTGGCAGCGGCTATCCTACCTTGGCTTACCTTGGAAATTAAGCAGGGTTGACTGTTGGCTAGACTGGAAAGTAATAGTAGTAGAAGCAGAAAGAGGAGGCAACACAACCATTTCTATTATGCTCCCAAGAAAACTGCAGAAATGCAGTTATTAGGAGTCAAATTGAAGTTGAAGGCACCTTATTTCTACAAAATGCAAAAATAGATTAATTCCAGTACCTGAGGAGCTTGTAGAGATACTGTGGTCTGAAGAGTTTCTTGCTGAGAGGCCGTATCTGATTCTGTATCAAAAAGTTCCTGAAAAGGAAGAAAAAAAAATGTGCCAGCACTTCTTAGTAGATCACTGTAATTCAATTATGAATTGTTTGGATTATTAACATTTTAATACAACAGAGTTTATACCTTTTATATGAAAGAAAAGACTCTGAGGTAGTTCAAATATATTTATTTTGTTGCACGTTCTAACATCTACTCTCATAACCCTGAAAAATGAATTCATAGGGTTGAATACAGTTTGCTCCACCAGTGGGGCCACTCCTTGAGTTCGATTCTGATAAAGTCCCTGGGAATGAGGGGGTATTTCACCAATCTCAGCTTCCCCTGGAGGATCTTTGACTGTCCTGAGCATATTTCAAAGGACACACTGGTTGCAAAAGAAGGGATGAATTAACTGGGGCTAAGGTGGTTATCAAGCCTCTGTTAGTTGTCTTCTGGTGTGCTGAATTTGTCTTTTTTTGGATGCACAGGTTTCTTTTTTCTTTTCATTTTATGGTTCCTACTTTTAAAATGTAAGCCACCCAGAGCTATCTGGGAGTCGGGAAGCCTTTAAATCCGATAAAATAAATCCAATAAAATGCATTTTCTCCTCTCCTGTTTTGGCAGCAGAAATGCTCTGCTGGACTAAAAGCCATCCACAAGTAGAAAGAGTTCTTTGCAGAAAGTAAGAACTGGATGCAAGCCACTGAGTTCCCCTTTGTAGCTTCTTTTTTCAGCGCTTCTGCCAAGTGAGGTATAACAGCTGCCTACTGGGGAGAGACATGTCTAAAGACTACGCTGTAGTCTTTTCAGCTGCAGCTGAAGAGCCTTTTATTTTCCTGGACCTTTTAAGACTAAATTTTATTTTAATTTTAAACCATTATAATTGTTTTGAGCTGTTGTTAATGTCATTTTACAGTGTGAGACTGTTTTTATTTTCTGCTATTGAGAACTTGTCATGATGCACAATCTATAATTGAATGTAAAATTGTGTTCCAATCATAGAACACTCCAGGAAACACCAGAAAATTCCCTGATCAAAACAAAGAACCTGGCACATCCCTGATTATCTACTCACTATTTTTACTTTACTATTCTTTTTAAATTATTAAGCCACCAACAAGTATTAGTCATTAAGAGCATATAGAATTTAAAAACAAATAGTAGGGAAACTGTGGACTTCCAGATGCTGTTGAAGTCCATCTCCCAGCAACACTAACGAGCGTAGCTAGTGGTCAGGGAGGATTGGTTTGATTCAAACTTTGGAGGCTGATTTCCTTATCTTTGTCAAGGCTGTCTTACTGAGAGGTACCTTATCTCTCAATACATGTTGAAGGGCAGGGAGCAAGTGGAGGAAAGAGTTATATGTCCTCATTGTTGATTCCCAATGATATGTGATTGGCCTCAGGGAAGGTGAATCTTTAAACAAGATGGACAATTTGATCCATCTGGCTTCTGTGTACTAGAATGTCTTCAATCAAAGAGTAGATTCACAAAACATATCCAATAGCTGAAGCCAAAAAGATACCTTTGTTTTAAGAATTGTAGGTATTCAATATACTACAGCTACTAAATGGTCTAAGAAAATTACCTTAGTTTCCATCTTATCATGATCACTCATATCAAGGCAACTAACATCTTCATTCATTTCATCCTGTAATAAAGCAGAATAATCCTAATGAAATAGGACAAGTGGCCAAGATACAAGAATAAAACTTCTGTCCAGAATTTAATCACAATTAAGTTTTATCTATAGATCTATTAAGAGCATAAAGATCTTTAGAACTTGAGCATAACAAATATGAACAAAAGGAAACTAGCCATAATGAATTTTTCACAAATGCTTCACCATAAAATTGTACAAGCATTCAATTGCAGCTATCATGGTTCAGCCTACTCAACTGATAACATAATTGCATAAACAGCTTATCATCTCTAGAATTTATTTCAGGCACAGCTATTTTGAGTTCTGACTCACCCATCTATAATGCACTGGTCTATTTCATAGGCCCAGCAGATACTATTTATTTTTTAAATATTCAATATGGATGTATTAATACCTGATGACCAAACAAGAAACTACTATGCAATTGTGGTAGGCAACTCTATATGAAACAAACAGCTGCAGTAGACCTTTTGGTTAGTACTGTGTGCTTTTGTTTGTTTGTTTGAGGGTTTTTTTCCCCATCTTGGACATTTTTGTGTTATTTTGAGAAAACATATTTTGAGAAAATGTTATTCTCAATTTTCAAATGTTATTTTCTCAAATGTTAAGCATCTATTTTCCTAAATGTTAAGCAGATACAAATTTCAGTTTAACATGTTGATAAATGCTTAGGCCAGGAATCTTTGGGTATCTAATAAATTTATTACAAACAAGCTCATAATTAAACTCATAATATTCCCTTCCCCTTGGGATCAAGTCATCATTCAAATACTCAGGAGAGTTAACATCAAAATTCTATGCATGGTCACTGAATTTAATATGCTTTACTCCTTCAATATGTACAGGGCTGCAATTTTAGTCAAGACCACAAGAGCCCATAAATAGGAAGACAGGTATCTTCAAAGACTAATTTATACCCCTGAATGTATCAAACTGTCAGACTCATTCTATTAAAAGCAGTGCTATAATGCATTATAACACATATAAAGATTTCAGTAGTTCAAGTTCAGTTCAGTTATAATATTAGAAGGCCTGCATACAATAGCCCTGCACAGACTATTTTTTCTTAGAATGTTCCGTTTAGCAGCTGTCCCCGGATATGTCCCAAGCATTATTTCTGAGGTTTAAAAATAATTTGAGGATTTGGCCCTCGACAGATGAATGCCTGCAGAAAAACTCTACCTACTTGGCATGACTTAAATTATTCCAAAAACCAAGAATAGGTGTCTTGTAGAAAGGACAATAAAATATGAATTCAAGTATAAATGTAAAATTTTATATCAATCGAAGAGAATATTTGTAGCTCAGGGTTGAACTGGGGAGTCTTTGGTGCTCTCTGAGCCTTGTTGTTTTCATGCAGACGTTTCATTGCCAGGCTAGGCAACATCTTCAGTGCGAAAAGGGAGTGGAACTTGCTGTCTGTTTATATATCCTGGCTTGTCCACAGGCAGGACAAGCCAGGATATATAAACAGACAGCAAGTTCCACTCCCTTTTCGCACTGAAGATGTTGCCTAGCCTGGCAATGAAACGTCTGCATGAAAACAACAAGGCTCAGAGAGCACCAAAGACTCCCCAAAATTTTATATATCATGTTTACTTTCTCTATATATTATCTTCCAAAATGTGTATTTGATAAATGAATTACACAAGACACCTGTTCTCACCAAAGGGAAAAAAAAGAACCAACCTCTATCATAACAAGATATATCTAGCCCAGCATTTTTTTTTTGCATAATGGTCAACCACATGCTTATTACAAGCCTAAACAAACACCACCAGTACAATAAATGAAGAGAGGCCCTTCAAATGGTCACTTACACCTGAATTAGAACTTTCACCATCTGGATTTTATTGCATTTTATATTTCTGTCTTTTATTGTATTAAAGGTTTTCCCCTGCACAGTCGGGTCCGACTCTAGGGGGCGGTCCTCATCTCCGTTTGTTAGCCGAAGAGCCAGCGTTGTCCGAAGACGCTTCCGTGGTCATGTGGCTGGCATGACGCGCGTGGAACGCTGTTACCATCCCACCGAAGTGGTACCTATTTATCTACTTGCATTTGCATGCTTTTGAATTGCTAGGTTGGCAAGAGCTGGGGCGAGTGCGGGAGCTCACTCCATCACGCAGTGCTTGGGTCTCGAACCGCTGACCTTCCAATCGACAAGCCTGGTGTCTTAACTCCATCACGCAGCGCTTGGGTCTCAAACCGCTGACCTTCCAATCGACAAGCCTGGTGTCTTAACTACTGAGCCATTGTGCCCTCCCTCCCTCCCTTATTTATTGTATTATTGTTAATTTATATTGAATTTAAAAAAAAAAATTATTGTAAACCGCCCAGGGTCCCTCCTGAACATATTCACTAGCAACTAATACTAAAATATATACTATCCCTGATTATGGAAATAAAATACAGAGATTGTAACAGCTAGTCATTAATAACTTTATTTTTAATTTCTAATCTACCTTTAAATGCTTCTTGAAAATATGTCAGGCGGAGTTAACAGTCTTACCTCCTTTATAATGAAAACATGCAATAAGCTATTAGTGTTCCATTTACTCTTTTATCATCTCTCCCTAGTTCAGGGATGGGTAATCTTTTGGTGATCAAAGACTGAGAGCAGCAAAATGAAGGGGTTTGGAAGGGGTTTTAGTACTTTTTAAGCATAATGTGACTATTTAATGGCTTATACCAGACCTGCACAACATGGGGCCCACCAAGCAGCCTTGTGGGGCTCGCCAGCGTTCTTTAAAATGTAATAAATTCACTGCTGCCTCCCTGAAAGACACACTTCCAAACATCTCAAAACCTCACCGCTGCCACCAGCTCTAACACTGCTGCCACTCCACTAACCATGGAATAGCTGACTGCACGCCAGGCATTCCTTTGCGGCCCACGAGGACTTTTAATATATCAATGTGGCCCTTTCCCTTCTACAAGTTGTGCAGGCCTGACTTACACTCTACCAGTCATGTATTTCCCACCTTAAAAGAATGGGAAACTGTGCTATTCATTTTAAGCATTCAGTCAAAGGGGCCTTCAAGAGCTAAATAAAAGTAGTTATGGAGCTCTACCCTATTTACTTTCCCATTTCTGATATCATTTTTTATCTTAATTCAATTATCAATATGCTCCTCAACATTCTCTGTAGTTTAGTTTACATGCATTTATTTTGTGCTAGTTTGGGCATAGCTGCCATTTGAATAATGAACTGGCCTGTTGGAGGAAGCCCATTAAAGTACTCTGTTCACAGCACAGAAGAGTCAATACCACAGGCAGCCCCTGACTAACTCTACCATTCCATTTCTGATAGGTTAGATGCCATGTTTTCACATGCACAAGAAGATGGCTATCATTTGAGCATGTGCAAACACAGCATAAGATTGAGGTCTTGTAAGTTTCATCTTGTATTACCCAAGGACCGTCTGTATTGTTCTGCTGCTCCCAACCAACCAGGAAATAGGAAATACCTCTTCAGTCTTTATTTTTTTAGGAGACTCTTCTTTATGGGGAGATGATGTCCGCTTCACACCTGCTACAGGGCTAGTTACTTTAGTTGCAGTGTTTCCTGAAGGTCTCTGTGGTTGGTTGACAAGACGGGTTGAAGAAACTACTCTAGAGATGGTAGGCTTTGGTGGTGGAGAGATGGCTGGCTGTGTGGCAGTTTGAGGAATGCTTTCACTTGAAGTACCTATTGAAACATAATTTAATGATTACAATGTAATCCAATTTTCAGTCTATAGGTTCCATGGGCTAAAAACAGAGTAAGGTTTGAGTTTTTTCTTCAAGCAAACCACATTCTGCACCAAGGGCAATTACATTTTATGACTCATATAATTTTGGTAAATTAAGCAAAACTGTATGATTTCTTGTTATTTTACATAATTTATTCTGCAGGGTTACTACTGAAAACTGTGTATCCTGTGTAGAGAACTAGTTAACATGATAGGGGAATTGCAAGCACCAAATCTATGACATTACCCAAGAGTGGCTCTGGTTTTTGTCCTAGACCAAAAAACTTGGATCACATCCATTAGCATTACAATGCTGAACAAGACTGAACAAGTGATTACAAAATAATGACTATATACTTTATTACAATAATGCTAAGGCAGGTCTGCATTATTGTCCACATACTTTGTATTGTGTATAGAAATATAGAAGGTACCAAGCCTATATTACGGCTGAAAAATGGCAGATATTTCCAAAGTATATTCTGAATTATCTCAAAGTATTCTTGGTATCTTCTGAATAAATTGAGTTCAGTTGGAGAAACATCAACATGTGCCTGAATGAGCATATGTGGACTCAGTGAGAAAGGGATGTGGGCATACATTTAAGTCCCACCTCCAGTGTTCCCTTATATGCAAATTCTACTTAGAATTAATCATGCAAGGAAAGTGCTGCAGGCTGGTTTGTATTCCTACCTCCTCCTTTCAATTTTAGCTTTCACTCAACTTTCAAATTTCAACTTTTACCAAAAGCCTTTACATGGCTAAAGTCAGTAACACCAAGTGACCAGCAAATAGATTGTTTGAAAAAGTTTTTGAATTACTAAAGGCAACTTTGCAGTTTCTATTTTGCTACTTAATCAGTATACTCTTTCAATGAATGAAAAGTTGCAAAAGATATATTAATCCTACACTGCAAATAAGTTGCTTTCGAATGGTAAATCACCAAGAGTCTAAACCTGAAAAATGGGTTTAATAATCTAGGAACAGATTTGATTTCT
Source organism: Charina bottae (assembly GCA_023362775.1). NCBI lineage: Eukaryota > Metazoa > Chordata > Lepidosauria > Squamata > Charinaidae > Charina > Charina bottae. Next base: position 109,610,018 of record JALMGJ010000001.1, read on the forward strand.
TACCCCCTGAGCTTTCACTGGAATTTATTTGTGGCACAGTGACTTCAGAAGCTTGTATGTTGGTCACAGATGCTGCTGTCACAGCTGGAGCAGGACTGCTTCTGCTAAAATATTTTTAAAAAGAGAACATTCTGATGAATTACAGTAAGTTGACACAACTGTGACTAGGCAAGGCATTACTACCAGGGCATGTTCCCCCTCTCTCCCCCACCTCAAGCTTTTGAGTTTACTACCTCAAAAGGTAAGGCAAAAGGCAAAAATGGGCCAGCTGAACTAGAACACATGACTGATGACTGCAATCAATTTGGTGGGTTTTGCATGTCTGAATTACAATATATGCAAGTTCAAGATATTATGCATCAATGTGGTCAAACTCCTTCATCAACAATTCTGCTCATAGGCCTAGAGAGTTATGTTGGACTCAGAGATTCTGAAAAAAGTCTCTCTCAGACCACTCCCATTGGCAGAAAAGAAGAGTGGAGGCATTGTATACACCCTTTACACCCTAACACTGTATCTCCTGTTATACCAGTTTTTTTTTAATCTTTGGGAAGATTTTTTTGGGGGGTAAACAGGGAGAGAAATTGCCAGAAAGAAGGAAGACAGGCAAAGATCCCTGGCTCCCCTTGGTCAACTGGCTGAAAATCTCCATGGGATCAAAAGCTTCCCATGGTGTCAGCATTTCGAAGGAGCCCAGGTCAAGAGACAGACGGCTGCTTTATTATACAGTATAAGGGTAGAATAACAGAATCTTGAAAATCTGTCCAAGTTATTCTCTGTCCCCTCTTATACTAACAAAAACCAAGGCAGGGTTATTTTGAGTTTCTCATGCTTGCTTCAACCTCTGTAATCACTTCTCCACATCCCTCCTTAATGGTTCTTTCATAACAAAGTCATTCCTTTAGAAATGGACACAGAAGAAACCCTTCTGAGTATTTGCTTGATCCAGCTGTTAAAAAAGATAGGCTCTCAATAAAAGCTAGAGCTTCCTACAAACATTTACTTGAATTTGTGTTACACTTATTAGATCGTTCTTGGGAGTCTATGCATTAGAAATCAAGGCAGAATAGTATAGTCTAAATTGTTATAATGTAAAAACCTTGTATTTAATTCTGTGTGAACCTTTTGTGAAAAGTTCAACTTCAATGACCTGAGCAGTACTTAAGAACTCACCCCCGACTCTTTATTTTAGCCCTCTGACATGTAGCATGGAACAAACAAGATGAATTATCTATTCTTGCTGGATAGATCTAATGAGAGCCTGTGTGGTATAATGTTAAGGTGCTGGACTAGGAGCAGGGAAACGCAGACTGTGTGGATTTGAATGGGGAGAAATAGGCTCAATCCTGCCAAGACCAAGCAGCTCTGGATATTAGGGCCCTCTTAATCTGGGGACATTCCATCTTTAGTCTTGGAAGGGGCCATACCTCATTTGAGACTGGTGTGCAGTCTGGGGATTGCCTTGGACTCACAAATCTTGGTCAAAGAGGAGGTGGCAGCAGTGGCCAAAAGGCCTTTGCACAGCTCCATCTTATGTGCCTGTTCCTGGATTGGGAAGCCCTTTAGACAATCACTCATGCCCTCATCACCTCACAATTGGGCTACTGCAACACGCCCTTGGAGACAATTTGGAAACTACAGGTGGTTCAAAATGCAACGCAGGCAGTGATGGACATGCCTTGGTATGCCCACGTGTCACTACAGCTCCATAACTGCACTGGTTGCCAGTGAGCTTCTGGGTGCAATTCAAGGTGTGGTTTATCACTTATAAAGCCCTTCACAGCATAGCACATGACATAGATTTCTGCCTGTCTATTAAATAATGCCATCTATCAAGATATATAACGTAACGTAACGTAACGTAAAGTAACACGTAACGTAACGTAACGCAACGCAACAGAACACAATCTTTGTAAACATCCAAGTCTGAAGGAAGAAATAAGGTAACTTGTACATTTTTAAGTGTTTAAAATCTGAAGCAAATTATATGTTTTATAAAGGTAAAAGATTCTCCTTGTAAATATTACAGTTGAATTATGGATACTAGTAATACTTAAGGTAAGTATTGGAGACAGATACCCCTGAGAGCTTCCAGAACTGTTCAACGGACTTGTCTTCATAGCACTGGTAGGAGAAGGCACAGAAGTGCTGTTATCACTATCCATAGATAAGTCTAGGCTGCTGTCATTCAGCGCCGTCAACCTAACTCCTTCTGTTGAATGCTGCAACCAAGAAGACAATGTATCAAAGAAGCAATTCAGAAGAAGTAAAAAAGACATATTGCCCCCAATTATACGGTAATACAAAAAACTAGGTAAGCACTACCATTTTATGGGCCTGTTCAAGTATTAACATATTATAGTTAGTTCAGGGCACCAGCAGGAGAAGTAAATTCTGATACAGAATGTACCATACTTAAGTGAAACACCTGCCTAACAAATTGCCATTCTTTCTGGACTTTCTGGACTATATGTACTATATATGCATACACTGCAAATATACTGCCTACAAAACAAACATGATACACACTGAATCATTTACTGTTTATTCACAATTGTGTTATGAGATATAAAAGTGATATAGAAAGTCCTAAATTTCTACAAGCGTTGCTTTTTGTAATTAACATGTGAATATTGCTAATGCTAGATTCCTGTATTATTTGTAGTTAGCCACTCAGAAACTGGAGTGGCTTTCAGGAAATAATTTCAGGAAATAATTTCAGGAAATAAAAACAAACAAATAATCAATTATTTCTGTGCAGCAGTTACCAAAGACCTATATATAGGTAGTCTTCGAGTTACGACTGCAATTGGGACCGGGATTGCCATCGCTAAGTGATGTGGTCGTAAAGCACGACTTCATGGGACCTCGTCGCTTAGTGACAACAATACAGGTAGTCCGTTTGTAGATGTGTGGGGCGTGGGTCGTTAAGCGGGAATCAGAGGGAGTCCCAGGTAAGGAGTGTGGGGGTGCCGCATGGGGGTGGGGGAGGACCTGGAAGGCCCGGTTCAGGCCGCATGTGACTTGCGGGAGGGGGGTGCCGCAGTACGGCACAAGCTCAGAAAGGCCAGGGAAAGAAGGCGCAGGGTGCGTGCGAGTGCAAGGAGGCTGGGGAAAGAGGCACAGGGTGCATGTGTACACAGGGAGGCTGGCGAAAGAGGGTGAGGGATGTATGCGAGCGCAAGGAGGCCGGGGAAAGAGGGCGTGGGGTGCGTGCAAACACAGGGAATCTGGGAAAGAGGGCACGGGGTGCGTGAGTGCAGGGAGGCCGGGGAAAGAGGGCAAGGGTGTATGCAAGCACAGGGAGGGAGGAAGGCATGGTGCATATGAGTGAAGAAAGGCTGGGGGGCGGGCTTACCTGAGCAACTTGCAACCTTCCCTGCTAGCTTCCCCATTGATTTTGCTGGTGGGAAGCCAGCAGGGAAGGTCACAAATGGTGATCACATGACCCCGGATGCTGCAACCAGTCGTAAGTGCGAGCTGGTTGCCAAGTGCCCAAATTTTGTTCATGTGACTGCAGGAGTGCTGCAACAGCTGGAAGTTCGAGGACTGGTTGTAAGTCCCTTTGTTCAGCGCCATTGTAACTTTGGGCCCTGAACGAATGGTCATATCTCGAGGACTATCTGCACCTTTCTTCTGTCTTTTCTCCTCCACTACCTGCCTCCTGCTTTAGTAAGAAAGGGTGCAATATCTAAGATAGTGATTTAGAGAAAACAAGATTGGGAGAACTCATTTTTCACAAATTTGTTAGATTTAATAACTGTAAGCCACATAACTAAGATAATGGAATCATCTTTAACAAACATTAAACTGTGGTCTATTGCCTTGGGGACAGGCATTTAATATTATTCCTATTAATCAATGCAAACTATTTAAAACACCAACAATTAAATTTGAACAAATACCACCCCAAACTAAAAGTTAAAGTTAAACCAGGAAACAAATATATGGGGTAAGTATAAATGGATTAGTTTCTTATGCATGCATAAGAACACTCCCTACTATGTACTCTTTTTGGGGAGGAGGGAAGCAGTATATACATAAAATTATTAATTTAATAACAAAAATAACAGAACACCAGAAAATGAATGAATGAATGAATATATATATATATATTCATATATATATGAATGAATGATCACAGTATCAGTTAACTTCAAATGTTACCTTTTTTGACTATACATTACCTTTTTCTTTTTCTGAAGGACATGACTAGGTAGCAGTTGATGAAGTTGTCTTTTCTTAACATGCATTGCAGCAATTTTCATATCCATTTCAAACATCTTGCTGTTTATTGCTTGCCTATAAACTATGTAATTAGAATAAAAATGAAGACATTTTAAGTTTTGGAAAGCTGACACTTGCCTTGAAATAAATTTGCATTTTGCAAATGCTGGTTTAAGCAGGAAAATCAGAAAATACAATATCATACTATCATAACTAAAACTTGGAATTTAATCCAGCTTGCCTATCCACAGAACAGAATGATTCCTTCTATCTGTGGAGAGAACTGGAATAGAGTGGAACCTCTCTTCATAGAGAAGAAGCAAGTGGTTCAAATATTATTTCTTTTTCCTTAGCTTCCAGCACCTACATGCTTCACATAGGGTCTCCATTTCTTTAAAACAACCATTCAGGGAAATAACGAGGAGGATGGAAGGAGGATGAGCCTATAAAAACTACCATCCTTCCCTCTTCTTGCAGCACTCATAGATTTAGGTAACTCTGGACACAAATGAAAGTAAACAATTTTTCAAAAAGCTACAATATATTTCTTCTTATGTGACACAGGAGAGAGTTATTATACCTACTATTTACCCAAAAGAAAGAGGGCATTGAGCTTAAATAGTAGATAAAAAGAATTATCAACACAGACAAAACCCACCTTGCTAACCTAAGTTTGCAAATTCTGCCGAATCCAATCTGAAAGATTCTTCCCTTTCACCCAATAAATGTGTGCATGTATATGTGTATGCGTATATGTATGTGTGTATATATACCTGTCAGGAGCCACACTCCAAAGAAATGGCAGGGCCAGGACAAAAAAATAAATTTATATTAATTGAATTGATAACTAAAAATTAATTGCCTTAAAGCAATGTAGCTATTTAAAAAATAATTGATCTCCATTTACATATATTAAAGTCATCTCTCACACAAATCGTTCTTCCTCCTTCTAGCAGAAAACAGCAAAAAAGAAAAACAGGACAGAAATGTGGTAAGATGGATAACCACACTGGGGAGTGAGGTAAAAGGGGAATCAAAAATGAGATGAGAGAAAGAGGCACCTGGACAGGGAAGGAAAGAAAAGGCTGGGCTGTTTAGTTGTTACATGCAGAGCTAAATTCACCTGGCAAACAGCCTCATCAAGCATTGTTCAGTTTGCCATTTACATCAAATGTTCAAAAAACTCAAAGTTCTGTGGCACCTTTTGACTAACAAATTTTATTAAAAGACCTAGCACCTCACCATCAGTTGTTCAGAGTTGCTAGATTGATGCAGGATTTATTTGGGATGGGGGGGATGGAGGGGAATATAAATATAAATAATATAAATAATTGGCATGTTATGGAAACTACAGCATAACAGAGTATGATCGGCTGTGCTGTCAGAATTACTGAAAATACTGGTCAGAAGACTATACTATTTATATTTAAAACTTGGGGAGGGGGCAGAATTATTAGTATGAAGGCCAATATTTTGCTAACAGTTGCCAGTAACCCCAAAGTACATTTCTATAATCCAAAGCAAAACCAGTTACCCAACTAGCATAGCTTGCGGAAGGGTTGGAACAGAACAATTTCAATAAGTCAAACTTACCAGTATCAGTAAAAGACTGAATGTCAAATGTAAGATCAACACTCAGATTTTCAGAATTCTCAGTTTTCTTAAACACTAACCCAATCACCCACATTGTACGAAACTCTTCCCTGGGAAAAAAAATCACAAAGGACAATAGGAACAATCCTAAAATACAACTTCTGGTAAATAACTATTTCTAACATCAGCCATGGAAACATTTGTGTAAAATGTTATAAAATATCCAATAGAGTCATGACAACTGAGTGATTTTAGAATTATATAAAGATCTTGGAATTCTCATAAACTAAGCCTATTGCTCAGTCCCAAGAGGCCAAAACAGCCAGAGATTCTATTCCATGGGCTATTCCAGGTATAGCAACTGGGAATTGATAATTGCTTCTCTGCTTAAAAACAAAACATTAACATTTTCTAACAATGTAAAGGATAACAAATGGATAAATCTTCCTAAAATAACTATTGAAATTGTGTTGCATAGGGTAAACTTAATGAAAGTTATCATTTTCCATAATCCCATTAGAAATTGTTTTGTTTATATCTTATTTACTGAGTAGCAGTTTGCCCCTAGAGGTGCATTTCTATGTACAGAAGACTTTGTACAAGAGCCTTGTATGGGTAAAAAACTAGTAAATGTCCATTTGTACAAGGTCTCACAGAGTATCCTCAAGATGCATGACAATGCAAGGCAAAATCTTACATAGGATTTTGTACACATCACCATACAATATCTTCTGCTATCTCTCTTATGCAAGTGTTCATGGAACAAAGAGGACAATTGCTAGAATGTTTTCTGCAAGTACACCTCCAGATCCAACTTCAGCTTTTGTAGTACAATGGTACTTTAAATATTAACCGCACTTGCATATATTATCCCAATTTTAACTGTTTATTTTCAGTTTTTCTACTGCCCCGCATTTCCTGTGGAGAACAAGGAACTGTTTTTCCCCCCAAAATGATGACCTAAATTAAACTGTTAACCTTCTGACAATGTTAATAGGAAAAAATGCCCGTTTTCTTTTTAGTAACATTTCTTCCAGTAGTTTTATTAAGATTTAAGTGCCTTACTTGTCAGGATTTTCTTTGGGTGCTGGGAATGACTGGGGATTTACATGAGCCAGTGTAATGAATTCATTCTTCTCCAAGCTTCCAACCAAAATACGTATTTTTGACTCTACTAAGCCAACCCTAAAAGAAAACAAGCAATATTGAATAATACACGTAATAGCTATTCATCTGGAATAAGTTAAAAACATAATTGCTTGTGAATGAAATTTCACAGAATATTTCTGCCAATGTAAATGTCTGCTCCCCCTCCCACACTATTTCTCAGGAAGACTGCAGAACCTTCCACAACAGCATGGATGACAAGACAGAGTTGTGGAAGATAAGCAAAAATAGTCTTCTTCACTTTCGCTAGCAAGAGATTCCCGTGGATGAAAGAGCATTTATCTAGATCACAAACTCATAATTTTTAGAAAATGCGGATGTTAGTTTTATGGCATCTAATTTGTCAAGCTAACCTCCCTATCATGTTAAAGATTTAGATTTCCCCAACCACAGGAAAAGTAAGGATTCTGGGCTCTTTCATCCATGGGAATCACTTGCTGAATATCTTAATTCTACATTGGAAAAATTTGTTATTGCAAAGACCTGGCTGTTCCAGGAAGCTTTTGGGAACTGATGGCACGGTGGGTCCCTTTCCCAGAAGTAGGTAATCTCTGCTGCTAGGGCTGTTGTCCTCAGTGTGTTAATGGCTAGGAAGTTGGCTGTTTGGAATTTTTAATTTAATTTTAATTCTTTTTATTTTATTTTTGTATCATTTGTAAGACGCTCATAGCTTTTTTAGAACTGAGTAGCATTCAAATTTTAGGAAGTAAATGAATAAAATAATCAAAGAAGAAAAGTTATGCATACTTATTGAGGAATTATTGTTTTCTGGGAATTCACCTCAATTTGAGTGTGACTTAACTTGTAGTCAGGTAATCAAACATATTAATTATTTGCTTAAGAAGTTATCAAACTCTAATTAAGACATTATCTGATTATTCTAGTCTTCTAAAGTTTAAGAGCCCTATCAAATAGAGACAAAAATAAGTTGACAAGAATAAGTTATCTGAAGCTTGGCATTCAGACAAATCAGCCATCAACAGACACATAGAGATAAACCACATTTACACACCATTCAAAAGAGACAATAAAAGAGCTAAGAAGGAAACAAAAAGATCAGAACACATCCTCTCCAGCAGCCTACATCCAGATAAACAGGGATCTACATCCCTGTTTATCTGGATCTACATCCAGATAAACACCAGACAAACAGTCAAGCAGAAAACAATACCCTAATCAAGGAACTACCAAGGAGAAAACCACACCCTGACCAACACTGGCAGGGCAAGCTACTGTATATAAACAGGGAGCAAACCTCACATTCACTCACACTGATGATGTTACCTAGTTGGGTAATGAAATGTCTATAAGCAAAGAACCAAGCTCAGAGCGCATCAAGGACCCTGCAAGAATAAGTATCATGCTCTGGCTTTACATGATTCTTTCCTCATTTTTTTTGGTTGTAAGCCTTTTCCATTAACAGTTTTAACTAAGCAAATTTGCTCAGCTGGTAACCTGAATAAAGTGGGGAAATGATTTAAAAGTCATATAATCTCACCTGCTGTACTTTTAGTTTTGAATCCTATTAATGCCGATCAGTAAAGACAGAAGTAAAGATAGTTAGCAAATGATCCTTCAGAATGACTTGCCCAGTTTTGCATAACCACATTTTTAGAATATGTGCTTATCAGCTGAGCAATAAGGAATTTTATTGTTTCTGAACCTTTATTGTTCATTCACTCCCCAATAGGAGGGAAAAGTTAACAGTCACACCAGTGATAACCATGGCATCTATAGCATACTCATTTGCAGATTTCTGCTTAGACCACAGATTATCTATCCATAAGCAGAGAAGAGGGATGACATTGAAATGCTAAAAGATGGGAGATATGGGGAATTTGACTCACCATTCTAGTCGTTGTTTTTCTGTTGGTGCACTTGCTAGAAGTACAATATAATGCCTTTGAAAATAAAAAACAATATAATATACTATTTCCTTTTTGAAAATTTGGTTTGTACCCTATTTTTCACACTTACTGTATCTTCATATATTAAGATTAACATTGTTTCCAGTTAATTGAATATTTGTTGTAACTCTTTTATGCACAGACCTTATAGTGGTTAATTTTATCTGTCAGAACAATATTAAAAAAATCAGTAGGTCTGGCAAAAACAGGCTTGTCAGTCCTACAAGTGAGATGAAATGAGGTTCAAATTATGTACTGAAAAACTCTTACTACACAGCTTTCCAAACTGTGTGTCGCGACACTTTAGTGTGTCGCAACACAGAGTCTGGTGTGTCACCACACAACCCGGAAGTGGCAGCGGGGGTGTGCACGGCAGCGGCAGCGCACCATCAGCGCTTCCGCATTTTAGCGGAGGCCGCCGCCGCCGTGCATGCCCCCGCCCCTGCGCCCCCCGCCCCCGTGCACGCCCCTGCCCCGCCGCTGGTATGTCGCCAACGGCGGCACTTTGGGAAGCACTGCTCTACTAGAACCAAGAAATGTACATTGATCTTTAGTTGAAAACGGTTGTTAATATTTTGGTAGTGCATTATTCTGAAACTGACTTCTAAAACTGAGCCATCTCCCCACATACATACTGATAACATAGAATATATTCAAGGTAATTCTGAAACATTTTAAGTTTATGAGCTCAGCAAACCATTTTCCCCTCTACGAAAACACTGCTAAATATAACGGCCTCAATCCAGAACTCACTATATGCTTTGATGTATATGCTGAACTGCTTCAATAAAGAAAAACAACAACTGTGTCAAAAAAAGTTCACAGTGATCTGCCTCTATTGAAGTGAATTGTTTTGTGGGCATCTGAATTCTGCCTGTCTGTTGGAACTTCTGTGATGGAATGTAATTGCACAACATACTATAAGTTAACCATCTCTTGATGTGTGTATCTAAAGTGTGAGAGCACACACACATAGCACACAAACGGAAATTTGATTAGGATCACTACAGGTACAAAAATTTAACAAGAAATGCAAGTCGCAGCATTTCTGACATTCAGAACAGTCTTAAAAAATTGCAGTGAGTGATATGGGGAATGAACAAGGTAGAGTGGTGTAACCTGCTTACCTAACTGTCCCCTCCAAACTCTGCTGTTTATTATTGCTGCTAGGCAAAATAAAACTGGAACCAAAATTTTCTCTTGATGGCCGGCAAATAATATTAAAGTGGACTTTCCCAAACAAATGTTGGAATTTGTTCAAATTTCTTTTCTAGCAAAATTTATAAACTCATTCGTAAAGCCAGCAGAGGTTCAAGCATGTCTTAATTTACAGATGTTTAGTATTAATAGTTTTACAATTCATACAAATTTTAGGATAGTCTCTGATTTGTTTTCACTTATTAGCAGTAAACTGAGCATAATCCAACCTATTTCAAATGAACTGAAAGTCAACATCTTTTAACAATCAATAGTATCCATAAACTTGTGCTTTTTTCAGGATTTTTTTCTTAGCATGAGATAATTTGCATCTGAGGGACAAAGGGTATTTTCTGATGAATTCTGTTTTAATTAATTACTTTGTTATAAAGTATAGTTAAGTTCTGAGTTTTTGTGGCAGAATGCAGAAAACAAAATATTGCATCATTGCACCATTAAATACTAATCACTTAATCTGTAGTTATTAAACTTGCACCTATCAGTATCTGGAATTGGATCTTTTAAAGTACTCTGGTAAGGATATTACTGTGAGAAGACATACTGTACAGTAAATTCCATATGCAGAAAGCACCTCAACCAAAATAATTTGTGATTCTAGTAATAGCATCTTTGTAACTATATAAGCATTTTAGGCCTGGGGAATTCAACATTTATCAAAACATTCTTAAGAACCTACAAAGTAAGTACTCAAATCTAGTTTTCTTACACAGAGCTATTCAAAAAAGACAGTATGTTTTATTAATGATTTGGGTTAAGTCAATTGAAGAATTTTTCTTCCAAAGTAGAATTATTATTCATTCTTTAGTTGGGGAGCAGGGAGGGGTTACTGTAGCACTGGGTGTTGACAAGCTCCTAGATGTGCTTAAAGGAGCTCTCTGAATTGGCAACAGCGCTCTCAAAGCTGTTAAGAATCAGAAACAATCTACAGAATTCTATGCAATATACAGAATTTTGTAGAATTCTATGAAATAACCTTTTTCTCTTTCTTTTCTTCATCTCATACTTAATTTACATCTAGCTCATTAACTTCCCATTTCCAGCCAGAAATCAGACTGATCTGGAAGTTGTTTTCAATTTCCAATGCCTAATCGTAGTAAGAGACATATATCCTCAAATTTGGTTTTACAAATAAATTAATATTAATAATGCATACATTCTAATTGTTCATAAATCATATGAAGGAAAAATGAAAAATACAGTATTTATAAAGTATTTATAAATAATAAAGAATTTATATATAGTAATATTTTTTCCAACCCACTTTCACATACACCTAGGAAGGTTACCTTATTAAATTAATAGACCTTACGACAACCAATGATATTTCATACAGTATTGTTTTTGCAAATGTCCATATTATGTTTTTGCAAAGTAAATAAAGTAATCAGAACTCACTTATCTTTTAATAATTAATTAATTTTTGCAATATTTTCTTTAATAGTAAAAACTTATGGCAACATAGTACATAAAAAGGAAATTATGTGAAATGAGATGTTGATGTTGTTGCAACATGTAGAAGGATTAAATGATAAAAGCTTACATAAGAAAAATTTTGAACATCCCTTCTATTATGGCAAAATGAGCTGTTGTTAGAAACATTTTCAGTCCTAATGAAATTACTAAATATAGGAGAGAAAATACATTGCTTCTATCCTGACACAAAGAGGAATAACCACCCCAAATTTGTTTATTTATTTATTTGTCAAATTTTGCCACCGCCCATCTTCCCCCCCAAGGGGGGACTCTGGGCGGTTTACAATAAAAATAAAACATTAAGATATGGTCATACATAAATAAATATTGGATACAAATATAAATAAAAAGTAGAAGAGATAAAATAAAATCCAGATGGTGACGACAGTTTTAATATCTAAGGCTATCTTAAGGCGCCAGCCATCCCCAGGAGTGGCTGCTTCCCCTCCTGCCCCAAGTGAGCTGGCAAAACCAGGTCTTCGGTTGTTTTCGGAAGACCACAAGAGATGGGCCCTGCCGTATCTCTGGGGGAAGGATATTCCAGAGGGCAGGAGCTGCTGCAGAGAGTTTAGTATTCTACAGTTTGTATTGCAAGAATTAGAACAAACAAAACACGGACACATTATCATGGTGGCCAGTCTTCTTTTAATGGGGGGGGGGGCTGCATTGATTTAAGACATAGGCACCCAACACAAAAAAATATTTAGTTTTCTGCTGGGAATGGGCATCTGTAACTGTAATAGAGGGTACATAAAAATATTTTTAAAAATTAGCTATGTTACATTTTTTGTACAAAAATACAAGCTATTTCCCATTGTACTACTACTTCAATTACTAATAACTTAAAGTATTTGGGAAGCCCCAAGAAATCCTCCAGAAAACAGCAAGAAAACTATTGAAGCCATTAGCTAATAAATGATTAGAGGTCACATATATCTTATTTCATATTCAGTTGAGATGATAAAAGCAACCCACCACTCCTATCAGGTTAAATTTAACCAATACTGTGGTGATCAAATCAACATTTACCCATTACAGCAATGCTAGTCAATTTGGTTGAAATCATAGCAGTAAGTGTAAGAATGTTAGAGATTAATATACTTAGAAAGCATATTTCATGCTATAAAATACATACTTGTATTTTTGAAAGAAGTTTGGAGCTTCAAAAAGTTTGGACCACTCTGCCTTACTCAGCAAAATTTCATCTGTGATAGCAAGACCTGAATTACAAAAACACATTTTCAGCCTTTTATACATTGTTTCTGTTTGAACAATAATTTGCAAATTACAAGGGCTAAGAGTATTATTACAGCTACTCAATTCAATGCCTCCATTATGAAGAGGGTTTTTTTTCCAGTTTACTAATAATTTAAATTTATCAATGATGTATCAGAACTCTGTACTAACAAGCACATTCTACTGAGTTTGCTGTGTAACATTTCAACAAAGACTCCTTTCTTTGCTTTGTCACTCAAGCTTTCAAAAATCAGAAAAGCTGGGGATCAAACCTGGTACCTTACAACTACTGTTTTCATGCCATTAAGCGAAGTAGGAGCTATGTATGATCTGGTATTTAGACACCAAATTGTACAGTGGCTAAAATAATTAACTCAAAGGATAATTTGCTGATATTAAATCTTTATCAACTTTTTTCCACTTCACAGTTGAAAAGGTTTACTCTACTGTTCTCAGTATATATGTTGCAGTATATAATTACTACTACATTTGAAAATATACCAGCTATCAGCAGGAGCCCCTGGAATATTTTGGAAAGCGAGGACTGGATAAAAAGCCATGCCCAATTACTTTCCATTTAATTGGGAAATGCTCTTCCTAAGTTTTAGTATTTGGGAAATTCAGGAGTTCACAACTTACTACTAGATATTCATTAACTGGTTGGCTCCCAGTTATCCATTTACAGCACACATGATATAGGGCAGATTTTAACACTATCAGGAATAGATATTCAGAATTACTTACCTTGCTTAAATTCTTCAACCATGACCATACGTGTAGAAACAGACACATTGTAGGTAGAGTTCTGCTGGGGATATGCTGGTGTAATTATAGGCATAAGATGGTACCTATCACTGGGATTTACCTATACATAACAACAGCCAATCAGTTTTCTTCAATCACATTCAAATTAAAAAATTTGGATCTGTCCATTGAAAAAAACTTCAAAATGATTATTTTGGTAAGAACTAATAACTGTGAATCATATTAAATAATTAAGCAATTTCAAGCGCAGAAAATGGCAAATGAAATTTATTTTGCTTTTAGCAATTGAAAGAAAACTGCTATTTTCTTATGATCATAAAACTGAAGCAATACCTCAATAATACTGAGGAATGTTGAATTACCTGGTAGTAATCCAGGCAGTACAATAATATTGGTAATCCTGGTAGTACATTACTACCTGGGACTGCTTTGTAATATGTGGTCCAAATTTTATTCTAGTTTAATTAAGGAAAAGGCCAATTTTATTTTTAAAAAACCACAAACAAACAAAAAGACTAAGCACCCACAGGATCATATGTGTTTAACGTATCTTTTATTTAGAACAGTGTGTTTGATGAAGGAATAGCAAATGCATTTCAGTATTTTTAAAGCTGCTTTTTTAGACTTGAAACCCTATCATTTCCTTACATTGTTTTATTTATCTATTAGAGTACATACTGCTAATATGCCAAAAGGTAACAAGGCAATAGGAATGGTAAGCATAACATTACATTTAATGAGGGCTTTTATTGAACTATTTACTGTAAACAAAAACTGTACAGTCTTCACATACACCCATTTTGCTTGTTTTGGTGAACCAAACGAGCTCCGATTCCATGTACTCTGCAGCCACAGGTCTTATATCCAGCTGGGGTTTCAGCAAGCCCAAAATTCAAATGAGATAGCCACATACAATTGGGAGGAAAACACCCTATTCTTTTTAACCTCTTTTGTAAGCCATATAGAAACCCAATAAATTGTCCACGTGTACATCAGCCTATAGTACTGCTGAACTAAGGGGATGTGGAGCTGGTCAGCGCTGGATAAAAGATCACTGGGAGTCCCATGAAAGTCACTCTGAGTTTTCTAATGGAATAATTGAGAAGTAGAAGAAAACCATGCTCACAGCCATCCACAGAAAAACGGTACTGTAAGCAACTGCCCATAAGCAGGCATGTGTGACATATGTGTACAGTACTTGGCCCCCCTTAGAACGATTATTTCTAGTAATGCTATGGATCATTAACACTTAAATCTCAAATTGTATGGTGAATGAACTGATGTAACTTCAAACCTAAAGCACAGTCACATTTTAAGGCTCATCACTGGTGAGTTTTTACCAACTGATGACACAGACTTTATAGCAGACTTGAAGTGTAATCCAGGACAAAAAGTAATCATAATCTATATGTTATAAAGAACAAAAAGTTCTGAAAAACTACTTAATGTTTGAATTTGTAAGGAATAAGTTCTCAGGGGCTTCATCAATTTGTTTTACTTTACAGTTTGAACTTATATGGGGAAAAAATAATACACTAACCCTTGGGTCCCATACAGGCAAATTAAGATTGCATTCTTCTGGCTGTTTCAATAGCACTGGATTTGGCCATTCCCTGTTTAGAGAGATTGTAGCACTGAGTAAGAAAAGCACTTATTAAAAAGCAAACAAGCATGTTTGAATGTGATCCTTTATTTTATACACCAGATACAGTATTAGCTGAAGCTTTTTTTCAAAAGAAATCTCTCTACTTTTATTTCTTTATTCAGGAATGTTCTTTCCTTAATTAAAATATATATATATCAAACCATCAAGTCAGGAAATGCTATTTTAAATATACCACTCCCCCCTAATTAATCTTCACATTTAAAGGACTTCTGCGGGGGTATAGTTATTCTATAACTGTTTATGGAGAAAATTATTTTAACATTTATAATCCATTTCTCATGCCTGAATGGGTAAGAATTGCCATCAGCAAAGAATATGAATGGTATGAACACTCTACATTACTTGACAAATGAATGCAGCATTTGTCCCTGTTAGATGTATCCTCACAGAAGAGCGCCTTGATCTTTTCAAAGCCAATTTAATATGTAAATTGTCCAATATATTATGAATTATGTTTTAATGAGTTAACTAGCTTTAATAATTCTATTATTCTGCCCAGTCAAAAGGTGTTTCTTCTAAGAAACAAATTTTAATGCAAATTTGAAAAGCCACATAGCTATAAACTTCATGCACACCATTCCATCCATCTTATACTTTGTAAATATGTGGGGCAATTTAAACCACTTGGTATTCATAAAGCCCCCTGCATAAGGTAATGGTGCATATGTGTAAAGTACCACAACGTTTTATGTTTAATTCTCTGACCAATACAGGTATTTTTTGTCATTCCAGCTCAACCAATATTAGAAAAATTAAATCTTCAAAGGCTCCAACATTAAGAATGACCATGAAGACAGTGATTATGTTTTTTACCATAGAGCATACTTTTAATGAAAAAATAATGAAATTGTCCCCTACTGGTACGTGGAATTATTTCAAGCTCACCCACCTGCAAATGGTCTTTGAGGGGAAGGCTTTAAAAAGCATTTAGACCACCATCAAGCATCTCAATTATTCCATGAAATATGTAGCATGGAAATTACATCATGCATGGGCAGGCAATCATTGTGGACGACCTACCCCCCTTTAAGGGTCTCTATACCACTCCATCAAACCACTCAGACTACATATGTTTTGTGTACCCCCTAGCCAGTTAAAATCAAAATGGGTATATTATAAACCAAGAGCTCCTAGGCCCAGAAAGGCCACATTCGGTTTAGTTTAAATGTCTCATACAATGTAAGTAAAAGCTCTATACTGAGAGCTATAAAATAAAGTTTAGCAATTGTACATCCCTGCCACAGTGTCTTGTAATCTCTTGGGAAGATAAATGCTCTTTTAAGTGAAATTCTTAACCTGACACCATCTGAACAAATGCCATAGAAACACCACTAAAATTCAGGGTCTATAATAATTTTTATTTTAGTGTAATCTAAAGAGACATACCATTTAGAAAATACCAAGAAAAATTTATGTACAAGAGTTGATGCTATTGCATTTGGATAAAGCTGGCAAGTTCTTGCTACTAGCATAGCCCAGGAAACTCCACCAAGGAAACCTAGTATATTGGAATAGATGTTGTGCCCTGTTGTTGTAGAGGGGAAAAGAGACAGATAAGTTTAGTTACTTTCATTCAATAGCAAAGTATCTTTTTTTAAATCCAGTTTTGTAAAACTCCACTTACGTTTGGCCCACAGTTTGATAGCTCTCAGTGTTAACCTGAAATTGTCAATGTTTGGTACTAGATGGAGAATTTCATCAGTTACTCTGCAACCTAAAACACAGAAACAGTATTTCATCATTAATCAAAAGACAACGCTCAATTCTGATATTTGGCTGTGATGTTTTATATTAGTAATATAATGCATATATGGACAAAATAATACACACATTGATACTCAATCTCAAGTGTTAAATTCTTATTTTCAGATGGAAACCATTAAACACAAGCCCAAATAACTTTGGTTATTGGACAGGCAAAAATTATAATAAATAAAGCCTAAATAAAAGCATCAGCCATAATGCACAGAGATGCAGCAGTTAGGGCAAGAAGCTTACTGATTTCCCAGAAGTTATTTCCCCAAAATGTACTAACTTTTCACAGACAAGACAAATGTGCACTATATGCAAGCTAACTAATAAGCCAACATTCCAGTAGAGAGTTGCTACTCTTCATACGATTATTTACCACTTTTACACCAAGTCATGTCATCTATAACATTATTTTCAATTTGCCACCAATTACTTAGTTCAGGGGTCGGCAAACTTTTTATGCCGGGAGCCATTTTGACATGGTCGTGCACATTTTGAAATGCTCGAGAGCCAGGGGGCGGGGTTTGCGGGCGGGGGCCAATCGCGTGGAAGGGGGCGGGGTTTGCGGGCGGGGGCCAATTGCATGGAAGGGGGCGGGGTTTGCGGGCGGGGACCAATCGCGCACACTTAGGGCCTGCTGCCGCCATGCCCGCCACGCCCACTGCATTGCCCGCCGCCGCCACGCCCGCTGCCACGCCTGCCACGCCACGTCCGCCACTGCACCTCCCCCGGGGTCCGAGTAAGCCGCGACGGGCGGGCGGCGAGCGAAGCGTTGCCCCGCCTCCTCCCCCGGGGTCCTTCGTGAAGACCTCCTCCTCCATCCTCGCTGCTCCCGCCGCCGCTCCTTACTGCCTTCCTTCTTCTCTCCCTCGCCGGCACCCACCACCCCTGCCCCACCTCCGCCCACCCTTCTCCTCCCTCCCCCTCACAGAGATTTCGTCTCTGTCTCCTTCTTCTGTCTTCTGTCTGCCTGTCTCCTTCGAAGCAAGCACGAGCGCAAGCGAGACAAAAGCCGCTCTTTCTTTCTTCCTACGCCGGCATAGGACGTAGGAAGAAAGAGCAGCTTCTCTCGCGCTTGCTTTGAAGGAGACAGGCAGAGGGAAAGGCATAGGACTTTCCCTCCACCGTTTGGCGTATTTCCCCGCCCCCCTCGAGATTGGCGCGGCCTGAGGTGGCGGCTATGCCCCCTACGGTGGGCGAAGGCGTGCGCACGTGCGTGGGGGCAGGGGGAACAAGCAAGCGCGCAAGCGAGGGAGAAGTCGCTCTTTCTCTACTCTTTGTAGAAGGAGCGGCGCGAACCGAGTTCGCTGGCTCAGGCGTTGTTTCCGGGAGAGTGGGCGAGTCCAGCTTGCTTTCTCCCCGGGATGGAATGTCCGGCTGGAGCTTCAGACAAGGAGCCCACTTAGCGAGTTTCTTCCAGCTTTACTCCTCCGATTAGGATTGCTTTGCCCAAACTGGCTCTTTCCTGCTCGGGCAGGTACCAGCCTCTCTGCACGCTCCTTCCGCTGCTGCTGCTGCAGGAAGACGGCGTCCACCCGGCCCAGCTGCCCGGGGTCCAGGGAGATCAGATCCGCCCGCCTCGTCCCCCCCCCACGGCCGCTCTTCGCCACAGATCCCGCTGGAGCTGATCTCCCTGGACCTCGGGCAGCTGGGCCGGGTGGACGCCGTCTCCCTGCAGCAGCAGCAGCGGAAGGAGTGTGCAGAGAGGCTGGTACCTGCCCGAGCAGGTACCAGCTGCAGGGAGACGGCATCCACCCGGCCCAGCTGCCCGGGGTCCAGGGAGATCAGATCCGCCCGCCTCATTCCCCCCCCCCCCACGGCTGCTCTTCGCCACAGATCCCGCCGGAGCTGATCTCCCTGGACCTCGGGCAGCTGGACCGGGTGGACGCCGTCTCCCTGCAGCAGCAGCGGAAGGAGCGTGCAGAGAGGCTGGTACCTGCCCGAGCAGGTGGGCGCCGGTGGCGCTCCGCTGGCCACTGTGGGAGGGCGGGGCGGGGTGAGATGCAGCTCTGCCGGGCTCCGGGCGCTCCCTGCCCCCTCCCCCCAGCGGGGGCTGAAGGGCCGGGACTCGGCAGGCGGGCGGCTGAAGCGGAGGAGGAAGGTGGCAGCCGAGCAGCAGCGGGTGAGTCTCCTGGCGCTCCCCGTTCCTCCCCTGCCCTGGGCGCCCACGCACGCCTCAAGGCGGCGCGGAAAGACCTCCACAGACCCGGGGATTTCCCCCTCCCGACTGAGAATTCTCCTCACCCCCCCCCACACCACCAGGGCCTCGCCTTCCAAGGATCGGAGGGGGGTATTTGGAAAAGGGCAGGGGTGGGCGCGGATGTGATTTGGCAGCGCGCTCCGCTCCCGTGCAGAGCGGGCGGTGGAAGAAAGCCAGCCAGCGCTGGACTTTTTGGAGCGCTTCCGCGCGCAGCTGAGCGCTGGGCTGTGGAAATGCGCTCCAAAAAGACCGGCGCGGGGCCTTGCTCAGCTACGCGCGGAAGCGCTCCAGGTCCAGTGGCTCGTCCAGCTGAGCGAGGCCCCGCGCCGGTCTTTTTTTCGCGCCTCTGGGTAGCAGGGCCAATCGGGCTTCACCTTGTTCAGCCCGCCTCTCTGCTCCCCTTTGGCGCGCGCTGAGTGGTGGAGGCGTCCTTCCTTCTGAGCCTCCACCAATCAGCGTCTGTTTCTTCCCCAGGGTTCGCTCTGCTTCCGGAGACCGGCTTTCCGGATGTCGGGCGGCAGACAGAGAGAGAGAGAGCCAGAGCCGAGGGGCCAAAGAGCCAGATCTGGCTCGCGAGCCGCCATTTCCGACCCTTGACTTAGTTGGATGGGGACAAGGAGATAAATGTTCCCATAT
Source organism: Charina bottae (assembly GCA_023362775.1). Classification (NCBI taxonomy): domain Eukaryota; kingdom Metazoa; phylum Chordata; class Lepidosauria; order Squamata; family Charinaidae; genus Charina; species Charina bottae. The sequence continues at coordinate 109,629,858 of JALMGJ010000001.1, forward strand.
ACTTCTCAGATCCTCTGTCACATGGCTTTTTATAACATGTTACACCCTTGTTTTATATTTAAGGTAACTCCAATCCTTTAACAAAATGGGAACTAATTTAATGACCAATCTGGTAAAGAACAAATTGTGAAAAACATTTATGTAATTAAGAGCAGGAATCATTATGAAAGGTATATGTCCTTGGTTGCTTAAAATTAAGGTTCAACTTTTGTTCTGATTATACAAATATGGTTGAAATAAACTCACCATTAAGACTTCGTATGCATCTAATGTCTAAATTTTTAAGTAGACTATCATCTCGAAGGTCTAGGTCTTCAGGAATAGTTTGCAGTGCTAACCTGGCAAACAAGATATCAATCTAAACAAAAATAAATAAGAGAAAATAAGCTCTCACTACATCAAATTATTCCAGTTGCAAGAAAATATTACCAAGATCTAGTTTTTAGGGGCATTCTAATTAATTTTATTACAAGGTTCTCTCAACCAGAATAGCTAGTGATTTTAGTAATGCATTTTGCAGCTTTGAATATGACATACAAATCTAAGCAGTAGGTACTTTCATTATTTTCTAATAAAGCCTGATATTAATCAGTTGAAGTAGTTGTCCTTTAATTTATTTGCTTCTGCAATAGGCTACAAGTGAGGTCTTGTGTTGACAACTGCAGCAACCACCAAGGTATTTAATTTTCTTATAACTACCTCTGTAAGTAAAAACTCATTCTTCAAAGGCAGAAATTGATAATCATCTAAATGCCCTGCATACCTATTTTAAGGAAAGAATTAAAGAAGCCCTGAACCTTCAAGGCTGCTTTATATTCTGATAAAAACAGCAGCTGTTTTTCCATTCTATTTCAATTTTCTTATTGAATATATTATCAGATCCAGTAGTTCAGTGGACAAGAAGGCTGGGTTATGATTAATAATTACTATCTCATATTCAGAACCTTTCTTAAAGAAAAATATTCATTCTGCATCAGTACAATGCACACATCACAGAAGAGGTAGGATGTTCTCAGGCTTCACTTGTGGGATGACAGAGTAACTTTAGCAGCAGTGGAGTGGAGGGAGAGAGAATGATGCCTGGATAGATAGCACATAAAAGCTAATACAGCACAATTAGCTGACAAAAGCAACATGATACTTCTTATTCCAAAATAACACTTGGAAGCAAAAACAGCTTTGCATTTTTGTATCCTCTCTATCTTTAATTGTCCTTTATTCACTACCTTCTCTGTTCCAAATCAGTCTTGTGACACTGCTTCTTTCTCTCATGTCCTCTGAACAGTACACCCAGATATTGCAATTGCAAGATAAAGTTCACAAAGCTTTGCAGTTTATTTCACATACAGACTGCAAGTAAAATTATGTACACAGAAAGCCTTGAATAATGAGAGATCTCTTTCCTTACTCCTTCCAGCAAATAAATGATTTTCTATCAAACAAGTTTATTCCATGTTAAGATACATATTTCTGACAATCTGAACATTTTGGTAGGCTTGGTACTGCTTGTCACCTTTAGAGCATTACATGGCATGGGACCAGGTTATTTGAGGGACTGCCTCTCCCCAGTAGTAGCCCACCCCACCAGATCTGGCAGAATGGGCATGCTCCAGGTACTAGTGATAAAGCAATGTCATCAAGCAGGTCCCAGAAAACGTGCCTTCTCTGTTATGTCACCTGCCCTGTGGAAGAGCCTCCCTCTTAAAATACAGACAGACCATACTCTATTGGCCTTTTGCAAGGCTGTGAAAATCTGGCTCTTCTCCCAGACACTGCAAGTGAGGTGTTAGTTTGGGAGCTTTGGCATGAGTGTGTGTCCAATGATTTGTGTTTTTATTGAGCCTTGATGCTGTTTCAGTTGTTTTTGTTTTAATGTAATTCTCTGCTTTTGTTTGTTTGCCGTCCAGAGTTTCTTGGATAGATGGGCAGTCAGGATGGATGGATGGATGGATGGATGGATGGGGTCTTATAACTGAGGCCATAGTCTCATGTACTCTGCCCTGCAGAATCTCCATCCACTAGGGGTCTTACACTAGAGCTTCCTGTGAGAATATGTATTGTTGGAGGCTAGGGCAATGCTGCCCCTTGTCATCACCAGGTCCCTCATTCTGCCTTGAGGGCTTTATTAAAAGCCTTAGGAAACAGAAAACAAAAAGTGGGATGATAAGCTACTGGTAACACCTCTCCCACCAGTGGGTACATTATGGGATCTGTAACAGCAGAATGTTCTGGTTCCTTGAGACCTAGGGTCTTGTATCCTTCCCTGAACAGCTGTGGAAAGTCTGCTTTTTGGAAAAGCCTCATGGACTCAGGAACTGGCTGTGGGTCTTCTAATACAATGATTCCTCTAGACTGGAAAGACCTGAGTACTCCTTTGAGAGCAGCCAAGTGCGACTTGATCCTATGCACCCAATTCTCTTCTAAACAGCAGATGTGTAACATATAAGGAAGAGATTTCATCTTACCTCTATTCCATCAAAACACAATTTAATAACAGGAACAAATGCTTCTTCGACAGCCTGAAAAATAAGTATTTTGCAATGAGGGTTATTCATTCTATGCAGAAACTTCAGCTATTTAAAAAAGATGGATAAGATTGTTTTTGATTCCTACTCAGTTTCTAATTCTATGATAACTATCAATTAAACAATGAGCAGTTGCAATAGAAACAGAATTCCAGTACTGGAGGATACTGCAAAACTTCTATTTCATACTTATAGAATCAACTTTAAAACAGTAGTTTGGATTCATAAACTAAAAGAGAATCTGCATACCCGTAAGTCTTTGACTTCTTCCTGTAATTTCAGTTTTTCATAAAATGAGGTGAAAAAATCACTCCTGTCAACATGCCTTGGTGCCACACATAATGCATCAATGTCTGCACCTAAAAGAAGCAGTCATAAACTGTTAAATACCACATAACCTACCAAAAATGTCAAGGCTACAATGTCTAGTTTTAATAGCAATATTCTCTAGTGCATAGCTTTCCAAACTGTGTGTCGCAACACATTAGTGTGTCGTGACAAAACCCGGAAGTGCTGATGGTGAGTTGACACCACCCCTGTGGCAGCACGCCATCAGCACTTCCGGGTTTTAGCGCGAAACACGAGGTCGCCGCCATGCACGCCGCCGTTGGTGTGTCGCCAACAGCGGGACTTTGGAAAGCACTGCTCTAGTGCAATATATTCAAGTACACTGACCAACATTTCACCACATTTTTTCTTGTTAATACGAATGCATTCTTTCAAATCTGCCACTTACAATCATCCAGAATAATCTAGTTATCAGTTACATTTCTAATTCACCAAAATTTAAGGTAGAACAGATAATCAATTCAAAATAATGCAATTTAAGTTTTACTACACATTTAATTTTGCACCATTTCTTCTAGTGGAGAATTGTTATTTTTAATGTAACGTTAAGCAAATGTTTCATAATATTCAATATCATATGGCCCAAACAGAAAAGCTACATTCCTATTGATTGGTATTATGTCTATTTAACTAAAATAAGAGATATATTTTTCACTCTCTGGACCCACAATATTTTAAACATCTTTTGTTTTTAAATTAATGTACTTTATAAAGTTTTACATAGACAGATTTAATGCTGCATTAACTGGGCAGAACTGATAGTTTATAACAGGGCTAGTCAGGGTTTGAAGTGTCAAAAGCTGCTTCAGAGCTTCCTGAAGCTCTGGATGGCCGCAGAATGCTGCACTGACATCATAGGAAGGAGTAGGGCTCAACTTTTCAGCCCTTTTTTGTATCTTTTTGGAGATTTTAAAGGTGGGAATGGGAGTGGGAGATCTCTCTGATTAAGTCCTTGAAAAATCTCCAAAACATGAAAAATGCCCCAAAATCATGCTGCTAATTCTCAGCCCCCAAACAGCCAAATTTTGGTAATATATAAATAAAGACTCCGAAGTATATAATTGTCACCAAGTCATGGAAGGATACCCATGCTGATTCCTGAAGAATGCAAGCATCTTTACAATAGATGCAACATTCCTCAGTTCTGATTACAAAAATACTAAAGGCTAAAAACTACTGTATACTTTACTGTAAGTCACAAGTGCAGAGATTTGAGTTGACCAGAAAAGTTCTAGTTGAAAAATGCAGTTCAATGCCACTGAGTCTGATTCTAATTAATATATGTATCACAATATCCATAGTTTGCCCAAATATTTAAGCTACATGATTTGATGTGAAAGTATTATATCCAGCCTATTTTATTTGGTATGAACAGCATCTTCAAAGAAACTAAAAGCTTTAATGTGCCAAGAAAAATGGAATATTGGAAACTATGTTGAGCAGTAAACAATAAAAAATCATATACCATGTATACTCATGGATAAGCCAAGGATTTTAGGTTCCAAAATACACCCCCAAAATTGGGTCTGGCTTATCTGTGGATAGGCTTATCTGCGATTATATAGGGTAACTTTGAAACTGCCACACTTGCCTGAACTGAAGATTTTTCCACAGAAAAAATTGACCCTGGATTTTTTTCTAGCTCCTATCTCTGCACTAGTATATATGGAAGGACAGGTAAATTCTGCTGTACTGGTAAAGGTGAATTACATTCAGGACTAGGTACAAACTACCATATTTAACTAAAATAAAGATGAATCTTAAGTTTCCCCCTGCCCACCCACAAGAGCTTAGGCAGAAATTCCCCCCTCACCTGCCTCCATTACTATATCTCAGTAAATCCAAGACAACCTTTCTACTTTAAAGTTATCCCAGGGGAGAGAGGGAGGGTGCAGCAATCTTCCTGCCCAGTAAATACAGTATATCCTCACACTATGTTGTGCCAAGCATAATTATTTCATATGATGTTATCTGTACTTCAGATGTAGCTTACTTCTAAAATATGTTGGGGGCAAAGTTGTATTTTTAAGCCTAGCTGCAGTGCAAGTTACAGTGTACATACTGTATGGTATTGCCCAGCTTATCATTCTGCAGTTCATTTTGGTTCAGAAAAGATTACTGTTATTATTAAATACAATGGGACCTCTAGTGAACATCCTTACCTGATTTATTTGTTTGTTTACAAGTACTTTTATGCCACTTCAATCAAGTGAATCTAAGTGGCATAGATAGTAATAACAAAACATTATAATAATATCAAATAATATCAAAACAAATAATATCATAAATAGCAATTAAACCATAATTAAAATGAGGTAAGAAAATTAGGTATGTACTGTATGCTGTCTTGAGTTGACCAAAAATAAAGGCAGAATAAATAAATCTTAAATGAATTATAAACTTCATAAAAATACATAAAACATTACCATACACTTTCTAGATATTTATTACATCTTCAGTCCCTGTAAAAGGTAAAGTCCCACGCACAGTCGTGTCCGACTCTAGGTGCCGGTGCTCATCTCCATTTGTTAGCCAAAGAGCCAGCGTTGTCCGAAGACGCTTCCACGGTCATGTGGCTGGCATGACGCATGCAAAACGTTCTGAATGTTCACTTAAACTATGTTTTCCACAGTTTTCTGAATGCTAATAATGAAGATGCTATTCTTATTTCTAAAAGAAACTGGTTCCACAAGAGGGGAACTCAAGCAGAGAGGACTAGGAACTGTTAGATTTGTAACAGAATGTCTCAGATGGGCAGATTCTACTTGGAGAAAGTGGTCTTATAGATACCAAGATCCTAAGCCACGTAAGACTTCATACATTATCAGCACCTTGAGTGGCATCTGAAAGCAAACTGACAGCCAATCTAGTTCCTGCAGTACAAATATTACAATGGAATACTGAGACACTCCTGCCAGTATGGGGATTGGTACATTCTGCACCAGCTATTGCTTCTGCTTTGTCTTCAAGGACATGTATCCCATGTATAGCAAGTTACATCAGCCTGTTGCAAGGTAACAAGGGCATGAGTGACTGTTGATAATGCCTCCTGCTCTAGGAACAGCTGGAACTGGTGCAGCAGCTGAAGCTTTTCTGACTATAGTCTCCATCTGCTGATCTTGCAGGAACTGTAAGTCAAGAAAGACCACTAGATTATGGACCAGCTCCTCTACGAGAATCACAAACCTATCCAAAATTGAGAATTGTTTGGATTGCAGGATGATAGAAATAGAATGAATAAATTCATGTATACACGTGGAATTGTCCTGGAATGTTGGCTTATGAATCAACAGCCACTCCATCTTATTTGGATTAAGTCTCAACCTGTTTCTCCACATCCAGAATGTTACAACTTCCAGACACCAAGACTTCTACTGTATTTCCCATCTGGCCTGGGGTAAACGTCTAGCTAAGTAGCACCAGAACACTGATGATAACTTATCCTACAATGTTGGATAACTTCTACCAGTTCATGTAGATGCTGACTATAATGGGAGAGGGTTGAGCCTGGGGCATCCCTTATTGAAGATCCAGAAAGATACCATGATTGATGGCATCAGATGTCACTGAATCAGTAAAAATAAGGGGGCTGCACTCCCCCATCTAAGTTTGGTCTAGTGGTAAAGGCAACGGGCTAGAAACCAGGAGACTGTGAGTTCTAGTCCTGCCTTAGGCATGAAAGCCGGCTGGGTGACTTTGGGCCAGTCACTCTCTCTCAGCCCAACTCACCTCACAGGGTTGTTGTTGTGGGGAAAATAGGAGGAGGAAGGAGTATTAGGTATGTTTGCCGCCTTGAGTTATTTATAAAAAATAATTAAGGCAGGATAGAAAGTAAGTAAGTAAGTAAATAAGTAAGTAGTGCCACAGGTCATTCACAAGAGGAATTAATATGGTTTTTATCCCATTCCCAGGTCTGAATCCTGACTCAAAATGGTCCAGATAATCTATTTCTTCCAGAGCCCTTTGTAATTATGTCACAATAACCTTCTCCCCAAAGTTAGGGAGGTTAGAAACTGTAGTTGTCTGGCACAGCTGGATCTAAGGTCAGCCCCTTTTCAAGGTTTCCAGTACCTCCTCCTTCTACAATGAGACATTCACCATGGCCCGGATACAGCTCCCTGTCCTTTCTCTAGTAGCTTGTATAAACCCGATGGGAGTGGGGTACAATTCCTAACTGGTGGAGCTCATTTCACTAAGAACTCTGTTTATTTTTTTTTTGAGAATCACAGGTTCAAACTCTTCCCAGGTAACATCACATGGCTTTATCTTAGTTACTTCTTTGAACTCTGCTCAGCCAGCTTCCAATCCCAAGTAGATCTGAATGATTTACATTAATCCCAAATAGATTTGAATTATTAACATCATAGGGCTAACATCACACAGTGGCCCTATAAAAGATTTTCTGGCCCATCCTTCTCTGAAAGAGTCCAGATCACTTTAGAAGAGGTAACCAGATGGCACTCCCCGAGGCAACAAGGGGCCTTACTGACATAATGCATCTGGGCTTTTACTTATCACATGTGGGAAAGCTTCTGCCAAATAGATGATTAATTTTATTTCCAACAAAATACTTGTGAAAGTTGTACACATTTCTGAGATATTGTACTATTTTTTATAACTGAGTAGACACAAATATTTAATATTCTTATTCTATCTATCCATCCATCCATCCATCCATGACAAATTACCTTTTGTATGCACACCTAATCGATATGAGCCAAATGTAAAAATTTTCCCTCCAACGTTTTCTATTACAGATTGTGGAAGATTCTGAAGAAAGAAAAAATAGGATTTGAATTTTTCCAATTTTATAAACCATGTAGCCAATACAATATTGTAAGATAGAGAACAGAAGCTAGCTTTCATGTAGATAGCAGTTTGCTGTTATCATATACTGAGAGCCAGCTAATAGCTTATTGTTCAGGCATATAGGACAAATTCATCTATATATAATAGAATCACACTATTTGTAATGGCATTCTCCTATCTCAACAGAACTATACTGAAATACTGAGCATACTTCATAATGAACAACTATATATTCAATGTATCTAATTAGAAGTTATAAAAAGTTGAGTTTTTTCCTTATACATTGAAAATCTACTTGTTGAAAGAATTCATTGTAAGATCACAATAAGAAAAAGCAATGCAATAAATTGATAATTGCAAATAAAGTCATTTCAACATTCATTCCCCTTGGTTGCTTTCATTTTTTTAATCCGTTCAATCGTGCGATTCTTGGAGACTGCCTGGACAAGTCCGTGCAGTTTTCTTGGCAAGGTTTTGCCATTGCCTCCTTCTTAGGGCTGAGAGAAAGTGACTGGCCCAAGGTCACCCAGCTGGCTTCGTGCCCAAGGTGGGACTAGAACTCGTGGTCTCCCGGTTTCTAGTCCAGTGCCTTAACCACTACACCAAACTGGCTCTCTTGCTTTCACATTAGGGAGTCCATAATCTCTGCCTATTGGAGATGATAAGAGTTGTAGAGCAAAAAAAAAAGTCTATGTAAATCTACAAGGATAAATGTCTGAAAGTCTATTTTTTTTCTCTTGTACTTTTTTACTATTCCCCGCTTTATTCATCCCAAAACTATGAATGAATATGTAATATTCCTCTCAGGATATATTTTATCCATTACACCATAATAACTGTGATGATCTTTTAAAGCTTTGTTGTTTTTAAATGAATAAAAATATTCATACCTTAATTTCACTGATTTCTCGTATCCATTCTTTTACTAAGTTATTTAGTTTTCCCAAAATTAGAATTCTGTTGATGAAACATATTACAAAAATATTACACCTACATAACTTGCTAATGTTACTCTTATCATCATCAAATCAAATCAAATCAAATCAAATCTTTATTATGGTCATAGACCAGCATAATCATTAGTAGTAGTTGTTTTTTATTATGGTCACTGACCAGAATTCTGCAAATTACGTAATAATTAAGCAGTTTCTGTTTCAGGTAAAATAAAATGCAAACATTACATTTTAACTAGGCTGTGAAAGTGATCAAGGTGTGTCAAGTTTTACAAACAGTATAAGAAAATTTTGCCACATTCGATGAAATGGAATTCTACTGATCTGAGAGTAACTGTACACAAAATAAATTGTCTGGGTACTTCAGCAAATTGGGAGTTATGAAGTGACTCTTGCATTTTATAGAAAGCATAATACATCAGGACATGGGCTATGGATTCAATGGGCTCTTCTCCACAAGGGAACAATCTTAGCTCATAAGGAAGTTTTTTAGTATTTGCTCTCAAAAATAGCTGTTGGGAGAGCATTAAAACATGCTAATATTAGTGACTTTGAGAACAGTTATTTCGTTTTAATATCCTGTCAGCCTATAAAAATGAACTTGATGACACAGAAACACATTCCTGGATAGAGCAGATTGGTCCAATTAGCCTTCCAAGTTTCTACCTCATTGCTTGAGCACAGTATCAACATGATTAGATCTGCACTCTAATGTTCTTTCATTCAGCCTAACGCATAAGGGGTTATTACATATGTTTCTCACAGCAGCCTGCAACACTGAGACAGTAGTTTAAGACAGGCCTTTCCTTATGTTTTCTACCAGGGTCAGGCAAATCTCTGGAGAAAGAGGACTGCACTTTCTGCTTTTTATCTATTTATCTGTGGCCAAGGGCCACAGTGTTCAAGGCACTGATGTGTTATTACTTTGGTAGAGCCATGACTTTTTACCAGGTGGAGGAGGTTGCTATGTGTCTCCCCCATTTTTCTACATCTGGCAAACCTACCCAAGATTTAACACATCCATTATTTTATTGATCCTCATTAATGTGGTTAGAAAATCATGCTGCCATTCTTCAGTGGGAGCCCAATAAATATTGGCAGCATGAACTTGGGAAATTTTGATGCTATAGAAAGGGGATACAAGGTTTGCATGGGCATGTTATCCCACTGTGAGTCACTGATTTTGAGTCACAGCATAATACATTAGTAGTAGCAAATATTTATATTACAGTTATGCTTGGTACTACAGGTAGCCCTCGACTTAACAACGGCAATTGGGACCGGAATTTCCGTTGCTAAACAATGCGTGATCAAATTTTTAGCGATGGCAATCGCTGCCATCCCAGTTACCATTGTTAACTGGATCCCATGGTTGTTAGGCGAAGCAACTTCTTGTCAGCTTCTCACAACCAAAGTCAGTGGGGAAGCCAGCAGGAAGTTGTAAGTCCCAGGCCAACAGACAGGTAAGTGGCTGCTGCCAGGTGGGGGATGTGCAGGGGAAGGTCAGGGAGGATGCGTCGGGGTGCAAGGGAGGCATGGCGAGGGTTGGGGTGTGTGGGGATGTGAGATTAGATGGCGCAGTGCGAGTGCAGAGGGGCTGGGGGAAGGTGCATAGGTGGGGGAGATTTACCCCAGCAATTTGCTACCTTCCCTGCTGGCTTCCTCACTGACTTTCTGGGGAAGCCAGCAGGCAAGGTTGCAAATGGTGATCACGTGATTGCGGGGTGCTGCAACCGGTCGTAAGTGCGAACTGGTTGCCAAGCACCCAGATTGCGATCATGTGACTGTGGGGGTGCTGGGACGGCTGGAACCCCAAGGGCTGGTCGTAACCACCATTCGTTGAGCACCGTCGTAACTTTGAATGGTGCTGAATGAATGGTCGTAGGCTGAGAATTACGTGTACTTTCCCTGAGTATAAATAAAACATTAATTAGCAAAATAAAAACCATTTCCCATCTTGGAAAGGCAGAGGTTCCAAATACTATGCTTGCTTTCTCTCTCCTTCTCAGGCAAGGAGGCTTAATACTGTTTATACAAACAAGTGACAGGTATAGAACAATGCCTTTTCCCTAAAATCAAATCAACTTAACATAAAAATTAGTGTGATAGACATTCAAAGCAGTTTCTGTTTAAATCTGTATACCGTTCATGAATCATGGTAAATACCTAGCACTTGTAAATAAATACCTGACAACACTACATGAAACCCTCAACTGCGTATACTCTGCCCTGGCACAACCTAACATTTTTCTAATTCTGTAAAGAGAATTCTGCAAATTACTGATAAAGTAAAACACAGATCAATCACCAATGGTAAGAATGCCTGAAAAATCCATAATTCTTCCTGGCTATTTGAAATTTATCAAGAAATTATGGATTTTTCAGGCATATTATTTCAATAATTCTGAAATATTTTCAGAATTATTTTTTCAATAAATATTATCAAAGTTTTTCAAGTCATTCATTTATAACCTTTTTTCCTCTTTTTTAAAAACTTCTATGCTTATTAACTTTGTTCTTACATGGATCCTTTAATGCTCTATATGCATTTGTACTTAAAATTTGTTTCTATAATAAAAGATATAAATCAAGGACTCCATATAAATAAGGATTCCACTTATTCTACATAAATAAGGATTCCAAAAACAAGGATTCCACTCCAAATAAAAGAGACTAGAAAACTCACCTGCGTTGCAGTTCTTCCTCCTCTTCAAAGACACCAAAGGGTTTTAGGGTTTCAATTAGCTTCTGGGTAAGTATACAGTCATTCTCCTTAGGGGCAGCTAAACTGATAGGTGAGGTAATGCCATAATGTTTCTGCGTCTGTTGTGTTTGTTGTGATCCCTGGGTTGTAACTGGACTAATAAAAGCAAGCAAGACAAAAATAAAATAAATACCATTATAACAAGAACTAGTTACTGTACCCAAAGGAAAAAAATAAACAGAAGAAAGCTAGAAATTAGTAAACATTTATTTAATGACAAAATAAACACACTATTACATATGACACCACCTCTATATTAAATCACTTACTTTGGCTTAGTAGATCCTCAATGTTCATCAACAACCCTTCCTTGTTCTTAAGGAAGATAATTAATATGTGATAAAACTAAAATAGTTTGTTTTTCCAGATTAGGTAATACATATTCTGGGCATCTGGCAAATTAAACAAATTTGTTCATCTTTGAATTCTATTGCCCCTGCATGAAATTAAGCAGTCTTAATAGCCACACAACATTCATGTTTTCTCCAAAGAAAGGAGCCACATTTTCAGTGTCTACAGACGGAGTCATACAAGAATTAAATATCTGCAAATTACCTATAAATGGATGAAATGCCTACTTAATCCAGCATGCTGTTTCCACACTGGCAAACCAGTGCCTTTGGGAAGCCCACAAAAGAGTCATGTCAGCAATAGCTCTGCTATACCTAATGTTCAGTGACGTGCTAGCATATTGGCCATGCTGGAATTCTGGGTGCTGTTGTCTTAATTCATATGGACTTTTAAATTCAGTGTTGCAATCATAATTGGTTGGAAAGGTTGTTGAGTTATACAAAAATTATAATATATCAGAATTATGATAGGTTCTTTCTCCCAAAGAACCAGTATCAAATACGTATAATTCTAGTATTCCAATAGCACATAAGTAACAAAGTATTTGGGAGTTTTAATCTAATCAAATCTGAAGAGATTTTTTGTAGTTAACTGTAAGAATGCTTGGAAAAATGTAAACAAAAACTGATGCAAAGGGAGAAAAAACAATTATTTATCTGGGGCAGAACCAATGAATGGGCATGCAAGTTCCCATTCAAACATTCTAGCACATGCTGGCATGGATGTCAACAAATGGGCATATAGATATGTATTTGGTGCAAATAAAAATGATGGGAAATGGTATTTGCAGAAATAAGTATAGTAAAACTTTGATTTTACTAACCTATTTATCAGATTTTAGATGCAATAGCTTAAACTCATTCCGAACAGCAAAGTCCATTTATCTAATTTATGTTTTTATATTATTTGCATCAGTTTATGTCATTTGTGATATTTATGGACATTTGAATCAAATGGATATCCCCTCCGCTCAATAGTCCGTGAAACTAAGGTTTCACTACACAAGTCGTCAAACAAATAGCTGGTTTAGTATGACTAGAATACCTTTTCTGAGATAGGTCAACTGGAAAATTTATACTTGAGGTGTGACTGTGAAATTTCAGTTGATTTAAATTTTGTTTTGATTTTTTTAATTACCGTATTTTCCGGCGTATAAGACGACTGGGCGTATAAGACAACCCCCAACTTTTCCAGTTAAAATATAGAGTTTGGGATATACTCGCTGTATAAGACTACCCCTCTTCAAAACCTGCAGCTTGCTCCGCCCCGGGTGAAAAATATCCAGGCCAATCAGCTGTGTGGTGGGGAAGCGGAGTAGAAAGTAAAAAACTGCAGGGAGGAAACAGGGAAGCGGAGTAGAAAGCGAATACCGTAGTAATGTGAAGCGCAGCAGCGCGGGGTGTGTGTGTGAAGGAGAATATTGGGATGAGGGGTGAGAAAGCTTTAACGATTTAAAGAAAGCTTTAATTACCTGGGCAAGGCAGAGGGGTGAAGAATACATTTCCAAGCTTTAGCGGAACAAACCATGAAGGAGGAGGAGGAGGAGGAGGAAGAGGAGGAGGAGGAGGAGGAGGGTGATGGGGGGAAGTTTGAAAAAGCAGATCCAAGCGCAAAAGTTACTGAGTGAGTACTGAGCAACTCCACTTCCCCGCCGCACAGCTGATCCCCGCCGCACAGCTGATCGGCGCCGAGATTTTCCACCCCAGCCCTCCCCCCCCCAATACATCTCCAAGCTTTAGCAGAACAAACCATGAAGGAGGAGGAGGAAGAGGGTGGTGGTGATGATGGGGGGAGGTTTGAAAAAGCAGATCCAAGCGCAAAAGTTACTGAGTCATTTCAGCCTCCCTCCCTCTCGCTCTCTTTCCCTGGTGATGGATCAGTGCGGGGGGGGGGGTGTCCCACCCTCCGCTCCCTCCCTCTCTTGCCGTTTCCTCCCTTCCCTCCCAACCCCCCCCTCGCACTGATCCATCACCAGGGAAAGAGAGCGAGAGGGAGGCTGAAATGACTAACTTTTGTGCTTGGATCTGCTTTTTCAAACCTCCCATCACCACCACCACCCTCTTCCTCCTCCTCCTTCATGGTTTGTTCTGCTAAAGCTTGGAGATGTATTGGGGGGGAGGGCCCGGGTGGAAAATCTCGTCGCCGATCAGCTGTGCGCCGGGGATCAGCTGTGCGGCGGGGAAGTGGAGTTGCACCCGCCCTATAAGACGACACCCGGCGTATAAGACGACCCCCAACTTTTGAGAAGATTTTCCTGGGTTAAAAAGTCATCTTATACGCCGGAAAATACGGTATGTGCCATCAAGTCGTCGTGAAGTCTTAACAATTGCATAGACAGACAGATAAGATTTCTTTTGAATGAGTTCTGCAATTCTTTTTTTGCTTGACAGCATGTGGAAATATAAACATCACAACTTTGTGGAACATCTTTAAAAATCTGCACCTTTTTCTGGGAGCATGCAGCTAAAGCTCACACAGTGGCAGTTTGAATAATTTTCCAATCCAATTTTGTTCCTATCATGCAATATTATGCAATGGTGATAGGCACCTGAACCCTAAACCAGCCTTCCCCAGCCTGGAATGGGGTTGAATTTCAATTTGCAGGATCCCTACCCATGCTACCTAGGGATTCTGGGAGTTGTAACAAATTTAGAAGGGCCCTGGTAGGAGAAGTGTAGCATAAAGTTACTTGGATATTAAAAGCATTAATCTCTATTCCTTTCCTAATGATCATTTGCATACAATCCATATTATTCAATGTTTTGATCAGCCTTCCCTAATCTGATGCCTCCCAAATTCTCAAAATGTTCAACAAAACATGGACACTGAGATTTTCAGTGTTTCTTTAAACAGTGTTTCACTAGTTATTTCTTTAAAAAACATCTTACTTCTTATTCAACCTAGATAAACTCAACTCTAAGTAAGAGTGTTAGAGCACTATAACCATACAGGTCTATTCAGACACATTCTCTCAATATTTTCATGACAATACATCTTGAAATTAGGTCTTAGAAGTATTCTCTGAGTGATGAGAGCCACACATATCAATGTAATCAGCAGTATTTTCATCTAGCCTAAAATCATTTATTCTATTGTCTTGAAGAATTAGTATTTTCTTTTTGAAGTATAAAATATAATTATCTACAGCAGCAAGCAACTGTTTACTGTTCCATATATTAGTAAAAAAACTCTTATTACTCAAAAATCACTACTGATTTACCTAAGTCTTAACTGAGAAATAGGTATCTCTGAGAATTGTTGCTGGTCTGCATTTTAAGCACCATGATACAATATAGAAAGTATGTCTATGAAGGTTCTCAGTCATCCAGGTGGAATTGTCTGTAGCTTGAATCATGTCAACTGGATTTCTATTTTCTCAGTGGAAACGTTTCGCTCCTTATCCAAGGAGCTTCTTCAGTCTGAGCAAAGTTGGTAAGGGAATAGATTCCCTTACCAACTTTGCTCAGACTGAAGAAGCTCCTTGGATAAGGAGCGAAATGTTTCCACTGAGAAAATAGAAATCCAGTTGACATGATTCAAGCTACAGACAATATAGAAAGTACTTATGTTCTGGATTCTATTTTCCACAGGATTTTGATGCAGCTCTCATTTTGAAATAATCTGCACACAAACAATGGTTGAGCACAGAAGTAAATGAAATTTTAATTGCAAAATAATGCAGACATTTGTCATAGTAAATTTCTATTGGGCACACTTAAAAAAATAAGGAAGACAAGACTGATCCAGATATCCCTTTCAAAAGTGCATTCTGTTGAGTTCATTAAGATTTAATAGTCAGGAAATATGGCAGAACTGTACTGTTGACTACATTTCGTAAATGATAACATTATTTGGGATCAAACACCTTCAGTAGGAGATACAATGTATCTACTGACCTACATTTTTTTCATTCTAATGTGTCCTCCAAAAGTTTATGAGAAGTCTGAAGTTCATAGTTATTAGTTCATAGTTCTTTATTCATAGTTCTTTATTCCTAGTTCTCAATATAAGTACTGTAGTAAAATCCACATAATAGTTGATCAGCATTTTTAAGTAATGTGATATAATTTAGTCTTTCCAAACAGATTTTTTTTCAAATTTTGCACTTCTCTGAATGCAGTGTTGTAGTTCTTAATTCAGCAATTGCATACAGGCATGTATTAGGACAAGAGACAACAAAAAATGAAAACAAAATTCATGAAATGATATGGAGATTTTCTAGAACAGTAGGTAGCTTGATCTAATGCAGGGGTGGGCAATGTCAGGCCCGCGGGCCGTATACGGCCCGCAGGGCTCCCACCCACAAGCCCCGCCCCTCCACGTGATTGGCTCCCGCCTGCAAACCCCGCCCCCCAGTGCTTGTGATTGGCTCCCACCCACAAACCCCGCCCCTTCCACATGATTGGCTCCCGCCTGCAAACCCCACCCCCCAGTGCTTGTGATTGGCTCCCGCCCGCAAACTCCGGCCCCTGGTCCGTGGAAATCCCAGAAACCCCGCCCCCACCCCCCGGGTCCCCAGTTATAAATATCCAAATGGCCCTTGGCAGAAAAAAGGTTCCCCACCCCTGGTCTAGTGGTTAAGGCTCCGGGCTAGAAACCAGAACACTGTGAGTTCTAGTCCCGCCTTAGGCATGAAAGCTGGCTGGGTGACCTTGGGCCAGTCACTCTCTCTCAGCCCAACTCACCTCACAGGTTTGTTGTTGTGGGGAAAATAGGAGAAGGAAGGAGTAATAGCTATGTTCGCTGCCTTGAGTTATTTATAAAAATAATAAAGGAGGGATAGAAAATAAAATAAATAAATAAAATAACACATGAGAGTTAGTTTGGTGGTCAAGGCACCAAGCTAGAAACCAGGAGACCATGAGTTCTAGTCCTGCCTTAGGTATGAAGCCAGCTGGATGACCATGGGCCAGTCATTCACTCTCAGTCCTAGGAAGGAGGCAATAGCACACCACTTCCGAAAATCTTGACAAGAAAACTGCAGGGATTAGATCTGCCAAGACTCAACATTGACTGGAAGGCACAAAAACCAACCAAACAAAAAAACCATAATACATGCAAAACTGAAATTGACCAAATACAGAATGACCCATACATTCTTAATTCCCAAAGCACTTAAAAGAAAAGCTAAATGAGCAGTTTCAAAAAGAAATTACCTTACATGATCTTCTGTTCCCTAAGATGATTTAGACTAACATGTGTAACTATCTTTAAATCATGCCAAACAACACTAATAAATATACCAAGGATGAATATTCCAAACTAAGCTTTGAGTAACTTCAAATCTTATGCACGCTTCCAGGGCACATCCTCTGTAATAATTCCTATTAGTATTGGTCCAATGCTTTACTCAAGAACATCTCATTATCAAACAGATTAAACTGATGTTAATATAAACACATCCTACTGTACGTTTTTTCTCACCCTCACCACGCCATTCAGATTGTATCCAGCCCAATACTATATCATGACTCAAGTCCATACCAGTTATAGCCAGTTTAACAAGACGTGGAGATAAGTATTTTACATCAGTGGTTTCCAACCTGTGGCCCATGAGATCTATTAACCCTTTGTATTTGGCTGATTTCTCTTCCACTGACTCTCAGAAGAAGCTTTTGGGGAAACAGGGAGAAAGGCAAAGTCTAAGACTTTATCATCCACAGGTTGGAAACTTAAGCCACTGGAATCTAATCTGTTAGAATCTCTCCTACAGATATGTACCCACAAACGTTACATTAGTATTGTCTCTTTTGTTTACTAATTGATACTTGTTAATGAAATGGTTTTGGAGGGAAAGTGAAATATTTAGGATTTCCACATACACGTAAAAACTCCAAAATACTACTACATTTATACTTATCATAAACAATTTTTAAATGTATTTTGGGGGGGGTTACTATTAAAAAAAAGGAAACTGCTTTGATTGTGGTAAAAGAATTTACTAACTAACAGATAGTGCTCAAATTTCTGGCCGTCAGTGCCCCCATTGTCATGTGATTGCAATTCAGGCACTTGTCAACTGGTTTGCACTTATGACAGTTACAGCATCCTGCAGTCATTTAATTGACATTTGTGACCTTCCCTGCTGGCTTCCCACAAGCAAACGCAATGGGGAAGCCAGCAGGGAAGATCACAAGTCGCTCTTGTAAGTCACCTGGCCTTCCTGCGCTCACGCTCCACCTCCCCCCCAGGCTTCTGGCGCTCACATGCAGCCTGCGCCAGGCCTCCCAAGCCCTCCTTCAACACACACGCAACCTACGCTGGCCCTCCCAGGGCCTCCCCCCACCCCCTGCGGCACCCCGTGCTCCTTACCTGGGACTCCTGCTGCTTGACGCTTAATGACCTGCATGTCTTGGGGTTACAACAGCAACCGGGACTGCTGGGATTGTCATCACTAAGCGATGTGGTCATGTGACATTGCACTTTACAACTGCATCACTTAGCGATGGCAATCCCGGTCCCAATTACTGTCGTAACCCAAGGACTACCTGTAAAGGTAAAGGTAAAGGTTCCCCGCACACATTTGTGCAGTCGTGTCCGACTCTAGGGGCCGGTGCTCATCTCCGTTTGTTAGCCGAAGAGCCAGCGTTGTCCGAAGACGCTTCCATGGTCATGTGGCCGCATGACGCGTGTGGAATGTTGTTACCTACCCACCGAAGTGATACCTATTCATCTACTTGCATTTGCATGCTTTCGAACTGCTAGGTTGGCAAGAGCTGGAGCTAGTGCGGGAGCTCACTCCGCACGCAGGGCTAGAGATTCGAACCTCCGAACTTACGATCTTCCGATTGACAAGCCTGGCGTCTTACCCGCTGAGCCACCACGCCCCTAGAAGGACTACCTGTACATTGTTTTATTTGGAAGTCTCCCTCAAATCAGCCCATGCCAGAAACACTATTTTGGAATATCAAACTGGGTGCGATTGCTGTTGATCCAACAGCACAAACATTAAGAAAAAGCTCATCCCAAGTGGTACAATCTAGATCTAACATATTTCATAGGTAAGATTTCAAGTTTCAAAGAAATTCAGAGTACTTGTGCATTATAAAGAATGGCTTTCTGTTAAATTTAGAATAAACTTGACAATACAAGATGCTATTTTGCATCCAATGAGCTACCCACCGGTTATGTAAATTTGAGACAAAAATAATTTATTCTGTTTACATTTTAAAGGAATGGAGAATATACATTCAAAATCAGTACAAAAAAGCAGTAAATACCTGCACTTACAATACCATTAAACTGTTGAATTTTTGACTTATGGTGAAGGTCCTTCATCTACAAAAGAGAGAGGACATCCAGTAGTGGGTATTTCCTCCCACTTGATCTGTAAGCAGGACCATTTTCATTATCTTCCTTCTTGTAGGTCTAATGATTAGATAATTAAAAGGATATTATTGCAGAGGATATAATAAGGAAGTCAGTATGTGCTTCATCAATCATAGAAAGGCCTTCGATTGTGTCTATCACGTCAAGCTGTGGAAAGTGCTCAAAAAATGGGAATCCCTGAACACCTCATTGTCCTCATGAGAAACCTATATACAGGTCAGGACAGACAGGACGGACAGAACAGTACAGAAAGAGCACGGCAAAACAGGCTCCAGGATGGCAAAGGAGTGTGACAAGGCTGCATACTCTCCCCTTATTTATTCAACCTATATGCTGAATATATAATAAGGGAAGCTGGATTGGAAGAAGAGCATGATTTTAAAACTGGAGGAAGAAACATCAACAGCCTGCACTAAGCTGATGACACTACCCTGATAGCCAAAAATGCAAAGGATCTGCAAGCCCTAGTACTAAAAGTCAAAGAGCACAGTGAAAAAATGGAACTAAAATTAAATATAAAGAAAATCAAACTAATGACAACAGGTAGAACCAGGCTTAGAATTGATAATGAAGATACTGAAGTGGTGGTAGCTTCTACCTTTTAGGATCAACCATCAACAGTAAAGGAATAAGCAGTCAAGAAATACACTGCAGACTAGCACTTGGTAGAGCAGCCATGAAGGCCTTGTAAAAGATATTCAAATGCTGTGATGTGCTATACCTACAAAAATCAGAATCACTCAAGCCATGGTATTCCTTGTCACACTCTAAGGAAGCAAAAGTTGGACTCTAAAGAAGCAGGATAGGAAGCCTTTGAACACTGGTTCTGAAGATGATTCCTGAGAATACTATGGACAGTCAAGAAAACAAACCAATGGATCATTGAACCGATCAACCCAGAATTCTCACTCAAGGCACAAATTACCAGGCTCAAATTATCCTACTTTGGACACATTATGCGAAGACCCAGCTCTCTGGAAAAGGCTCTAATACTGGTAAAGGTGGAAGGAAAGAGAAGAAAAGGAGGACCAGCAGCAAGGTGGATGGACTCAAGTTACAATGGTGATGAGTGCACCGTTGAGAGACTCGAAAGAACAGGTTAGGGATAGACTGTCATGGTAAAATGTGGTCACTAGGAATCAACACTGACTTGATGGCAAGTAATCAATCAATCAATAATAAAGAAAATGCTCTGTGGGCTGTATCTTAGTCGTATTTAATTCCTAGAGATACACTCTTCTGTAGTACTCTCCGGATGAAAAATGCTTCAGGTAAGGCATATAATGCCTGACAAAGATGTGATGGACGACCATATGGCCACTCAGCATATATCCCCCAATGGAATATATATGTTGAAGGTGAATGAGGTGGCTACATTACGTAAGGTGAGCTATGCCTGTAGACTAGTAAAAATGGAAGCCCTGATCCATCTGGTGATGATGGCTGAGGAGACTCTGTGACTGAAGGTCACATCTTGGAAAAATACTAGCTAGTAGTCTGTGAGCCTGAACTATCTAGGTATGTGTTTATCGTCCAGCACAACCAGCGCAGTGGTTGTGATTGTACCTTGCTGATTGAGTGTTATCTATATACAATTATTATCCTCCAGGTGACTAAAGGGCTACCATAAACTAGATTTCCTTTACTTCTGTAGTAGAGTCCTTTTCTGCTTTAGGATGGAATGTAAATGCTGCAGTCTACACAATGAGGTCAGCTGGATGTTTTGCTTCTTGACTAAGAAGTTCAAGTCCTGGAGGGTTTGGACCATCAATTTCACACTTCTATCTTGTGATAGAGACAGGGAATGAAATATTAGTTTGCTCAGATATGGGTAGATATGCATGCCTTGGGATCTGAACAAGCCACAATGGCCAGCTCCTCTCTTAGGGATGGAAGTCAGATCAAAGTTGAGTACTTATACTGGAAATGTACTGATTTTTGAACCCAGAAATTTTCTGTGGGCCAGATGGATGTGGATATGTAGGTATGCCTCCCACAGGTAGGGAATGCTAATTTATCCCCTATCTGGAGGCATTCTATGATGGATCTCAGTATCTTCATGCAGAACTTACAGGGTTCTGTTTCAGTTTATAAATTTTAGCTGAAGGATAGATTGCTGGCCCTTGTTCTTTTTGGAGCTATGGTTTGAACAGGAGTCTGAATACTTCTCAACTAATGACACTAGTGTGACTGCCATATTTTCAGGAAATAAGTCTACGGCCTGCAGGAGTAGGTGGTGGTGGGATCTGGGGAAAAGAATTAAGTGAACAAGCCTTATGGATACTAAGCTGCAGCCTTGGTTCAATATTTCTAAGATCCACGAATCTGTGGTCGACAGTGGAATCCTTTGCTCTCCCTGTTTCAAATGAAGAACTGCATCAATTTTGTGTATGGCATTCTTTAAAAACTGTATTTTGGTAAAAAATGGTGGTTCCTTCCTCTTCAAAATGTAAAGGGCTCAACTGTTTCAGGGCCATATGAAGCAGGCCCTCCTACCCCTGTTCAGGGGAAGCCTGGGGAACAGGAAAGAAGGGCTATTAACTTTCCAGCCATCTGGAAAGTTCAGTGGTTGTCATTTCCTCAGCCACAGGCAGTGGAAGGCTAGGATATTTTCTGTTGCTGGCTTCCTCTGTTGCCCAGGCTGCCCTACTCTTTGTGGTCCCACTGGTTAAGATGCTGGACCAGAAACCACGATACTGTGAGTTCCCCCCTAAGAATGGAAGCCAACTCTTGACCAATCACTCTCTAAATCCAACCCACAACTCAGGGTTGTTGTGGTGGAGAAAACAGGAGCATACATTGACTTGAGCTGTAGAAAATTAAGGCAAAATATAAAACGAATGAAGGAATGAATGAGGTGGATGTTATGCAGTTGTTGCTATGGCTGTTATCCAGAGCTCACAAAGAGAAGAGATAGGTGAACTGACATGCCTGAAGACCTCACTGCCAAGTTGTTACTTCCTAGTGTGGCTCTGGCCTTTGACGTACCAAGGGACTGTACAGGATTCCCAGCCTTGGGATAGAGAGACAAGGAACTTAAAAATAAAGTAAAAAGGATAGGAAAAAAAGGTTATGAAGCACTGTGGAGTTCTCTGCAGCATCTGCACATCAAAGAAAGACAGGGCTGGAATTTGGGGATAGGTTCCTTCTTCCACAGTAAGTAGGATAATGAAACTGGAATAAGTGGGAGAAGACCCTCACTACTGAATGCAGGGCTCCAGTCTAAGAAACAGCCATTCTCTTAACTGAACTTAGAGAAGCTTGGGTATGAAAGAAAACCAAAAAAAGAAGTTATCTTTTTTTCTTGCTATAGTTGTCTCCAATAGATCACTATTGTTATAAACATTAAAATTTAGAAAATTGTACAAGAAATAGTTGTCATTCTTTCCCTAAAATAAGTATTTCTAAAAATGCCAAAATTCACGAGGAATATGTATTCCACTATCTAACTAAAGGCTATATACTTTCCCCAAATAATTATTTAAAATTTTTAAGAAATGAAATACATTGCTCTAGAGAAGAGGATACACAGAGTGACCATCTTCCAAACCTTCACTGTCTTCTTTTAAATGACTGGGTAATACTCATATCTCTACAGTACAAATAATATCATATCCAATATTTAAATAATTGGGGGGAGGGAGATGCACTGCAAAACTGTAATTTTAAGAGACCACATACTAAAAATAACTACAGTACAACCTTGTTTTAATGGATTAATTGTGGTAAGAGTCCATCTATTACTGAAGGAAGTCTACTTAGAGACTAGGGCATCATGAGGATTTCCATGATGACATCATACAAATTCTGCCATTTGGGCTGGTTTATAATACTTATATGTCATCACAAAAATGATACAAATTGATGTACACTATCCTATTTATGTCATGTAAATGACACAAACTCATGACAAGCTAAGATACTAAACTACCATCAAATCCTGCTTTTATATACCCATTAGTTTTCTGGATTAGATAGCATTTAGAATTATTATTATTAATAATTTCTAGCTTGATTGCTTATTCATATAAAGGACCTTGAGCAAAAGGCTCATTCATATCTCCAGTTATTAAGGAGATAAGTCTCTCACTTACTAGAGAATAACCATATACATACCCCCATATGAATGAATGGAAGCACTGCATGTAACCCAAACCCAAAGAGACAATAGTTTACTATGATTGATATCTCCTTCTGGCTTCCAGACAAAGAGATGAGGAACAAGTAGCTCTAATAAAGGGCCATTCCAACTGTAGCATTTCTGCTATTCTGAGTGGCACTGGGAAAGAGGGAGAGATTTCAGTTACCCCACCTTACATGCAACCTTGATTGGCCCACCAGCCAAAAAAAAATCAAAACATTAAAAAGATACAGGAAGTATCAGCCAGCCTGCCAACATAAAGATGACAATGATAAAAAAACAACAGAAATGGTGACCCATAACCCATGGCTCACAATCATTTCCTTTTTAATTGACACAGTACCCATGAATGAATGGTTTAGTACAGGGATCGGCAAACTTTTTTATGCCAGGAGCCATTTTGGCATTTATAAAATTTACAATATCACTCGAGGGCCTGGGGGCGGGGTTTGAGGGTGGGAGCCAATCGCATGGAAGGGGGCGGGGTTTGCGGGCGGGAGCCAACCGCGTAGAAGGGGGCGGGGTTTGCGGGTGGGAGCCAATCGCGCACCCTTAGGGCCCGCTGCCACGCCTGCCCCCGCCACGCACACAACGCCCGCTGCCGCGCCTACCCCCGCCACGCCCGCCCGCTGCCGCGCCAGCCCCCACCACGCACACCACGCCTGCTGCCGTGCCTGCCCCCGCCACGCCTGCCTGGGGAAGAGCCACACTCAAGGGGCCAAAGAGCCACATGTGGCTCGCGAGCCGCGGTTTGCCGACCCCTGGTTTAGTATGTTATATAGAGGCTCCACTATATTTATTTCACAAGCTATTATTTATGATTTGTTATATCCTCTTTTATACTTGGAGGTATAAATTATACTTTTAATTAATTATACTTGGAGGTATAAATATGTTTGTAGGTAGATAGATAGATAGATAGATAGATAGATAGATAGAGAGAGAGAGAGAGAGAGAGGGGCGTGGTGGCTCAGCGGGTAAGACGCAGGTTTGTCGATCGGAAGATCGTAAGTTCGGAGGTTCGAATCCCTAGTCCCAAGTGACAGAGTGAGCTCCCGCACTAGCCCCAGCTCTTGCCAACCTAGCAATTCGAAAGCATGCAAATGCAAGTAGATTAATAGGTACCACTTCGGTGGGTAGGTAATAGCGTTCCGCCTGTGTCATGCCGGCCACATGACCGTGGAAGCGTCTTCGGACAACGCTGGCTCTTCGGCTAACAAACGGAGATGAGCACCAGCCCCTAGAGTTGGACACGACTGCACAAATGTGCGGGGGGAACCTTTACCTTTATATCCTCTTTTATACTTGGAGGAGTAAAAAGCTTTGCAATGCTTAATAAGAAAAAAAAATATTGACAAATGCTCCCACTTTACAGAGCAGGCTGATTTAAGTTATTTTTCAGTAAACCTAACAGCCTTTTAGTTAAAACTGTGTTAGCTTCCTTAAATCAGAGCCAAGCAGTCTTCTAAATTTGATTCCAAAAAGATGCTTCGGAGTGCATGGGGACACAAGCACAGCATTTATCTGCAACAACTTTACGCCACTCCAAGGACCTGCAGACAGGTGGTATGTTATCAACCATAGGCATTCCAAAGCACCCTTTTGAAACTCAGTCTTCTGAAGCACTGCACAACTGTAATTTAAATTGTTGCAAAGCATTCATAAAGAATCATAACAATTGTTTCCTAATGCTATTTTAACATAGGTTCTACAAGCATACACAACTATTACACTTTATACACCTATATGTATGTTGAAGTACAGAATTAAGATAGCAAAGGTTGATGCTGCATTTCTTAATATTAGCATAATCATTGAGGTTCTGCAGTAATACAATCAGAATGCAAAACAATTTATGTTTGGCAACTATTTAAAGGAAAGTGGCCCAAGAACATTCTCTTATCAATCAAGTCATTTAAGCTACTGCTCATTCAAATCTTAACATTCCTAAGTGTACCAAAATATTACAAATAATACAGTAGGGGGAAAAAATCTACAAATCTACCAAAAGCCTGTAATTTGAGGCCATACTATGCCAATGACAAACAAAAGAGGGAGGAGAGGGAGGGTTGGAATAAGTTGGCATTCTTCAGTATCACATACAATTAATGTATGCACGGATCTATATTATGGAAAGCTGTACGCAAACGTTTCTTAAGAGATAAAATTCAGATCTCCCTTGCTGAATGGATAATGGGTTTGTTTCTTGCACTAGGGGAGATGGACAAGGGTTGCAACCGGTGAGCAACTTTCATAAGCAGCGGAGATGGCGCCAAGCACCCGCGGAGTTACAACAAACAGCCGATTCAAGCCAAGGTAGCATAGATGCACGGGCCTCCACAGACCAAGCCACCTAGGAGCTTTGTACCCAGACGACCTCCTCCCAGTCCCACCGAAGAATGGCTTTAAAAATCACGTGAGCAGGGGCGACAACCCGCCACTTAAGTAGCAGCGACGGCGCAAGGAGGGGGCTGCTGCCTCTGTTCTGTGGCCGAGGCCCGGCAAGGGACTAGGAAGTGCCACCCCGTCTCCCAAAGTTGTACTCTTAAGTCCCTCTTAACTCTTACAGGGAGAAGGAAAAGGAGATATAAAATGGGAGTCCCGGGCGCCGACCCCACCTCTGTGTAGGAGGAAATTGACCCAGCTGAGGGAAGATGCTGTCCGGCCTAATAACACGGAAAAGGCCAATGTGAGTCCGCGAGCAAAAGGGGGCTGAAGCGGGGATACGAGGAAAGAAAGCCGGCCGGCCGGGCAAATGGCCGCGAACTCGCCACGGCCCGGAAGCGCTCACTCAGGTTGTCTCCCAAGGCTCCTGTGAGGCCTCACGAGTATGCCCGAGACAGTCCCTCTCCCTCCTTTGGCGGGCCTCAACTTACAACGGCATCGTCTCTCCGGCTGTGGTTAAACGCCGTCACCTCTTCCCCGGAACAGTCACTCTTTCCGCCCCTGAAAAACGGGCCCCGTGAGCATGATATGGGCCTGGCTGGGGCCCTCCCAGAGAGGGGAAACAACCTCTCACTAGGCCTGCTGGTTGCCGCAGTTGTTCCTGCCGCCGCTTCTAATTCTTCCTCTTCCCCTCCGGCCTCCTAACATGGCGCCCAGGCGCTACCACAGCAACGTTCTGGAGATGGGGAAGGAGGGGCAGCGGTGCAGAGGCCAGTGGACGTGCTGACGCAAAGGTGCTTCCCACCCTCTGCGTCAAGTGACGCAAGATGACTCCCGTATGCGCTTGAATCTCGCCGCTTCACAGTGGTTTGTGGGTAATGTAGTCCTCCAGGCGATTCGGGCTTTTGAAGTTGAATTGAATGAATTGAAGTTGAATGATAACGGTTCCGGCGTTGACTGAGCATGCGCCGCGGAAAGGCACATAAGCTAGTCGTCTTGATTGATGTTGTAGGAGTTGCAGTGTGTAATGTAGATTCCCCCCCCCCCTTTACTATTTGTCAAAGGGGCGGCGGGAGGAGATTGGAAGAGAAATTTCCCATCTACACGTACAGGTAAAGTTTGCACTTCATGCTAAGCTATAATGTTTTTCCTTAGAATGTTGTATAAATTGTGGTTTGTTAATTACCTATTTTCATAGGTTCATATATATTTAAGCCATTATTTTATTACCCATGGTTTGTGAATACAGTTGGCGATGTGCTATACAGTAAATACTAGTAGATGCATTTATGCAACATACTAAGTTAAAACCAAACAAATCATATTATGGCTTAGCATTGTGTTTGAACCCAGGCTTGTGTGTCTGTGTAATTAATCCAGGAAGGGGAAGATTTCAGTCCTAAGCTGCCTGAATGGAAAGATAAAAAGGGCAGACTATTTAAGTTTGTAAAAGCAAGGATTTTCTAAGAAAGTTTATCAAGAAAATGTCTATTCATGATTATTGCCCATAATGCCCAAATGAAACACCTATGTTCATAGGTAGGTATATTTGACAATATCCTGAGGATAAGAGAGGTTAGAGAAGCATACACTCATATTTGAAATGTGTACAAAGGGCTAAAGTTCAATATTGGAGCAGAACCACATGTTTTGTATATAGGAGGTGACAAGTTTCACCAGACAGGACTGGAAAAAAATGCTGCCTGAATTTCTGCTGAACCTCAAACTCCCAACATAGCCAATGGTAGAGAATTCTGGGATCTGTAGATCAACAACATCAGGAGAGCAGCATGTTTCCTAAAAAATGGACCATAGCACGCCAGGCCTTCCTGTCCTCCACTGCCTCCCGGAGTTTACTCAAATTCATGTTCATTACATCGGTAATGCTATCTAACCATCTCATCCTCTGCCGTCCCCTTCTCCTTTTGCCTTCAGTCTTTCCTAGCATCAGGGTCTTTTCCAGTGAGTCCTCTCTTCGCATTAGGTGGCCAAAATATTTGAGCTTCAGCTTCAGTATCTGTCCTTCCAATGAGCAGTCAGGTTTGATTTCCTTTAGGATTGACTGATTTGTCCTCCTTGCAGTCCAAGGGACTCTTAGGAGTCTTCTCCAGCACCAGAGTTTGAAAGCATCAATTCTTCGGCACTCAGCCTTCCTTATGGTCCAACTCTCACAGCCATACATTACTACTGGGAAAACCATAGCTTTGATTATACAGACCTTTGTCGGCAAGGTGATGTCTCTGCTTCTTAATATGCTATCTAGGTTTCTCATAGCTTTCCTCCCAAGGAGCAAGCGTCTTTTAATTTCATGGTTGCAGTCACCGTCTGCGGTGATCTTGGAGCCCAAGAAAATAAAATCTGTCACTGCTTCAATTTCTTCCCCTTCTATTTGCCAGGAGGTGGTGGGGCCAGATGCCATGATCTTAGTTTTTTTAATGTTGAGTTTCAAGGCAGCTTTTGCACTCTCCTCTTTCACCCTCATCAAGAGGCTCTTTAGTTCACTTTCACTTCCAGGCGTTGATCTGAGCAGAGCGAAGAACCGAGGCTCTCAGCCTCGATTCCACGGCTTGCTGTTTGCAGCGATTGAAGAAGAGAAAATCGCTGAAAAATCACCCTTGAAGAGAGGGTGAGCAGAAGATTGATCACAAGGGTCGCTGGAGTAGCTGCTCTCTTCTGACCCCCGTATTTCCACCACGGGGGAAGGGAGATTGAAGCAGCAAAAGGCGACTGGAATTGACATGAAGCTCTGCAGAAGCCGTGAATCTGGATAAGATAAGTAGCTCCTCAGTCAACCTTTTAGATACACCTTTTTATTTTTAAATATTATTGTTCTATTAAGCTCTAAGATTTATCTCTGGACTTGGTTTTTAATTGCTGGTGTTTTACTTCTTTCCTGTCAAAGGATGATTAAATGGTGGGAAAAGAAAGTTAATTGACTTTGCCATAAGTGAAAGTATTTTGTTATATTATTCCTTTGGTTTAAGCTTCCTATCTGTTGACAATTGTAAGCATTTTATTTTTTCTTTTTGGAACTATAGTACTAGAGCAGAGCTTTCCAAACTTTTCATGTTGGTGACACACTTTTTAGACATGCATCGTTTCGCGACACACTCTTACAGCAGGACACAAGGCAGGCACTAGGACCTGGGTGGAAGCCAAGAGGCAGCAGCAGCCGCGACACACCCAGACACTGCAGCCGACACACTAACGTGTCCCGACACACAGTTTGGAAAGCTCTGTACTAGAGTTTTGATTTATATGGATTGATTAATGCCTTGCTTTTTATGAACTTTTTTTGGGGGATTACTGCCAGAAAGAAAGAACCTTTTTATTTTTCTCTTTATATAAGTTCCCCTTTTCCTTTTGAATTTTGGGTTCTTTGGATTTTTTTTTCCTAGAAGAAATTAGACTGTTTAATGTTTATTTTGGTTGAAAAAACTATTTGGATAAACTATTTGAATATTTGGATTATTGTAGCCTTTTCTATATGTTCTACATATTTTTTTTTCTTCAGTGATTTGTGGCCAGACTGAAGAACTACAAGTGGGTGTGTGAAACCTTGGGAATATCTATCATCCTTATTATTATTTTGACTTCAGTAGAACAAAAAGTTTCCACTTGCTTCTTTATCTTGGGTGTTTGAAACAACATGGATTTATACATATAATGGATTATAAATGAATTAAGAAGACAATTACTTTTAAAGGAGCCTCTTTATTTTTTACAATTTTTTGGCTACCTGTTCCCTTTTCCTTTTTAATTTTTTTTTAATTTTTATTTCCCCCCCTCTTTTTTTTAACAATTATTGTCTTTCTTTGTCCTCTTTTCTATTTTTTTTCCTTTCCTTTTCGTCTCTTTTCTCTTCTCTTTTGCAGGAAATTTGCCTGTACCATGGCGTCTTTGGGAACGAGGAAGGCGGAGAGAGAGAAGAAGGAGACTGGAGGATCATCTATGGACTCTGCTATACCTGCCTCAGCATCGGAAACTCCATTATCAGAAATGAAAAAAATACTTGAAGCAATTGCAGCATTAAATAATGAGGGCCCTGGTTTCCGAGTGCTGCTTCTTAACGCCAGGTCAGTAAACAACAAAGCCCCTCTCATAAGTGAATTAATCACGGAGAAGGGGGCCGACCTGGCGTGTATTACTGAGACCTGGCTGGGCCCAGAGGGAGGGGTAGCCCTCTCAGAAATGTGCCCAGCCGGGTTTCAGGTGTGGCACCAGCCGAGACACCGGGGTAGGGGAGGAGGGGTGGCAGTTATCATCAGAGAATCTTTGGTGGCTTTCAGGGGCCTTGCTCCACAAGGCATGAAAGCCGGCTGGGTGACCTTGGGCCAGTCACTCTCTCTCAGCCCAACTCACCTCATAACGGTTGCTGTTGTGTGGAAAATAGGAGGAGGAAGGAGTTTTTGGTATGTTCGCCGCCTTGAGTTATTTATAAAAATAATAAAGGCGGGATAGAAAATAAATAAATAAAAAATAAATTATCATGAAGTGTATTCATCTTCATGATAATTTATTTTTTTTTATTTTCTATCCCGCCTTTATTATTTTTATAAATAACTCAAGGCGGCGAACATACCAAATACTCCTTCCTCCTCCTATTTTCCCCACAACAGCAACCGTATGAGGTGAGTTGGGCTGAGAGAGAGTGACTGGCCCAAGGTCACCCAGCCGGCTTTCATGCCTAAAGCGGGTGTAATAATAATAATGATGTCTTTTTAATATTCAGACACTGGAAAAGGCCACAGAAGATGGAATTTGTTATCCAAAGTGTTATTCCTATTTACTTAGGCAGTTATGTAGTTTTTATTTATTTCTGATGAGATAGATTCACAAAGAATAGGCTTATCAATGGAAACTAAATGAGATCTTCAGGTTTGAACAAAGCGTGAACCCGACTGAACACATGTAAGATTACCTCATAGCGATAAGGGCAGTGAAACATTATTTCTCCGCCCTTACTGTGTCCGTAGAGTGCCAGTTGGTGGGCCTCTTCGGGGTAATCTGGTCCCTCCTGGGTGAGTAGGGCTCACGGGAATACCTGCAGGGCCACTGTAAGAACTATTCTAGGCATCTGTTGTATAAAGTCGCTTGGATTCGGAATCTGGCTGTACAGGTCCATTGGAGTTGCCTAAGGTACAGTCTGGCCCAGTTATCTGGGAAGAGTTCAAGCCAGTCATCCCTGATGAAGTGGACAGGGTCCTCAGTGCTGTGAGTTCAGCCACCTGTATTTTAGATACCTGTCACTCCTGGCTGATTAAGGTCTCCTGGGAGGTGATGGTTGGGTCCAGGCAATGGTGAATGCTTCTCTGCAGGAGGGGGTGATTCTTTCTGCCTTGAAGGAGGCAGTTGTCTGGTCCCACCCCCCACCCCAACAAAGAGACCATTGCTGTACCCAATGGATCTTGTTGGGGTTTGTATATACCCAGGAATTTACAGTTAGATAAATTTATACTGGAGAGGCTTGATATCTAGGTGAGAGGGGAATTATTCTGCAAGTCACCCAATTAGCAGCCATTAGCCATTAGTAGGGATGATGTGGCAGTGTATGACTCATACTACAGGTGCTAATAGTTTAGTTGGGTGTGGCAGATGATGAGAGTGACCTATAATGTGATTGGTCAGTTTATGTATATATACAGAGAAGTCTGGTGTTCTTTCTTCTCGTTTGCTGTAACTTCTCATCGTTGTATCATTTGTTACCGCTGTGGATGTATTTGGACTACATATGTATATAAAGTAAATAGGCTATTTTATCTAATCTCTGCTTGAGTGTCTATTTACTGCATAGAACGTGGATCACTGGTGTCTTGGAAAAAGGAGCAGGCCACTCCACGGTGCGCACTCTGACAGATCTGGACAATATTCATCCAATCTCCAGTTGAGAAAGTGGATGGTATAAGGCTCCAGAGGGCCCTGGAAGAAGTGGATTATCTGAACCCTTCTCAGTTAGGGTTCAGTCTTGGTTATAGACTGAGACAGCATTGATAGTGCTTGTTGACCTCTGGCAGGCTCAGTATGGGGGTAGAATCCATCCTGGCCTCCTTTGATTTCTCTGCAGCCTTTGATACCATTGACCATGGAATCCTTCTGCCCCATCTTAGAGGATTGGGAGGCACTGTCTTATAGTTGATTTCCTTTCTTCGGAGCTGGGTCCAGTCAGTGTTGGGAAGGGGGAGAGGTCAGACACTACTTTGCGGGGTGCCTCGGGGTTCTACTCTCTTGGCACTCCTATTTAGCATCTAAATGAAGCAGCTGGGTGAAGTCATCAGTTCACATGGGGTGTGGTATCATCAATATGCTGATGATCTCCACCCTGGGCCAAGCAATGCCAGTGAGGCCCTTTCCTGGTGCCTGAAGGCTGAGGGTCTGGATAGGGGAAGAACAGGATCTGGCTCAACACTGGCAAGACTGAGTGGCTGTGTTTGTTAAGTCCCCCCCCCCCAACTCCAGAGATTTCCCACCTTTAACTTTGCCTGGGGGTGCACTTCTCCAGTGAGAGTTGGTGTGCAATTTGGGGGTCCTCCTGGACTCATGGTTTCTGCTTGATGAGTAGGTGGCAGCTGTGGCTAGGGGGCCCTTTGCGCGGGTTTGTCTGGTGTACCAATTGCACCCATTCCTGGACTAGGAGGCTTTGCTCCTGGTGACTCATGTCATAGTCATGACATACACACACTGCATGGGGCTGCCCATGAAGTGTATTTGGAATCTGCAGCTGGTCCAAAATGTGATAGCATGAGCAGTTTTTGGTGTTTCTCAATACATTCCTGCTCTGTAACACCACTGCTCTGTAAACTGCACTGGTTCCCAATAGGCATATGGGGCGTCATGGCTCATTGCTTGTGTTGTTTTAATCCTTGCACACTGTCCGGAGTCACTGTTGTGAGATGGGTGGCCATATACATTATTTTAATTAATTATATATTTTGTTATCAAATTCAGGGGCTAATAGGTGACAATCTACATCTTTCTGAGCTTCCCAGTGACACTTTGTCAACCAATGTTGAAGGCAATACAAGACTAAGGACATTTCTCCATTAGTGACCCAGAATACATTAATGAGGGTTGTATGAAAAGTAATGCCTCAACCTCGATTACTTCAGTTTAAATAGGGATATTTTAATAAATAAAACAGGAAAATTTGAGCTCTTCTGTCACCTGTATTTATTTCTCCACATACAGTCGTTGTCTCCATTCAAGGCCATCACAAAAGAACTGCATGCTTTGTCTCTTTAACCAGGTCCTTAGAGTCCTTTCTATCTGTTCATTTCAATCAAATAGATGCCCACTAAAGTATTCCTTCAGCTAGGGGAAAAGGTGGAAATTGCATGGTGCCTAGTATGACAGATAGGGTAAGACAGTGATCCAACTTCACAGTTGCTTCTTAGGTGGCTCATGAAGATTGAGACCTGGTGTTGTCAAGATGCAGCAAAATTTCCTTCCTTCGGCTTAATCATTGATTCAAAGTATTCTTAAAAGGTAGCACTCTGAGATGGTACTGGTAGTCCTTGACTTACGA
Organism: Charina bottae; assembly: GCA_023362775.1. NCBI lineage: Eukaryota > Metazoa > Chordata > Lepidosauria > Squamata > Charinaidae > Charina > Charina bottae. The sequence continues at coordinate 109,662,985 of JALMGJ010000001.1, forward strand.
TCACAATTGGGACCGGAATTTCGGGCGCTAAGTGATGTGGTCATAAAGCAAGATGTCATGTGACCTCATTACTTAGCAACAGCAATCCTGGCAATCCCCCTTGCCATTGTTAAGTGAATTTCACCAGTTGTTAGCCAAGGACCCACCCCAATCCAAGCTATTCCGGGCTTGGTCCCTCCCAGCTCCGAGCCTCAGTAAGATAAGGGACTGCCTCCAATTCCTCCCACCCGCCTACCTCCCCCCTATCTCTGCCCTTTTTTGCCACCCTACCTTGCGGGGTGGCAAGCAGCCCCAGAACCGCACAGCTCTGGGGCTGTTTGCAACACTGCGGCTCAGGGGCTTCTTGGAGCCCTGTGGCTACAAGAAGCCCCTGAGCCGCAGCTGCCCAGAAGCCTCAGCCGCCCCAGCAAGCATTCGTTCATCCAGCTGCCTTCTCTCCCAGTTCCCCGCACCAACCGTTTGCCTTTTGCGCCCAGCTGCCGCAACCAAAGCAGAAGTGCTTCACTGCCTTTGCTGTCTCCCTTTCGGACCCAGCTTCTCTGGCGAACGTTTCCTACACATGGTTCCCTGGCCTTTCCAAAGGCAGTGCAGCTTTCCGAATCACAGGTCGTTAAGTAACTCCCAGGTGGCTTGCAGGCAGGTAAGGCATGGCGTGAGTGCAGCAGTGCCGGGGGTGGCTGCTGTCAGGCAGGGGAGGATGTGAGTGATTTACCAGAGTGACTTGTGACCTTCCCTGCTGGCTTCCCCATTGACTTTGCTTGTGGGAAGCCAGCAGGGAAGGTTGCAAATGGCGATCATGTGACCACAGGATGCTGTCAATGTTATAAGTGCGAGCCAGTTGCCATGCGCCCAGATCGCAATCACGTGATCCCGGGGTGCTGTGACAGCTGGAACTTTGAGGACCAATTGTAAGTCTCCTTTTTCAACGCCATTGTAATTTTGAATGGTCGCTGAATGAATGATCATTAAATGAAGACTACCTGTAACCATACACTTTCCTGCCGAAGCCTGGGTTTTTATGTTTTTTTTCTGCCACAGGTAAATTTTTCTGATGATATTCCATGGATTGACAATTCATTTATGGGTCATAATGATGACCCATGTTTCATCACCTTGTCATAATGCTGTGAAAAAAATTCCTCATTCTCCTAAAGTGACAATAATCGCCATCAGCATATGAGGAACCCATTTTACACAAATCTTTTGATACTGAAGAACATCATTAATACGACCCACACATTCCTGTGAAATGCCAAGCTTGACAGCAATTTTCCTCTGACTTCATTGATTGTCCTTAAACAGTTCATCAAGCTTTCTCATGTGAAACTCATCAGTTGCTGTCACAAGTTGTCCACTTGGTTCTTGATATTATAAATCAATTCTTCCCAGTTCACCGTCTTCACATTTTTTGGCCCAGCAACACACAGTACTCACATCAACACAGTCATCACCAAAAACAATCTGTATTTGGTGGTGAATTTCACTGAGGGGACTCCACTGGCAGTCAAACATTCAATCATTAAAGCGCAGTTACCAGTGGTTTCCATTTCTCAAGCAATAGCAACACAAGCTTTTTTCTCAGCAACTTCCCGCCAGATGAAGTGAAAGAATAGGTGCTAAAGGACACATGAAAGCTTCTAGTGTGCCAGTACTGCCAATTGATGGCTACTTATACAATTGGAGGTATTATTTTTCATTCAACCCTCATAATGTCACCCAGCTATCACTGAGGTGATATAAAGTGTGTCCTCATTTCTGTTTTATATTATCTCAAGGAGATTTGGTTGATGGGAGAAATGGCTAAAGCTGTAATTCTATTTTCTGAGTATAAGCTGAATTAATTACAGTGAGATTACTTTGAATGAACTTGCATATGGTTGCATTGTAAAAGAACTTGGTGTAACTGAACAAGTACCAATATTCTTCTTTTCCTTAACAGTACAGCTTAAGTACATGTTCTTAATAAACTTGATAACCTAGATAGTTACTTTACCAAGAACAATTTTTAAGCAGTTTCTTTGCTCTAAATGTTTTAAAGGAACTTCCTGCAATTTGTCAGATACTACTGTACTTTGTCATTCATTATAGATAAATTTACACACCCTCAAACTTCAGATTTCTTAAATAATTTTTTAAAATGTTATTATTTTGAATGTATATTGTACTAGAGTATTGCACAACAATAATTTAAAATTAAATTTAACAAGGCATAACAGGGCAACTGTTTATACTTCTTAGTCAAATTCCGGATTATTCTTGAAGAGATATTCTGCCTGTTGATTAAAAAATATCCACATAAAATATTTGTTAGTTTTCTTATACATATCAGTGCATTTCCTAAAATTAATGGAAACCGACTAAATTCAAAGTATCAGATACCTCTGGAATTGGTGAGGTGCTAGACAGTGGCTAGTACTGTAACTATAATAGCAACTTCTACTTGGTACATCTACAGTGCAGTTCCTGCTACAGACAATCCCATTATGAAATAGTGCCTCATATGTAGAAGTGAATGTGTATTTGGAAACCGAAATCAAAAGAAGAATGTAGTCAAAACAGACACAGACAGGGACTTGAGCATATTGGAAAAACTGTTCAGCTCAGGTTCCATTATTAATCAGATGAAAAATTGCATAAGCCAAACCACCCACCATACGGAGATGGCCTATTAATCAAAATCAAAGACTAAGCCAAGGCTACCTCCATAGAATTATACCAAGAAGGATCTGTTTTAAAACAAGATAACCTTTGTCGATACCCAAAAAGGTGAGATCTCCTATTAAGCAAATTAATATTTAAGATATGTTCATTCTACCATAGAATATTTTTAATAACATTTCCAGTAAAGAAAATTCTAGGCACCAAGATCAAGAAAATCATAGCATTCCTTGAAAATTCCAGGTAAAACTGCAGACACTGGACTGGCAGGAATTGGTTCTGATATGAGGCAATAAAACTCATTGCACCACAATTTCTTAGTTCCCCATTTTTCTACTTTTGATATGCACACTTTCACACAAAACTAAGTTTTCTCTCTCTCTCTGCTGCTGCTCTTCTGCTCTGCTCTCTACCGACACCTGTAGACTGGTGGTGTCTTCCACCCTCTCTCTCCAAATATCATGCCTGGACTTGGCTTCAAAGATTGTGTTGAGCCCTGCACCATCCCTTTAGATACAGAATCAAGAAAGATATATTTTGAACCCCTTCTGATTCCCAATTTCCCTGTTCTAAGGAAGAGATTTTCTTCAGTTTACTGCTCAAGCAGACACTTAGCTCTATATTCTGTTGTTGGAACAATTCAAGATGGGACCCAGTGTCCCAGATATTTTGGATGCTACTTTGGGAATAACATCCTTGATTCAAAATTTATGATCTGCTAGAGAAAGATCCACCTAGTACTAGTCTATTCATAACAGATTGCTACTAGGTACAGTGATCTTCAACATTAACTTGTAATTGGGCTACACTGCATAGTGGTAGAATGTTCATAAACAAGGATCCTACCATCAAAGCCCAACCTGAAAGCCTGAAATATCTTGTCTCTACTGGTTCAATGACTTCTAACAGTGTTCCTGACATCTCTCTCTCTCTCTCTCTCTAATCCAGGGGTGTCCAACCCGCGGGCCACATACGGTCCTGAACAGCTAGTAATGCGGCGCCAAAACATTTTATTTTATTTTATTTTATTATTTATTTAATTTATATGACCGCCCATCTCCCCCAACGGGGAACTCTGGGTGGTTCACAATAAAATAGATTAAAATAAAATACAAAATATAAAAACATCAATAATTTAATAAATAGTTATAAAATCCAGATGGAGATGGTATTAATAACAGAAGGACATGATAGAATTAGGGGATTAACCACCCCCATGAGGAACTATTGTTTCCTCCTTCCCATGCCAGGAGGCAGAACCAGGTCTTCAATTCTTTCCTAAAGGTCGGGAGGGAGGGGATCTGTCTCAACTCTGGGGGCAAGGTGTTCCATAATGTAGGTGCCACCACAGAGAAGGCCCGTCGCCTAGACCCCATCAGATGACACTCCTTGATTGATGGGGTTCGTAGCAGGCCCTCTCTGAATGATCGGGTGGGGCGGGTCGATAATATGGGGATAAGACGGTCCCTCAGGTATTCTGACCCCATGCCATGTAGGGCTTTAAAGGTGATAACCAACACCTTGAATTGTACCCGGAAGCAAACCGGCACCCAATGCAGCTCGTGGAGCAACGGTGTTATATGTGCAGATCTTGGTGCACCTAAAATTGCTCGTGCGGCCTCATTCTGCACCAGCTGTAGCTTCCGGATCGTCTTCAAGGGTAGCCCCATGTAGAGTGCATTGCAATAATCTACATGGGAGATGACGAGAGCATGAGTGACTGTTCGGAGGGCATCTCGATCCAGGAATGGGCGTAAGTGGCGCACCAGCCGAAGCTGTGCAAAAGCCCTCCTAGCCACGACTGCCACCTGCTCTTTGAGCAGGAGTCGTGAGTCTAGGTAAAGGTAAAGGTTCCCCCCGCACATTTGTGCAGTCGTGTCCGACTCTAGGGGCCGGTGCTCATCTCCGTTTGTTAGCCAAAGAGCCAGCGTTGTCCGAAGACGCTTCCACGGTCATGTGGCCGCATGACACGCGCGGAACGCTGTTACCTACCCACCGAAGTGGTACCTATTAATCTACTTGCATTTGCATGCTTTCGAATTGCTAGGTTGGCAAGAGCTGGAGCTAGTGCGGGAGCTCACTCCGCACGCAGGGCTAGGGATTCGAACCTCCAAACTTGCAATCTTCCGATCAACAAGCCTGGCGTCTTACCCGCTGAGCCACCACGCCACCCGTGAGTCTAGAAGGACCCCCAAGTTCCGCACCGGTTCTGAATGGGGCAGTGCTACCCCATCGAGAACCAAAGATGATAATTTCCCAGAAGACGCTAAGCCATCAATCCACAGCCACTCGGTCTTGCCAGGGTTCAACTGAAGCCTGTTGTTCCCCATCCAGGCCCTCACAGCCCCCAGGCACTGGGAGAGGGTGGTCACTGCATCACTTACTTCACCTGGGATGGAAATATACAAGTGAGTATCATCCGCATACTGATGATACCTCATCCCATGGTGTCGGATGACCTCGCCCAGCGGTTTCATGTAGATGTTGAATAGGAGAGGAGAGAGAACCGAACCCTGTGGCACCCCACACAGGAGCGGCCGCGGGATGGATCTCTCCTCGCCTACCACCGACTGGGAACGGCCCCGGAGGAAGGAGGTGAACCAGCGTAAAACTACGCCGCCCACCCCCAACTCCCTAAGCTGCCCCAAAAGGGTACCATGGCCGATGGTATCAAAAGCCGCTGAGATATCCAAGAGAGCCAGGATGGATGCACTACCTCCATCCCTCTCCCGCCAGAGATCATCCGTAAGCGCGACCAATGCAGTCTCCGTCCCATATCCCGGCCTGAAACCTGACTGGAAAGGGTCTAGATAATCCGTTTCATCCAGGGTCCTCTGAAGTTGCAACGCCACCACTTTCTCAACTACCTTTCCCAAAAAGGGAAGGTGGGAGACTGGACGAAAATTGTCCAAAATGGTTGGGTCCAAGGATGGCTTCTTGAGGAGGGGGTGCACCAATGCCTCCTTGAAGGCAGTTGGAAAGGATCCTCCGACAAGGATGTATTAATCACTGCCTGGACCCATCCACATGTCACCTCTCTGGCCAATTTTACCAGCCAGGAAGGGCAGGGATCTAAATAGCATGTGGTGGAATTAACAATTCGGAGGATCCTGTCCACTTCCTTAGGTCCAACAGGATCAAATCATTGATAATAGAGCAAGACCACTCTCCCGGCATCTCCCCAGGCTGCATTTCATGCATGGAATCCAACTTGTAATGAATCCGAGCGATTTTATCCTGCAGATGCTCGGAAAATTCTTCCGCACGGCCCTGCAGGTGGGTGGTCGACTCCACCCTACCCAAGAGAGATCGCGTAATCTTAAACAGGGCCGTCGGACGGCATTCTGCGGATGCAATAAGAGTGGAGAAATATTTACGTTTCGCCGCTCTTACCGCCACAAGGTAGGCCTTACTAGCGGCTCTAGATTGTGTTTGGTCCGATTCCGCCTTCGTCTTTCTCCAGCGGCGCTCTAGACGTCTCTTCACCCTTTTCAAGACCCTCAGCTCCTCCGTATACCATGGGGAGTGACAGGTCGAATGGGGCTGGAGAGGTCGCATCGGCGCGGTCCTGTCCAAGGCTCCGGCTGCCTCCCTATTCCAGGTTGCGGCCAGTGCCTCTGCTGGACCGTGCAGCAGATCATCGGGTATTACCCCCAACTCCCTCTGAAACCTCATTGGGTCCATAAGTCGCCGGGGGCTGACCAATCGAATAGGTCCTGCCTCCCTGCGGAGTGGGGCGGCATAAGAGAATCCTAGAGATATCAGGACATGACCTGACCATGACAATGGGGATAGATCTAACTTTCCCCTCAGGTCACTTTGCCATTGCTCTGACAAGAAAACCAAATCCGGAGTGAGTCCACTGTCTCGAGTCCCGAATAATGTGGGACAGTCCCATGGCTGCCATGGTAGCCATGAACTCCCGAGCCGCTTCCGAGGCCCGCCCCAGGGATGGCAAGTTAAAATCCCCCAGGACCATCAGCCTGGGGAATTCCACCGCCAACCCTGAGACAGCCTCGAGCAGCTCAGGCAGGGAGGTTGCTACGCAGCAGGGAGGCTGGTACAGTAGCAACATTCCCAACTGTTCTCGGGCACCCAACTTGAAAAACGGGGACTCACATCCGGACACTTGTGGAGCAAGGCCCCTGAAAGCCACCAAAGACACTCTAATAATAACTGCCACCCCTCCACCCCTACCCCGGTATCTCGGCTGGTGCCACACCTGAAACCCGGCTGGGCACATTTCCGAGAGGGCTACCCCTCCCTCTGGGCCCAGCCAGGTCTCAGTAATACACGCCAGGTCAGCCCCTCTCTCCGTGATTAATTCACTTATGAGAGGGGCTTTGTTGTTTACTGACCTGGCGTTAAGCAGCAGCAGCAGTCGAAAACCGGGGCCCTCAAGGATCCGCTGTCCAGAACCTGGGGTTGAACTCGGAGGACTGGAATGCGCCACCGGTACTAAACACCAGAGGTGTTTTGCTATTGTTTTGTTATTGTTATTGTTTGTTGTTATTTTGCTATTTTTTTCGCAACTCGTACCTTGCGATCGGCCCGGCAGGTGGCAGCAACCAAGGGAAGGTGTGGGGTAGGACATGTGCGGCGGAGGGCAGATTTGGGTGTCGAAGAAAGAGGAGGCCCAGGAAGGGCGGCGGGTGCACTGCAAGCCACAAGGTGGAGAAGCGAGTCACCGATTGGCCAGCCCCGGATTGCCGCTGGGGCGAGCGTGCCATCAGGCGTTTGCAGCAATGGGCAAGAAGCACGAGGTAGACTGCTTTCTTTTCCTGGTGGGGCTGGCGAGGCTTAGCCTATAAATCTCTGCACCGGGAAGCCAGGGCGGGGGGCTGCCTGCCCAGCCCTCTCCTCCCTAAGGAGGGTTTTGGGAGACACGGCGCTGGAGGTCTCCTTCGGGGAGAAAGTATGAAAGTGTGCATATCAAAAGTAGAAAAATGGGGAACTAAGCCACATTGCACTTAACAAATTTAGCATTTTTGGTGGATGTGACCGCTCATTTAAATGAGTTAAACATGCGTCTTCAAGGTGAAAACCAACTTATCACTGCAATGTTTCAAACCATAACAGCATTTGAAATGAAACTTAAAGTATGGCAAGCTCAAGTTATGGAAAATAATTTTATACATTTTAATACATTGGCTAAACACAGTCCTGTGAACAGCGAGAAATATGCAGCCTTGCTTTTCGGTTTGATACAGGAATTTGAGAACAGGTTTCAAGATTTCCAGAAAAATCATCAATATTTTGGTATATTTTTGACTCCATTTTCAGTCGACATAACTACATTACCTCCAAATTTTCAAATGGAATGCATAGGGTTGCAATCAGACATTCAACTCAAAAAAAAATTTGATCATGTCTCTCTACGGGACTTTTATAAGACCTATATTCCCAGAGAAAAATATCCCTCGCTTCACAATCACACCTTATTCATGACATCACTTTTTGGCAGCACGTACATTTGTGAGCAACTATTTTCAAGGATGAAGCACACGAAGAGTAAAATTAGAATTAAAATTTCTGACAAGCACCTTGAGAATTCAATGAGAATTGCAACCACTTTCATCGAACCAGACATTGATGCATTAGTTTCACAAAAACAAGGTCAAATATCCCACTAGTTTTATGTTACCCTCTTTTTTTAAATTTTATAATAAAAATATAAAAAAATAAATGAAGTTTTATTACTTATATACATTAACTATATTATATATTTTATGTGTGGCCCAAGACAATTCCTCAATGTGGCCCAGGGAAGCCAAAAGGTTGGACACCCCTATATATAGCTTTCTAAGTGTCCCACTTTCAATCCTGTTTTCATTATTGTCGAACCTTTCTAAAATGTTTGAAACTGTATGTCAGTTGAATAAGCTTGCTCCCCTTCCCTTGTCATTGTATGTCCATCACTTAATAAACTGTAAATTGGACTTAATATTTTGTCTCAGCCCCCTTTTTTGTTTTTACTTCTTTCTTTATAGATATGGGCCTGTTCTGTTATAAAAGTCAATTAATGTGTGGTTTCCCCACATGGTAAGAGATCTGCCCATTTGGTGTTCCTAGATAGCAATCTTATCCAAACTAACCTGGCAGTAAGCAACATTTGACATAGTGGAATGTACTGTAATTTTAAATAAATAGGGATTGCACTGTCCATGGTAGAAGGCAATCTCAAACACAGGTATATAGTGAAACTTGGGGAAAATGTGTTACTGCAAGGGAAACAATATTCTATGCACACATATAAGACTGAATCTAGAGCTAAAATCAGCTAAAAGTCTGTTTTTAGGACTGTAAAGAATGCACAGGAAGCTTGTGACTCTTTCCCTGACTGTTAGAAGAGAGCTTATAGGGTAACAATGAGCAGATGTGTTATCTATAGCAGGATGAATAGAAATAAGAGGCCAAATTAGAAAATCTATTCTTATGGGGTACTGGTGAGTTAGACCGTACTGAGATGCACAACCTGTGTTTTTTTTCCCTACACCTGATAAAATGCAGTTTCAAAAACAAGTCTCTCAGTTTCAAAGGAATTGTGCTAATGGCATTGTAGGTGGTTAGAGTAACTGATGGATGCATTGTAGGTTCCTTATAAAGTTATACAGATCCTTGTCAGCTTTGCTACAACTGGAAGATTTACCAATAACTTATAAAAGGGCTAACTAAGATTTACAGATAATAAAAATAGAACATTATTTTTTGTCTCAGGTAGGTAGGTAGGTAGGTAGGTAGGTAGGTAGGTAAAAAAAGTATGTATTCCCTTACCAGAAAGTCAACGGGGTCATCTGGCCTAACCATGCAGCATTGATTCAACCCCTGCATAAGGGTTGGCATCACATGCTTCATTAAGTAGTTTCTCAGTGGAATTGACTGTGCTTCCAGAAGTTCTTGTTCTTGCCGCTTCACTTCTTCTAAACGCTTATTCTAAATACAGACAAATATATCTAAATTACACATAGACATAATGTAAAGTCTAGAGCAATAGTATAGAAAACTGATTTTTCAAAATTCTTTTCATGTCATACTGTATACCTGGCTTTAGTTTCTTGAATTCTACATTCACTTGCTATTAAAATGTAGCAAACTTTGTATAGCCTACAGTACATATCATGCACATGCCCAAGAGAAACTGTCGGCCAAACAGTAACTTACAACTGCTATGACATTTCCTGCACATGTCTTTCTATATAAAACATTTCTAACCAGCTGGGCGTGTTTCAGGTATATATGCATGTATACTCTATAGATTCTTAAAGCAAAGGAAGTTACTGTACATGTGCAATCATAATTGTGATATCAGGTGACAAAAAAAATTGCATGTAGTTGCTCAATGTAAATTTGCCTCCAAAGGATCCAGTGGACATCAAATGTCAGGCCTCTCTTGGCTAGCAAGGAAAAATGCTGCAAGAATTTATTTCCTCGGACACAAAGACTCAACAAGAAGATCAATTGTAACAAAACTGTGAAGTATTATGAAAAATACATAGCAGCTGCTATGTATCAAATCCAAACTATTTATCCTACCATGAAAGTTGAAATTATCTAAAGGGCTGGAAGTGATTCTCTTTTATGCAGAAGTTTCCATCCATCCTTCATTTTGTTAATGGCTTGATTTAATATCAGTTATTTATTTTTGAATGTGTGAGTACTCTCACATCATGAATTTTAGCACAAGAAGCTACCTTATTTATGGAGGTGACTTGTCCAAAGTATATCTATCTTGATTAACAATAGCTCTCCAAGGAGATAGGCATAGGCTTACTGCATCAGCAATTATGAGTAAGCAATGTTCCTTTCCTAATCTAGTTGTTTCTTACCACCATGTCAGATGAATGCAGGAAATATACTACTAAAATAGTATGCCTAGTTTTTATTAATAATTCATTTAAGGCTGAGGTATGCTCAATCTGAATATTTGTAAATTATCAACAACAACATCTACAATATGCAAGGTTTTTGTCAAAATATAGCCAAAATGATAACATCATGACATGCATAGAAAAGGCAGGAGTTTCATAGTGATGATGCAAGGCTGTTTTCATCGTATTGTCAAAGGCTTTCACGGCCGGAGTTCAATGGCTGTTGTGGGTCTTCCGGGCTGTGTGGCCGTGTTCTGGAAGTTGTGGTTCCTAACGTTTCGCCAGCATCTGTGGCCAGCATCTTCAGAGGGCAGGAGCACAGAGATTTTGCTTCTATCTGTGCTCATGCCCTCTGAAGATGCTGGCCACAGATGCTGGCGAAACGTTAGGAACCACAACTTCCAGAACACGGCCACACAGCCCGGAAGACCCACAACAGCCACTGTTTTCATCGTTTGCCCCTATGACCTCCCCTGCAGATGCCTCTGGTTATCATAAAAATTACAAAATGCCAGTAAGTCTCTGATGACTTCACTGTAAGGTAAGGGATGCACTGTAGTGATTCTTATTACTAATACCATAGAGTTTTCTTTTAGGGAGAAGGAAATCTCTCCAAATCCAAAAATTAACACTATAAAAAGCAAAATCACACCTCCTTTAGGCTTTCTGTCTCTGGTATGCTTGCACACAAATGCTGGATTTCTCAACAGTTTTATCTATCTATCTATCATCTATCTATCTATCTATCTATCTATCTATCTATCTATCTATCTATCTATCTATCTATATATCTATCTATCATCATTCATTCATCTCTCTATCACTGCCCATCTCCCCCAAAAGGGGGACTCTGGACGGTTTATAATAAAATCAACAATTAAAACCATCCAAACCTAAAATACTATCAAACCATCAATATAAATAGAAAATAAATAAATACAAAATCCAGTGGCGATAAGATTTCATTAAGTAGGGAGGACACTATGGCGCCAGCCACCCCCAGGAACAGCTATTGCCTTTCCTATCCCAAGCAAGGCAGCAGAACCAGGTCTTCAGATTCTTCCAGAAGGCTGGGAGCGCAGTGGCCCGCCTCACCTCCGGGGGCAGAATATTCCAAAGAGCGGGTGCCACTGCTGAGAAGGCTTGCCTACTGGACCCCGCCAGGTGAAATTCCCTTGTTGACGGGGTCCGTAGCATGCCCTCTCTGCATGACCGGGTGGGGCGGGTCGATGTTATGGGGATGAGACGGTCCTTCAGGTAACCTGGCCCCATGCCATGTAGGGCTTTAAAGGTGATAACCAACACCTTGAATTGGACCCGGAAGCATACTGGTACCCAGTGCAGCTCGTGCAGCAATGGTGTCACATTTGCTGACCTTGAGGCACCAATAATTGACCGCGCGGCTGCATTCTGTACCAGCTGAAGCTTCCGGATACTCTTCAAGGGTAGCCCCATGTAGAACGCATTGCAATAGTCTATATGGGAGACGATGAGGGCATGAGTGACTGTTCGGAGGGCATCTTGATCCAGGAACGGGCGTAACTGACGCACCACCTGAAGTTGCACAAAGGCCCTTCTGGCCATGACTGCCACCTGCTCTTCGAGCAGGAGTTGTGAGTCGAGGAGGACCCCCAGGTTCCACACTGGGTCTGAATGGGGCAGTGCCACCCCATCCAGAACTAAAGATGACAACTTCCTGGATACCAAGGGGCCATCATTCCACAGCCACTCCGTCTTACCAGGGTTCAGCTGAAGCCTGTTGTTCCCCATCCAGACCCCCACAGCCTTCAGGCACTGAGAAAGGGCAGCCACCACATCACTTACCTCACCCGGGATGGAGTTATATAATTGAGTATCATCAGCATATTGATGATACCTCATCCCATGGTGATGGATGATCTCACCCAGTGGTTTCATGTAGATGTTGAATAGGAGAGAGAGAACCGAGCCCTGCGGCACCCCACACAAGAGGGGTCGCAGGTCAGATCTCTCCTCCCCTATCGCCACGGATTGAAAGCGGCCCTGGAGGAAGGAGGTGAACCAGCACAAAACTACGCCGTCCACCCCCAACTCCCTGAGCCGTCCCAAACGGATACCATGGTCGATGGTATCAAAAGCCGCTGAGAGTTCCAAAGGAGCCAGGATGGATGCACTCCCTCCATCCTGCTCCTGCCAGAGATCATCCATAAGCACGACCAATGCAAAATGTTTTGTTGCAAAAGCTCCTTTCCAGGGAGTCTCAAACATTCTGCTCTCAGTTTTTACAGAATAGTTATCAGAATTACTCTCAATAGTTTATTTTAATATAAAACTGATAATAAAGATAGCATAAACTATTCAATTAATTAATGGTTGTTGGAGAGGATGGAGGAAAGGATCTCCAGAGCTGGTTGGTTATCATCTGGTGTTGAGAGATATGGGAGGAAAATGGGGAGAGTGGGACATGAAAAACTGCATGGAAGTAAACATTAAAGTATAAAGCATCAGGGGAAAACATTTCACCTTCTTATCCTTCTTCCCCCTCTTTTGGGTGCACTATTTATAGGATCTCATACCATCTACTTTTACTTGAGGGCTCTTCAGGTAATATTAAAAAGTATTCATTTGCTCCTGGAATATACATTTCATTTGGTAATTAATTAATGATTATTAATCTGGTCCTGGAGACTTAAACTCATTTGTGGTAGTCAACTGCTCTCTAACTACCTCTTGCCTTGGGTTGCTACTCCCTCGTTGCAATTGTTCTGCTTCAGTTGTTTGAAAACAGTTTCCTTTGGGAAGAAAACTGAAGCAAAGCATGAATTCAAGATTTCTGCCCACTCCCTGTCACCTGTTACCATCCTACCATCTTTTTCAAGCAGTGGGTCTACCTCCCCTACCATAACCCTTACTATTGACAGAGCCAAAAGCCCTTTTCATTGATGTTTCCCCTACAAAACTAGGTTCCTTTTACTGTATATTTTAGTGTTTCTGAATTTCCACAGGTATTAGCTACTTGCTGGTATGACTCCTTGGTAATTCACCTATCTTCCATTTCTTACATGTGAAATGAATAATTCTTAGCTCAGTCAAAAGGTCCTTGTCCATCCATAGTGGCTTCCTAAGATGTCCCCCATGTTTAATTCTCAGTAGAATAGTGTGCAATTAAACTCATTTATTTCCAAAAATTCCCAACCCTTCTGTGTTCCCTTTGACCTCTGTTCATGGGATCCTGCCTAGTACTCCTGTAAGATTGTTGAAACTGGATGTCCTAAAATCTGTGTCTGTATGACTATGTTCCATTCCCTTTCTGTAGTGTCTTGAACCCCAAGAATATATTGTCCATTCCCCCTAAAGTTACCACTACTTCAATCTCTTCAACTGGTTTCTCCCTATTGATTACGATCAGATCTAGGAGAGCTGACCCGCTTGTCTCAGCTTTCCAGAAAATAAAACAGTCAGCAAGATTGCTGGTTTTCCAGCAGAGGTCTGGGTAGTTGAATTCTCCCATTATTAATATGCCTCTCATCACTGAAAATTCTGTAATTTGGTCAAGGATAAGAAAATAACAACAAAATTACATAATAGGATTGGGATTGAATTGGATGACATTTCAGGATCTTTTGAATTCTGCAATTCTTAATTATAACATGGGGAGGGGATGTGGCCTTCCAGATGTCTTTGCATTCCAAATTCCATCAATCAAGCCAAGTATCAGGGATAATGGAAGCTGCAGACCCACAACACCTGGAAGATAACTGGTTCCCCATTCCTATTCTAGAACAGGACTTTTTAAGAGATTAAAAAAAAAACCTGGAGCAGGTCTATCTTTGGATATCTGCTGAATTAGAAAATTGTACTGTACTGATTTTTATCAGTAGATATCTCTTTTCCTAAGGAAGTGATATTGCTAGCAATAGAGAGCCATCAATTACAAAGAAATAACCAGCATCTATTATGGAAAGAGAAAATCATTTTAGAAAGGAGGAATTTCTTTTCCCTGTATTTTTTTCTGAATATTTTATCAATGATATGACTCTATCTAAGAACTATCTGCCCATAGTTTAGGGAAAGGCAGACTGAGAAAAGAATCAGAAAGCTGAGTAGAAAGCCAGTTGTCTCCCTAAATATATATTGTGGGAAAAGTAGATTTAGGAACATCTGCCAAAATATTAAAACTATACATCCATCAATTCACAACTTAAGTCTTTATAAATATACACAAATATTTTTTGTTTTTAAAAAAGCACTAGTTAGTGATTTCATTCCAAGAAATTCAAGTCTGGGTAAGTTACATCCATGAAATTACTTCTCAAAATTGTGAATGAAATGATGCACACCACACTGTCTATAATATAGGTTGCTTCTTTGTGGCTTAGCATATATCTCTGGTTTGGAAGTTGTCTGAATTCTCACAACTATAGTTTCTTTAATACATTACAGTTAATCAAAGCATGGGTTATTGTGTATCTTTTGTTCCAACAAACATACTTGAAATTTAGGAATAAAAGGTGTGTGAGGACTTAATGTAGATTTAAAGCTATTCTATGTTATATTAGGAATGAAAACTCAATATATTTATTACAATTCTGGGCCCTATACTTTTCAATATTGGTATTCATGACTTGGAGGAAGAGGTAACATGAGTCCTTATCAGATTTGCAGATGAGACAAAATTGGGTAAAATAGCTAATATGCTAGAAGACAAAAAAAATTCAAAGAAATGGGCTGAAATATTAACATAAACAAATGCTAAGTTAGCTGTATAGGGGAAAAAAGGAAGCAGATGTAGATATATAGGATGGGTTATACTTGTAATCATTGTTGATTGCAAACTGGATATAAGTCGGCAGTGTTATTTGGCTGCAAAAAATGTTAATGCAATGTTAGGCTGCATTAACAGAAATCTAATTTCCAAATCAAAGGAAGTGATAGTTCCACTTTATTGTTATGTTAGACCCCACTTGAATATTGCATCCAATTCTGGGCACCCCATTTTAAGTATTCAAAAAAGTGGAAAAGGTTCAGAGATTGGCAAGAAAGAAGGTCAGGGGACTAGAAATTAAGTCCTGTGAAGAGAGGTTCTGGAGATGTTAACCCTTTAGAAAATAATACCTGAAAGAATGTCACACAAGGAAACTAAGTCACATGAAGAGTATGCGTATGTTTGATAGCTCTTTGATAGCACTTTTTATGTATTGGAAGGGATGTCATCAAAAATAACATGTTTTCTCTATCATCCCAGAAGACATAAAACAATGGATTAAGTTACATGAAGAAAGATTTTGTTGAAAGGAGAAATTTCATAACAGAGCGGTTCTATTGCCAGGAGATGCTGGGTTCTCCTTCATTGGATGTGTTCAAATAGAGGTTGGACAACCATCTGACTGGGGTGCTTTAGTGTGATTCCTGCACTGAGGAGAGGTGGAGCTCAATAGTCTAAATGGTACTATCCAACTCTATTCTATTTTTTCCATTGGTATCATTTCATTTGCTGTCACTGGTCCTCCTGAGAACATTTACTAGAGTACAGACATAAACTATCTAAACCTTTTAGCAGCATTTCCTCTCAAACAAATTAAATAGAAAAAAATCTGGTGTAGTGCTTCCTGGAGAGAATTTTCTTCTCTTTCTTCCTCCTCTGGTAAGAAATCTGTAAATATGTTAAAATTTTCTTATATTTAGGATTAACTTACCCATTCTTCCCAATTTACTAATTTTTGGGCCCTTTCTTCAAACTCCCTTTTCTCCAAGTCAGCCTTTTCTTTAGCTTCTTTAGCAAGGCGTTCTTCTGCTTCTTTCCGTTCAAATTCTTCCTTTTCTTCTTCTGTCATACCATAATTTCGAGGCTCACCAACGTTTTTGATTATTTCTTTTGTTATAAATCTGTTTTCCAGGCCCTCAAACTTTGATACATCTTTCAAGTGTGGAGGCAGGATAGGAAAGAAATTTTGAATTACATAAAATTAGACTGAATATTATTATTTTTTAATTGCCATTATAAAGAGGCCAACTCTTTCACCATAAAAATGCCTCCTTGCAAATATCATTATAGAAAATAAAAA
Organism: Charina bottae; assembly: GCA_023362775.1. Lineage (NCBI taxonomy): Eukaryota > Metazoa > Chordata > Lepidosauria > Squamata > Charinaidae > Charina > Charina bottae. The sequence goes on from JALMGJ010000001.1 coordinate 109,679,555, forward strand.
AATAAATGAATGGCACCAAAGAGATAGTAAATATATAATTTTTCTATTAATATAGGCAAATGAATAGTCTTACAATATTTGAGGGGCCCATATAGTTTTTGGGTAACAGAATCCAGGACAATATATTATATGTGTGGAGCAAAAGTAATGAAATTTGTCAAATGTACAAAACTGTTTGTTAACACAGTTCAAAAAATTAGGTAGATATGGAACATATGTGGCTCTGTGACTCTCATGCTGTCAAATTCCAATCAGCCCCAGATAACACGGCCAAAAAGGATGGTTGGAATTGTTGCATTACAGCAAGCAAATATAAAACTGTGGAAGTCTTTTCCACCATGATAGCTTTAAATTTAAGCTGTCATTTAATTGTTATATTTATATCCCATCTTTCCTCCAGGAACTCAAGACAGCATACATAATACTTTCTCTAATTTTTCTCCACTACAACCATCCTGTGAGATGGTGTGATTAAACTGATTTTGGTATGACACAACAGTGTCTCTTCAAAGCATCTGATAAGTCCCCTATGCTGAAGAGCCTGGAAAGATGGAATTCATCTTTTGTTTTCCAAAAAAATCCTCAACCATGTAAACCTTTTTTATATAACCAGCCACTTGGTAATTTTCTGGTTTGCTGGCTAGACACAGGACATCAGAGAAGCAGCATTTTGCCTAGCTGGGCAAAGTAAGTCAATCTTTCTAAAACAGCTACCTTTTGCATCCACCATATTCTATAAGACAGGATAGGATAGTGTGGAGGAGAAAAAGAAAGGAGGAGAAGAGCAAGAACAGCCTGCCTAACAACATTCAAGAAGAAGGGACAAATAATCTCTCTCCAATTATACTCTGTTCAATAAATTCTGAACATGTGCTTTTCTTTTGAGGTTGGCCAGGTCAGGAAACAGAACTATTGGAATTCTAGTTTATTGTTAAAGTTATTGTTAATAACAGAATCTTGAAAACCTGAACCGAAATTCTCTCCTCCTATTATACCAGAAAGAATCAAGGTGGAGCAATCTTGAATTTCTTTTTCACTCCCTCCTTCCTTCCAAGACTAAGCTGGCGTTCCCTAATGGCTACTGAATTCCTTCTTCAAGGCCATCTCCGTACTTCGTTATAACATGTGCTGAAATCCAAGAATCTATTCAATAACAATTTTAGATAGGTTGACTATTGTTTTTATTTGGAATCCTGTGTTTGTGAGGGAGAAAAACAGAGAATTTTTTTTCCTATATTCCTCTTTTCCCAATAAAGGAACTGGTAAATAGTCAGCATACAAATGTAAACAAACACCTGTAAACAAACAAACTCTATTTTATTTCTAGGGATTTGGTCTAATAGGGGAATTTCTCATTAAAACCTTTGCCACATGCAAGATTGCATGTGTTCAGGATTAGCACAAATTCTAATCACAAGTTTGTTAAGTTCTGTACCTCTGGGTTTTGAGCATAAAGCTCCAAAACGTTGTAGAGGGCAATGGCCTTGAAGAACATGAGGAAGTACTGCTACCAAGGCAATGGTCAGTTAAGAGGAGCTTGAGCCCAAACCAAGAAAATAATTTGAGAAAATGTCCCAGACAAGCCCCTCCCTAGTTCACATGAAGATAAAGTCAGGGAGGGGGAAGTGTACTCAGACTTGCAATATTCTGTTACTTATAGCTGTTACAATAGAAGTAGTCCTGACCTATATGGCATTGGTTTCTTAGTCTGGTCTACCATGTCAGGCTGACATAGGACTACTTTTCTCTTTTTCCCACAGTAGGGTTGAAATGGGAAGGCCTTGACTGAGTACTAAAGAACTCAAGCTGGACAATTAAGGTACACCAGGAGGTTCAGTCTGATTGGTGGCATCCTATCATAAATACCCTTTATTGGGGAACCCTTGGAAGTAGTTTGCCAGTGAAACTAATTATTCCCAATACTGTATCCACTCATAAGAGTTAGTTTGGGCTGAGAGACAGTGGCGCGGTTTTGCGCTGGTTCACCTCCTTCCTCCGGGGCCGGTCCCAATTGGTGTTGATAGAGAGCGAGAGATCCAGCCTGCGGCCCCTCCTTTATGGGCTGCTGCAGGGTTTGGTACTCTCCCTGCTTCTTTTTAACATCTACATGAAACTGCTGGGTGAGATCATCCGTCACCACGGGATGAGGTATCATCAATATGCTGATGATACCCAATTATACATCTCCATCCTGGGCGACCTAAGTGATGCTGTGACCACCCTCTCTTGGTGCCTGGAGGCTGTAGGGGTCTGGATGGGGAACAACAGGCTTCAGCTGAACCCCGGTAAGACAGAGTGGCTGTGGGTTGGGGATTCCTCAGCATCCGGGAACTTACCATCTTTGGTTCTGGATGGGGTTGCACTGCCTGAGACAGACCCAGTGCGGAACCTGGGGGTTCTCCTGGACTCACAACTCCTGCTTGAAGAGCAGGTGGCAGCCGTGGCCAGGGGAACCTTTGCCCAACTTTGTGTTGTGCACCAGTTAGCCCCTTCCTGGATTGAGAAGCCCTCCGGTCAGTCACTCATGCCCTAGTCACCTCCTGTATAGACTATTGCAATGCGCTCTACATGGGGCTACCCTTGAAGAGTATCTGGAAGTGACAGCTGGTTCAGAATGTGGCCATGTGAGCAGTTTTAGAGGCCCCAAGGATGGCGCATATAACACCTTTGCTGCGCGGGCTGCATTGTGTGCCAGTTTGCTTCCGGGTCCAATTACTTTTAAAGCCCTACATGGCATGGGTCCAGGTTACCTGAGGGACTGCCTCACCCCCATTACATCGACCTGTCCCACCCGGTCAGGCAGAGAGGGCATGTTACAGACCCCGTCCATGACAGACTGTTGATTGGCAGGGGCCAGGAAGAGGGCCTTCTCTGCCGTGGCCCCCACCCTGTGGAATACATTACCCCCAGAGGTGAGGCAGGCCCCACTCTCCCGGCCTTCCGAAAAGGAGTGAAGACCTGGCTTTGCCACCTCGCTTGGGGCAGGAGAGAGGATAGTCAATCATGGGGGTGTTTGGCACCTTGGTGAGGCCCTGAGGAATTTTATTGAGACTGTTTGTTTCTCCATCTTGGATTTTATATTTTATATTTATATTTTTATGATGAACTTGTTTTTATGGTATTTTAATCTCTTATTATTTTAATTTGATTGTAAACCACCCAGAGTCACTTTGGCAAGATGGGCGGTGAAGAAATGTGAGGAATAAATAAATAAATAAAAATATCTGAACAAAGTGTTTAGCAGCATGTTGTTAGACCATTTAGAAAATACTATCTTCGGACAACGCTGGCTCTTCGGCTAACAAATGGAGATGAGCACCGGCCCCTAGAGTCGGACACAATTGCACAAATGTGCGGGGGGAACCTTTACCTTTTATCTGAACTAAATCTGGTTTTGTGACAAGAAGAGTCTCCAAAGGGAGCTCACACATTCACTTGACAAGTGTGAATAGGTTTGTGTGTGAGAAAAGTATGCACTGTATATATCATGTGTGCGCAAAAATGTATGAACAGGAAGGGTACAGAATAGAATAACCCTGCCTATCTGGAGCCTACCCCCACTGTTACCTCACCTACTGCCCGAATCATAAATCCCCTGAAAAATTCTCCAACTACCAGTGTGGCCTTCCATATGAAAAAAAAAGTTTCCCAAATTTATCTCATTGCTATTAATAACATACCATGTGGTCTAATGCTAGTTTTATTTTCATAATTTAGTGATTGTTGTTGTGGTGAAACAGATGCTGTCTGGATTTTGTAGAAGTGCTGGTTTCTTTAATTACCTCACAATGCAGCTGAGGTTACATATGCTGACTATGGAGGGCAATAATCCCTTTTTATATTTTAATTCTCTTTTATGACTTCCTTTTCACATGTTGAGAAAATTGGCTCAGTATGGGAAATTGAGACAGGAAGGCATAATTAAAATAATTAAGCTATTTTCTTGTTTCCCTTCATTTGTCTTTTTTCAAGTTGGCTTAACAAAATTTGACATATAATACTCTGCTTGTTGTAATTTTAACTATTTGTTATCTAAATTTACAAATTGATAGTACATGAAAATGACACAAAAGATCATAATAGCTAGATAAAATGGAATGGAATGAAGGAATTAGATGTATTTTATATCATACCAATATACTGTGGATGTATTTCTATTTCATCAAAATAGTTGAGAACAGTTTCATCCTCTGAATTTAAGTCCCTAAAAAGACTCAGGGATCTTAAGTATCGGTCCTGGGCATAATGCGTTCCAGCAACAATGCTTTCAGGGAGATTCATGATTCGGGTTTTCAAGAATTCGTCAGAAGCATTCAAAGAAACAACATAGTCTACAAAGCAAAAACATTTCAGGATATTAGAATTGTATTAGAGTGACCTGCTTAGTTCATCTTTTCAACTGCCTTTCCGTGCACAATGATGAATCATAGGTATTGAGATTCTGTTTAAAAGGATATATAAAGGGTATATAAAGTTTACAAGACTGCTGAAATATACAGTACATGGCTTACATGGAGGCAAAATTGAATCTGAAACCACCAAGCAGACATTCCCACTTCACATAATTAAGTTTAGAGTTAAGGTATCTTCCATGCCTATGGACAAAATATCAGTGTGAATAAATCATTTTTGAAAAACTGAATTCATACATTGTACTGATATAAGATATAGTTTGCTCAGTCATGGTTTGTTCCATAGCATCAACAGGGTGACAGAGGGAATAACATGTCATCACTTAAATACTATGATTTATACACTTGTGTCAAACATCAGGACACAGTTATATAATGGGCAGTTGCATTATGACATCATTGTGTGCCCGTTGTTATTTTGGCATAATTGCAGTTTGTTGCAGATGGTATTGGGTGTGTTGAAGAAACCACAATTAGCTAAAATCACACAACATGATAATCTATAAAACACGGTTTACAAACCATGCAGACTGGATTCAAACATAAATAACCAACCATTATATTTAGTGCAATGAGTGGATGCAGTCAAAAACTCTTGTTATTTATTTATCATTGGATGTATATTACACCTTTTTATCTGTTTGAAAATCAAGATGACTTACAGCAGTAAAATATATTCATTATAATTAAGGACATTAATTATGATACGTTCTGTAAATTACTATTGTATTTACTGTAAATATAAGAGATTCACACATTTTAATAATTTCAGTAACAAGTGAGACCTGCCACGCTGTTGCAGCATAAACACACCTACAGTTACAATCAGCCATATCATCTCCCATTTTATTTCCCACTGAATTTTCAGCATTTTCCTGCCTTCAACCATTGGTTAGAAATCCATTCTCACACTAAGGAAATGACTTAACTGTTATACAGTATGCTAATAATGAATTTAAATAAGTATTTAGCCAAGTAATTTGATTTATTTAGTATTCTGTATATTATATAGATCTTGGCCACTGGTTATTGAAATTGGCCAATATTGGGTTTTAAGTTTGGATGTCACTGGTTGCCAATGTCTTTTTTAGGATGGGTATTGTCCTGATTGTATTGAAAATGGAGGCATTTAAGACTATTGAACAAATATTTTGACCCTTTCACTTGAACAATTTTAAATTTACCATTGTCCAGTTAGCAATTCTGGAACTAGATATTAGAGTATGAAGTAGCTTCTTATACCTTAGATATTTTTACTCTATTTTCAGTCTGGTTTCCATATCCCTTACCTTGCTGGACAATTTTCAATGAGTAATGGATGTGGAACTGCGCTGGCTAGATACCTCTGTACTGTATTTCCCACCAAACTTTTTATATTGATCAATATTTAGAATCATCTCTCACATATGGGATTTGGATGTGTGAAATCATTATGCTTGCAATTATTTTTAGAGGGACTTACTAGGAAGGTGTGCTGCTGTAAGCTATGATCGGAGAGGGTCAAAGGCAATATGTAAACTTCCTTTTTCTCAAAAACTTGTATCTTCAGCTAAATGCTGAAAATATGTGTTAACAGGAGGGGATGTGGGAAAACTGAAAGTGAAGAGTCTGCTTTCCAGCAGTATGTCACTTATGTTTTTAAAAATGGATATTACCCACCTTTTCCCAATTTCCATATGACTAAAATAGATATAGGTTTAAATATATGGAATTGAAGTCATCACCTTAAGTACACTTACCAGGAATTATTAATTTGTCATAGTGATGCATTTTGCCTCTCATATCATCATCTTCCTCCTCCTCCTCAACTAAATTTAAAAAGAATTATGTTAATATGGCTCCAATAGCAACTAGCATCCTGCAGTTTGCAATAGATGTCGAGTACTAGCCAGCACATTTTGGCCTAGTGTAAATATAATTATTACTCTTGCTCCTAACCTGCAAGGTTATAGACCTCTTCTCTGGTCTTCCTCTTGCTCCTGCTTCTCTCCCTTTCATTTTTGTAGGTAATCATGCTGTAGGATTATGTCTACCACTGATATTTTCATAGACCACCCTTTCTAGGCCTACTGTATCTGGGCTGAAAAAACCCAGACAGCCGCTAGAAGGCAGGAAAGAGATTTTACTATGTCTTTAATCCCACACTGTATTTCTCTAGTTTTTTGCAGCCCAGATACAGTATGCCTATAATTAATTTATAATGGGTAGATAACATAAAATAAATACATAAAATTAGGGTCTAAGCTGACTAGTTAACATTGATGTAGCTCTGTTCCATTATTAGCATCAAAAATGAAAGGGGAGGCAGAAGTTGCATGGAAAGGATAGGATGAAGGAGTATATGAGGCTATGGGTTCTCCCAATTTCCTAAATATGGTTAGAAGAATATGCAGGATGTTTTCTCCTAGCATTTCAGCAGATTTGACATTAAATACTTAGGCTGTGAGAAAAGACAGGGGAGAAATTGCCTTGATAACTGAATGCGTATTATATTTTGGCTAAATATATATTCCATTTCTATGGCTGAGTTCACCAACATACCAAGCCATAGTTTCCTTAATCAAAGTTTATGAAAAATCATGGCTGAATTCACAGAATGTATATGCCATAAACCATGTGATGGGGTTCACACAACATGCTAAGCCAAAACAAGCAAACCATATTTTGACTCAGCATTTGTAGTAATCTAGTTGATATGATATCTATCTCAGAACATTCCTTAATGTAAGCATTCTGCATTTCTTCTTTTTAAATACTTCTACACAGTATAAAAATGAAATAGGAAATTATAATGTCTCTTTGAATACATCGTTTCTATACCAAGGACTTTAATCGGCTCAGCCAAAATATTTCCTTATGTCCCAGTCTACAGATCAGAGCAAGAGTGTAATGTTGTTTGTGTGAAATACAATAGTTTAACAATTTTTACAAAGATGTGCCCCAATGATACAGATGCAGGTAGTCCTCGCTTAATGACCACAATTGGGACTGGCAACTCCACTGCTAAGTGATGCGGTCATTAAGCAAGACTTCCCGTGACCATGACAGACTTATGACCTCACTTCTGCCACCATCATTAAGTGAATCACCCATGGTCATTAATCAAGGCATCACGTGCCTGCTACTTGCAATTTTACTGCCGGCTTCTCCATTGATTCTGCTTGTCAGAAGCCAGCTGTGAAGTGCACAAATGGCGATCATGTGACTACAGGACGCTGCAACGGTCATAAACGCCCGCCAGTTGCAAAGTGCCCGAATCTTGATCACCTGAACACAGGAATGCTGCAATGGTTGTAAGTTCAAGAACTGGTCATAAAGTTATTTTTTCAGTGCTGTTGTAACTTGGAACGGTCACTAAACAAGGCAGTTGTTAAATAAGGACTATCTGAACTTTAGAATTCATTGTAGCTAGGATCAATGTATGTAGTAGTTCTTTTTGTATTTTCACACTTTTTAGTTCTTTTTTTCTTGTAGTATTCTTTATTTCATTTCTTGTAGCTTTTATGTATTTGTTGAAAAAAATTTAATAAAGCTTTAATAAAAAGGAAAAAGGAAAAAATATTCCAGGAAAGATTTAACAGGATTTACTGAGATGAAAGTAAATAATATAACAAGAATTTCAACAACTGAACTATTTCCAATTCAGAATGAATTTATTCCCTATACATTACAGTGGAGATTTTATCTATTTTTAGGAGCCTTTCCTTTCCTTTCCTTTCCTTTCCTTTCCTTTCCTTTCCTTTCCTTTCCTTTCCTTTCCTTTCCTTTCCTTTCCTTTTTTCTTTTTCTTTTTCTTTTTCTTTTTCTTTTGTGAACTGGCAAGGAGTCAGTACTTTTTACATATAACTAAAGAGTTAGCAAGTAACTGCTTATAAAACCATCTCCTGAATCCTTATGTAAATGACCATTATATGGAGGAGTAGAATGGAAATCCACTATTTCCTAAGCTAGACATGACCAATTTCTATATTCCTGGGAGGTACTTCCTTTTCCTTTTAGATTGCCATAGTTCCTAAATATTACATAGTTAAATGCTGCTATAGGAGACTTGTATGGTTCGTGATATAAGTCTATACATTGATTAAAATGCTGTTGGCCCATTTTTTTTCAGGTCTTAAAAATATGGATGGGAGGGAGAAGACTCCTAGACACAAACTATTCCCATTCTGTAATGCAATGTCTAGAAATGATAGCACTCCCGCGCATACAACCAAAAGTATGGATCCAGTATGTACTGTAGATGACACCTTCGTCACAATAAAAAGGAACAACTGGAGGAAACACATGAAACCATCAACAATATCTTCAAAGGACTAAAATTCACAAGGGAAGAAGAAAACAACAACGCACTACCCTTCTTGGACATCCTCATCAGTAGAGGAAGTGATGGCATTCTAGAAACACAAGTCTACCGGAAATCAACCCACACTAACCAAGTGCTCCATTACCAAAGCAACAACCCAACCTCCCACAACAGGAGCTGTGTAAGAACATTATTCAGACAAGCACAAATGCACTGCAGCAACCGAGAACACCAGAAAAAGGAAACAGACCACCTATATAGCATCTTTCAGCAAAATGGATACCCATGCAACTTTATCAAAAAGTGCCTGACCACTCAACAGCCCAACCAACACAAGGAAATGAAAAGGATAACACTGCCATACATCAGAAACATCTCTGAAACTACCTACAGACTGTTACAACCACACGGCATCACTGTAGCACACAAACCAACCAAAGCCCTCCAGAACATCTTAAGCAAACCAAAAGACCCAGTAGCCCAAGAAGAAAAAACAGGAGTTATCTACAACATACAGTGTAAGGACTGTAGCAGCCACTATGTAGGACAGACAGGCAGAAGACTAGCAGAGCGCATCCACAAACACCAACTAGAAGTCAGAAGACACAATGAAAACTCCTTTATCTCACAACACATGGACAGACTCAACCATATTTTCAACTGGGAAACTGTGAGCATCTTAAACCAAGCCAAATCCAAAATCGCTAGGGAATTCCAGGAAGCTTGGCACTCAGACAAAGCAGCCATCAACAGACACATAGAGGTAAACAACATTTACATACCATTCATAAGAGACAATAGAAAAGCTAAAAGACCAGAACACCACCTCAGAAGCAATCAACACCCAGATATGCAAAGATTAACACCAGGATTAACACCAGATGAACAATCAAACAGTACACAATACCCTAATCAAGGAACTATTAACTCAGTCAATCAACCAAGCAGCAAACAACAGCCTAATCAAGGAACTACCAAGGAGAGAACAACACCCCCACCAACACAAGCAGGGCAAGCCACTATATATAAACAGAGAGCAAACCCCACTCCCTTCTTGCACTGAAGATGTTGCCTAGCCTGGCAATGAAACGTCTGCAAGAAAACAACAAGGCTCAGAAAGCACCAAGGACTCCACTATTCCCATTCTCCTCCCTAAAAAATAAAATCAAATCCCCCAAATGGACGCGAAGTACTAATGAAATTCAACATTTTGCCACCAAAAAGTGGCTACGTAATCTTGGGGTGCTGCTAAAGGAGGGGGCTAGAAATGGTTGCCCAGCTCTAACTTAGAAGTTAATTTCTTTGAATTTCAGGTAGCATCTTTCCCCATCAAGTAAGATGAAGAGATCAGTTTTGTAGTGTTTAAATCTGCATGGGGATGGAACGCTGATCTCAGTACCCTGAAATTCTTTGCTCAGAGCAAGCTGTTTCCAAGACCTGTATTAGGCAGGTTGACACACATCCATGATTACATCTCCTGCAGATGCAAAGGGAGGGATATGAGCTGAGATCAGAAACACAAATTTCTTCCTATTTCATCAGCCTCATGAAACTACTATTTATTCTATATGGAGAAACATACATATACAGACTATATACAAATAAAATTAAGCACAGAGAGTAACCATAAGTTGTGGTAAGTGCAGGCTGATATTTTCAACTGGAAAATGGTATAAAGCTGTCCAGTGTTGCCCTTTGTGCAGAATAGACTGCCCATGTTGGTCTTTTAGATTTTCTCGGCAGTAGTCTTTCTTACCACTGACCACATTCTGGGCATATTAGCTATCCATCAGTAATGCTGATTGTCAGTGGAACATAGGTGCTATAAGATGAATATTTTATTTCAGCATAATCTACAAAGCATGAGAAATCTGTTATGGTGAAATTGGCCTCAGGAGCGTAGCCGTAATGCAATGCACTGTACTGTACATTAACATCTAACAGAGCAGAATACAAATACTTACTGTTAAAAAGATCTTTTGCTAGGTCATAGGTTTTTGGAAACCCATCCAAAACATATCCTTGATTTTTACAAGGCATAGACATTAGCATTTCCTTCATGAACCGAATCACATAGTTATCATCTAGATGACCTAATTTTAATGGGAGATATGCATTATCAAACTGGATTATTTCTTCTTAGTTTCCGAGGTGAGACATATAGACAAGAAGTCTGCAAATGTAACAGTATTTTTGGGTCTAAAAACCAATTCCTTGAATTCCATCACACTGAAGCATACGTAGTTAAGATATATTAGTTGAGCTCAGTTGAGTGGGTCAAAACTGAAATTACTGTGACACATACTTAACAAACCTGTACTGCATAGCTTTCCAAACCTGCGGGGCCCAGGTGTGTAGCGTCAAAACCCGGAAGCACTGATGGCGCCCCGCCGCAGCCGCGTGCACAGCAGCGGCGGGCCATCAGCACTTCTGGGTTTTTGCATGGCACACCAGGACACCGCTGCCACCACCGCTGCGGCGTGCGAAAATCCGAAAGCGCCGCACTAGTGGCGCTTCCAGGTTCTTGCACGCCACCGCAGCTGCGGTGCTTCCGGGTTTTTGCGCGCCACAGTAGCAGCGCTTCCAGGTTTTCTTGTGCGCCGCCGTTGGTGTGTCGCCATGAGAAAAGTTTGGAAAGCCCTGCCGTACTGTATTAGAATTACATATTTACCCATGGTTACTTTAACCATGGTTTGTTGAATTAGCCCAATTAAACTGATCCATAAGCTAACTGCGAAGATTGACATTGCACAACATGCTACACTAGAACATGGTCTGCTAGTTTGTCACTCAGCTCATTGCACAAACCAGTCAATGGAATGAGTTTATAGCTCAGCCCATGGGGATTTCTGGGGGACAAGCTGGCTGCACTGGAGGAGAAGGCTGGGGTGCCAAATTTTTGCTTTTGCTTTTACTGATTTTTTTTTATTGCCATTATGAGCCACCAGGAGTTGTGCTTCTTAAGATGGGCAGCCTTACAAGTCTTTTAAATAAATAAACAAATGGGGGGGGGGGGCAGTGATGGTGCATGCAACAGCCTATATATGTCATCATTTCTTCTAACAGATGCCTGTGATTCAGCATGTTGTGTGAATGTAGGCTATCAGTGTTTTATCAGAAAAATATTTTTAATTATATGACATTTTTCTGTAAGAGTGAATGTCAGTCCATTCACTTATATCTGAGAAAGTAAAGGGATGGAATCAGACATCAGAAAGTTATTTTTTAAAGTCTGATTTAAGTCTTAAATCCTTCCATGATTGTTTCCATAGTAGTGCCCTTTAACACTGCATGCCATGTATTTCTGCAATTAGCTGGAAGAAGAAATTAAACCAGCTTTCCACATAATGCTTAATATCTTATTTCATTACCAATAATATTCTTTCCTAGGCAGAACATGTTTCAGAAATGATTTGGAAGAAGTGCCTCAGAATTTCTGCAAGGACAGCACCTTTCTGCTATTTATTAAAGAAACCTGACCTTTTTCAGGTTTCAATATGAATCTGAAAAAAATATTCTGTGCTTGAAGGAGTGTAACTCTTAAAGCAGCTGCAATGGTTTTTCAGGCTCATGTATTTCTGAAGTATGCATAGTCCTACTTTCCTCCACAGTTCAAAATAATTATTTAATAGTTAATCAACAGGTTTTGTCCAGCAAAGGTAACCTGCAAAGTTAATTTAATGTTTGTTTTATTTTATTTTATTTATTTATTTTCAAATTTACATAGCTGCCCTCTTCACAAACAAGCGACTTGTTATGTTTATATTAATGTTACATTATTTCTGTTTAAAGCAGCTGAAGGGATGTTCAATCATCACTGATCATAAGATCTACCAAATCTTTGATAGCAAAAATCTGGATGACCAAAGAAATAATGTGTTCTATATAGTGGTGTGCTAATAAATGTATAACAACCAGCTCGGTCTATGAATGTATAACAACCAGCTCTGCCAGTTCCATTGCTGCCACCATGCTGCAAGCTGCCAAACAGCTGGTCTGTATGCTAGACGTTGCAGCTCAGCTCTGCACTCAACCAGCTCACAAAATTCCCAATTTATTAATCAGTCTTGTGAGCTGGTATGAACTGGCTCCAGCACACCACTGGTTCCATACTTTCTGTTGGCTAGATTTTTGTAGCCAAGATCTGGTGGCCTGCCCATCACAACAATATTAGTTCCAGTTATTTCAATCATTTCTTTCCTAGTCAACATTTCTTATTCATATTTTATATCATGTTTATGTCCTGATCTTCCTCTGAAGAGTTCACAATAATCTCAATGAGATTGGTTAGGGGAGATGATGATTGGATTCATGTACCATGTAATGGCATGGTAAATTGAATCAATCAGAAACGGGTGAGATTGAAAAATATTCAAAGCTATAAATCCTGATTTGCAAACCATAAAGTATAGGTCTACATAAAATAAATGAAACCAGCTTATAGTTTCATATTTTTGTGCATCCAGTCAAGAGAGTTGAATGGAAGAAACACTGCATCCACTCTTCAAGTCTTGCTAATTTTTCATTGGTGATGAGCTTTACCTGCATTTTGCTCCATGTTTTCTTTAACTGCATCTAACAATTCCTGAGCTTCTTCTATATTATCTCCTTCCTCCTCCTCCTCCTCTTCCTCCTCTTCTTCCTCTTCCTCCACAGACTCTGCTGCCTCTCGAGGAGCAACTACTTTCTCCTAGGGAGTTAAAATTAAAATAAAATACCAAGAAAATTTGGACTAAATTTTGGTTCAACTGTGGAAAATTAAAGCAACTTCACCCTGTTGTTTCTACATTCTAGGATCTATTCAAGTGAAGGATGCAAGAGACATTGTAAGAAGTGTTGTATTTAATGAATTTAGCTTTTAAAATGATATATCCTTCTGAAAATATTCCAGTTTGTCTCTTCATCATCATAATGTATTGTGGCATGCTGTCTTTGGATGCATCTATGTAGAAACAGAAATTGCCCAATAATTTACTACTAAATACAAGAATACTTGATAACCATAATCAATTATCCTTTACTTCATTATTTATTACTCCTAAGATCTGCAGTCTGGACAAATTTTACTTTTCGCATTCTTCATGTAATTAGATCTTAAAAATAATCCACCAGTTTAGCAAGTCAATATTTTTCTTTTCATTCAGTATATCACACTTTTTCCAGATATTTAAGATTGCAATTTTTTACCCATAACTGGAAGCAAATTCTATTGTTCTGAGGAGTGCATCTTAAAACTGATTTTCCGCTGGCACTCTACAATTACTTCTCCCCTCATGCCTTTTTCCTCACTAAAATTTCACTCCAGTTTTTAAAACTAACATTTCACCTAATCTCGAATATACTTTCTCAGAAATAACCCTGCATTCAGTGGGAGTTATTACCATGGTTTGCACAATACTCTTAGGCAGCTAGTCAGATTAACAAGAGGAATATAAACTGCTATTTTACCCTAAACAGTTTACAAACCAAATAAAGTAGTAAGTTTTTTTTTTTAAAAAAAACATAAGTTATCCCAGGGACCACTGACCAACTAATCCCTTGCAAGAGGAATCAAAATCAAACATATCAGACCCTCCCCTCCCCCCAAAGGTTTGCTGAAAAAGCTAGGCTTTAATTCCTTAATTGCAAAGTGTTAACTAACTTTAGTTGTACAAATACACTCTTGGCTACTACCAAAACCCCTCCATCCAAATTCAAGGCTGAGTCTAAAAGTGCACCCAAACTGCAAACCCAAATCTTCATTAGGAGTGTGATGTTGTTTATTCGTTCAGTCTCTTCTGACTCTTCATGACTTCATGGACCAGCCCACGCCAGAGCTTCCTGTCGGCCGTCGCCATCCCCAGCTCCCCCACGGTCGAGTCCGTCACTTCCAGAATATCATCCATCCATCTTGCCCTTTGTCGGCCCCTCTTCCTTTTGCCTTCCACTTTCCCTAGCATCAGCATCTTCTCCAGGGTATCCTGTCTTCTCATTATGTGGCCAAAGTACTTCAGTTTTGCCTTTAATATCATTCCCTCAACTGAGCAGTCTGGCTTTATTTCCTGGAGTATGGACTGGTTTGATCTTCTTGCAGTCCAAGGCACTCTCAGAAGTTTCCTCCAACACCACAGTTCAAAAGCATCTATCTTCCTTCGCTCAGCCTTCCTTATGGTCCAGCTCTCACAGCCATAGGTTACTACGGGGAAAACCATTGCTTTAACTATGCGGACCTTTGTTGTCAGTGTGATGTCTCTGCTCTTAACTATTTTATCAAGATTTGCCATTGCTCTCCTCCCAAGAAGTAGACGTCTTCTGATTTCCTGGCTGCAGTCAGCGTCTGCAGTAATCTTTGCACCTAGAAATACAAAGTCTGTCACTGCCTCCACTTTTTCTCCCTCTATTTGCCAATGATCAATCAAGCTGGTTGCCATAATCTTGGTTTTTTTGAGGTTTAACTGCAACCCAGCTTTTGCACTTTCTTCTTTCACCTTTGTCATAAGGCTCCTCAGCTCCTCCTCGCTTTCAGCCATCAAAGTGGTATCATCTGCATATCTGAGATTGTTTCTTCCAGCGATTTTAACTCCAGCCTTGGATTCCTCAAGCCCAGCACGTTGCATGATGTGTTCTGCGTACAGGTTGAATAGGTAGGGTGAGAGTATACAACCCTGTCGTACTCCTTTCCCAATCTTAAACCAGTCCGTTCCGTGCTCTGTTCTTACCGTTGCTACTTGGTCGTTATACAGATTCCTCAGGAGGCAGACAAGATGATTTGGTATCCCCATACCACCAAGAACTTGCCACAATTTGTTATGATCCACACAGTCAAAGGCTTTAGAATAGTCAATAAAACAGAAATATATGTTTTTCTGAAACTCCCTGGCTTTCTCCATTATCCAGCGGATATTGCCAATTTGGTCTCTAGTTCCTCTGCCTTTTCTAAACACAGCTTGTACATCTGGGAATTCTCGCTCCATGAATTGCTGGAGTCTACCTTGCAGGATCTTGAGCATTATCTTACTGGCATGTGAAATAAGTGCCACTGTTCGATAGTTTGAACATTCTTTAGTGTGATACTATCAAATAAAATTTGAATTCCTATTTCCTGATTGGTTTTGCAACCCGAATTGGGAACCAATTGTTATGTCTGTATTATCCTTATCCAGTCCATGCTCATACAACTGATTTAGACTTTGTACAAATCCAACTTTGGATGATTATACCTGTTGGAATTATCAGGGGTCAACTCAGCATTGTCTCATAAGCATAATGGGGGTCCTTTCTAGTAAACGCATCTCTATTGTGCTTCTGGGATGTCACATGGGTCACCTGATTTCCACTTCCTCCTCCTTCTTGAGTTTGGGGGATTAACAATCTCCATTACTCTTTGGGCACACCTGCAAGCAGGAGGTGCTGCAGAATGCAGCTCTCATCCTTTCATCTCGCTTGCATACAGATCTACTATGAATCTACTTGTATCCAGATCTACTGAATAAATGTAAGCTATCTCTATTTTTCTTCATCTAACTACTATGTGAAAACTGAATTTATTTCTGAACATAATTAAGCAATATGTGCAAGTCCCTTCTGGTTCATGCTTCTACTTTGCAAGATTGTTGTTAGCTGCTTGGAGTTATTTTATTAACCAAAACTCCATCAATACCAATAAACTTTAAATTGATCTTTAAACTTTAAACTGGATCTCTATGTTAAATTTAAAGAAACATTTAAGATCTATTATTGAATAAATAAACGCAGAACTGTACATATACTGAAATACAATATTTAACAATAGAACTGTAAATATTCCAATTTTTCTATTGAAAAATGAGAAGCGGGGAATGGAATGAACTTCAGTTATAAAGCACATACTTTGCATGCAAAAGGAAGACATCATGACTGAAAAGATAAAATGCATAATCTGGCAACATACAATGCACTACATTTTTATTCTTACGTCTATTAATACTGACTTTTTATTCTACTCACATTTTTACAATAGCATCTAGAATAATGAAACAGTCCACAACATCAGTGATATGCTTACCAGATTTTCTATGGCTTTAGTGATCACTTCCTTTATTTTAATGTGGTGCACTTTGTAATATTTGCATAGCTCTTCTGCAATGGAAGTTTTCCCTACTCCAGGAGGTCCAAGTATACACATTTTAACTGGCTAAAAGAGAGAGGATTTAAAAATGCGTATTTATTAATCTTGTGCACCATGACCAAAATGAATACAGTAAGGATACGATCTTTTACTCAAGTTCCAGTGGCTGAAGAATTACAGGGTTTAGAACAGTGTTTCTCAACCTTGGCAACTTTAAGATGTGTGGAGTTAAACTCCCAGAATTCCCCAGCCAGCCATCCTCCTGAGGAATTCTGGGAGTTGAAGTCCACACATCTTAAAATTGCCAAGGTTGAGAAACACTGGTTTAGAAGAATTCTGTGTTGGTGGATTGCTAGGCTTGTTGCCATCATAACAGACTGGCTGGCAGAACACTGCTGCTGTAGTTGTTCTGCCAATTAAGACGTTTGGGGCAGAATGATTAAAACATGGCAATCATCCCTCAGGATGAAGGGAATTGCAAAGGAGGCCACCATTATGGCGCATTGTATACTCTTATCAGGCCATGGCATGCTCCCCAAATAGCACAAATTCACACCTACCCAAAGTGGGGAAATAGTCCTATCCATGCTGACTAGTCCATCCATGGCTATAAGACAGCATAGGATATAGTATAATTGAGGGATGGACAACTTCTGCCCTAGGGCCACATGTACCTCAAGTTCTATTTTTGCAGCCCTTGGAGGACTTTCTAACAATGATTGCTGAAACCAATAACATGTTTTTTCACCACTGGAGGTGGGAAACAGGAAAGCTGCAGTGTTAGCCTTAGAACAGGCTGATCATGGTTAAAAGGAAAAAAAAATCAACCCCAACCAGCCCCACCCACATGTGATCGGGTCCCACTCAATTTCTGCTGATAAATAAAAGTTGCCTGTCTCTCACATAGTTGAACAATCATATAGTCAGAATCCACATCATAGGATTATATTTCTATGATCTAAGAATAGATAAAAGTATAACCAAAACAGAGAATTTTATTCAACAGAAGACAGGGAGAAAGGGTACTTTACATAAAAAGAGAACTCTTATTGCAGATGGAAAGTACTTAAGTACATTCCCCACAATTTAAATCAAAACCAAGGATTAAAAGAAAGATTTTTAAA
This sequence comes from Charina bottae, assembly GCA_023362775.1. Taxonomy (NCBI): domain Eukaryota; kingdom Metazoa; phylum Chordata; class Lepidosauria; order Squamata; family Charinaidae; genus Charina; species Charina bottae. Next base: position 109,697,480 of record JALMGJ010000001.1, read on the forward strand.
AGGCAACAATGATACAAGGTACAACTGTTGCAATTGTCTCCCATATTTACATAATCTTTGATACATGTGGCTATATGACAGACTCAATTTACAGCTGGAAGGAGAGTGGAAGGGCTGATGAATCTTTCTAAGAAGCTATTTATAAGGGTTGGACCACTGAGCAAAATGGGGTGTGTATATTAAGTGTATTAAGGGTTGTGTATTAAGGGTTGGTCGCACAAATTACCAGGAGCAGGGGTGGCCTTCTGTGGGCTGGTAAATCCATAGAGGGCCTACACGGTTGATCCATGCAATATTCTTGATTGAATCAGATATGTTTGGGTGGTGAGGAACTTCTCTCTGCCTTCCCTAATGTGAAGTTGGATTTGAATATAAGCCTTTAGGCTCATACTTGGTCTGGACAAAGACAAATGTTCTATGACAGTCCTAGTTCCTGTCTACTCCTTTTTTTGGGGGGGGGGTTGTTTGTGTGTGTGTCTATAGGGTCAGTAGTTAGAAAACTCATTAGGTTTGTTTCTTTTGTAGATGCCTTTGAGTGTTGGCAAGTCTCTGACTGTTTGACTTTGGCTATGTTTCCAGAAATACTTTGGGGGGGCAGTTACCGTTTTATATTGTTTTTGGATTTTTGGTCATTTCTTCCTCCATCCCAGAGCTAAGCAAATCTAGAGTAGAATGATTGTTCCACTGATATAGGAGCACTATAACTTCTCCAGTATATTGGAATGTGGGATTTGAATACCAGTGAGATATTTTATAGGTAATCGGTTGAGCAATGCAATCCTAAGCAGGTTTACTCAGAAGTAAGTCTGATTCCATTCTTATTCCCATGTTAATACAGTTCAAATTGCAGCCTACAATTGATATATAAATATATGCTTTCTCCAAATTGTACAAGAAATAACAGTTCACAGTTCACTCATGCATTGCAAGTATAAATTTCCATTATTTTTACCAATAATCCTCGAGTTTGTTTATACTCATTGACAACTTGTTCAATATTCTCTACAATCCCTCCTTGAGCAACCCATTTTATGTTGAAATTCTCCTTCAAGAATACAGCTTCCATTCGTAGATTCACAAATAATTCATCCAAATGCGTTTGCTGAAGGAAATGCAAGAAACTGTTATTAACAGTATTTATAAACTGCCCTTCTGCATAGCCTAACATGGCTGCATGCTTAATAACAAAAAATAAATTTTAAAATGCAAATGTATAACAAAAAAGGGTAAAACAACACTTTTCTAAATGCTTAATGAATTATAAATATCTTAATCTGGGAATCAGGGAAAAAATCATGAGCTTTCTCCAGAGTACTACTGAGAAAGTCCTACTATGTACAGATGTCTCTTTCTTCACAGTGGGATGGAACCTAAGCAAGACACCGGAGGCAGATCTTCAACTCAGGGCAGCATGAAATAGTGAATAATATAGAAAACAATAATTGCTTCCGATATTTGGGATTCAGAATTTGAGCTAAAGTATATCGATTTTTAAAAAGGAGCTTTAACTGAACCCAGTGAATGTTTCACAGTGAGGTATTTTCTCTGCAGCTCATATTAGACAAGCAATGTTATTGATATACTAGTTTAAGCTGACAAACCATGTCTACATGCATACATTCATTTTGGTTTTTTGACAACAACACAGAAGTGGTTTGCCATTGCTTTTGTCCAGAATGGTTTTTCATATTCCCAATCTATCCTATAGCCCTGGAAACTCCTGATGTCCCCCCACCCCCACCCCATTGAATAATTTAAAACTAATCTAGAGACCCACCAGAGTCAGCTGGGAACTGCCACCTGCTGCGACAAAACCTATTACAATATACCAACATGAAAGTTACCAAGGCATATGATTGATAATTAAATTTACCTTTTGCGGTTTGTAATAAATGAATAAATGGAATATTAGTATAAAAAGTGGAAAGCGTTGCTTATACATTTAACTGATTCCTCACATTCTCTCAAATTGATCCCTTTTCCCCCCCTCTCCTTTCCTGTTGGCTAGAAGTCTGAGCTGTTGACCACACTGGATAGCCTGAGGGACAGCAGATCTTATTTTTAAATGGCAATACACTTTTTCTTTTCCTATTGTTGTAAATACCAGGTTTAATCCTTCCGTCTTGATCAATCTCTGCCCAAAACTGCCAGATGACATGGGAAGGAAGCTGCAACCAGCTGAACTTTATTTATTTATCAAATTTACAAGGTTACCCAATTCCATGACAATTCTTGGCAACATAAAGTATTAAAAACAGATTGAAATAGATATACAATGGGAAAAAATATGATGAATATCCAGAATAGAACAACAAACACGTGATCTGATATAACAACATTCCCACAAGTGGCCTACCACCCAACAAAGCCCAAGGTTTTAAGGGCTTATTTAAATGAAGTCAATGTAGGGGCAATATGAATCTCTTCTTCAACATGATCTATGGTTAGATATTATCCTTTCTAGCGGAAAATATTCAGAAAGATAGAAGTACCGTTAAGTCTTTGTTTAGGAAAGCATTTTCTCTTGGAATCTTCTGTATTTTTCCTGGACCGACATTTTTGCTGATGCACTTATAGAGAAAAACAACAGCTGAGTTTTAAATGTACCACTAATAAACAATCATATAGAAAAAAACCCAAGCATTGTTTTTTACCTTTTAAGCCATAAGGTTATAACATTAACACTAAATATTGAATCAATGGGGTTAAAAAACAAAGCATACTGTAATTTACCAAAAATGACTTTTTGCTCAGTGCTATCCCTGTAGTTCCATACAGAACTGCTGCAGATAGTAGAAGCTGCCACCGTAAACTAAGCAATTTCTTTGTAATACTGTACATGTTTTATTATGCAGAATTAAATTAGATTTATATAGTAAAATTCTACATTTTTAGTTAGAGATGTGATCCAGAGGCATCCCTAAATTGTATATCTGCTTTTTGGACAGGCATAACTTCATTCAGAAGATTTATCGTCTTTCTAGGATTGTGATCCGGTGACAACAAGCACCTCTTTCTTGTTTAGTTTCAGTTTTAATGTATTCTTCTTTTAATTTATTACACATTTAAGGAGGGATTTTGGGAAGGTAAAGGGGCGTGGTGGCTCAGCGGGTGAGACGCCAGGCTTGTCGATCGCAAGTTCGGAGGTTCGAATCCCTAGCCCTGCGTGCGGAGTGAGCTCCCGCACTAGCCCCAGCTCTTGCCAACCTAGCAATTCGAAAGCATGCAAATGCAAGTAGATGAATAGGTACCACTTCGGTGGGTAGGTAACAGCGTTCCGCGTGCGTCATGCCGGCCACATGACCGTGGAAGCGTCTTCGGACAACGCTGGCTCTTCGGCTAACAAACGGAGATGAGCACCGGCCCCTAGAGTCGGACACGACTGCACAAATGTGCGGGGGGAACCTTTACCTTTACTTTTTTTGGGAAGGTACACTATTATTTGTTGGAATTACACAGAACTAGATTTGGGTATCCTCAGCATAGTGTTAACATCCAGCTCCAAATCTCCTGAAGTTCATTTCCTGGATTCTTATGAAGATACAGTACTAAAAAGCATTAGAGACAGATTGGAACTCAAAAGAACATCATATAATAGATCCCCTTTCAAGAAACAAATGTCTCAGAATGACACTACTGGAACTTATTTGACAGGAATAGAACCATTGCAAAGCAATGTCTTCTATTCCCATATCTCTCAGGTGGTCCATAAAGTTACAGTGGTTGATAGTACTGAAAGCCACTGAGAGGTTAAGAAGAGGTCACACACTTTCTGCCTAAGCAAAGCTCATCCATCAGGCCCAGCAAATAAGACACTACCCTATAAACAGTTTTAAAGCCAGTTACTCTCTGACCATTGGATACTACCTGATTGTGCTTCCTTTCAGCTCACTGGTCCCAGGGTAACTGGCAGTTGATGTAGATTTTTGTTTTTAACAGGGAAGAATCAAGCTCAATCAAGGAGGTTATTCCTTCTCTGTTTGCTTACTGAAATTAGGTTGCCCATACCATGATTTGGGGGGGGGGGTGGAATTGGAAGAGTTAAGTGCAACCTCCCAGTGGTCCTGGTTCCTCTGATAGTAGCAGAAGCCAGAGTGTTCTCCCCTTTAGCTCTATAAATCACACATTTATGTCACAGTAATTTCATTAGTCTTCTGTATGCCACATCTTTTTATTTGTATTTAGAACAAAGATTATAAAAATGTGTTGCATACCGGGACTTCTGGTGGGGACATGGCAGACTGAACAGCTGTGCCCATGGGCTCAGTGGGCAGAACTGACAACGCGGCAGTTTTTTCAGGCTCAGGCTGGTTTTTCCTGAAGCCCAGGAGTGTTTTTCCAGAAAAAGGAAAACACCTGGAATCACCCCATCTGTCCTCCGGACGGCTGCTTGCAGCCAGAAGATCGCAAACAGTGTTCGCGCTTGAGTGGTAAGAGCTAGCCGGGAGGCTGGGACGTCACCATTTCCAAGCCGCGCTGTAGCCTTAAAGGAACACTAAGACCGGCCACCCCATTTCTAAATCACCCAATTTATATTTCTTTTAAGTATGTGTACCCTAAGAGAGGCTTTCTACAGCAAGGAGAAGCGGGTTCTCTTGGTGCTTATTGTTATTTTTGGGATCAATTTTTTAAAAAATTCTCTTTAAGTTTTGGACTTTGTTTTCCATCCAAATATTAAGGAGGATTGAAAGTAAATAATTATCTCCCTGTTATTATTTTTGTACTAAATTTGAAGATACTAGCATTTTCCTACACGTTGAATCGGCTGTTTTGAACTTTCAGTTTTCTGCTTCTACTTTCCCTGGGGAACTGTCTGCATATCTCACTTTCGCTTATGTAAACACATTTTGGAATTCTTTTACGGATGGGGTCCGTAACATGCCCTCTCCACATGACCGGGTGGGACGGGTCGATGTAATAGGGATGAGACGGTTGCTCAGGTAGCCAGGCACCATGCCATGAGAACCAACACCTTGAATTGGACCCGGAAGCAAACTGGAACCCAATGCAGCTCGCGTAGGAGAGGTGTTATATGTGCTGATCTTGGTGCACCTAAGATTGCCCACGCGGCTGCATTCTGGACCAGCTGTAGCTTCCGGATATTCTTCAAGGGTAGCCCCATGTAGAGTGCATTGCAGTAGTCTATATGGGAGATAACTAGGGCATGAGTGACTGTTCGAAGGGCCTCTCGGTCTAGGAAAGGGCCAAGAAATATCTTCGACTTTCACTGGTTAAGCTTCTGGGGGGGGGGCATAATCTACTGCTTGAGACATGGAGGATTTTAAACAGACTTTCTCTGACTTCCAACAAGCTTTTAAACAGATTCATTCTGATTCCTACCAGGTTTTTATGCAAGGCAATCAGAACATTGTAGAAAATATGAGGTCTAAAATGTGTCATCTGGTTGGGATGTCGTGGATGAAACAGGAATTTAACAGCGACAGAAATGTTTCTTCTAAGACTGAGATTGGGACTTCTGTTGAAATGCTGGATGAAGATTGGATAGTCGAGTTGAAGAAATTAAAGGGAGAGATTGAGCTGCAAGCCATAAGTGAAATTAATCTTCTGATGGAACGCCATGGAAAAGGGGTTATTATGTATGGGAGGTCTCCTGAAGAGAAGTCGGAGTTTTTGAGGGGGGCAGTTGGGCTGTTTGAGAGTCATGCCAGCTCGGACATCGCCTGGATTAACAAGGTCCGCGTCAGATGTTGGGGAACCAGGGCGATCTGACGATAAGTGGGCTACTGGAACAAATCATACATGGACGAGACAAGAGAACCTGGAATTGATGGAATGCTACTACAACAGTAGACCTAATGAGAGGGGATATATGAAACATATGAGGGAACTATGGATGGACAGAAGACCTGCATCCACACTAACTGAGAAACAGCTAGTTACCCAATGCTTCAACATAGTGAAGAGGGAGCTGCTCTCACAACTTGAGATAGACCAACTACACATTATATCCCAGATTCAAGAAGACCCAGAAGAACAACTGGAGGTGCAGACAACACCTAAAGCTGGAACGTCACTGCCATCCCCTCCATTACACAGCAGCTGAGGCAAAATATCATGGATAAACTAGCTACAGTCAACTCTCGAGACCAATTACCAAGGTTCAGTGGAGAATTACCATCAGATAGTATGCTAGAACAGGGGTTCCCAATCTGTGGGCCACGGCCCACTAGTGGGCCGCAGCCTGTTAGGAAGTGGGCCACAGGGCTCCCGCCTGCAAACCCTGTCCCCCGGTGTGCATGATTACCCCGCTCCCAGTGCGTGCAATTGGCTCCCGCCTGCAAACCCTGCCTCCCCATTGCACGTGATTAGCTCCCACCTGCAACCCCCCCCCCCGGTCCATGGAAAAATTGTCTTCCACAACCGGTCCCTGGTGCCAAAAAGGTTGGGGACCACTGTGCTAGAAGATGCCAACAGAGCCCTCACGACAATCCCTACTACCAATATAACTCAAACCAATTAACTGGTATACACTACAGCCACTGTAATCCTGGAGATACTTGGCTACATGATCAAGAAGAACAGCACTACATACCCCCCCCCCTGTAAAATGAGGTTGGAGGCTAAGTTCAAGGCAACTCGGAGAGAAGTTAGTCAGCTGGTAGAACTACAGAAGGGTGTGGAGATTAAGGATAAGACTCAGCTACTGAAAAAATACAAGGGCCTGACTCCATCTGAAGCCCTAGAGACTGCTAAACAAAGGCTCACTGCATTGGCTACCAGGCTAAGGAGATACACTAGAGAAGCAGAGGCCAAGAACATAAATGCCCTGTTCACCAAAGAACCATCCAAGGTGTACTCCCAGCTGCAGTACAACAACACAGTAACAGCAGAGCCACCAACAGCAGAAACGGAACAGTACTGGAAGAACATATGGGAGAAAGAGAAGACACATAACACCAGTGCAAAGTGGTTGCAGGACCTGAGAGCAGACCACAGAAATCTCCCAGAGCAGGAATCAGTCACCATCACAGTAGCAGATATCCAATAGCGTGTCAAGAACATGAAGAGCTGGACAGCACCTGGCCCAGACATGATCCACACCTACTGGCTAAAGAAACTAACAGCAGTGCATGAATGCCTAGCATCACAGATGAACCAGCTGCTAGCAGCAGGCTCCCACCCAGACTGGCTAACACAAGGTAGGACAGTGCTGATCATGAAAGACCCCAACAAGGGAACAACACCATCCAACTAACGGCCAATAACCTGCCTCCCCACAACATGGAAAGTCCTATCAGGCATCATAGCTGCCAAGCTGCAGGACCATATGGGCCAGTACATGAGAATAGCTCAGAAGGGCATTGGAAACAACACCAGAGGCTCCAAACACCAGTTGCTCATAGATAGAGCAGTCACCCAAGACTCAAGGCCTAGACAGACCAATCTGAGCACAGCCTGGATTGACTACAGGAAAGCCTATGACTCAATGCCACACACATGGATCTGTGAATGCCTGGTGCTATACAAAGTCAACAAGACACTAAGGACTTTCCTCAAGAACTCAGTGGGACTGGAAGACAACACTGGAAGTCAACTCAAGACAGCTCACACAAGTGGCCATCAAGTGTGGCATATACCAAGGTGATGCACTGTCCCAACTGCTTTTCTGCATAGGCTTGAACCCCCTCAGCCAGATTATCACAAGAACTGGATATGGATACAAGTTCAAGAGTGGAACTACCATCAGCCACCTCCTCTACATGGATGACAAGCTGTATGCTAAGAGTGAACAAGACATCGACTCACTGATCCACCTGGCATGGATCTACAGTGAGGACATTGGGATGTCATTCGGACTAGGGAGGTGTGGCCAGATGGTAGTAAAGAGAGGGAAGGTAGTTAAGACTGATGGACTACTGGAACTACCAGCAGGCCACATAACAGACATACAGACCAGTTACAAGTACCTTGGTATCCCACAGTCACATGGGAACCACGATGAGGCAAGGAAGACAGCAACATCCAAGTACCACCAAAGGATAAGACAGGTCCTGAAGAGCCAGCTCAATGGGAAGAACAAGATCCATGCCATTAACATGTATGCCCTGCCAGTCATCAGATACCCTGCCGGTATAGTGAGCTGGCCAAAGAAGGACATGGAGGCTGCTGATGTGAAGACCCAGAAGCTCCTCACAATGTACAGAGGCTTTCACCCCAAGTCCAACACCCAGAGACTGTACACCAGCCGGAAAGAGGGCGGGCGGGATCTGGTAAGTGTCAAAGCCACTGTCCTGGATGAGACCCAGAGCATCCAGGAGTACATCAGTAAGATGGCACCTAAACATGAGCTGCTGAGAGAATGCCTGAAGCAGCAGCAGACATGGAAGAAAGATCAAGCAGAGGAAGTGCCATGGCAAGACAAGACCCTGCATGGGATGTACCATCGACAGATAGCTGAGGTGGCTGACATTGGGAAATCCTACCAGTGGCTGGAAAGGGCTGGACTAAAAGACAGCACTGAGGCACTTATCATAGCAGCACAAGAACAGGCACTAAGCACCCGATCCATAGAAGCAGGGGTCTACCACACTAGACAGGACTCAAGGTGCAGACTGTGCAGAGAGGTCTCAGAGACAGTCCAACACATAGTGGCAGGGTGTAAGATGCAGGCAGGAACAGCATACACTGAACAGCACAACAAAGTAGCTGGCATTGTGTATAGGAACATCTGCACAGCGTATGGGCTAGACCCTCCAAAGTCCAGATGGGAGATTCCACAGAAGGTCGTGGAGAATGACAGGGCTAAGATCCTGTGGGACTTCCAGATCCAGACAGACAGGCAGGTACTGGCCAATCAACCAGACATTGTGGTAGTAGACAAGGACCAGAAGATGGCGGTGGTGATAGATATAGCGGTGCCAAGTGACAGCAACATCAGGAAGAAGGAGTATGAGAAGCTGGAGAAGTACCAGCACCTGAAGGAGGAACTAGAGAGGATGTGGAAAGTGAAGGCCAAAGTGGTCCCAGTGGTGATAGAAGCACTCAGGGCTGTGACTCCTAAGCTGGGAGAGTGGCTCCAGCAGATCCCAGGAACAACATCAGAGCTCTCTGTCCAGAAGAGTGCAATGCTAGGAACAGCTAAGATACTGGGCAGAACCCTCAAACTCCCAGGCCTCTGGCAGAGGACCCGATGTTGAGGAAGACACATACCACCCATAGGGGTGAGAAGGGAATGTTTTTATATATATTTCTTTTAATATAAGGGGAGGGAGCAACTATATTTAGTGATTTTTATCATGTGCCAATGGAATGATTTATAGAAATAATGTGATTTTGGTTTAATATAGAGTAAGGGATTGATTATGGAAAATTGTTGTATAACCTTGCTGTTAAAAGTCGGAAGTCACCTCTTTTTATAATTTTGAAAAATTTTCTCTTGTGTTTTTACACTTCTTTAGTTTTTTCTTTTTTCCTTTGTAGTTTTTTGATTTATTTATTTATTTATTTATTTATTTATTTATTTATTCGATTTCTCACCGCCCAACTCCCTCAAGGGACTCTGGGCGGTTTACAAATCATCAAAATCACGAATATTAAACATTAAAACAACCATTTAAGATACCATAAATATAATAAAATTAAAATGGTGATGTGTTCTTTCAACCTTGGAAGGGCTATTGGGCTATCGCACTATATTAGCCATCCCCAGGGGTTTCCGCTCTTCTTTCCGCCTCAGGCCCGTTGGCAAAGCCAAGTTTTAAGTTGTTTCCTGAAGCCCAGGAGCGAGGTAGACTGTCTTAACTCTGGGGGAAGGATATTCCACAGGGCAGGCGCTACTGCAGAGAAGGCATGCTTCCATGACCCCGTAAGATGGAATTCTTTAACTGATGGGGTCCGTAGCATGCCCTCCCTGCATGACCGGATGGGACGGGCCGATGTGATGGGGATAAGACGGTCCCTTAGGTAACCTGGTCCCATGCCATAAAGGGCTTTAAAGGTCATAACCAACACCTTGAATTGTACCCGGAATTGTACCTGGAACCCAGTGCAGCTCGCTCCAGGAAAGGTCGCAACTGGCGCACAACACGAAGTTGTGCAAAGGCCCTCCTGGCCACGACTGCCACCTGCTCTTTGAGCAGGAGTCGTGAGTCCAGGAGGACCCCCAAGTTACATACCGGGTCTGTCTGGGGCAGTGCTACCCCATCCAGGACTAGAGATGACAACTTCCTAGATATCGAGGAGCCGTTAATCCACAGCCACTCTGTCTTACTAGGGTTCAGTCGAAGCCTGTTTTTCCCCATCCAGGCCCCTACAGCCCCCAGGCACTTGGACAGGGTAGAAACTGCATCACTTACTTCCCCTGGGATGGAGATGTATAATTGAGTATTATCAGCGTACTGATGATATCTCACCCCATGGAAACGGATGATCTCACCCAGCAGTTTCATGTAGATGTTAAAAAGGAGCGGAGAGAGTACCGAGCCCTGCGGGACCCCACAAAAGAGGGCTCGTGGGCCGGATCTCTCGCTCCCAATCAACAACTGGGACCGGCCCCAGCCCCAGCGCAATACAACGCCGCCCGCCCCCAACTCCCTGAGCCGCTCCAGAAGGATACCATGGTCGACGGTATCGAAAGCCGCTGAGAAGTCAAGAAGAGCAAGAATGGATGCACTACCTCCATCTCGCTCCCGCCAAAGATCATCTATAAGTGCGACCAATGCAGTTTCAGTCCCATGACCAGGCCTGAAACCTGACTGAAAGGGGTCCAGATAATCCATTTCCTCCAGAATCCTCTGAAGCTGCAACGCCGCCACCACCTTCTCAACCACCTTCCCCAAAAAGGGCAGGTGGGAGACTGGACGAAAGTTATCCAGTACAGTTTTCCTGTAGCTTTTATCTTTGCTTGAAACTTAATAAAAATCTTATAAAAAATGTGTTGCACACCATGAAGATAAATATGCCAGTCAAAATGTCAGGATTCGTACCAGTGTGAAGTCCTGCCTTGGGCTCTATATAGGGGTCCAGTTAGAGAGAGGCTAGTAAGATGTGTGTCAGTCACCATGGACTCTGAGAAGCAAGGGGAGAATGGGTACATTCCAGTAGAGACGGTTGGAGATTGTTTACAGTGGAGACTTGTACCAAGGTCATTCTGTGGTGCTATCTGGGAATATCTGGGAGGTGAAAGCTGGTGGGGAGGGGGTGAGAGGTTGAGTGGGTAAAGAAAGATGTAACCGTTTCCTCAGGAGGAGGGGCTGGTACGGAGGGGAGAAGGACTTTCTTGAACAGTTTCAGCGGGAAAACCTCATTCTGAGCTTTGACTATGTTTCATGTTACTGATTCCTAATAAAGTTTTCTTCTATATCCTGAATGGCTTGTATGGGAAATCCTGAGTTGGGAATTTAAGAACAGGAACCATCACACAAAATTCTTCAACCACTTTACCTTCACAATTTCACTCAGGGTTTGTGTTGATTCATCCACTGCAAGTAAGTAATTAGTCCTTGGTCTATGATCTGCTATATTCTGCAACACTCTAATGTGAATGAATAATAGAATATACAGTGAATACATAGCATACATTGAATATATAGAAGTGAGGGAATAATCATTTAGTTACTTCCCCATAACTCCTGAAAATTTGATTCAGTAGGGTTTGTAGATTCAAAAGAGTAATGATGGAATGGGGGGGGGGGGTGTCAGGTGAAGTAGAAGCATAGACAAAACATTGTATGGCCTCCCATTATTTCCAGTTGTGAAAATCTCCACTAGACTGTGAATGAAAAGGGCCTTTTCATGAACAGAAGGGTTCTCCTATTCACAGAAGGCTATCTTTCAAGGATATCTGATCCAATGTCTTTAAGTAACTAGAGATATCCCTTCCATATTAACACTCTATATCTATTGTTTGCAGATGATTACATCAGCTAATCAATTGTATCATTTCATGAAAGTTTAGCTCTTAACCAAAGACATAAAAGTTTTAATTTCTTGAAGTATTTGGCATTAGGCAACATTGCTTTGCAGGGATGTCTTTAAAATACAGGAATCTGTAAATTAATAAATCAATTTGGAATCCTACAAATAGGCTTAAAGCCGGGTTATATTAACTGATTCTCTTTAATGAACATGAAGTGAGCATGCTATTAGTTTTAATAATGCTACAGGGAAGACATCAGCAAAATTCTGAAGTTCTGGGGTATGGGAAAAAAAAGTATACTTACGCTGCTAAGTCAGTAATGTGAATGGTTGGAACTACATTTCGTCCATCTCCTAAACATGGTATTGCAGGAGTCTCACCAAGCCAAGATAACTGCAAATATTTACAAAGTAATTTAGTGTAGTGTCTTTAGTTTGTTTTGTATCATTCCCTTAAGATGTTAACTTATCAATTAAAGGGGCCAAATTAATTACATGTTTTACAGGATTTGAATTCTACATCTGGTTTAAGGTATTATAAACAGCCATTAAATGACAAGAAATTACAAGTACAAATGGGTAGAGAAAATGCATGATTGCAAAACATATTTTCCAATAAACTTATTCCTTCAATGCAACTTTGTCACACAGCAGAGAATATTTAATGGTGTCTCATGCTATGAAAACAGGCTTTTTGTGGGGGAGAAGTAGATTAGGAGCCATGAATGGGAACATCTTAGACAAGGAATACAAAACTTTTGGGGTTGAAGGTAGCACTTGGTCATTGAATGGCTTGTTGTGCACCATATTTCAAAAATAGGTAAGCCAAAATAAGTAGGTCGTGCCTGGACAGAAATAAATGTCTTAATCTAGTTAAAACTACATGTAATGTGATGAATAAATACACTATAGTTCAGTGGCAACCTCTGAAAGCCTCTAGGGCAGAGCTTTCCAAACTGTGTGTCGCGACACAAAAGTGTGTCGCCACACACAGTCTGGTGTGTTGCCACACAACCCGGAAGTGCTGATCACCATCAGCGCTTCTGGGTTTTCCCGCGGCGATGCACCAACGGCGGCGCGCAAAAACCCAAAAGCGGCAGCAGTGCTTCCGGGTTTTTGCGCGCTGCCCCAACGGCGGCACTTTCGGGTTTTCCCACGGCGACACACCAACAGCGGTTGGTGTGTCGCCGCGGGAAAACTTTGGAAAGCCCTGCTCTAGGGTTATACTTAATGATTTCCGGGGTTCTGCAGTTTCAGATAATGGACCCCTCCTTTTCATCTAGTAGAATCTGCAGGTTTAAAGAAGCTCCATTAGAAAGCTGTGGTGGGCTTACCTAGTCATTCAAATCTGTTAGGTCTACCCATCATTTTGATTTCCCACAATGTCCTTAAGGTAGTGTTATTCCACAGCTATTATGGGAAATTGAAATGGCAGCTAAATTCAGCTGCACAGTAGAGTTTGAAGCATTGCCCTAAATGTTTGAAAAGCTATATTTGTATACCATATCAAATCAAAAGTAGGCAACCACATTTTATATTAACATGTGGTTTATATATGTATCCCATGTAGTTAATTTATAGTTCAAAATGCTATGTGAATCCAGAAAACGTGACTAGGGATTCAAACCTCCGAACTTGTGATCTTCCGATTGACAAGCCTGGCGTCTTACCCGCTGAGCCAACACGCCCCTTATAGAAAATGTGATTAACTGAATAAACCATGTGTAAGTTAAACTCAAGTAAACAAGTAATGTAAACAGAGGTAATAGATCTTGCAACTGTACAAGATTGCCAAGTGGTGATGTTAGCCTTGACTATTTATTCCGCCTTTGACTGAACATAACTTGGCAGTCTAAGATAGTTTCAGCACTTTTGTATAGTTGCTATATTTTATCTTCCAAAGGAGACAGATTAGGCTTCTATCATAATAGCAGAGAGGCCTGCTATTGGGAAGCATTGGTGCAGGTTCTTCTTCTGTCAATGTATTGCATCAGACAAGTCCTACTATGAAAATTGCAATTCAGGCAACTTGTCCTAAAAACATTCTTAAAAGGTGTTTTCAAAGCTGATCCAAAGCAAAATAGGTATTGTCCTTGGTATATAGGGACAACTGGAATATATGGAATAAGATTGCTGGGCAGATGATAGAGGTTCTGCTCACACAACATACTAACCCACTGTTAAGTGTAACCTGGTTATTTGCATTAGCCAAACTGATATGTGATCCCAGCCCTATAGTTTGCAAATCAGAATGTATGTGTTCAGTATATTGTGGGAACACAACTAATTGTAGTTTATTTCATAAACTATGGTTAAATAAACAATGGTCTAATATGTGGTAAAAACCTGGCTACGAGAGTCCGCCACAGCCTGGTAGGCCATTTCATGGATACAGCTGAAATCTGCATTAAGCTTTTTGAGTTCTACTGCAGTTGCTTTAAGTCTTGCCATGGCAAAAGGCAACAGTGTGTGCTCTTCTCTATCTTCCAAGTGCTAGGCTAGGCATTTACCTAATACTGTAGACCAAGGCAAGCTGAATTTTGCATACCACCAATAATACTTTAGCGATGATCCAATCAGTACACAACTTTCTGAATCAAAAATAGGTTACCCATCTAAATTTATTTAAAAAAATCTAAGGTCATTTGATTTACTAGAGCTAGTTTAGTGTAGTACTTAAGGCGCTGGACTAGAAATTAACAGGCTGTGAGTTCTAGGCTCCCCTTAGACACTGAAGCCTGTTGGGTGACTTTGGGTGAATTATTCTCTTTCAGCTCAACCCACCTCACAGGGTGGTTGCTATTGGAAAAATAGGGAGCATTATGTACACTGCCTTGAGTTCACAAAATAATGGGGTATAAATGAAATAAATAAATATATACATAAGAGTTGATTCCAGGATCAAATCAACCCTCCATCTAATTGAGTTTCCATTTCTATAGAAGTAATAGATGAATATATTAAATATACTCTTTCTGGATAAGTTATACAATATTAAGTTTGCAACACATTACCTTAAAAAAGTAGTGGAGAAGTCTTTCTTCAGCTCCATATTGAACACCTGAAGCAACAACATATGTGCCAAATTTGTTTTTGTTCTGAGGAAAAAGATAAAAAGAATGTCTCTATTCAAAGTATTTAAGAAACTTAATTGAATTCATCTCTACTATAACACTCCATGTATCAAAGCAGAAGAGAATAAATCAGGACAGAAAACTGGATGGAGGTAAAACAAAGAGAAGATGTAACTGGGCAGGGAAGAAAAAAAGAGAGAAGCCCTGTTTAGATGTTATTTAAAATGTTAAATTTAGTAGGCAGGTAGAATCTCCTAAGCAAGGGCTAATTCTCAGACTAATCTTCAAAATAACCAAACTTTTCAGTAGGTCTCTGCAATCATTTTTACTTCCTGACCATTCCTTTATTTTCAACAATCTCTATTCTTGTTAGCCAATTAAAGGATTCTGCTGTTCCTGCACAGTAATGTTATTTTTTTGGGGGGGAGGGGGGAGACTCTTCATCTTCTTTGTTGTTTATTCATTCAGTCGCTTCCGACTCTTCGTGACTTCATGGACCAGCCCACGCCAGAGCTTCCTGTCGGCTGTCGCCACCTCCAGCTCCCCTAAGGTCGAGTTCGTCACCTCCAGAATATCACCCATCCATCTTGCCCTTGGTCAGCCCCTCTTCCTTTTGCCTTCCACTTTCCCTAGCATCAGCATCTTCTCCAGGGTATCCTGTCTTCTCATTATGTGGCCATCTTCTTTAGGGGCTCTCAAATTGTTGGTCACAACTTTGCAGGGAGTTGTGAATCACTTAGAGGGGGCTTGCAAAATTAAATCCTTTGACAGCATTCCTGCCTTGCACTTTGCAAGGACCACTTTGAGAAATTGTGCAAGCACAATGGTGAGTGGATAGTTCTAGTACCAGAAAGTTTTGGAACCATTGTGATATATAGAATAAAATTTAATTATTAAAAGATATATATATTAATTTATTGTCTAACCCTAATCCTAGTGAAATCAATAGTTTTATTCATGGAGGTCACATTCATTTACCATTTTAGGGGAGCATGGTACCACAAAGTTTGGACCCTTGATCTACTTACAGAAGATGAAATATTTATAGCATTTATTCTTATCTAAGTGAAAGAAACAGAAAGAGCCTCAACAGGCAATAAAATCCTTGGCATTTTATGGGAGAGTGATGAAAAATGCATTTGTTATTCAAGTTGATTTAATGTGTTACTTCCATGCCTCAGCTTCTTTCATTGTCACACCTGCTTATCAACTTCTGCATAATGAATTAAAAAAACTGGCTAAATATGTAAGAGTGAGAAAATATAACACAACTTTTTGTATGTTAATACTTACTGTTTTCCCAAGTTTGATAATGGTTTTTTCAGCAGTGATGTGTTCCATAAAATTAAGATGAGGTTTCCTTCTACGATAGTCTTCTTCTGTGAAAGGTATTTCTGGATCTTCCTGGATAGAATAGATAGGCAGGGGAAAATAGTGAAAATAATGTTTTTAATGTGAACTTTGTAATTATCCCATGTTTTTAATACATTTTATCTGAAGGCTGTTCAGGTCTCAATGGGAAGGAACAGGTTTAAGCTCAGTACTGCCAAGATTGTTTATGGTTATTTGGGGCCCCTGGATCTGAGGAGTTTCCATCTTTGGTCTTGGATAGGGTTGCACTTCCCCACATGTAATCTGGGGGTCGTCCAGGACTCACAGCTCCTCCTCAAAGAGCAGGTGGCAGCTACATCCAGGAGGGCCTTTGTACAGATCCATCTGGTATACCAGTTGTGCCCATTCCTAGGCTGCAAGGCCCTTCAGTCACTAATGCCCTATTCACCTTGTGACTGAACTACTGCAATGTACTCAACATGGGCTGCCCATAAAGACCACTTGGAAGCTACTGATGGTCCAGAATGTGACAGTACAGGCAGTCATGGATGTACTAGGTATGCCCATGTGTCACCACTGCTCCTCTAGTTGCACTGGTTGCCAGTTAACTTCTGGGTGCAATCAAGGAGCTGGGTATTACCTATAAAGCCCTTCAAGGCATATGGCCTGGCTATCTGAGAGGCTGCTATCTCCAAGTTTTAGCCTGTAAGATCGAGCAGAGTGGGTGAATTCCAGATCCCTTCAATTAAACAGTGTCATCTATTGGGACCTATAAAGTATGCCTTCTCTGTTGTGCCTCCTGACCTCTAGAACAGCATCCCCCCAGAGATCTGTATGGCTCCCACCCTATGATATTCTGAAGATCTTTGAGAACTTGGCTTTGTTCCTAGGCCTGGGGGTAGAGTGGTTGCTGAACCCCCGTCTGTTTTTTTTCCTTTCAGGTTTTTTTGTTGTTGTTTCTTCTGGAGATTCATGATCTTTCTCTCACATTTTATTGTTGTTACTTTTAAAATCTAAGCCACCCAGTGTCTTCTGGAGTTGGCTGGTCTCTAAATTTAATTAAATAAACAAATAAATCTTCCCATTAACTGAAACATGGTATGAAATAGCAAGAATTAATCTCAGTTTTCATGCTATTAAAAACTATTCAGTAAAATTAATTGTATTGTATGATTTATTTGTTTGCTTCTCCCATCACTCACCGGATCAAGAGGCTTGCTTCGTGCCCATGTCATTATTGTTGATAGAAGAATGAACAATTTCTGCTTTTCAAAGTTTTTTGATTCTGCATGTAATGCTGAATAATTATATTATAGTGTATAGTTAATATAAATAGAATTTTTAAAAATTTATTCCTTATCGCAAATGTTGAGGGCTTTATCTTTCCCCAGTACTACACAGAGAATAGCATTACCAAATAATGTGTTGCCAAATTCCTATAACGCCCACCCATCACCAGTTGGTGGGGTTGATGTAGCTATATAGTCCATATGGACAGTGCCTAATTGGAGAAGACAGAAATCAAATATCTTAATGCATTCACAAAGACCGATACACACATATCAGAATTTCACACTTTTTCATTGCCTCTCCTTGACTGCTTTCTGCTGATACGATTACCCAGGATAATTTTGAAACTGACATCATTTGGAAGACTCGTCACTCAAGTAGTGTATGATTACACCAAGTAGGTGATCCTCTATTGCATCACAAGGAGCATATACCATAAATTCCAGTTTAGGCATTATGATAAGCACTGCTAAAGTTCACTTGTGTACTTGGACAGGCCATTAATCCAGCATTGTCACTGGATGAATATTCACTCATCAGTATGAATGTTTTAAGAGAGTGTAAATTCAGCAAAAATAAAAAAAAATAAGGAAAAAGAATAGCACGATATGCCCAAGTCAATTTTTGAAGGATCTGAGAAAATTCTTTATAATTTAATGCTTCACTTGCTGAATGACACTAGATTTACTATCTGCTTCCCAAAGTAGGGCAATACGAGGTTATTTGCATTATCCATACTATTTAAAGCAGAGCTTTCCAAACTGTGTGTCGCGACACATTTCTGTGTCGCGGCAAGGGCCCAGGTGTGTCACAGAGGAACCCGGAAGAGGAGGCCATGCACCACGTGCAGCCCCGCCCATCCCTTGCCACGCCAACAGGTCCCTGATCTGAAGCCAGCTCTTCAGCTCTCGCTGCAGAAGCCAGGTAAGTGCAGGGACGCAACTAGGCTGCCGCGCGGGGTGGAGGTGGGGGGTGCAGGCACCGCGAAGCGCAGCAGCCGGAGACATAGCTTTAAGTGCCAGCGGCCTGGCAGCCAAGAAAGGGACGGGGAGGCGGCTCCGCTGCCCGCCTCGCATGGCCCCCGTGCCATCCGCGTCTGCGGCTCCCCCTCCCCCTTGGTGGAGGCCCCATCCAGGCAGAGGCAGGACTGGGCGAGCGGACAGGCGGCGTTCTCGCCGCTTCCACCCATCGCCTACGAGAAGAAGATGGCGGCGGTCTGATGTGCGGCCCGCGACCCGCGGCTCCGGCGCGCTTCATCAAAGAAGGTAAGACGCCATGCCGGCCGGCGGGCGGGCGAGCAGCTGAGAGGTGGGCGGGCAGCTGAGAGGCGGGCGGGCGGGCAGGCAGGGGGTTGCCTGCAGCGGACTCATCTGACCATCCTTCCCAAAGCTGCTGGGGCCGGATGGAGCGGTGGGGGACTCGGCATCACTCCTTCCAGCGGGCACTCCAAGCCCAGCTGTTCAGGCATCGATCAAGGATCGATCAGGCCCGGGGGCAGGGCTGGCCAAGGGGCTGGGGGGGAAGACGGGTCCCTGTTGCCAGAGACATCCTCACGCATCCTCCCCCCCTCCCCCCACAATATGGCAGCAATAACAGGCAGGGCCCGAAGGAGAAGGAAAGCCCCAAGAAAGAGCGGGGATCCTGCACTTTCCACTCTCCAGAAGAGCTTTCTGCACTTGGATCCATTTCTGCCAGAGCCTTCGCAGCAGGTGGTGGTCACTGTGGTTGTTATTGCTGCCATATTGTGGGGGGAGGGGGGGAAGATGCGTGAGAATGTCTCAGGCAACAGGGACCCGTCTTCCCTCTTCCCCCCGAGCCCCTCAGCCAGCCCTGCCCCCGGGCCTGATTGATCCTTGATCGATGGCTGAACAGCTGGGCTTGGAGCGCCCGCTGGAAGGAGCGATGCCGAGTCCCACACTGCTCCATCCAGCCATCAGCAGCTCCGGGAAGGATGGTTAGATGAGCCCGCTGCAGGCGACCCCCTGCCTGCCCACCCGCCTGCCTCTTAGCTGCCCGCCCGCCAGCGTGGCGTCTTACCTTCTCCGACGAAGTGCGGTGGAAGCCGGGTAGGCGCCGGCGAGGCACTCCTCGTGCCGTGCTCCCGCCGGTGGCTCCTCTCCTTCTGCTTCTGCCCCGTCCCCGCCGCCCGCGCTGGGTCACGCCGGGAGCCCTTTCGTTGGGCCAGAGCCGCTGGCAGGCTCCCTTGGCTCGGCCCCCGCTCTGCTCTTGCGAGCCGCGCGTCAGACCGCCGCCATCTTCCGCTTGTAGGTGATGGGAGGAAGCGGCGAGCCAGGCCAGGCCACGGAGGCGGAGAGCGCTGCCTGTCTGCCCGCCCAGTCCCGCCTCTGCCTAGCTGGGGCTGCCGCCAAGGGGAAAGGGAGCCGCAGATGCAGACGGTGCGGGGGCCATGCGAGGCGGGCAGCGGAGCCGCCTCCCCGTCCCTTTCTCGGCTTTCAGGCCGATGGCACTTCTCGGGAAGGAAAAGCCATGTCTCTGGCCGCCGCACTTCGTGGTCCCTGCACCCCCACCCCCCCCCAGCGCGGCAGCCTAGTCGCGTCCCTGCACCCTCCCCCCAGTTGCAGCCCTAACGGGCTGCTAATTTACCTGGTTTCTGCGACAAGAGCTGAAGAGCTGGCTTCAGAGCAGGGACCTGTCGGCGCGGCAAGGGATGGGTGGGGCTGCACGTGGTGCATGGCCTCCTCTTCCGGGTTCCCCTGCGACACACCTGGACCCTTGCCGCGACACAGAAATGTGTCACGACACAGAGTTTGGAAAGCTCTGATCTACAATTACATACAATACAATACATACAATACAAGACTGGGGGGCCGGGGGGCGGGATTTGGAGCCGGCAGCCAATCACGTGGGGTGGGGTTTGGAGCCGGCAGCCAATCACATGGGCCGGGGGGTGGGGTTTGGAGCCGGCAGCCAATCACATGGGCCAGGGGCGGGGTTTGGAGCCAGCAGCCAATCACGTGGGCCGGGGGCGGGGTTTGGAGCCGGCAGCCAATCACATGGGCCGGGGGCGGGGTTTGGAGCCGGCAGCCAATCACGTGGGCCAGGGGGCGGGGACTCCTCATTAGTGTGTCACGAAATTATGCATGGCTAAAAGGCGTGTCACCAACATGAAAAGTTTGGAAAGCCCTGATTTAAAGAATGAATTTGACTGACCTGTAGCTGCCCAGGTGGCTTCCTCAATTTGTTTTGCATCTTCACTGATGTTATAAATGATGATATCACATTCTAACAGGTGAGCTAGCAACTCATCTTGAGAAGGTGTCTAAAAACAAGCAATTTATCTTACATCATTGTGGGTTTTTTCCCCATTGATATTCATCTCATATAAATCCCTCACTGCCTGGCTGAACTTAGCCACCAAAGATAAAATTTGAGTGCTCTTCAGTGATTTCTCATCAGACCAGTATAATATGAAATGGAGTGCAAAAAGGAAAGCACTGCACAAGTATAGGATGCAGAATATTTAGTTTGGTAACAGTGCATGTATTGCACTGTATATGAATAAGCTGTATATGAATCAGCACCTGCTAAAAAGACATACGATATTTGAACCTGTATTAGTGCAATATAGTTTCCAAATAACAGAAAATAATAGTTCCTTTATGTTTTGCACTGGCAGAACATTGAGCATTATGTCTAGTTCTGGGCAATACACATTAAGAGCAGAGAAGAGAATTAAGGATAATATGAGAACTCAAAACTAATTTTACAAGATGAGACCAACAGAACTTGCTTTATTTAGCCCTGAGAAAATATGATTGACAGGAGGATGTAATGGCACTTATTAAGTGCCACATAAATAAGGTTAAAAAAGGAGAACACCTGGAATCAGCCCATCTGTCCTCCGGACAGCTGCTTGCAGCCAGAAGAATGCAAACAGTGTTTCACGTTCGACTGGTAAGAACTAGCTGGGAGGTGGGGCTGTCATCATTTTGCAAGCCGTGCTGTAGCCTTAAAGGGACACTAAGACTGGCCACCCCATTTCTAAATCACTAAATTTATGGGGGTTTTTAAGTATGCATAACCTAAGAGAGGCTTTCTACAGCGAGGAGAAGCTGGCTGTCTTGGTGCTTATCGTTATTTTTGAGATTACTTTTTAAAAAATTCTTTTTAAAGTTTTGGACTTCATTTTCCTTCCAAATATAAAGGAGGATTGAGAGTAAACAATTGTCTTCCTGTTATTATTTTTGTACTAAATTTGAAGATATTAGCATTTTTCTACACATTGAAGCGGCTGATTTGAACCTTCAGCTTTCTGTTTCTATTTTCCCATGAGAACTGTCTATCTCACTCTTGCTTGTGCAAATACATTCCGGAACGTTTCCATATCTTTGACTTTCGCTGGTAAAGCTCCTGGGGGCGTTATAATCTACTGCATGAGACATGGAACATTTTAAACAGATTTTTTTCTGACTTCCACCAAGATTTTAAAGAGATTTCTTCTGACTTCTACCAAGCTTTTATGCAAGATATTCAGGACATTGTGGAAAATATGAGGTCTAAAATGTGCCATCGGATTGGGGATATGGCGGATGAAATTGAATTCAACAGTGATAGAAATGTTTCTTCTAAGAGTGAGATTGGGATTTCTATTGAGATGCTGGATGAAGATTGGATAGTGGAGTTGGAGAAATTTAAGGGAGAGAGAGAGAGATCTGCAAGCAACAAGTGAAAATGATTTTCTGGTGGAATGCCATGAAAAAGAAAGGGTCATTATGTATGGGAGGTTGTTTGAAGAGAAGCTGAAATTTTTGAGGGGGGCAGTTGGGCTGTTTGATTTTTTCAAGAGAAAAGCTCTGTGCACATTGTGGGGATATGTAAATGCTCTGGTTTATTTTGAAGTGGGATAAGGGTTAAAGAATGTTCATCTGGATTGCTTTAAGGATTCGATTGATGTTATTTGCTTTTAAGGATTTGGATGGTTTTAAGGATTTGATTTAAGGTTACTGTTTTGAATTGTTTTTGTTTTTTGGGTTTATTAAAAGTACTATTAAGTATAATGGCAGAAGATTTATGTGCTTTTTAGTTTGATTCTTATTATAGTAGACAGAAATCGCACATATGGATGATCTCTGGTGGGAGCGGGATGGAGGCAGCGCATCCATCCTGGCTCTTCTTGACCTCTCAGCGGCTTTCAATACCATCAACCATGGTATCCTTTTGGGGCGGCTCAGGGAGTTGGGGGTGGGCGGCATAGTTTTGCACTGGTTCACCTCCTTCCTCCGAGACCGGTCCCAATCGGTGGTAATAGGAGATGAGAGATCCAACCCTTGGCCCCTACTTTGTGGGGTGCCGCAGGGTTCGGTTCTCTCCCCTCTCCTATTTAATATCTACATGAAACCACTGGGCGAGATCATCCATCAACATGGGATGAGGTATCATCAATATGCTGATGATACTCAATTATATATCTCCATCCCGGGTGAGGTAAGTGATGCGGTGGCTGCCCTTTCTCAGTGCCTGAAGGCTGTGGGGGTCTGGATGGGGAACAACAGGCTTCAGCTGAACCCTGGCAAGATGGAGTGGCTGTGGAGTGATGGCGCCTCTGGATCCATGGAGTTGTCATCTTTAGATCTGGATGGGGTGGCACTACCCCATTCAGACTCAGTGAGGAACCTGGGGGTCCTTCTGGACTCACAACTCCTGCTCGAAGAGCAGGTGGCAGTCGTGGCCAGAAGGGCGTTTGCGCAACTTCGTGTTGTACGCCAGCTATGCCCTTTCCTGGACCGGGATGCCCTCCATACAGTCACTCATGCCCTTGTCATCTCCCATATAGACTATTGCAATGCACTCTACATGGGGCTACCCCTGAAGAGTATCCGGAAGCTTCAGCTGGTCCAAAATGCGGCTGCGCGCGCAGTTATGGGTGCTCCAAGATCGGCACATGTGACACCTCTGCTGCACGAGCTGCATTGGGTACCAGTTTGCTTCTGGGTCCAATTCAAGGTGTTGGTTGTCACCTTTAAAGCCCTACATGGCATGGGACCAGGCTACCTGAGGGACTGTCTCATCCCCAGAACATTGACCCGCCCCACCCGGTCATGCAGAGAGGGCGTGCTTCAGACCCCATCTGTAAGAGAATTCCATCTGGCGGGGTCCAGGAGGCGGGCCTTCTCAGCAGTGGCACCCGCCCTTTGGAACATTCTGCCCCTGGAGGTGAGGCAAGCCCCCACACTCCTGACCTTCCGAAAACAATTGAAGACCTGGCTCTGCCACCTCGCTTGGGATGGGAAGGGTAATAGCTCCTTTTGGGGTTGGCTTGCACCATAGAGTTGTTTTAAATATAACCTCATAGCCTCTTGGATTTTATATATTTATATCTAATTTATTTTTAGAATTGTTATATTGTATTTTCTGTGTTTTTAATTACTAACTTTGTTGTAAACCGCCCAGAGTCCCCTTTGTGGGGGGAGATGGGCGGTGATAGAAGTTGGACAAATAAATAAATAAATGTATAGAATAGTAGTAGGAAGGGAATAATTAAATTAGTGTTATCTTTTGGGGAGGAAATTTGTTTAGGAGGTCTACAGTATATGAATTTTTTTTCTTTATTTTAATATAAGGGGGGAGTAACTGTACTTAGTGATTTTTATAATGCGCTAAAGTGGAATGATTTATAGAAATAATGTGGTTTTGGTTTAATATAGAGTAAGAGATTGATTATGGAAATTTTTGTATATCCTTGCTGTTAAAAGTCGGAAGTCACATCTTTCTGTAATTTTGGGGGGAAAAAATTCTCTTGTATTTTCACACCTTTTGTCAGGGAGATAACTGGTGAAGAAGGAGGGGACTCCCTCCAGGAGGATAAACTCATGCGCAGTACTGAATCGCTTTGCTTTCCTCCCAAGAGGCTAAAGAAGGCCCTCCCCTAGTTTCTTGGGCCTTTTCTCTAAGCATCAATGATTCATTTCAGTTTAGCTGTATTGATGTCCTGACTTCGAGTGAAGGAACACGCTGAGACTTGGTGTAAAAGCTCTAGTGTTTTATTGTTCTACTCTGCTAGAATCCAGCTAAGCTGAAATGAATTAGTGATGCTCAGAGAAAAGGCCCAAGAAACTAGGGCGGGGCCTTCTTTAGCCTCTTGGGAGGAAAGCAAAGCGATTCAGTACTGCGCATGCGTTTATCCCCCTGGAGGGAGCCCCCTCCTTCTCCACCAGTTATCTCCCTGACACCTTTTTAGTTCTTTTTTCTTTTTTTTAGTTTTTTCTTTTTTCGTAGCTTTTGTCCTTGTCTTGAAAATTTTTTAAATTAAATTTAAAAAATAATAAAATTCTTTAAAGAAAAAGTAGATTCCAGTTGAAAGTTAGGAAAAACTTTCTTACTATTAGAGCAGTTCAGCAGAGGGACTATTCAGAGATTAAGGCGCTGGATACCTTTTCACAGATGTAGGCTATACAGCCATATATATGTGATGCTTAAATCTGGATTTCTGCACTGACCAGGGGATATGGACTTTATGGCCAAGTGTCCACTGAATAAGGAAAAGTTGTCAGAATGATGAAGTATGCCTCAAGACATTGCAACCCAAGCTCTGCCCCGATTGTTATTGATATCACATCTCAGGATGTGATGTTGCAGTGCATGTAGAAAAGGGCTGGAGTTTGTATTATGATATCACAAAACACAGTCATTTGTTACTCCTTTCCCCACCCAAGAACACCTATATACGCAATATGCTACCTTTTGCTGTTTTATTTTGCTACCTTTTGTCAGACCCTGCAATGTGAAAAATTCTAAGTGGGTCATCTTCACATATAGAATTTTGTAGGATTAGCATTTTATTAAATGAAACGAATACTTACTGTATATGCTTCTATAGCAAAATTTGGTGTTGTATTCTCTGCCAGTGAAAGAGTTCCCACTATTTGATATATTCCTTCCTTTGGCTTAGGGGGCACAATTTCAACAATTGATTTTCCTTCATCTTCTTCTTCCTCTTCCTCTGGTATTTCTTCCAAGGAGGCTCCAACAGTACAACTGGCCAGATACTTACAAGGTAAAATAAATAGTAAGAAGGTGAAAGATAATTCAGTATTTATTAGCCATGGTTATTCCTTATTTCATCTGTCTGTCTGTCTGTCTGTCTGTCTGTCTGTCTATCATCTAAAGGTTGTCATCTAGCACAGGGGTCCCCAACCTTTTTGGTGCAAGGGACCAGATTCAAAAGACGATTTTTCCACGGACCGGGGGGGCAGGGTTTCCGGGATTCCCACAGACCGGGGGCGGGGTTTCTGGGATTTCTGCGGACTGGGGGGGCAGGGTTTGCAGGCGGGAGCCAATCGCACACACCGGGGGGCAGGGTTTGTGAGCGGGAGCCAATCACGAGCACCGGGGGTGGGGTTTGCGGGTGGGAACCCCGCGGCCCAGTTCGTAACAGGCCGCGGCCCACAGGTTGGGGACTCCTGATCTAGCAGGACCCAGTTGATGTGTCTCTCAGTAGCAGTCCCTGCCCTGTGGAATACATTACCCCCTGAGATCTGGCAGGCCTCACCCTTCTAGCCTTCCAGAAAGCCTTAAAAAGCTGACTTTTTCCCCAAGGAAGGTAAGGGGGTAAAGTTGGAGCCGAATGATTGTTTTTGCTATTTGGGAATGTAATTTTAGAGTCCCAGGTGCTGTTTCTTGGGATTTCTTTTTTACATATTTTGTTTCTGATGGGATATATATGCTGGCTTAAAGGGGAAAAACCGAGGCTTGAGAATAAACAGACAAGAATGCAGCTTGTTAGGGCCAACAGTGTTTACTGTTTAGCATAAGGCAATCATGCAGATACAGTACATTATCGCAACAATGAAAAAGATGAATATACAGGATACATCATTGTAAAAGGAAAAACAAAACAAACTTATAAGCAGAGTTCCGTGTATTGATCCCAGGGCCAGAGTTCCTGCCATGGCCTATACCCAAAGCCAGGCATAGCTCACTCTGCCCAGTCCACGGGAAGTGAACACGTGAAGAACTACATAGCTAAAAGACACTAGAAATCAAGAAGACTTAGAACACCATTTTGCATGGTTGTATACTCAGTTCTTCTAGCTCTCTGATTGGCTGGATGTTAGCTGTGACACACACTAGGCCTCAAAGCACACAGCATGACCTGCTATTGGATGGCAGTGCTGCATCTAAGCGAGCACGTGAGTCCCCCCTTCTCTCTGCTCCCTCCCTGGAGCAGGCTTCCCACGGAAGGATATCAGGAGACCTTGTTCCCATGCAATCTAGTCAAAACAATACACACGTGACAGTTGTTATCTTGCACCTGCACTTCACGTCACCATGAGAAGCCTTGGCTTTGTACAGGAATGATTCGTCAGGGCAACACAAGAACTCTAACACCCCTCCCGAATTATTTCTGTACAATGGGAGTAACAAACATTTTTACAGAAACAAGAAAAACAAAGGTTAATGCATGTAATAATCACACTATTCAAGTTACAGTTTTTTTACAACCAATAGTATCAACACTAGAAAATGGTTTAAAAACACTTGTTACACATATGTAATGCATAATATACACTTCATGCAATGTTTTATTCAGATACATACAAATACATCAAATACAAATTATGCAGGAACAGAAACAGTACAGAGAAACAGAAAAACATTGCCCGCAAATGTTCTGTCCCCTCCTTTGCAAAAATCGCAGGACTTTTTTTTCCAACCCTTTTCAAGCTCGCATCGAGAGCTAAACCATTTTGCAAGCTTGGTACCCTACCTGGGCAAAACTAACTCAGGGCATGTCCACTGCGTTACTGCATAGTGATATACTGTACAACAAATTAAGGATAAGCTTTCCTTTACACAAATGACACTCTGTAACACTCTGTCATTTGACACTCAAGAACCATAGGATTC
This sequence comes from Charina bottae, assembly GCA_023362775.1. Lineage (NCBI taxonomy): Eukaryota > Metazoa > Chordata > Lepidosauria > Squamata > Charinaidae > Charina > Charina bottae. Next base: position 109,724,920 of record JALMGJ010000001.1, read on the forward strand.
TCTATTTTGGGCTTTTGTACCTTCAACACCAAGATAAATGTTTGAATTTGTGCCTTACTCCTTCAGCTGGCAATTCTATTTCAGCTGACTGACAAATTCTTATTCAAGGTGGAAAACTTCAGTTTCTAAGCAGAAAACAACTCACATAAGTACGAAGTCCTACACAAACTTCTACACTTTCTTATGTACACATAGAAAACAGCACGTGACTGTTACACATCCCAGTTAGCATCTGCACCATGCTATCAATGACTGGCCTGCTTTAAAATCCATAAAGCACCCTGTTAAGTCAATGAATTGTACAGCCAAAAGCTTGCCTTACACACACTGTTTCAGGGAGATCTACATTCAAATATGCTGTGCCAACAGCACAATATGTAAATGGACACCTGTTTCACGCTACGCAACCAGAAAACGCACCACATGTCAACATTCTGGCCTAGCTGTGGGTGCATACACTAGATCCACAGTTCACAAACTTCTTTTGTGCACAAATCCCTGGGCAACACTGGCTTTACACTGCAGAGTATTATCAGGAAGAAATGTCTTTCTGAACACTCATCTGGAACCTACAGCTAACTAAAACAAAGGATAGGTTGGTTACTGTCAATACTTCACCAAAACTCTAACTGACTATCCACAGCTGTGTTCCAATGTTCTTCTTGCCTCTCAAAGGCAGGAGCAACACATCTAGCAAAGACTGGGTTTTCTCAGGCAACTTGACACACTGTCACCTGCTAAATCACAAATCTGTCAGGCTTCACACCCTGGAATAAGAGGACCCATGAGGAATGACCACTGTGCTTTCCCCATCACTGTCTTCTTTCCTTCCTCTACCTGACTCCCCCTCCAGGCCCTGCAACTGCTCAGGTGAAATTTCCACTTCCTTCACCTGAGGGGCCCTTTTCACACTCGGAGACTGGGGAACAGAAGAAACCTAAACTGGTTTCTGCCCATTTACTGAACTATGGACAGTAGGTTTACACTAACAACACTTCTGCAACCTTAGCATACAACCTTTCCCAACTAGTAGGCTGCTTAAACATAAAGCACTTCTGGAGATTTGGATTTGACCATGGCTTAATGAAACAACAATAAGCCTTGGATTTTAATCAACAACCATCAACCAACAACCTGAAGCACTCTGCTTCCTTGGTTCTTCCTTCTCTGTGACCTGGGGTTGTGAACACATGGAAATGTTTCACAGACATGCAGGCACTTCAGTGAAGGGCGCTTGCCATACCAAAGAAAAATAACTTCTTTTTACAGTTGAATTCTACTACCTGGTTAGTTAGAAACACACTGCAATCAAGGCAGCCTCTCCCCAGACATGGGATGGCACCTGAGCAACTAACAACAGGCTATTTTTTTGGTATTCACAACACCAACACTCAGCTAGAAATCCAACATTGGCAAGTCTTTGGGAGAATACTTTCCTACAAAGCCAATTCTGAAACACATGGCTCAGGAACACTCCACTACAATCTGACTAGAACTGACCATATTTTAATCCTACCATTGCTACATACACTTCAAAGCGAGCACAGACCTTCGCTTTAGACTTCAACAAGTAGCAACAACACAAGCAGGTATGATCATCAACCAGAAGGAACATGAAACTCGCACCCCACCATTACTTGGGACATGGGGGCTAACTAGGTCTCTATGAACCAACTGAAATGGTCTAGTTAACACTCTGTCACTTTGCCTAGTAACAGACACAGTCCTGATTTTAGATTGTTTACACACAGTACAATCAAGAAACTTTTGCACATTTCCTGGGTTCTAACTCAGAATGCATTTGGCTATCTGAGACACACTCTCCCATCCCGGGATACCCCAGTACTTTGTGAAAACTTTATGGATGCATTTATGATGTGGGGAAACATTAAACACACAATGTCCTGTCCACACAATCTCCACAGCATCTCATACACTTGATGTTACAGGTTTTTCTCTAACACACTCAGCCACATGCAGTTTCATATCGCAATGAAACATTCAGCACCAAGTACACTCAGACTTGACCAGGGCTGGAACACTGAGGAGAGAAAAACAACAAGTGTACACATATACATTCTTACACAGAAATATCAGCTAAAATTACTTGCTGAACTCAAGGCTGAAATTTGTAACAATAACCGTCCATGTTTACAAACTTTACAGCCAGCTGAATTCAAAAACAGAGTCTCTGTAGAGAAATGCTTACAAACAGCAGCCCGGCAGAGTAGAAAACTCGGATTCGTTGTTCAGCTGACTCCTGGCATCTGGCGTCCCCTCCCTTCGTAAATCAGGCTTCTTGCATCCGCTGGACATCGGGGCAGGGAACAGCCTTGTAGAATCACAGCAAACCACGGCAAATGTAAATTCCATACCAGGTTTTACTGCAGCTGGAACACTTTGTTAGGCAACAGCAACAGACGGCTCCTGGAAGTGACCAGTAGCTCCAGGCTTGACAAAAATCACGCACGCTTTTTCACAGCCTCAGAAAAATATGCCTTCTTGTTCAAATGCAGCAAACAAAGTCTTGAACTCACCAAGGTGGGTCATCACAGTCTCACCCGAGGTTGCAGCTTCAAACCATAAAGCTGTCTTAGTAGACCACCAAGGGCAACAGAGTTCTGCCTCGTATTGAAGGCTCCAACAGCCGCTCAGCACCCATTACTCAGTCTCTGAGTAGCTGATATAATTCCATTCAGAGGATTTGAGTCCCAAAAGCAAAAATGCCATAAGCACAGTCCAAACATGCTTGCACTTCTTCAGAGAGAACCTTCTGAATCCTCCAGGGATCTCTGGAAGTGGATTTGCCACTTACTGCCACAAATCTTCTTCTTGCAAAAAGAATGATTCCATCTCCACACACCAGGTCAGATAGTTTGTGCCATCTAAAAGCGCAAATGGCAGACTGACCAGACACTGTTCAGCCATTGCTGACCACTCAAAGAAAACATGTTTATTCTGAAACCAGCCTCTAAAAACAAACTCCCTTTTACAGCCAGGTCCAACGCAGCAAAGAAAACGCAAATTTCTCTCTGGGCCCGTAACCTGATGGGATATATATGCTGGCTTAAAGGGGAAAAACCGAGGCTTGAGAATAAACAGACAAGAATGCAGCTTGTTAGGGCCAACAGTGTTTACTGTTTAGCATAAGGCAATCATGCAGATACAGTACATTATCGCAACAATGAAAAAGATGAATATACAGGATACATCATTGTAAAAGGAAAAACAAAACAAACTTATAAGCAGAGTTCCGTGTATTGATCCCAGGGCCAGAGTTCCTGCCATGGCCTATACCCAAAGCCAGGCATAGCTCACTCTGCCCAGTCCACGGGAAGTGAACACGTGAAGAACTACATAGCTAAAAGACACTAGAAATCAAGAAGACTTAGAACACCATTTTGCATGGTTGTATACTCAGTTCTTCTAGCTCTCTGATTGGCTGGATGTTAGCTGTGACACACACTAGGCCTCAAAGCACACAGCATGACCTGCTATTGGATGGCAGTGCTGCATCTAAGCGAGCACGTGAGTCCCCCCTTCTCTCTGCTCCCTCCCTGGAGCAGGCTTCCCACGGAAGGATATCAGGAGACCTTGTTCCCATGCAATCTAGTCAAAACAATACACACGTGACAGTTGTTATCTTGCACCTGCACTTCACGTCACCATGAGAAGCCTTGGCTTTGTACAGGAATGATTCGTCAGGGCAACACAAGAACTCTAACAGTTTCTTATATGTTTTTGTTGTTGCTGTGAGTCACCCCAGAGTTATGATATATAAGATGGGCAACGATATAAGTTTTTAAATAAATAAAATCTCTCTCTCTCTCTCTCTCTCTCTCTCTTTCTCTTTCTCTTTCTCTTTCTCTTTCTCTTTCTCTCCCACTTTTCTACGAGGAGATCTAGGCAACATATATGAGGTAGAGCAGACAAGAAGCACAATCAGGAGTACTAGCTCTATCTTTATTGAAAGGTTACATTAAAAAAATCTTGCAAGACTTAAAGTATTCCTTTTACTCTCCAGAAACCTAGGGTCCCTTCTGGAATGTTTCCCACCCTCCCTCCTTCTGTGGATTGATATATCTTTTACACGCTGGTTGTCCAGTCTGCAGCTCTCCCTCCGGTCTCCCAAGGTCATTCCCACATACATCTATCTATCTATCTATCTATCTATCTATCTATCTATCTATCTATCTATCTTCTAAATTTCTATTCAGTCAAATACACAGTAACAAACAGACCTAACAAACAACAGAGCATTGTGAAAAGAACAAGCTGATATGAGCCATGGTCTTATGCACTCTTATTTTCTCTTTTTTGCTGTCCTATTCTTGTTCAATAAGAAAAAAACATAAAACTTTCACCCACAATTTGTAACAAGCCCCAGCTTCACATTTTGTCCAAATATGAGACATATTTATTTATCAAACTTCTACCCTGCCACAATAAATTTTTCTTGGTGGCATACTGTATAAAGAATACAAGATGTTAAAATATCCACAATCTGATTAAAACCAATCATAATTGCTACTGCAACTACAGCTTAAACCCCCAAATAAGGACTATAAAAAACAACCTAAACAGGAATATAACAGTAAAATAAAAATAAAAAATAGAAAGTGGGGAAATAAAAAATAAAAAATGGTCATATATTCAGAGAATGTCCTCCAAAATAGCTCGGTCTTCAACATTTTCCTAAAAGACAGCAAAGAGTGGGCTAGCCTAACCTCAATTGGGAGGCTGTTCCAAAGCACTGTAACTGTCATGGAAAATTGGCATCTTCTAATTACATTCTCAAAAACTTCTGAGAAATGTGTAACTATAAATAGCTTCTCCCTAGATGTTCTGATACAAGGGTCGGAAATGGCGGCTCTTGAGCCAGATCTGGTTCTTTGGCCCCTCGGCTCTGGCTCTCTCTCTCTGTCTGCCGCCCGACATCCGAAAACCTTTTCTCCAGAAGCAGCGCGAACCCTGGGGAAGAAACAGAGATGCTGATTGGTGGAGGCTCAGAAGGAAGGACGCCTCCACCAATCAGCGCAGAGCAGAGAGGTGGGCTGAACAAGGCAAAGCCCGATTGGCCCTGCTTCCCAGAGGCGCGAAAAAAAGACCAGCGCAGGGCCTCACTCAGCTGCGCGCGGAAGCGCTCCAAAATGACCGGCGCGGGGCCTCGCTCAGCTGCGCGCAGAAGCGCTCCAAAAAGACCGGCGCGGGGCCTCGCTCAGCTGTGCGCGGAAGCGCTCCAAAAAGACCGGCGCGGGGCCTCGCTCAGCTGCGCGCGGAGGCGCTCCAAAAAGACCGGCGCTCCAGGTCCGGCGGCTCGTCCAGCTTCACAGCCCAGCGCCAGCGCGCCCAGACCGGCTCAGACGCGCGCCGCCAGCAGCGCCTCCGCCTTGGCCAGCCTGCGCGCCTTGGAGAGCTGGGGTGCAGCGGGACGGGAGTGTCGCCGGCGGCCCGCGAGGACCGGCCATGGAAGGTGAGCGAGGGCCGGGGCGGCCGGCCAAGCGCAGCGCAGCCCTGTATCTTACCCTTCCACGCAATTTGATCCCGCCCCCAAACCCCACTCCCTTCCGTGCGATTGGCTCCCGCCCACAAACCCCGTCCCCTTCCACGCGATTGGCCCCCGCCCGCAAACCCCGCCCCCTTCCACACGATTGGCCCCCGCCCGCAAACCCCGCCCCCTGGCTCTCGAGCATTTCAAAATGTGCACGAGCATGTCAAAATGGCTCCCGGCATAAAAAGTTTGCCGACCCCTGTTCTGATAGGTTGGGCCAATGCTGTTTGGAGTAGACACACTCCAGGCATTGTTTCTGGTGTTTCATTTCCTGGAAGGCCTCAGTGAACCAAAGCATCAACCAGAATTGGACCCCAGAAAGAAGCCATTTGGAGGCAATAATGCCCAGATCTTGGTTGCCCACCAGAGAATTGGGAAATTCCCCAAGCGGCCCTTTGAAAATCAATTGGATCCATTAGGGGCCTGGGACAGATCATCTGAATAGGTGCCAGCACTCCATGGAGGTCAGAGGTATAATGGAATGTGAGAATGACCTTGGAAGATAGGGGGAAGAAATGCTGCCTAGGGAACAATCAGATAAAAGGGGGAGGAGCCTGCAACTGAGTAACAGGCAGAGAAAGAAACTTAGGAAGGACCCGCCCTAACTTGGCAGGTGGTAAAAAGGGACAGCAGGAGATTTGTACTTTCAGACTTGCAAGGTTCTGTTAATGTGAGATGGGCAGCTATATTAAATAAGCAAATAAATAAACAAACAAACAAACAAACAAACAACAAAGTAGCCTAGCAATAAAGTAGAAGTAGCTCATCTGGTCGTGTTTCCTGTCTGGTTTACCGGTGAGGGCTGACACAGATGGCCAGCAGTTGCAAATGGATCAGGGTGTGAGCTGACCATGGCAATGAGGTGATGGAAATCCTCTCCAGATCACATAACTGCTCAGAGAAAAAAATTTAAAGTATAATCGCTACATGTGATGGGCCTGAGTTTACTTGAGACAAGCTCATGGAAGGCATGAACTCCGAAGCCTTATTGGAACCAACCTCTAGGGCAGAAAGGTTTAAATTCCCCAACACTGGAAATTCTCTACTGTCGGCCCAAATACCAGCTCCAGGAACTCAGGAAGGAATCCTGTGGGGCAGGAATTGGTACAGCAGCAATATCCCAAGCTTGTGTCTGCAGCCCAACTCAACAAATAGATATTCACATCACAGTATCTCAATAGCAGAGTTCCTGATTACTGATAAGGCATCCCTCACAATCAAAGCCACCACCACCCCCTTCAACCATGATGTTGCAATGATATAAGAGATTGAATGACTTGTCTTTCACTGTACAATTATTTCTTCAGCAACTTGCAGCTACCTAGACTACCACATTCAGTTACATTCAAAAGGAACATGAAAAAGGGAACTCCTGTACTTGGACTTTTTTCATAGTGATGTTGCTGTCACTGCTAAGGGGGAGTTTCAGTCCTGGCTTTGACAAAGTGTTGGAGAATATATAGGATGGCTATGTTTTCATGACAAACTAGACAGCCACATTTTAGCTTACAATCTTGTGTGAACTCCCATGTACTTAGTTGATGGGTGTTGAGCAATGCTAGAACTTTTGATTAATTGAATTAATTGAATAAACCATTGTAAGTGTGTTATACAAGCGCAGCCACAAAATAATAAAAATCCTGTCTGAGAGAGAGAGGCGGGGGTGTACAGAGATACAGAGATATAGATATGAGATGTCAGGCTTGTCGATCGGAAGATCGGAGGTTCGAATCCCTAGCCCCGCGTGACGGAGTGAGCTCCCGCACTAGCTCCAGCTCTTGCCAACCTAGCAATTCGAAAGCATGCAAATGCAAGTAGATAAATAGGTACCACTTCGGTGGGAAGGTAACAGCGTTCCGTACGCATCATGCCAGCCACATGACCATGGAAGCATCTTCGGACAACGCTGGCTCTTCAGCTAACAAACGGAGATGAGCACCAGCCCCTAGAGTCGGACACGACTGCACAAATGTGCGGGGGGAACCTTTACCTTTTTTTATGGAAAGGCCATTCCTTCTTGGTTTAATCTCCTTCACAGAGCAGTTTCAAGAATGCAATTAGGAGATGAAGAAAAAGCCATGCAAATACTCTTTCAACAGGTTGATTCTGTTGAAAAGCAACATAGGAGAAAGGCCTAATTTGGACTGAGAATATGATGTAAAAAGTCAAGCTGATTCTTTCTTTTCATGCTTCTGTTTTGATTCAGATCACATACTGACACCCTTCATAGTCATTATTTATCCCCCAGGCAGAACATGCAGAGTTCATGATGACTAATTGACTTTCTGCAGATAAATGGCAGAAGGAGGACTCCCATATCAGGTAAAACTATAACTGAGATGGGATAAAACTGTAATAACTTTGTAAATTGTTTTGAAGATAAACATTTTACTTCAAATACAGAGCCAGTGGGATTTAGAGATTAAAGCATTGGGAAGATCCTTGAATACTGTTGGCCCAATCCCCAAATCCTACTCCAAACTACCTAACTGAATATTGTGGGATGGAAAAATCGGCTGCTTTGAATGCCTGAAGGAAAGCAGGCTATCTTATTTATTCATTAAACTTATGCCATCAACTACCAAGGTCTAGCAAATAAATAAATATTCAGACATCCCTCACTTCCTTTCTCACCCCCTCCCACAGAATCAACCTGTTGAAAGAGTTATAATTTATATATCACGACTAGAAAAAAAAATACACACTCCTTTCCCAACGTCCTACCCTCCCTACAGATTGGACTGCAACTCCCATAACTTTACTGCGATGGGGGTGCATCTGGCGGGTCCGCGGCGTGTTCCAAAGCGGACGACCACCCTCCCTCCCGCTCCCGAGCAGTGCAGCCTTGCGCCCTCACCTTCCCGATGTTTCTGCCGCAGTAGCTGTCCAAGTGGTTAAGAAAGATCCTCTGGCTGCGAATGATCTCTTCAGCCTCAGCCACCGCCTCCTCTTCGTCCGACATGGCTGCAGTTGACAGAGACGCCCGGAGGTTGCTGGGCAACCGAGCCGCGCGCTGGCCTCGGGAAGGGAATGGGGGGAGGAGCAAAAGGGCAAATAGCGAAAGACGAGAGGGGGCGGGGCTTTGGACTGAAGGGGAACCTCCGCCCTCCGCTACGCCAGCTTCCAATGCAGGTCTGCTTGAAAGCGAGTCGGGCCGTCCGAGTTGGGGAACCGGGTGACGGTCAGATCTTGGTGGACCCCGCCGCTCCTCAGTCCCAGCCGGAACGCCCAGTGATGGAAGCTGCAGTCCAACCACTCCTGGAGAGCTAAGGGCAGCCTTATTGAAGCACACATTTATCAACCCAAGTTGATTTTGGGAGCTGTTTTTAGCATGTAGGGGAAATAGAGGGATAAATAGTTGGGAGGAAACAAACGGTATTCCTGCTCCTCTTTACAAATTCTCTCGATCTGAAAATTTTAACCCAACCAACCAACCAGCCAACCATTGTGTATACATCTAATCAAAAACACTGGCTAGGTTTGCGTATTGCTCTAAATCAGTGTTTCTTAAAGTGTGGTCCTAGGACCCTTGGGGCTCCCCCAAGACCCTCTCAGGGGTCCTCAAAATCAACATTATTTGCCAGCCTATGTTGAAAAATAATACAGTATTAAAATCCCCTCAAACTATCATAAGAAGCGATAGAAGCAGTGAATGCATCAATTTTAATTTTTAATACGGTAAGTATTGATAAATGTAACCCATACAAACAAAAGCTCCATAATTTTTAAAAGTGGGAAAGGGTCCTCAGAGGAAAAAGTTTAAGAAACATTGCTCTAAATCATATGATTTGTTTGTCTCTTGGCTCAATGTGAGAACCTAGCCATTCCATTTCATAAACTATGGCTTATAGCCAAGCATAACTGTTTGGTTCATGCACATGCTTAAACCAATAGGTAACTTATTTGGTCTGTATCATGCCTTAATCCATCTTGGTTAGATATGGTTTAGGTTTATGATTAATGTGCAGCAAAAGAAGGGCAGGCATTGAAAAAAGGGGAAGTAAAAAAATCCCAAATGCCAGTGAAGGTATGTTATTGTCTAAAACCCTAATGTGTTTCCGACAAAATGCTTTGTCAGGGACATTAAAAGACAAAAACGTATTTTTAAAAATTGTACAACAATATCCATAAAAGAATGTGATAAGAAAAAAGTAAAATCCAAAACATTATATTGTGCATTATACAACATAAGAAGCATACTTTGCAAGAAATACTGTATTATAATACTTATTTTGCCTCTCCATCATTTTATATTTCCAGTGTAGTGAAGATGACAACCAGACCTATTTAAACATTGTCTGAGATGACCAATAAACATGAGAAAATATTTTGTTGGCTTAATCTCATTTTACAATTACAAGAAACATACCTAATATTATTTAAGTTTTTTGCCAATGATGATGAATGATGATTAAAAGGTATTCCAATGTTTTATTTCAAAGCACTTACAAGTAACTAATATTCACTTTAGCAATACTCTAATTGTTTATAAAAATAATGTAAAGTTAATAATGTCCAAACACATTTCCATGTTATAGTAATTCAATAATTTTATATGTCGCTTACATGTCTGGACCAAATTGTGAAATCCAAAGATGTTAGAGATTCCACAAACACTTTTTCCTGGTGATTGTTGTTGTTTATTCGTTCAGTCGCTTCCAACTCTTTGTGACTTCATGGACCAGCCCACGCCAGAGCTTCCTGTCGGCTGTCACCATCCCCAGCTTCCCCATGGTCGAGTCCGTCACCTCCAGAATATCATCCATCCATCTTGCCCTTGGTCAGCCCCTCTTCCTTTTGCCTTCCACTTTCCCTAGCATCAGCTTCTTCTCCAGGATATCCTGTCTTCTCATTATGTGGCCAAAGTACTTCAGTTTTGCCTTTAATATCATTCCCTCAAGTGAGCAGTCTGGCTTTATTTCCTTTAGTATGGACTGGTTTGATCGTCTTGCAGTCCAAGGCACTCTCAGAATTTTCCTCCAACACCACAGTTCAAAAGCATCTATCTTCCTTCGCTCAGCCTTCCTTATGGTCCAGCTCTCGCAGCCATAGGTTACTACAGGGAATACCATTGCTTTAACTATGCAGACCTTTGTTGTCAGTGTGGTTTCTCTGCTCTTAACTATTTTATCAAGATTTGCCATTGCTCTCCTCCCAAGAAGTAGACGTCTTCTGATTTCCTGGCTGCAGTCAGCGTCTGCAGTAATCTTTGCACCTAGAAATACAAAGTCTGTCACTGCCTCCACTTTTTCTCCCTCTATTTGCCAGTTATCAATCAAGCTGGTTGCCATAATCTTGGTTTTTTTGAGGTTTAACTGCAACCCAGCTTTTGCACTTTCTTCTTTCACCTTCGTCATAAGGCTCCTCAACTCCTCCTCGCTTTCAGCCATCAAAATGGTATCATCTGCATATCTGAGATTGTTAATGTTTCTTCCAGCGATTTTAACTCCAGCCTTGGATTCCTCAAGCCCAGCACGTTGCATGATGTGTTCTGCGTACAGGTTGAATAGGTAGGGTGAGAGTATACAACCCTGTCGTACTCCTTTCCCAATCTTAAACCAGTCAGTTGTTCCGTGCTCTGTTCTTACCATTGCTACTTGGTTGTTACTCCCTGGCTTTCTCCATTATCCAGCGGATATTGGCAATTTGGTCTCTAGTTCCTCTGCCTTTTCTAAACCCAGCTTGTACATCTGGCAATTTTCGCTCCATGAATTGCTGGAGTCTACCTTGCAGGATCTTGAGCATTACCTTACTGGCATGTGAAATAAGTGCCACTGTTCGATAGTTTGAACATTCTTTAGTGCTTCCCTTTTTTGGTATGGGGATATAAGTGGATTTTTTCCAATCTGATGGCCATTCTTGTGTTTTCCAAATTTGCTGGCATATGGCATGCATCACCTTGACAGCATCATCTTGCAAGATTTTAAACAGTTCAGCTGGGATACTGTCGTCTCCTGCTGCCTTGTTATTAGCAATGCTTCTTAAGGCCCATTCAACCTCACTCTTCAGGATGTCTGGCTCTAACTCACTGACCACACCGTCAAAGCTATCTCCAATATTATTATCCTTCCTATACAGATCTTCCGTATATTCTTGCCACCTTTTCTTGATCTCTTCTGCTTCTGTTAGGTCCTTACCATCTTTGTTTTTGATCATACCCGTTTTTGCCTGGAATTTACCTCCGATGTTTCTAATTTTCTGGAAGAGGTCTCTTGTCCTTCAAATTCTATTGTCTTCTTCCACTTCTGCACATTGCTTGTTTTAAAATGATTCCTTATCTCTTCTGGCTAACCTCTGGAATTTTGCATTTAATTGGGTATATCTCCCCCTATCACTGTTGCCCTTTGCTTTCCTTCTTTCTTGGGCTACTTCTAGTGTCTCAGCAGACAGCCATCTTGCCTTCTTGGTTTTCTTTTTCTTTGGGACGTTTTTTGTTGCTGCCTCCTGAACAATGTTGCGAACTTCTGTCCATAATTCTTCCAGGACCCTATCTACTAAATCTAGTCCCTTAAATCTATTCTTCATTATTTTCTATATATCTTCTATATATATATTTCTAAATTTCTTTAAAAGCATTTTCCATCTACTTCTATAAAAACTAAACTGAAGCATAAGATCACAAAAGTGTTTCTGCTTACAAAGACCCTTTCAAAGGAATGTGAATGTTTATATTAAAAATATATAAAAGCATACCTTACACTTCTCTACATACACAGAATCACTTTTTTGAACTCTTCTTTATCCCTAAATCATAATGCTGCCAAATATGGATTTGATCAAATACCTACCATTGCTTTGAGCTGTATATTCAGAGTTTCACTGGGTCATACAAACAATGAAACTAGACAGTAGGATCACTACCAGAATGAACCTGCTAATCTAATCTCACAATTCAAATGATAAGGCAAAATAATTTTTTAGTGATCAGATACAATTTCCAGTACTAGGTTTCCAATAATCTAGAGAATTCTTCCTTACCTGGCCTCTTTTTCAAACTATTGTTCATCAGCAGTACCAAATAAAATGTAGCAAAATGTGAATGTTTACTCAGAAGAAAACTCTAACATGAATCTGAATTTCTTTCAAGTGAACCAATTGATGGTTCTATTGTCTTCTTCCACTTCCGCACATTGCTTGTTTTAAAATGATTCCTTATCTCTTCTGGCTAACCTCTGGAATTTTGCATTTAATTGGGTATATCTCCCCCTATCACTGTTGCCCTTTGCTTTCCTTCTTTCTTGGGCTACTTCTAGTGTCTCAGCAGACAGCCATCTTGCCTTCTTGGTTTTCTTTTTCTTTGGGACGTTTTTTGTTGCCGCCTCCTGAACAATGTTGCGAACTTCTGTCCATAGTTCTTCTGGGACCCTATCTACTAAATCTAGTCCCTTAAATCTATTCTTCACCTCCACTGCATATTCCTTAGGAATATTAGTGAGCTCATATCTAACTGATCTGCGGGTCTTCCCTATTCTCTTTAGTCTGATTCTAAATTTTGCAATAAGAAGTTCACGATCTGAACTACAGTCAGCTCCAGGTCTTGTTTTTACCGACTGTATAGATGTCCGCCACCTTTGGCTGCAAAGGATGTAGTCAATCTGATTTCGGTGTCGACCATCTGGTGAAGTCCATGTATAAAGTATGTATAAAGTCGTCTTTTAGGTTGTTGGAAGAGAGTGTTTGTTATGCACAGTGAGTTGTCTTGGCAAAATTCTATCAGCCTATGTTCTGCTTCATTTTGTTCTCCCAGACCATGCTTGCCTGTAATTCCAGGTGTCGTTCGACTACCCACCTTAGCATTCTAGTCTCCTGTAATGAAAATAACATCTCTTTTTGGTGTATTATCCAGTAGGTGCTGCAGATCCTCATAGAATTGATCTACTTCTGCTTCTTCAGCATCTGTGGTTGGGGCTTATATTTGGATCACTGTGATGTTAAATGGCTTACCCTGAATTTGAATTGAGATCATTCTATTGTTTTTTGGATTGTATCCAAGCATTGCTTTAGCCACTTTATTATTAATTATGAAGGCTACTCCATTTCTTCTGTGGTCCTCTTGTCCACAGTAGTAGATCTGGTGGTCATCTGATGTGAAGTGGCCCATTCCAGTCCATTCCAGTTCACTGACACCTAAAATGTCTATATTTAATCTTGACATCTCACCAATAACCACATCCAATTTGCCCTGGCTCATAGATCTTACATTCCAGGTTCCTATGGTGTGTTGATCTTTAGAACATCGGATTCATCGTTCACCACCAGCACCGTTGGCCGCTAGCCGTCCTTTCGGCTTTGAGCTAGCTGCGTCATCACATCTGGGGCTAGTTGAACTTATCCTCTGTTCCTCCCCAGTAGCATTTTGACCATCTTCCGACCTGGGAGTCCCATCTTCCGATGGTATACCAACATATCTCTGGTTGTACTGATCCATTTAGTTTTCACAGCAAGAATACTGGGGTGGGTTGCCATTACCTTCCCCAGGGATCGTATTTAGTCTGACCTCTCTGCAATGACCTTCCCATCTTTGGTGTCCCTTCACAGTTTAGCTCATGGTTTCATTGAGGTGCTCAAGCTCCAGCACCACGACAAGGTAACAATCTCCTTTGTTGGAGTTCCTGGTGATATTCCAAGGTATTTTAAGGAATTCAGACACCAAGTAAAACCCCAAATTTTACAAATGTCCATAAATACTTTAGAAATATACAATATGAGATTTACCTGACTTATTTGAGTAACGCAAATGCCGTTTTATTAAAAAGGTAAAGGTTCCCCCCGCACATTTGTGCAGTCGTGTCCGACTATAGGGGCCGATACTCATCTCCATTTGTTAGCTGAAGAGCCAGCGTTGTCCAAAGACGATTCCACAGTCATGTGGCTGGCATGACGCACGCGGAACGCTGTTATTTTCCCACCGAAGTTGTACCTATTAATCTACTTGCATTTGCATGCTTTCGAATTGCTAGGTTGGCAAGAGCTGGGGCGAGTGCGGGAGCTCACTCTGTCACGCGGGGCTAGGGATTCGAACCTCTGAACTTGTGATCTTCCGATCGACAAGCCTGGCGTCTTACCCACTGAGCCACCACGCCCCCTTAATTAATTAAGTTAATTAATTATCAAGTGCATAGAGGGAAATAGGTACTGACCCAGTTTCTGGAGGCTGTTCAGATCTGGATGGGAAGGATTAATTCATTAATTAATCTGTTTTATTAGACAGAGTTATTATATACTTTGCCCTGAGCATTCTAAATAGTAGAAATATTACTCTGCTGTTGCTGTTTCAGTTGAGAGGCATATGGCAGTAAGTCTTTCTCCTCACTTCCAGTATCTTTGCTTTGTGAGATTCAATGAATATTCAATGAATATTCTCTATCAAGTGCATAGAGGGAAATAGGTACTGACCCAGTTTCTGGAGGCTGTTCAGATCTGGATGGGAAGGAACAGATTTTGTCTCAATCCTGACAAGACTGAGTGGCTGTGGCTGTTTGGCCTCCCAGGATGTGGCTGTTTGGGGTCGGGGACGTCTCCATCATTGGTCTTGGATTGGGTTGCATTTCCCCTTCAAAATTTGAATGCAACTTGGAGCTTTCCTGGACTCATTGGCAGCTGTGACCAGGAGGGCCTTTGTACAGGTACATCGTGTGTGCCAGTTGTGCCCTTTCCTCAACCAGGAGGCCATGCAGATGGTCACTCACAGCCTGGTCACCTCACAATTAGACTACTGCAATGAACTCTACATGAGGTTGCCCTTGAAGACCATCCTGAAGTTACAGCTGGTTCAAAATGCAGCAATGTGAGCCGTAATGGGCACTTCTCATTATGCCCATGTGTCTAGGCTGACCATATTTCCTTGAGACAAAAACGGGACATTGGGATGGCAAAAATGGGACGGGGTTAAACTTATGTAATATTCCGTATTCATGAAAAAGTAAGACGATAAAAAAAGTTTTAAAGAGTTTTTAAGATCCATTTGCTGGTCCTTAAACAGATTACTGTATATATAAAAATATTTTTGTTTTCATTAAAATGAAAAAGTTTTATTACATGAACATATTGAGCTAACAATTATTCTTCAGTGACAGAACTCATACAAAAATTTAGGTAGACGTAGAGGGGGACTGTATTTGACAGGAGACGAATGGGGAAAGCACAGCTCACGGGCTTTGTAACATCACAGATCACAGGAAGGAGGGGAGGGGGGAGAGAAGAGAGGCAGGGAAGGGAGGATTCAAAAACTCCACGCCTGGCGAGGCTTCTCTTCCTTCTGTGTTCCCTCTTCCTCCTGCTTTTTTTTCTCCCTCTTTCTGGAGTTGATTCGTCCACTGGCCCTTTTATCCTGGTATAATGAGTCCAGCCTTTTTCGGCCGTTCGTACAGTGTTCTCTGTTGTGAGGAACACCTGGAACGGACCTTCCCACTCAGGTTGCAGTTTTGACTCCTTCCAGGACTTTATCAGGACCCACTCTCCTGGTTTAATATGGTGGACTGCAAATTCAAGTGGTGGGGTCTGAGTCAACAGACCTTTCTGTCTGAGGAAAGACAAAGAAGAGGACAACCCCAGTATATAGTTCTTTAAAAATACATCCTTGTTTTCTAATTGTGGCAGTGTTCCTGGATTTGTTAGATAAGGTAAGCCGAACAACATTTCATATGGTGGAATTCCCACATCCCTTCTAGGGTTTGTCCTAATTCTCAACAATACTGAAGGTAAACACTTAGTCCAAGGTAGCTTATTTTCTAAAATCAATTTTGTTAAATGCTTCTTTAGAGTCTGGTTTATTCACTCTACTTTTCCCGAAGAAGGCGGGTTCCACGGGGTGTGAAAATCCCACGCTACTCCTACTCCTCTCATGACATGTTGCAATACTTTAGAATTAAAATGTGTCCCTTGAGCTGAGTCCACATGTTAAGCCTGTAGGGCTAAAAAAAACCTGAGTATTGGTCCCTCTTACTATCTAGAAAGATGCAACCGCTGTTTCTTAACAGGAACAGCTAAAAAAAAAACATTTTCACCAACAGCAGTAGCCGCAGGAAAAGACTTAGACAAGAAGCTTACAAGTTTATCTTGGTGCAAAGTTAAAAAAAAAACTATATTACAAAAGAAGGAAAATCCTAAAGAGATGGGAAAAAGTATTTTCTGTGGAAGCATTGTATTTCACTTCTGTCCTCCCTTCTTTTTCTCCTTAGTTCACCCTCAGGCAGCTTCAACAAGAAGGGGGGGCTTGGGTGAGGTAGGAAGTTCTCAGTTTTCTTATTATACACATGCAACCTTGTACAAACGACAATACACAAAAAAACACCAAATTAACGGAGGATGCAGGTCTGGCCAGGACCTGCATCTTTACCACCATAGAAAGATCTGGTGTTTAAAGAGACAGACTCACAAAATTTTCCCAAACACACACACAAAAACTCACACCAGCCCTTAACTTTAAGAAAACACGTTTATGGGAGAATCTGGCACGTATAAAAAGCGGAGGGTAAAAACTTTCCCTGCCCTGCACATGCCAATGTTGTTAGAACAGGGCTTTTGCTGTTTTCTCAATGCTTCCAGCATTGCCAAGTGCCGCTCTGTTTAAAAGGGCAATGCCTTGTTAAAACTGATCTGGCCGCTTCAGTAAACAGCTCACACAACCTTCCCAGTTTAAATTTGCTGCAAGGGCTGGGGAAACACAAGGGAGATGCACTTTGTTTTCAGAGGCATCTCGTTTGTCCCAGCCTGTTGCCTGCTTTTCACTAACAAATCCTGCACTCATATTTCCAAAGTTTTGGAAACCCATTCTTCCCTAAATCCCTTCACTTTTGTTTATGCTCCTTGCCACCTCTTCTGCAAAAAATCTAACTCCCTCATCTAGTGTTTGCACATACATCCCCTTTTCTCCTTCCTTCTTTCTCTCATTTCGACTTTCTCTTAAACCATCTCAATTTCACAAATTCATTTCAATATCTGTCTAATCAGTGGGTGCAGACAGTAAACACAGTACAAGAAAAAGTACTTTTAGCATAGTCTCCAGTTTGCCTGGCAACTCTATATTAGTAGCTCCTCCGGACTCCCCTTGTTCCCCCTCCATCTCTTCCTCCTCAAGCCTGTAACCAGCAGACAAAAGACAAACCGAAGGAGGGGGGTTAGAAAACACACATACACCCCAGACAACAAAAGTCTATTTTTTTTTCAAAGTAGAAGCAATATGCGTTCACTGTGCACAAAATACACACAAATCCAAAAAGACAAATACTCACAAACAAAAACACACCGGTGCTTCATCAGGGTGGAAGATTTTACCCAACACTGAGCATATTCCGACTCCTCCTCTGGCCAAGGCTTTTTATTGTTAACATAGATGTTTAGGGCTTGTTTTACCCACTCCTCCCATGATATAAACTTGGGCTTTAATCCTCTCTCTGCACTTCCTAATTTCTTTACTACAATATTTTCTACATTGTTAACCATCATTCTAGCCATGGTGTATGGCCAACCCCTGGATTCCTATAGAATCTGAGATCCCAAACTACCAAACAGAGACTCAGACAGAGGTTTCAAAAGAAAAACAGCTTTTTATTTGGCCAAGTAAAAGAAGCTAAGGCAGGTCGACAATCTCATAGAGTTCAATCAAAGCATTATATAGGTTACAGAGAACAAAGATTTACATCACTAGGATAGTAACCAATCACACAATTTACAGGCAATTGAATTTTATTACCACCTCCCTTTCCGGCAGGCATGTAAAGAAAAGTAATTGACAAGAAAAATATTTGGCAATTTTTTTGATAAGAGACAGAACTGACCAGCTTTGATCCTCCCCAATTTCTCTCTCCCCCCCCCCCCCTATCTTAGAGAGCTGAGACCTTGGGGCAATCTCCTCCTGGCTGGCTCTGGCTTTACATTTCAAAAGAAAACATTTACACATTCCTTCACTCTTATCTCTTTCTTCACAGCTCAATACAATGGGCCCCTGTCTAATGAGCCTTCTTTCTAAACAAGCAGGCTATCTATCTTTATGTTAGAGTGGAATGAGCTTACAACTAATTAACGTAGAGTACAAACTAAGAAAGCATAGTGTGTTAGGGGCTGCAGGAAGAAATGCTAAAACTACAAGGAGAAGTTTATTACAAATACTAAAGGTGTTTATTACATTTATTACAAATGCTAAAACTATATGGATAGAAACTACACATGCTAAATACTAAAACTACGGGGGGGGCGGATAGAAACTACACATGCTAAATACTAAAACTACGAGGGGGGGCATATAATGGTTTTCTGTTTTTCTTCCTCTCTTTTAACATATAATTTTTGGGCCTCTCTTAACAATTCTTCCAGTGGCCTTTCACTCCATCCCTCTATCTTTTGCAACTTCTTCCTAATATCTGGCCATGCTTTAGTCACAAAGCTTACTTTCAGTAAACCTTGTGCCACAACATCGTCAGGATTCATCCCTGAATATTTTCTCATTTGGTCTCTCAGTTTTTGTAAGAAGACTGAGGGTGCTTCCTCTTTTTGTTGCTCAGTATCAAAAGTCTTGGCAAAGTTTTGTGATTTGGGGGCAGCTTCTTTTATACCATCTCAAATCTCTCATGTTAGTTCTGTCTGCTGCCATTTGATTATTCCAATTGGGGTCATTAAGGGGAAACTTTTGAACTGCTGGCACTGCATTCTGGCCAGGTGGGTTGCGCCTTTCCCACTCGGTCATGCCTGCGCGCCTGATCATTCCCCTTTCTTCTCCAGAGAACAAAATGCCCATTATGGACATAAGTTCTGCCCAGGTATATACGTTTGGTCCCAAGAACTGATCTAGTTGTTCAGCCAGTCCAATTGGATCTTCAATTAATATTTTCATATCCTTTTTGAAATTTCTTATTTCTAAGCTGGTTCCTCTTTTACAGTTTCCAATTTATAAATCATTTCCTTGATTGCCTTCTTATTTTCCCCACTTGCCTCGGGCCATTTGTCCAGAGTCCAGATGAGGGCATAATGTAATTCCTTTTCTAAAGACTTACATGACTTTTGTTTCACATAGTCATATAAATCATGACACCTAAATTAATCATTTGATCCTCCCCTTGGCCAGGAGGCATTATCATCCTCCCACCACACATAACAACACAGGTTTACCATGTAATTTGTCCACCATATGTTTGTATGGTGGTTGGTTCCAATTATTTAAAATCTGACCTAAAGGACTGTCCTTTTTCATAATTAACCTAGGATTTTTCCTTATCTTTTTAGTGCACTTTTCCTTCCACACACTCGAGCCTCCTCCCATGGTTGGTTTCACTATCCTGCCTATTCCCTATTGACCGTATTTCCAGGGTCTCCCCTTATTGAACCAGGACCTCCAGCAGTCGCTGGACTTGTTCACCGGACAAATTTAAGGTCCTAATTCACAATAACCTCCCAGCCCACGCTGGCTACTTTTAAAGGTTATTTTCCCTCTACTGAGACCCAATTATCACACAAGCACTTCGTTTGAACCCGGCCGGTCCTCTCGCGAGGATATGGAACCACAAGTTTGAACTCCACACTCACTCTGCCTTGCCAGCCCTAATGGCCCTCGGGGCGTCTCAAACCACACCGGTCTCAAGAATCTTACAGGCCTACCCAACCAGAACCATACCGCCCAGGTAAGGCATTCCATGCGCTTTGCGCATCTGTCTTACCTGGGTCCGTGCACGAAGTTGCCTGGTAAATTTGTCTCTGGGTTTTTTTCAGACTCGAGTTTTTCTCTGCTGGCACCTTTTGGGCCCAGGCAAGGTATTCCATGCGTCTTACTTTGTGCAACCCTCTTACCTGGGTCCCTACACCTTTTGTTTATCTTTGACTTCTCTTTTTGTTGTCTGGTTCCTTCACGGGCGCCGGGGTCCAAGGCTCAGGAGCCCCACATTGGACTACTGAAATCATTAGGGCATGCCTCCCATAGTGGGGGCTGGTGCCCAGACTTACCGGACGCCATTCAGGTATCCCGGACGAGCCCCCAATTTGTCACGAATGAGTCAAGTCAAAATAGAAGCAAAAGGTTTTATTGAAGTGTTTGCAAAGGCTGGTGGACTCAACCGTGCTCACACCAAGGAAGAGCCACACCCAGCAACAATTAGAGCTCATCTTTTATAGCCCTTTGCCCGGACGCTTTAGCCCTCCTCCTTTTACCCATAGGCTGGGTAGTCAGGAGTGAACAGCCTATACTGTCCACCTCAATTGTCCTACCTCTGTTTACATCTCCCACTCCCCACTTCTTACCTCCCCTTCCCCTTTATTTCTTTCTTTCCTTGTAAGGAAGGTGTCCTACTTTAAGCAATACTCATAACTTCACCTTTGACCGCAAAGCTTCCTATAGCATGTGGGTTACATTCAGCTTGCTAAAAATATATTCTCATTTCCTGCATGTGGTTATGGTAGAAGTTTTGTCAGCTAATACAGGAAAGGTCCAACGTAGGTTTATGGGTTAAGTTTATTAATTCTTTGTTAATAATAACTAATTTCATATTTCTCTCACTATCATCCATCTCCCTCCCTCCCTCCCTTCCGCCCTGAGATTACCACAAAGTAATGGAAGTTAAATTCTGTGAAACTAGAACATTACAACTGGAGAGAGCTGTAGATCTCCAGAATCTGAAGGAGCCTAAATTCCCATTTCTGATTTAGAAAGAGCTTTATCAGCTCAACAGATACAGAAGGTGCATAGATTTGAACATAGTAGAGTACAGTAATTTGAATTGCAGTCATTCAGTTTGAACTCTTCTGAGGAACTCATGGTTTTTGCAAGATAGTAAGAGTTTGGCTATAAATAATTATCACCTGCTAACAGAATGAATGTCTCCGGGAGACAGTGGAGGACAGGAAGGCCTGGCGTGCTGGGGAATTCTGGAAATTGAAGTCCACACATCTTAGTTGCTAAGGTTGAGAAACACTGCTGAAGGCAATCATCGTCATCATCTTCTTCCTGCTATTTCACTAAAGGTTTGGCCACTGCTTGAAGTGAGAATGTCTTTTAGTTTTACACTCAATAAATCGTAACTTCTCTTTTTACAGGATATTTTCATAGCCTTTTATCCACATAGAATACCCAATTAAGCCAACAAATTATTTCTCCAAATTACATTTTGGGTTTTTTTATGAAACTGAACGTCCCTCATTTGTGCCTATATTAAAAGCTCATTACTTATTTAAAGAAGAGTCATTTAAAGAAGAGTCATTGTGCAGATTGTTTATGTGCCTTTATTTAAACGTATAACCTCTAAAATAAACATGGCCACATTATTCACAAAGGAATATGAAGGTCAGCTGGGTAAAGAACATTTCCTCCTGTAGATCTAAATGTGAGCATACATCCACTCAATTCTGTTTGTGCACTTCATGTTCTTTTTAAATAAATGTACAAAATGAAACAGCATTACAACTGTTAAAAACGTAAATTGCTGGACTAAATTCTCAGCTAAGATAAAACACTATCACACAAATAGATTCAAAGGTGCAAGATATATTTAAGTCCTTCAAACTATGAAGCTTTTTTAAAGTTCATCTGTCTTGAGAATTAGGAATGTTACCATTATGTAGCAAAATGAATAATCACACAGTGCTACTGTGACTGCTACATATAGACTTTAATTTAAAAACAGGTCCCTTTTTGCAAGCAGTAAAAAAATAAAAACAAAAAATTACAGCAGCACTGGAAGTTAGCAAGTTTCATATTTAGACATCTAATTTTCTCCCAATTCAAATCCAACTTGAATCTTTGGTTTTGAATTAATATTATGTTGTACATTAATTTAAAACGGTGGCTAAAATACTTAAAGGTAATATAGAAATATTTAGTAACTGGGATATATTAAATAAGGACTGAAAAATACTTTCCAATACACCGCACATTATGTAAACATTTAAACTGTAAATAACCCTTTACAGAATATGAATACAATTTTAGCAAAAACTGTAAGAAATATGGGGCTTTATGAAGAATGCACCTCTTTAGTTCCTTATCTTTGTGCTTATACCATTTGTATTTCAATTGATGAATACATTCATTATGCCAACAATTCATCTTCTGTTCAGTATTCAAAGCTTGCAACCCATACAATAAACACTGCTTTTTACTGCTAATCAGTATTGGGCTTAATATGTTTGTGAGTGTATCTCATTATACAATTTAAAAGTATTCATTATGATTTTCTAGTGAATTAGAGAATGCACAACAAACTGAGCTAGATAAATCTTGTAAATGAAAAATCTATTTTACTAAGCTCGGCAATGTAATTTTCTGTTCTTCATAAAACTAGTTAGCCTTGAAAAACACTATTGTGCAAATTCTGAACAAACATTATCTTGTTACAAGTATTTAATGCCAACTGCTGTATTACTAAAATTAAGAAATGAGTTAATACAGATCAAAACTGAAACATTACCCAATCACTTGAAAGAAAATTAACCAAGAACTATAACTTTGTTTGAAATGTTGAGAACAAACTGAGTTATTTACTGAGAACTGCATCAGTTATGAAGGTTATAGATAGTGGCATTACAACTAGTGGAGCAACCAATTTTGAAAGCAAGGAATGCAAGTTAAACAAACTATTCCTTTGCCATCAGTTCTCAGTATAACCTATTCAAAATTCTCAATGACAACATTTTGTGGAACTCTCTTTTGGTTGTAGATTCAATCAGGACTGCCCATCGCTTTTCAACTCTTCTAGTCTTTGTAATAATGCATTTCCAAAAGCTTCTCGATATGCTGGGCTAACTGAGTCCAACAAAGAGTAGACAGTCTCATGGTAGGGATTCTGTAAACTGTCATCCATCTGGTCAAAAGCATAACCAACCACCTACAGAAGAAAAAGTAATGTATTTCAGAAGTGAGAAAGTACAATATAAACATATGGATAAAGTAAGACAATATAAAATGTTCTACAGGAATCAAGAACCTGGAATTCTCAAGAACTGACTAATACTAAAGATGTATCCCACGGGTTTTTATAGCTACAGTAAATGTTTTTAAAGGGACATTTCAAAGGGAAGCAAGAACCCAATATATTTAAAAAAACTGATTCCTAGTTTTGAATGCTGGAAGCACATCTCAATTATACTTTACTGTGGCACAATATTGGCAGCTTGAAAAGATTTAGTTAGCAAGAAATGATAATGTGCCTTACAAATAACCGCCCAGAGTCCCTATTCGGGAGATGGGCGGGGATAAATTTAAATAATAAATAAATAAAAAATAAATAAATAAATATAATATATACTGCATGTGAACATAAGTGGACAGCTATGCCAGCTACATTTCTACTAATGCTTTAATGGATAAAAGACTACCCAGAACATTGATGGCATGGGGAAATTTTGAAGTATTCATTGTGTCAAATTACTGATTCCGGGAAATTTATTTTTTATATAAAATATTTGGAGCTTAAAGAAAAGGAAGTAGACTGATTTTGTAACAATGTACTATAGTTTACTAAATGGCCTGCAGCAAACACTTAAAAATATATCCACAAAAGGAACATTACCCTGAGTCCTGCTTCTGTTAGCTCTAGGCAATATCTGTTCCTTTCCCTAGTTTCCACATTGATGTATGCCACATCTTCAGCACACGGGAGGTTTTTAGAGACAAACATGCTCCTCACAGCAAACAAAACATCATTCACAACAGCTTCTGCTTCTATTCTCATGTCCTTCACATCTGTTCCTTCAAAATCCTTGAATTCAGAATCGTCTTCAGTCCCACTGTTATCGGATACATCCATGGAATTATAATCAGTCTCCATTCTGCACACAAAAATATGTGTATAATGTTTAGTACTTATCCAAAGACCTCTTGCATTTTACATTATTCAGCCAGAACTTTTAATATATTTCTAAATCTGATATTAATTTTTACAAAATCTAAAAACTTAATAGCGCCCGCCCTATGGAATATCTTGCCCCCGGAGGTGAGACTGGCTCCCTCCCTCCTGACCTTTCGGAAGGCCCTCAAGACCTGGCTCTGCCACCTGGCCTGGGACAACAGAGGCGGTAGTGCCTCCTGGGGTTGGCTAGCCCCGTAGCAACACTATCTATGCTACGTTCCCTACGTCCCCCATCTTGTATTTTATCTATTTATATTGCATTTTTTAGACTTTTTATTGTAACCTTGTTTTTAACCTTGATTATTGTAACCCGCCCAGAGTCCCTTGTATGGGAGATGGGCGGGGAATAAATTGAATGAATGAATGAATGAATGAATGAATGAATAAACAAACAAACAAACAAACAATTACAATTCATAACACATAATAAGATTTGGGTGGTGTGGAATTCCAAACGGAGCAGAGCCTTTTTTAAATTTTTGCCTGGCACTTTTATTTTGAAATACGATCATTTGCATAAATCTTAATTTCATGATTTCAAATTGGAAACAGCTTTTGGTGCACTCACTGATTCTGAAGAAATTGATCAGCCAACACTCTATTCAACCCACAGTATGCAATCCCTCTTCCTTCTACTTAAACTCACTGTTTATCAGTATTTCCCACCAAGGCATGTTTGCCTAGAACTGTCCTTCCTACTTGCTGCCATCCTTCAGTTTTATAGGCCACCCCCTTCTTATCACTCTCCAGGCGATTTTGAGATCCCACAATCCAGATGCCCATATTTCTCAGCAATCCCAGGACCCTTTCTCAGCATTTCTTGCATGACACAACTCCCACTTCCCATGCAACCTAAATGAGAACAACAGAAGAGAGTATCTGTAGCTCAGGGTTGAACCGTGGAGTCCTCTGAGCTTGGTTGTTTGCAGACGTTTCATTACCAACTAGATAACATCATCAGTTACTTCAGCAGCAGCAGCAGCAGCAGCAGCAGCAGCACATTCTCGGACCGACACACTGCAATAGAGGAAGAGAAGCTTCCCCATCTGACTCTCTGGAAATCGTGGAAGTTGTAATCCCAACACCTCTGGAAGATCCCAGGTGGAGAACGGCTAATGCACGGCGGATTCCAGCAGTGGATGCCCCTTTCCCTCCTACGTTACACCGAATAGTCGCATCCCCACCCCCGCGGTTTTCCGTGTAACCACCCAAGTCCCTTCAGACGACTTTCCCCTCCTCTCGGGATGGCATACCTACCCAAATCCATTCTCCATACCGTCTGCTCGTCGAATTGGTCTTGCATGTGAATGGCTCCTGTCCCCTCCACTGCTGTGCGAAGTTAAACCTCTCTGCTCCGAATAGCGAACCGCCCTAAAGAAGCAGGCGAGCAGCCAGTCCCCGCTTGCCTTTTCCCACCTCCCCGGCTGTCGCGTTACGCGATCGATAACGACCGGCGGCCTGGAAAACAAGAGCGGCACTTCCGGTTGCCAATGGAGCTTGCTTGCGGGGAAGGGCACGTGGTTCAGGAGGGGAATTGGTATGACAGCAGAGACATGGATTCGGAAACAGCGGACCTAGGAATATATTTAATTAAGGAAAACCCATTTAGGCACATGATGATTTTATTGCATATTTCATTGCATTGCGCAAATCTGCATGGGATAGGCTTTTGGAAAAAAATAGCCGTTATAAACTAACACGTTTGGCATTAATCTCCTAGTTTATTTTATCCTTGTGTTACTTTATACATGTTTCAACCAAACTAATATGACATCTTTCTTTTTTTTAGAAAAAAAAAGCTATAGAGAATCAGAAATGGCGGAAAACCTGTTAGCACCTCCCTGCACGCCCCTGTGGATATTCCCATCCTTTTCGTGCTGGCACTGATTTGGAAACCCGAAATAAGGGCCCCACGCCACTCTTCATTTGTCTTATCTCTACATTCCAAGGCGAGCGGTCACGTGACGTCCAGCGTCCACCCCCTCGGCCTCCCTCCTCTCCCTTCCGCCGTCCAGATGACGAGGCTTGCCTGCGAGACTGACGTCTTCCAACGCGTGCTACGCGACGCGGCTGAGCGGCGCAACAACTCAGCATCTCCGCCCTGGCAGTGGGGCGGGGAAAGGGGGCGGAGAGAGAAATACCTCGCGGCAGGACGTCTCAAGCTCGGCGGGACGGCGAGAGCGGGGAGACCCTCGTGGCCGTGAACCTCCCACGCCCGGCCCTTTCCCTTTAATTTCCCGAGGGTGGGCCTCGGAGAAGATGGCGGCCGCGGCGTGAGAAGCAGAGAGGCGAGATGGAGCCACCCGTTCTCGCCTTCCCGGCGGTGCTCTCCGAAGTCTTACGGCGTGAAGCCTTCTCGGGCTGGACTAAATAGACGAACCGGGCGGCTCTTTTCCACGACTAACCGAGGCCCAGCCCGAGACAGTCCTCCTTCCCTCCTGAGGCAGAATTACTGTTCCGGCCCCGCTTTCGACTCTTGACATTCAGCGACAGCCTCGTCACGCCCCTTTCTTGAGATCCCAGTTGCTGACTTGTGGGGCAGTCGAGCCGCCGCCGCCTCCTGCCCCCATCCTTTGTCGTCCTTTTGACAGACCCCGCCTGTCAACTCCTGAAGACCGGTATCGTTCCCGGCTCCAGTCCTCGTGTCTCCATTCCTTTTCCTTCCCTGCAGGTCCCGTCTCGGGTAACCTGATCTCTCTTCCTTCAGACCCAAATTCCACCCTTGGAGCGGAATTCCAGACTTCTCTATCTCCCTTCCTAGCCATCATGCCTTGGCCCTTCTCGGAGTCGATTAAAAAAAGGGCCTGCAGGTATCTGCTGCAAAGGTACCTGGGCCACTTTCTCCAGGAGAAGCTCAGCTTGGAGCAGCTAACGCTAGATCTTTACCAAGGCACGGGCTGCTTGGCACAGGTGCCTCTAGATAAATGGGTAAGTGATCCTTTGTGCACTTGTTGTGGACCTTTCAGCTGGCAAATGAGTAACTGTCTTTTGACAGATGTGTCCAGCCTGCTGTTTCAGTTTCCTGCCTGTCTTCTGATTATTGTGCTTCCCTTGACAAAATAGTGGAGCGCACTGAATTGAGGCTGTTTGGAGCAATCCAAGTTTGATAGGTGTAAACAGGTTTATCTGTGAGTAATCTCTCATTCCCAAGTACTTATTTCTGCCCTCTCTAATTGAAGCCGTCATGGTGGTATTGAAGTCAATATGGATTTTTTATTTTACATTTAGGAGAGAAAAAAGGAAATAGAATAGAATAGAATAATAACTTTATTGTCATCCCACTATACACTATACACCAAGTGCACAATAGAATGAAATTTTGTTGCAGTTGGCTCACAATTTCAATCAAACAATAAAATACTAATAATAATAATAAAAAACCATAGTTACTATAAAATATACATTCTTTAGCTCACAATTTCAGTCAAACGCTAAAATACTAATAAAAAATCCATAATTACTATAAAATATATATTCTTTACATATCCAACATTTCACCTAAAAGAACTTATTTAAGCATTCAAGAATCCAATAGCCTGGGGGACAAAGCTGTTTCCCAATCTGGCTTTTCTACATCGGATACAGCGGAATCTCTTCCCAGAGGGTAACAAAGAAAACAAACCATGATGAGGATGGGAGGCGTCACTGATGATCTTTCGAGCTCTGGACAAACAGCGTGCATGTGCTAAATCTTGGATGAGAGGCAGAGATATCCCAATTATCTTTTCTGCTGCCCTTACCACTCTCTGCACAGACTTTCTATCTGAGGCACTACAGCTTCCAAACCAGATGGAAATACAATTTGTAAGTACACTCTCTATAGTGCCTCTGTAGAAAGTAAGGAGAATGGAAGATGGGAGGTGTAGTTTCTTCATCCGACGCAAAAAGTGCAAATGTTGCTGTGCTCGCTTTACCAAATGAGAAAGGAAATGGTTTTGTGTTGGGAAACAGCTGCCTCATTCAGGTTGTACTCATCAATTGGTTTACTTGAAAGAAATTCAGATTCATGTTAGAGTTTTCTTCTGAGTAAACATTCACATTTTGCTACATTTTATTTGGTACTGCTGATGAACAATAGTTTCAAAAAGAGGCCAGGTAAGGAAGAATTCTCTTTTGTTGTTTATTCGTTCAGACGTTTCCGACTCTTCGTGACTTCATGGACCAGTCCACGCCAGAGCTTCCTGTCGGCTGTCACCATCCCCAGCTCCCCCATGGTTGAGTCCATCACCTCCAGAATACCATCCATCCATCTTGCCCTTGGTCGGCCCCTCTTCCTTTTGCCTTCCACTTTCCCTAGCATCAGCTTCTTCTCCAAGGTATCCTGTCTTCTCATTATGTGGCCAAAGTACTTCAGTTTTGCCTTTAATATCATTCCCTCAAGAGAGCAGTCTGGCTTTATTTCCTGGAGTATGGACTGGTTTGATCTTCTTGCAGTCCAAGGCACTCTCAGAATTTTCCTCCAACACCACAGTTCAAAAGCATCTATCTTCCTTCGCTCAGCCTTCCTTATGGTCCAGCTCTCACAGCCATAGGTTACTACAGGGAATACCATTGCTTTAACTATGCGTACCTTTGTTGTCAGTGTGATGTCTCTGCTCTTAACTATTTTATCAAGATTTGCCATTGCTCTCCTCCCAAGAAGTAGACGTCTTCTGATTTCCTGGCTGCAGTCAGCGTCTGCAGTAATCTTTGCGCCTAGAAATACAAAGTCTGTCACTGCCTCCACTTTTTCTCCCTCTATTTGCCAGTCATCAATCAAGCTCGTTGCCATAATCTTGGTTTTTTTGAGGTTTAACTGCAACCCAGCTTTTGCACTTTCTTCTTTCACCTTCGTCATAAGGCTCCTCAACTCCTCCTCGCTTTCAGCCATCAAAGTGTTATCATCTGCATATCTGAGATTGTTAATGTTTCTTCCAGCGATTTTAACTCCAGCCTTGGATTCCTCAAGCCCAGCATGTCGCATGATGTGTTCTGCGTACAGGTTGAATAGGTAGGGTGAGAGTATACAACCCTGCCGTACTCCTTTCCCAATCTTAAACCAGTCCGTTGTTCCGTGCTCTGTTCTTACCGTTGCTACTTGGTCGTTATACAGATTCCTCAGGAGGCAGACAAGATGACTTGGTATCCCCATACCACCAAGAACTTGCCACAATTTGTTATGATCCACACAGTCAAAGGCTTTAGAATAGTCAATAAAACAGAAATAGATGTTTTTCTGAAATTCCCTGGCTTTCTCCATTATCCAGCGGATATTGGCAATTTGGTCTCTAGTTCCTCTGCCTTTTCTAAACCCAGCTTGTACATCTGGCAATTCTCGCTCCATGAATTGCTGGAGTCTACCTTGCAAGATCTTGAGCATTACCTTACTGGCATGTGAAATAAGTGCCACTGTTCGATAGTTTGAACATTCTTTAGTGCTTCCCTTTTTTGGTATGGGGATATAAGTTGATTTTTTCCAATCTGATGGCCATTCTTGTGTTTTCCAAATTTGCTGGCATATGGCATGCATCACCTTGACAGCATCATCTTGCAAGATTTTAAACAGTTCAGCTGGGATACCATCGTCTCCTGCTGCCTTGTTATTAGCAATGCTTCTTAAGGCCCATTCAACCTCACTCTTCACGATGTCTGGCTCTAACTCACTGACCACACCGTCAAAGCTATCTCCAATATTATTATCCTTCCTATACAGATCTTCCGTATATTCTTGCCACCTTTTCTTGATCTCTTCTGCTTCTGTTAGCTCCTTACCATCTTTGTTTTTGATCATACCCATTTTTGCCTGGAATTTACCTCCGATGTTTCTAATTTTCTGGAAGAGGTCTCTTGTCCTTCCTATTCTATTGTCTTCTTCCACTTCCGCACATTGCTTGTTTAAAAATAATTGGGCATATCTCCCCCTATCACTGTTGCCTTTTGCTTTCCTTCTTTCTTGGGCTACTTCCAGTGTTTCAGCAGACAGCCATCTTGCCTTCTTGGTTTTCTTTTTCTTTGGGACGTTTTTTGTTGCCGCCAACTGAACAATGTTGCGAACTTCTGTCCATAGTTCTTCTGGGACCCTATCTACTAAAGCTAGTCCCTTAAATCTATTCTTCACCTCCACTGCATATTCCTTAGGAATATTAGTGAGCTCATATCTAACTGATCTGTGGGTCTTCCCTATTCTCTTTAGTCTGATTCTAAATTTTGCAATAAGAAGTTCGTGATCTGAACTACAGTCAGCTCCAGGTCTTGTTTTTACCGACTGTATAGATGTCCGCCACCTTTGGCTGCAAAGGATGTAGTCAATCTGATTTCGGTGTCGACCATCTGGTGAAGTCCATGTATAAAGTCGTCTTTTAGGTTGTTGGAAGAGAGTGTTTGTTATGCACAGTGAGTTGTCTTGGCAAAATTCTATCAGCCTATGTCCTGCTTCATTTTGTTCTCCCAGACCATGCTTGCCTGTAATTCCAGGTGTCGTCTGACTACCCACCTTAGCATTCCAGTCTCCTGTAATGAAAATAACATCTCTTTTTGGTGTATTATCTAGTAGGTGCTGCAGATCCTCATAGAACTGATCTACTTCTGCTTCTTCAGCATCTGTGGTTGGGGCGTATATTTGGATCACTGTGATGTTAAATGGCTTACCCTGAATTCGAATTGAGATCATTCTATCGTTTTTTGGATTGTATCCAAGCAGTGCTTTAGCCACTTTATTATTAATTATGAAGGCTACTCCATTTCTTCTGTGGTCCTCTTGTCCACAGTAGTAGATCTGGTGGTCATCTGATGTGAAGTGGCCCATTCCAGTCCATTTCAGTTCACTGACACCTAAAATGTCTATATTTAATCTTGACATCTCACCAATAACCACATCCAATTTGCCCTGGCTCATAGATCTTACATTCCAGGTTCCTATGGTGTGTTGATCTTTAGAACATCGGATTCGTCGTTCACCACCAGCACCGTCGGCCGCTAGCCGTCCTTTCGGCTTTGAGCTAGCTGCGTCATCACATCTGGGGCTAGTTGAACGTATCCTCTGTTCCTCCCCAGTAGCATTTTGACCATCTTCCGACCTGGGAGTCCCATCTTCCGATGGTATACCGACATATCTTTGGTTGTACTGATCCATTTAGTTTTCATGGCAAGAATACTGGGGTGGGTTGCCATTACCTTCCCCAGGGATCGTATTTAGTCTGACCTCTCTGCCACGACCTTCCCGTCTTGGGTGTCCCTTCACGGTTTAGCTCATGGTTTCATTGAGGTGCTCAAGCTCCAGCACCACGACAAGGTAACGATCTCCTTTGCTGGAGATCTTCTGGAGAGTTCTGGAGAATGCTGGAGAATTCTCTAGGTTATTGGAAATCTAGTGTGGAAATAGTATTTGACCACTAAAAAATTATTTTGCCTTATCATTTGAATTGTGAGATTAGATTAGCAGGTTCATTCTGGTGGTGATCCTGGTAAATTCCAGGCAAAATGGGTATGATCCAAAACAAAGATGGCAAGGACCTAACAGAAGCAGAAGAGATCAAGTAAAGGTGGCAAGAATGTACAGAAGATCGGTATAGGAAGTATAATAATATCGGGGATAGCTTTGACGGTGTGGTGTGGTCAGTGAGTTAGAGCCAGACATCCTGAAGAGTGACGTTGAATGGGCCTTAAGAAACATTGCTAATAAGGCAGCAGGAGACGACGGTATCCCAGCTGAACTGTTTAAAATCTTGCAAGATGATGCTGTCAAGGTGATGCATGCCATCTGCCAGCAAATTTGGAAAACACAAGAATGGCCATCAGATTGGAAAAAATCAACTTATATCCCCATACCAAAAAAGGGAAACACTAAAGAACGTTCAAACTATCGAACAGTGGCACTTATTTCACATGCCAGTAAGGTAATGCTCAAGATCTTGCAGGGTAGACTCCAGCAATTCATGGAGCGAGAATTGCCAGATGTACAAGCTGGGTTTAGAAAAGGCAGAGGAACTAGAGACCAAATTGCCAATATCCGCTGGATAATGGAGAAAGCCAGGGAGTTTCAGAAAAACATCTATTTCTGTTTTACTGACTATTCTAAAGCCTTTGACTGTGTGGATCATATCAAATTGTGGCACGTTCTTGGTGGATACCAAGTCATCTTGTCTGCCTCCTGAGGAATCTGTATAACAACCAAGTAGCAACGGTAAGAACAGACCACGGAACAATGGACTGGTTTAAGATTGGGAAAGAAGTATGGCAGGGTTGTATACTCTCACCCTACCTATTCAACCTGTACGCAGAACACATCATGCGGCGTGCTGGGCTTGATAAATCCAAGGCTGGAATTAAAATCTCTGGAAGAAACATTAACAATCTCAGATATGCAGATGATACCACTTTGTGAGGAGGAGCTGAGTAGCCTTCTGCTGAAGGTGAAAGAAGAAAGTGCAAAAGCTGGGTTGCAGTTAAACCTAAAAAAAACCAAGATTATGGCAACCAACTTGATTGATAACGGGCAATAGAGGGAGAAAAAGTGGAGGCAGTGACAGACTTTGTATTTCTAAGCGCAAAGATTACTGCAGACGCTGACTGCAGCCAGGAAATCAGAAGACGTCTACTTCTTGGGAGGAGAGCAACGACAAATCTCGATAAAATAGTTAAGAGTAGAGACATCACACTGACAACAAAGGTCTGCATAGTTAAAGCAATGGTATTCCCTGTAGTAACCTATGGCTGCAAGAGCTGGACCATAAGGAAGGCTGAGCGAAGGAAGATAGATGCTTTTGAACTGTGGTGTTGGAGGAAAATTCTGAGAGTGCCTTGGACTGCAAGAAGATCAAACCAGTCCGTACTCCAGGAAATAAAGCCAGACTGCTCAGTTGAGGGAATGATATTAAAGGCAAAACTGAAGTACTTTGGCCACATAATGAGAAGACAGGATACCCTGGAGAAGATGCTGATGCTGGGGAAAGTGGGAGGCAAAAGGAAGAGGGGCCAGCCAAGGGCAAGATGGATGGATGATATTCTGGAGGTGATGAACTCGACCGTCAGGGAGTTGGGGATGGCGACAGCCAACAGGAAACTCTGGTGTGGGGTGGTCCATGAAGTCACGAAGAGTCTGAAGTGACTGAACGAATAAACAACAAAATTTAGAAATTTTAGAAAAGCCCTTTTTTGGTTTTCTTTGGTAGAAGTATTTATCAGTATCTTTTCCTATTTTTATATTTTAATTGACATGGAAAATATTACTTGAAATAGATGGTTTAGTTTTTATCTAGTTATTTTATGAAATTTCGTTTCTGGAGATTTGGTTTATAGCATCTGGAATCTTAACTCTCTTTAGAACTTCTCAATCAGAAACCTTCCAACAGAGGAAAAAAAAAGTGGATTAAGGGTATGGCTACTCACTGATGGCCTTCACTCAGTGGTTGCCTTCCTTATCATCTGCTGCAGCACCTTCATTTTCTTTCCCATAGCTCCAGTCTGTCCTGTCAGCTGCTGAATGTTTTAATTGGGTAATTTTCGTTGTGACATTGAGCATCTCCTGAATGTTAGTGTTGTTTCCTTTCTAGCTTTCCCTTTCCCTTTTAATGTACTTATAGGTGTTGACATTGGTCTTCAATGCATTATGATAACATTGTTTTGACTTAGATTACCAGAAGAGGTAATTGTTAGCAGTAACCACCAATGAGTTGTTGAGGCTTTTATGTTGGTTAAAATCCGTAAGTAAAGCCTTTTGTTCCTTCTATTTGGCATTAAACATCCTCAGTAAGTCCATATTAAAAAAAATTATTTAATGCTCTTATTTAATACTCTGATCCATTATATTACATTATGACTAGATAAGGAGAACCAGTTTGATGTAGTGGTTAAGGCTAGAACTGTGAGACCATTAGTTCTAGTCCTGCCTCAGACACAAGGCTGGGTGATCTTGGGCCAGTCACTCTCTCTCAGCCCTAGGAAGCAGGCAATGGCAAACCACTTCTGAAAAACCTTGCCAAGAAAACTGCAGGGACTTATCCAGGCAGTCTCCGAGAATCAGACACGATTGAACAGATAGAAAAAAAGATAAATGCAGCCACCCATTTAGTGTAACTTTATGTAAGTATTATTTATTTATTTATATTTATTTATATTTCAAATTTCGTCACTGCCCATCTCACTCAAAGATTTGTATGTATGCATACACAATAGTAATACCATTTGTTTCTTGAACACGTATAGCCATTAGATGGGAAGGCTGTTTTTAGAGCAATTAATTAGAATTAGTGGAGGTGAAGAATAGATTTAAGGGACTAGATTTAGTAGATAGGGTCCCGGAAGAACTATGGACAGAAGTTCGCAACATTGTTCAGGAGGCGGCAACAAAAAACGTCCCAAAGAAAAAGAAAACCAAGAAGGCAAGATGGCTGTCTGCTGAAACACTGGAAGTAGCCCAAGAAAGAAGGAAAGCAAAAGGCAACAGTGATAGGGGGAGATATGCCCAATTAAATGCAAAATTCCAGAGGTTAGCCAGAAGAGATAAAGAATTATTTTTAAACAAGCAATGTGCGGAAGTGGAAGAAGACAATAGAATAGGAAGGACAAGAGACCTCTTCCAGAAAATTAGAAACATCGGAGGTAAATTCCAGGCAAAAATGGGTATGATCAAAAACAAAGATGGTAAGGAGCTAACAGAAGCAGAAGAGATCAAGAAAAGGTGGCAAGAATATACGGAAGATCTGTATAGGAAGGATAATAATATTGGAGATAGCTTTGACGGTGTGGTCAGTGAGTTAGAGCCAGACATCGTGAAGAGTGAGGTTGAATGGGCCTTAAGAAGCATTGCTAATAACAAGGCAGCAGGAGACGATGGTATCCCAGCTGAACTGTTTAAAATCTTGCAAGATGATGCTGTCAAGGTGATGCATGCCATATGCCAGCAAATTTGGAAAACACAAGAATGGCCATCAGATTGGAAAAAATCAACTTATATCCCCATACCAAAAAAGGGAAGCACTAAAGAATGTTCAAACTATCGAACAGTGGCACTTATTTCACATGCCAGTAAGGTAATGCTCAAGATCTTGCAAGGTAGACTCCAGCAATTCATGGAGCGAGAATTGCCAGATGTACAAGCTGGGTTTAGAAAAGGCAGAGGAACTAGAGACCAAATTGCCAATATCCGCTGGATAATGGAGAAAGCCAGGGAATTTCAGAAAAACATCTATTTCTGTTTTATTGACTATTCTAAAGCCTTTGACTGTGTGGATCATAAGAAATTGTGGCAAGTTCTTGGTGGTATGGGGATACCAAGTCATCTTGTCTGCCTCCTGAGGAATCTGTATAACGACCAAGTAGCAACGGTAAGAACAGAGCACGGAACAACGGACTGGTTTAAGATTG
Organism: Charina bottae; assembly: GCA_023362775.1. Taxonomy (NCBI): domain Eukaryota; kingdom Metazoa; phylum Chordata; class Lepidosauria; order Squamata; family Charinaidae; genus Charina; species Charina bottae. Next base: position 109,760,644 of record JALMGJ010000001.1, read on the forward strand.
GGAAAGGAGTACGGCAGGGCTGTATACTCTCACCCTACCTATTCAACCTGTACGCAGAACACATCATGCGACATGCTGGTCTTGAGGAATCCAAGGCTGGAGTTAAAATCGCTGGAAGAAACATTAACAATCTCAGATATGCAGATGATACCACTTTGATGGCTGAAAGCGAGGAGGAATTGAGGAGCCTTATGACGAAGGTGAAAGAAGAAAGTGCAAAAGCTGGGTTGCAGTTAAACCTCAAAAAAACCAAGATTATGGCAACGAGCTTGATTGATGACTGGCAAATAGAGGGAGAAAAAGTGGAGGCAGTGACAGACTTTGTATTTCTAGGCGCAAAGATTACTGCAGACGCTGACTACAGCCAGGAAATCAGAAGACGTCTACTTCTTGGGAGGAGAGCAATGGCAAATCTTGATAAAATAGTTAAGAGCAGAGACATCACACTGACAACAAAGGTCCGCATAGTTAAAGCAATGGTATTCCCTGTAGTAACCTATGGCTGTGAGAGCTGGACCATAAGGAAGGCTGAGCGAAGGAAGATAGATGCTTTTGAACTGTGGTGTTGGAGGAAAATTCTGAGAGTGCCTTGGACTGCAAGAAGATCAAACCAGTCCATACTCCAGGAAATAAAGCCAGACTGCTCACTTGAGGGAATGATATTAAAGGCAAAACTCAAGTACTTTGGCCACATAATGAGAAGACAGGATACCTTGGAGAAGAAGCTGATGCTAGGGAAAGTGGAAGGCAAAAGGAAGAGGGGCCGACCAAGGGCAAGATGGATGGATGATATTCTGGAGGTGACAGACTCAACCATTGGGGAGCTGGGGATGGTGACGGCCAACAGAAAGCTCTGGCGTGGACTGGTCCATGAAGTCACGAAGAGTCGGAAACGACTGAACGAATAAACAACAAAAAATTAGAATTAAAATCCAGTACTTTCTATACTGTGATATAGATGTGAAATTGATAATGATAGTGTTGGCATAAATTATGAAGATAGGCTTCATAAAATTTGCCCAAGTTCGTGTTACTAAGATTTGGATAACATTTCTATTCATATAATATAAACAGCTAGAACTCTGTGCACTGTGTGATCTTGAGCAGACTTCCTGTCTTTGCTTGTCCTAGCCTTTAATAAAATATAGAATATAACAAGGAGAGTTCCTTTTTTGGCTTGAACATGAACTTTCTTAATATTTTGATGTAGAGGAAGGTAGTTATGAAAGTTAAGGCAATTCTAAATATTGACATTTAAAAGTGCAGGGTTGGGATGCTATTGAACTGATCTGTAAGTAGGATACGCGTACTGTGACCATGCTTTATTGCCCAATAGCTGCGGATCTTATCACCTGAAATGTTCAGTCCATATGTGTGAGATAGATTGCAATTTTCTCAATTCTGTAGTTTGATTCTCTGGAATATTGCAGTCATTTTTATGGTTTTCTGATTATAGCGAATAACCTGTGGTATTTTTGGGTGTCTTGAATAAAGCTATTGGGGGTGAAAAATTAAACAAAGGAGAAACCTTGGGACAAACCAATTCATTAATGGGTCTAATTCTGCCTAAAGCCTGATTCAGTTGTAGCAAAGAAATCCCACTTACATTGATACAGTGCCACTATTCTAAACGGCAAGGAACCTTCCTCATTTGAGGCCATCGGATTCTTTGGTAGTTTGCTGTAGCTTATTTGCTGTCTGATAAATTGTTCATGTTTGTTGAAGTCTATCTTGGAAGCATTATAAATGAAGCATGAGTCTATTCTTTGTGTAGCAACATTTGCTTGTTTCAGTTGCTATAGCCTGAGGATGTAGAGAGAATCCCTGGAGAGGTGCAGTTTATCACATCCACTCTTGAACCTTGCCTGTTTGGGCACTAATGTTGTCCAAAACAGTGTAGCTAAAATATAGCTTTTTCAGCTTCCTTAGTCTTCCATAAACAATTATCCAGGTGTTTTCCTCTATATCTCAGTGGTATTCAGTACCATTTTTATGGAGTTTGTGTTTCATTGGACGTGCTCCTACTTATTAGGCTGATTCCAAGAGACTGTGCTATGGATTTTTTATTTAACCTCTTGGCACTTATAATACAGTATGTAGAAAACATTTTTGTCCTCTGGATCTCATGTGGTGCTGTCTTAGGGTCAGTAACCCAGCACCACAAGTTTCTTTGAGGCTTCCTTCATTCCCATTTTCCTGTTTAAGATTGCTGCTTCACTTCTGGTATATTGACAGGGAAGCATCAGTGCTGAATAGGATCACTAAAAGTTTAGGAAACTAGTGGGAGTTGTTGTTTCTCCACTGTTAGTCATCTTGTTGAATAATGTGGAAATGTGGTCAAGGTTCTACAGATCATAGAACAATTAAGAACAATGGGTTGCCCATCCATATGTTTCAGGTTTCACAGGTTAAACATATACACAAGATTTTTAGAAAAAATAATGTGTGGCAAAGGTACATAAATATACAGAAGTTTCATCAGATGCAATTATAGCTTTGGGTGCCCTAAAGTTGTACCAGGAATGAGGTCTATGAAACTGATGCTCAAATTCAGACAAAATGCAGTAACCCTATTAACGATGGATATGATATTTGAATCATAGTGGATAGTGTTGTGCTCCCCTCTTTTTAAAAAATCAGAAACATCAGACAAATGAAATTGCTAATCAAGAATGCCTTTTACTATGTTTGGTTTAAATCTTGTCACAGTTTTCCTGAGCTTGCTAATGTTCTATTTGAATTATTACTATGTATGATAAATGAATATAGAGATCCACAGATTATTAAGTTGGATATATATATATATATATATATATATATATATATATCACACACACACACACACACACACACACACACCGCTTCAGTTAACTGACTCTAAGCAATGTACAGGAGCAACTGCCAGAGCCAATGCAACAATAAAATAATGCAATATATGCAGTAAAAACAGTATAGCATATAGTTACAGGTAATCAAAATAGTAAGAATTCCATTTCTTATTCTGGGCTGCACAATTCTCAAGTCCCCAAGGCCTTTCTGAACAGCCAAATTTTTATTTTTAGGAAAGCCACAAGAGTGGAAACTAGCTTTGCCTTAGAGGACAAGTTATTACAGAGAAAGGGAGTATAGAAAGAGAATGCTCACTTTGGGGTCCTCTCCCATCATACCTTTAGGTGGGGACTTTCAGGAAGCATTCTTCATGCTGTTGGATTTGGCAGGCAGATTCTATGCGGGATAGGGCAGCCTCGAAGATACTCAGGTCACGTGCAGTAAAAGGTTTTGTAGATGATAAGAAGCATTTTGAATTGTACTTGGAAACATATCCATAACCAGTGCAGCACCTACAGCAACAGAGTTACACAACAGTACTGAGACTGTCAGGTGATCATAAAGGCTGTTGCATTTTGCACCAATTGAAGTTTCTGGGTGATCTTAACAGGCAACCCCTTCTAAAGTGAAATATAGTAACGCATATGGGAAATAAATGGCAGATGGCCATCTTCACTGCCCCTGACCTAAGTCGGGCTGCAGTTGGAGCATCAGTCAAAGCAGGGCAAAGGTCCACCTGGCTGTGGCCTCTGCCTACTACTCTAGCAGGAGCCATGAGTCCAGAAAGACCCCCAACTTGTGGGCTGTTCTCCATGGGGAGAGCACCATCCCATCAATTACCAAAGAGGCTATGAATCCACAATCAGTAGGCTTCTGAATAAGATAGCAATTCAGTCTGAGCCTTTTTCTCCCCATCCAAATTCTTACAGTCTTCAGATACTTGGTTAGGGTTTCTATCACATCACCTCATTTGATGTGGAGATATACTGGTGTAGTATATCCATAGGGTGGAGATATACTGGTAAGTGCCTTCTGATGAAACTGATGAAGCCTCACACCAAACTAACAGATGACCTCTCCCAGCAGCTTCATATAAATGTTAAATAGGGAAGAAGGCTGAGCCCTGGCACTCCATAATGGAGCACTCAAAGGACCAACCTCTTCCTTCCCCCATGACAAGCAAGTAGAACCCCCCCCCCACTCAGGAAGGAACAGAATCCCTTTGGTACAGTTGTTCTAACCTGGTCCTGAAGGATACTTATAATCAATATCAGGAGCCTCCAAGAGGACTGATAAAACAAGGATGGTCATGTTTCCTCCATCCAAGTCCCTCTGTGGGTCATCCATGAAGGCAACCAATTTGGTTTCAGTCTCATGCCTAGGCCTCAGCCTTGATTGTCATGGGTCTAGGTATAATCTGTTTCTTCTACTTTCTCCACAACCTTCCCCTAATATTCAATACAAGTTCTGTTTGGTGAGCATTTAGTAAATCTGTTTTCCTTCAGCTTCTATCTTTTGTATATATTCAATGTCCTGTATTGTGACTGACATCTTTTAGAGCTTCTTAAGCCTAATAAGCTCCCTTGGAGATATTTTCTGGAGCAGTGGATCATGTTAGGGAAAACAATATTGACTGTGTCAAGGATATGAGATTAACTAGAGGAATATGCAGTTGGGAACATCTGTAATGATAAAGATGTCTGGGTTATTAGTTGAATTCTTCAGGAAATACTATATATTCTCTCAGTAAATCAACACCATCCTCTGTTATGTACATTTCTATAGGGTTGTTTTTATTTAATCTTGAAAGCATTTGCCTTGCTACGGTATTTGAAAATACCAATGTCAATTTATTTCTATTAATAGCTTTCCACAGCTTTTTATAAACGATGAACAGAGTAACATGTGCTTAAGTAAACACAAATAGTTGTTGGCAAGTATGACAGCTGTAAAATTGGCATTTTATAAAGAATAATTTATCTTAATTGTTATAAAGCCTTTTACAGTAATTTTACCTGTTCTGTTAGGTATTTTTGGGGGGGCGTGGTGGCTCAGCGGGTAAGACGCCAGGCTTGTCGATCAGAAGATCACAAGTTCAGAGGTTCGAATCCCTAGCCCTGCATGCGGAGTAAGCTCCTGCACTAGCTCCAGCTCTTGCCAACCTAGCAATTCGAAAGCATGCAAATGCAAGTAGATTAATAGGTACCACTTCGGTGGGTAGGTAACAGCGTTCCACGCGCGTCATGCGGCCACATGACCGTGGAAGCGTCTTCGGATAATGCTGGCTCTTCGGCTAACAAACGGAGATGAGCACCGGCCCCTAGAGTCGGACACGACTGCACAAATGTGTGGGGGGAACCTTTACCGTACCTAGGTATTTTTGTGTGTGACTATGAAATTTGATTTTGTAACAACTCTAGGGATAGTTAAATGGATTTGTTGACATTGGATATACGAATTAACAGAATATATTATTTCATTGGAGCATAGAAGTAGTAGAAATGGGTGCATCCACCCATATTGAGCGATATGTGTATTTCTATTAATGCATATCCTGATTTGCATTAAAATTACAGATTGCAGTGGAGAAGGAAATAAGACTATAGGATTTGTTTTTCTGTATTACTGAACAACAAAAATTATATAAGAGCTACGATGCGTCAGATCAGAAACCTATATATATGTTCTTTCATATTTTTCCACTATGGCCAACCAGATGTCACTGACAAGATTACAAGTAGGACATGAGTACAATAATATTTTTCATGTATGTTTTGCACATACCAGAAGTAATGTATAATTATTGTGACTAGTAGACAGCGGTAGCTTTAACCTGCATGAATTGGCCTAATCACCTCTCAAAGGCATCCAAATTGGCAGTCATCTTTGTTATTGTTGTACGCCCAGAGTTGCCTTGTGTGAGATGGACGGCCATATAAATGTGATTAATAAATAAAAATTTTAAACACAGGATTTTTAAAATTCTTTTTGGTGTATGCAGTACTTCAGTTTCAGTCTCCAAAAAGAGCTTCAAAGCACATAAGAGTGTGAAAATAAGACCTGTCTGCAACATGTTTTTAGCACCCACATCTTTTCCCGGAATGATGGGGCAGCTTCAGGAGGCAGCCACATGGTAGGAACCAATAGCTACATTAAGGTATTTTAAAAAGAAGATGCATCCACATTTCCACTTACTCAAAAACATCTTTTGGAGATTGAACGCAAAACACTGTAGTACCCTAACAATTATTGCTGAAGCTTGTTTTTTTTTTAGGCAGTTAAATCTAATTTGCCCTGGATGCAAAGGAGAAGTTAGCTACCCATATTTATGTTAAAAATTGTAATAAATATTACAAATTCTGTTAATAAATATTACAAATTCTGTGTTCTTCTTCCCTTTGCTTAGAGTCTGAACGAGATTCTGGAATCAGCAGATGCTCCGTTGGAAGTTACTGAAGGATTTATTCAGTCAATATCTCTGTCCATTCCTTGGGGCTCTTTGCTTCAAGATAACTGTGCACTTGAAGTAAAGGGCTTAGAGATGGTCTTCAAGCCAAGGCCATGTTTAGGTAACAGTTGCTTGACTTGCTTATTCTATTGCTTTTTTACATATTAGAAGATAAGTGGATTAGTGTAAATGACCTAATATCACAGTACAGGTAGTCCTCGCTTAACAACCCTAATTGGGACTGACAGCTCCATTGCTAAGCTAAGCGGTCATTAAGTGAAACATGTGACCTCCCCACTTAGCAACGGCAGTTCTGGCAGTCCTGGTTGTGGCCGTTAAGCGAAACATCGGTGGTCATTAAGCAAGACATGTGACCGCGACTTGTGACCTGCTGGCTTCCCCATTGACTTTGCTTGTCAGAAGCCAGCTGGGAATGGTGATCACTTGACTGCAGGGACACGGCAATGGTCGTAAGTGTGAGGACTGGTCACAAGTCACTTTTTTCAGCACTGTCGTAACTTTGAACAGTAGCTAAGCGAATGGTCATTAAGTGAGGACTATCTGTATCCAATTAATTTTTGCTAGGGGGAATATTTGGATATCCACAGTCAGCTCTGGTATCAATGAAGCAATGTGCAGGTTTACCCATGTCTAATCAGATAATAAGGAAACAAGTGTTACTGCAAATAATTTCCTTGACTGGAGAAGAAGAGGGTATTGCTCAGTGTTCAGATACAGTTTATACATTTTTCTGGCTCAAATAGTTTGGATCTCAAAACTATGGTATACTTTTTCTTGTAAACAATTTTATGTTACTTTATAAACATAGTTTTGGGCTACTGGGATGTACATACATTCACTTTGTTTACAACTTGATACGTATGTTATAAACTCACATCTGGCTTAAAGTTTTTTCATAAAACGTCAGACTTCATACTGCTTTTCTTCAGAATCTTGACTGTAGCTACTTAATTAGATCTATGGTCAGAATCCTGAATATGTGGAAAAACAAGTCTCATTTTATCATTGTGCAGCCATATCACTTTCATATATCATGTTCATACTTGGAAACAAGTCCTGCTTTTCATTCACAGGCAATATAAGATTGATTGATTGGCATCTTGGAGCAGCTGGGAAAGCCCTCAGAAGGCTTAAGACCAAGCTTATTGCACACTTATTGGAAGTTTGTAATATAATTGATATCTATATTCTGCATGTTCTGCTGTTAAAATGGTACACTTATACAGCAGAAGAATAATTTCATGTATTCCATTGATCTTGCAATATGTGGGCAGAACATTTATTCTCCATTCATGTATGAAGTCAGAGTAGATATACTGTATCCTACAATCTACTTTACTCCACAATAGTCTTTCCCTGGCCTCTTGTATGCCACATTTATGTTACCTGTAGGAAGAAAAAGTGAAAAGCATGGCCTGAATATACAAAAATGTTGCTAGTGAACAATTTCTATGTGAATAAGTATAAACTTTGAGAGGCTTCTCATTTTTATGCTACATTGCAAATCACTGCTGTGCAAACAGAAAGCTTTAGTCAGAAGTTATATTGCTGATTGATTTCATGATTTAATATTACACTGGCTGAAGTTGATTGAAAATAAAATATCTATGACTTTTTTTTGGTAGCTTCTAGTTCAGAACCAATGTATTGGTCAAGCTTTATGACGAGTAGCATGCAGCTTGCAAAAGAATGTCTTAGTCAAAAACTGACAGATGAACAAGGAGAAGGGTCCCAGCCTTTTGAAGGACTTGAGAAATTTGCCGAAACAATTGAAACAGGTACTATTTGCTTCATAAACTGCAAAGCAGATTATCAATTTACCAAAAGTATCTTTTGTTAATTGGGTCACAATAATAGCTGTCAACTTTTAAAATGCGGTGGCATTATCTAGTATCATGTAGATGTTCTTGTGCCCCATGATGGGAATGGCTATAGGCACCAGCCAGGTTTGCATGTATAAATCACTATTTGACAATAGTTATGAAGGAAAGGGAAGCCGGTGAGAATGCTCACATGTTCATTCAACAATCTCTCTCCCAATACTTTAGTCCTCAAGTGTTTTCTGCCTAGATGGGGTCTGAATTGTTACGAGAAATGCACATACTAGTTGCTTTTCTCACATACTGATTAGTGCAGCATAGTCTGTGGTTTTACTTGGTGGGAGATGAAAGAGTTCATTTGCCTGTATTAGCAGCAGCAGCAGTACCAGCACCACCAGCACCATTAATCCAGTTTTCATCCTGCATTTCTAGCCAGAGGATGCTTTGGAAATAGGCACATACATGACTGATACAATATTATTTGGGTTTTTAACTATAGACTATTGCAATGTGCTCTACATGGGGCTACCCTTGAAAAGTATCCGGAAGCTACAGCTGGTCCAGAACGCGGCCGTGCGGTGCATGTAACACCTTTCTGCGCAAGCTGCATTGGGTGCCAGTTTGCTTCCAGGTCCAATTCAAGGTGTTGGTTATCACCTTTAAAGCCCTACATGGCATGGGTCCAGGTTACCTGAGGGACCGTCTCATCCCCATTACATCGACCCATCCCACCCGGTCATGCAGAGAGGGCATGTTACGGACCCCATCTCTAAGAATTCTGTTTGGCGGGGTCCAGGAAGTGGGCCTTCTCTGCAGTGGCTCCCACCATTTGGAACATTCTGCCCCCAGAGGTGAGGCAAGCCCCATCGCTCCTGACCTTCCAGAAGTCCCTGAAGACCTGGCTCTGCCACCTCACTTGGGGCAGGGAGGGGAGTAGTTATTCCTGGGGATGGCTAGCGCCTTAGAGTGTCCCTCACATACATACGATCTGAACTTGATCTTTTATTGCCATCTGGATTTTATTTTTTATTTTATATTTATATGTTGTATTTGTATTTATATTTTATATATTATTTATGGCTATTGTTTTTAACTTGTTAGCTTTATTGTAAACCGCTCAGAGTCTCTCTTCTGGGGAGAGATGGGCGGTGGCAAAATTTGAAAAATAAATAAACAAATAATAAATAAAATCATGATTTATAAACTGTGGCTTAATATGTTATGTGAGGCCAGCAATCATGATTTATAAACTTTATTGCTCAATGTGATGTGCATTGGGGCTGCCTTATACACATGATTCTTTCTGTCTAGTCTGAACCCAGCAGGTATGTCACAATTTTTTATCTTGGTATTTTCACTATAGTTTTAAGAAGAGTGAAAATCAATTTTTTAGACACTGTTCTGAGAATTGAACATGTGCCAGATAATTCTAAAAGTGGAACAGCACTTGAAATTCATATTGAGAAGTAAGTAGGTTTTGTTTATTATTTTAAATGATGGTTGGAATCGTATCTGTACTTCATGAGAATTTAAAATAAAGGATCTATTGATTCCCCAATAACTGAGAACTTGACATTGATTGTGTCTGTAGTGGTACTGATTAGGATTTTAAACTTGTAAGAAAACAGAGGAATTCTATAACTAAATCTAGTACATCAACATTATTATAGTTGAAGATGCATATGCTTCTGTGCCTATGTGGTACAGTTATATTTTGCTAGATTATATATATGTACACTGGCTTCATGAGGCCATCCATGAATGTGCTAAATCTGGCAAAACAGAGGTAAAATGTAATTCCAGTTAATGTGGTCCACAAGCTGGGGAACTCAGTAATTTTGCTAATCTATACTTCATTCATTTGTGCAACATTTTTTCTCTTCTCTGTGATCACCCTGTGCCTTCCTAAAGCCAAAATGTGTAAACTTTTTTTCAATTTTGTTTTTTGTTTATTAAAAGAGTTTGCTTAATTATTATTATTTATTAATTACACTTATATTCCACCTTTTCTGAAAGGAGCTTAACAAGGCATACATGGGGTCACTTTTCATTTTATTGCTACTACAACAACCCTGTAAACTGGGTGGTTTTGAGAGAAAGTGACTGGCCCAAAGCCATCCAGTTAGTTCTGTTGTTAAGTGAGGATTTAAATCTGTGTTTCCCCTTCTCTCCTATATCATATTGGCTCTTTTGTTTGTGTAGTTATTCACAAAGATTAGAAACCTACCATAATGAACAGCTATTAAGGATTCCTATTTCATCTTCTAATACAGGGAATGTTGAATATTCAGTAACCAGAATATTGAAAAGTATTTAGCATGTGATATGATTATCATGCTAAAACTAAACAACAGTCTTTATTGCGGTCATTAACCAGCACAGGGAGATTAGTATTCAAATATCTAAAACATACCAAATTGACAACATCAGGGCAATCAGAAAAAGTACATAATGTTGGCTAAAAGTCAAAATATGCTAAGGGGCTTGCTCAGGCTACACATATACAACAACAGCAGCAGAAAAAGATTTAAATTAGCAGTCTAGGTAATATGAACTTTTAAATAGCAATATAAAATGCAAATAAAATACATATACATACATGCTAAAACTAGTGAGAGTAATCAATGTATAGTAAAGGTAAAGGTTGCCCCGCACAGTCGTGTCCGACTCTAGGGGCCAGTGCTCATCTCTGTTTGTTAGCCGAAGAGCCAGTGTTGTCCGAAGACGTTTCCACGGTCATGTGGTCGGCATGATGCGTGCGGAACGCTGTTACCATCCCACCAAAGTGGTACCTATTTATCTACTTGCGTTTGCATGCTTTCGAATTGCTAGGTTGGCAAGAGCTGGGGCGAGTGCGGGAGCACTTCAATGTATAGGAATTCAACGTATAGGAATGGGATTTTGCATGCATATTAGATTAAGCCTAAATTTGCTCTGAAATGGGCAAAACATACTGTATAATGGACATGTATGCCCAGCATTCTGCTCTTACTTGCCTTACTCTTAAGGACTTGGATTAAGGATGTACTTTTGTATTTTGATTGAAAATGTGTTTTATTGAATTTGCTTCTAATAAACATGCTCAGGATTGTATTGTACAAATCTTAGATAAAAATCCTAAACTGAAAAAAGCCCTAAAAGTAGCCTTCTATCTAAGATCATCAACACTGCTTTTAAAACAATGTCTGAGCTTTTCAAACCTAGCTATTCATGTGATATAAACAAAAAATTGTAAATTTATATTCTGTCCCTATTTCATTATTGATTTCACTGCCTACAGAACAGTGTATTGTGATGAAACTGCTGATGAATGCTCTGGAAATGTACATCAGCCCACGGCTTTTGCTCACAAATTACTACAACTCTCAGGTGTTTCTTTTTTCTGGGATGAATTTCCTGCATCAGTAAAATCCTCTCCAGTGTCTTCCACTACACAGTTGGTAAAATTCTGTTTATTTGTTTATTAATTTAATGTATTTCTATACCACTAGAAATTCAAAATTCACAATATGAATCCTGGTGGTTTATACCATAAAAGCAAAAAAAGTTGAAAACATAATATTGATTCAATAAAAGCAAAGAAGAAAACCATTTATTTTGCACATGCCCTCCAGAGATCAGTGTTAAGTAGTTTCAAGAAGGCCAGCAAAGGTGCTAGCCTAAATTCGTTGGGAGAGTGTTCCAATACATTGTCTCAGTCACTCATGCCCTGATCGTCTCCCGTATGGACTACTGCAATGCGCTTTACATGGGGCTATCCTTGAAAAGTATCCAGCTGCAGCTGGTGCAGAATGCGGCGGCGCGAGCAGTTATGGGCGCCTCTAGGGCTGCACATGTAAAACCTATGCTGCTGGTGTGCTTCTAGGTCCAATTCAAGGTCTTGGTTATGACCTTTAAAGCCCTTCATGGCATGGGCCCAGGTTACCTGAAGAACCGTCTCGTCCCAATCACATTGACCCATCCCACCCTGTCCGGCAGGAAGGGCATGTTACGAACCCTGTCGGCTAAAGAATTCCAACTTGCGGGGTCGAGGAAGAGAGCCTTTTCTGCCATTGCCCTCACCCTGTGGAACATCTTGCCCTCTGAGGTTAGGTTGGTCCCACTCTTCTGGCCTTCAGGAAGAGCGTTAAGTTCTGGCTCTGCGAACTAGTTTGGGGATCCAAGAGTGATAGACTACAAAATAGAACAATAAAACGAGTTTGATAAACAGTTTGGCATATGCTAATGTATAAATCTGTCTAAATCCAGCTCATAATCTAAGTGTACTATATAACCACCTAGTCAGAATATTATGCACTATGAAAGCAAAAGTTAAATTTGTAATACTAACAATGTTTTTATCCCATTGTTCCAATGTTTTCTAGCTTTATGTTGGTACTGAAAAATGGTGTAGTTTTCAGATAGCTTGAATACATATATTTATGCACACAGCCCAGAAAGCATGCATATGTACTGCCTTTGAAATCTTTTCCTTGTATTTATTTATTTTAAAGTTAACAGAACCAAAGCTTTCACCTAGCTGGAACCCAAAAATTATGTATGAGCCACACCCTCAACTAGCACGAAACCTGCCAGAAGTTTCTCCCTCAGATCCTGTGCAAATATGTAAGTTGATTGGAAGGATGGAACTGAGTCTTACATTAAAGCAAAACGAAGTGCTTCCAGGAGCAAAGGTTAGTTGTTGATTGCAGTCGTGGTTTTTTTGTTGATACATGTTAGTTCAAGTCTTGATGTAGATATCTCTCTTTATTCCACATTCCATTTTTCCTTGGTTAAGCTTTCTTGTACATGGTTGAACTCTGTTTAGTCATTCTGCTGTGTAAAAGTGAAGGGTAAGCATGTTGTAATTATTAGGCAACTGCATGTCCATCATTTAAAATCAGTGGAAATAATCTCCACAGTGTCCTGCTAACTGCTACATGCTTGCTATTGCTTTCCTTGTTGCAGCAAAATGGTCAATCTGGAGCAGAAACAAGATAACTGGAAAAGCATTGACATCGTGCTCCTCTTTTTGCAGATGCTGCTAATGAATACTTTTCCTAATTTTGTAATCAGTGACTGGATTTATACATTGTGCTACCATAATGTGTTTTACTTACTTTTGGCTCAGTGTGATGTGCAAATCCAGTCAATGTCATTTGAAAACTATAGTTTATGGCTTAGTGTTATGTGTTATCCAGGCCATTTTGGCTTGTTCAACAAAGCATGGTGAAAACAAACCATGGTGAGCTTGAAGTGGGAACCCAGCAATTGTATGTGCAGCTATTGATTGCATTGACCCTATTCAGTAGTAAACCTCTTGTAGATTGATTTCTTAATATACGAACATTCTGCTACTTTATGGTTTATTTTAACAATGGTTCATTGAACAAGTTGGGCTCATAGATGCTCTGACAAGCCTAATGCTCAAGTGTTGCCTATGATTGGTTATCTCCCTGCCATTTCTGCACATAACTGACTACTACATTGAAGTATTTCATATTATGAGGGACATGCCGGACTTCTTACCATTGGCTGGATGCAGAAAAGGAGGTGAATGCACCTGCTTTCCATTTTAGGGTTTTTACAGAATGAACCTGAATGAAATAAGACTATGTTTATACATTATGCCAAGCCATAAGCTTGCTTCTTCGTTTTGGCTTGGGTGTTGTATGAACCCAGCCAATTGTGGCTTGTTCAATAAAGTGTTGTTAATTATACCATAAGATAAAAGATAAAAAATTAAAATCAGGGATGAAAGTTCTGTTATTGTTCAATGGCAAGACTGATAACTGAGAAAAATGGTTCTTATCAAATGTATTAAATCTTTTTTTTTTAAAGTTGGATGTAGATGGACAGATAGATTCCATACACCTGTTCCTGTCACCCAGACAGGTACATCTTTTATTGGATATGTTTGCAGCCATTGCCAAACCAGGCAAGTAGAAATTGTGTTGTTTAATATGATCAAAGTGAGAGGGAACAGTCTGAGTTTTGCACTGTTGCCAAGGTTTTAAATATTTGCTAAGCAACTTTTTTCTTCTTTTTATGTAGTTGCGGGGAGGGAACAGCTTTTAGCAGGGAAGAACGGCTGATGTTGTTGTGACATCACTGGAATGGTGGGGCTGAATTATTTCAAATGTAGGCTTTGAAGCTGAATGGTGGGGGAAGTTGTGTTTTCTGGGACCTGGGAATTGAATTAAAGATTACGTTTTTCTATTTTGTGTTTCACTGCAGAGAATCCCAGTAGAATAGAATTGTCTAATAAAGATAGAAAAAATCGTCCAATGCAGCAGGAAGATGAGTATCGGATTCAGATGGAGCTCAATCGTTACTTGAGAAAAGAAACTTTGCCAGTAGGCACACAGTCTGATCTGAGTTTTTATGAAGCTGAGGCAGCTAGAACTCCTTCAAGTCGTGGTGAGCAAGCAACTTGGGCTTCCTAGCATACTGGCATATCGCTATTTATGAGAGTTTACACATAATGCTAAATTGTGATTTTTAATCCATGAATTGTTGACTTGACTTTGCTGAATTAAAAATTGCATTTATCCAAAACCAAACAAGCCACATAATGGTTTAGCATGATGTGTGAATCAGCCATAGAAGAATTGAGTTGTAAGAGAAATTCAATATTGTTTATTTATTTTCCACATTTCTACTCCTCCGCAATCCAGAACTGTTGGCAGCTTACATAGAGTATAAAAACCCAGTAAATATCTACAATATAACAGCTATAAAAGCAATAAAACAATATCACTCAAACAGAAGTATTTTTATGAGTCAAAGCCTGAGTATGATCAGTTCATACTAAATATTTTAAAGTCATGGAATAATGTTAAATATAACATCTACTTTGTCAAACTTCTCGGAAAAGACTTAAGCTAGGCACTTAGACAGCAGATCTAATTTTGAATATGTTACATTTTTACTGTCTGACAGCAATCCCAATGTCACTCTTGTGACATAGTAAGTAACAATGACAAAAAAATGATGACATGCATATGCTAATGTTATCATTCAAATCCCACCTTTAAAACGTTTCCGTCCCAATATCTGATGCAAATAAGTTGTGATATTTGCATCATGATGCCTATTTTGTTACTTGCAAATTTTCTCACTTGTGAATGCTGATATGTAGCTCGTGAATTAAGTGTGGTTGAATTTTGTTGATACATTATTAATAGTTAACCAGTGTTAAATATGTATAGTTTAATTATTTTTATGCATTAGCTAATATAATAACTCCAGTTATTTATTTATTTATTTATTTATTTATTTATTTAATTTATTCCCCGCCCATCTCCCATACAAGGGACTCTGGGCGGGTTACCATGAGAATTTGAGAATGGGGAGGTTGGTGTAGAAGAAATTCCAGGTAATCTCAAGTATAGTGGCTTTTAGAGTATATATGACTATATATGATTCAGTATACAGTAGATATATAGTGTTTTCTTCTGTGTGTGTGTGTGTGATATAATGTATTATTCAATGCTTGTGCTTTTTTCCTAAATTGTGGTTCTCTTCCACATAAGTGATTGCATAAATTTTGTCATAATGCTCTTTGTGAGACCTATAGCTTAGTGGTTTTCCTTAAATTGTGATTGATTTTTTTATATTGAATGTTACAAACAATATCTACCTTTTTCTCTTAGAAGAAGAGGTTTTCTTCTCTATGGCCGACATGGAGATGTCTCACAGTCTTTCCTCCTTGCCCCCTCTTGGAGACCCACCAACTATGGATTTAGATCTTTCTTTAACTAGTACATACACTGCTACTCCAGCAGGCTCTCCACTTGGTGCTGCAGTGGTATGTACTTAACTGTTTGCATCTGAGTAAAGGAACTTTGTGTGTTTGGGGGTGATTGTGCTTGTAAAACATACTAAGCTAAAATTAGTGATAACCATGGTTGAAGACTTAGGGGGTGTGGTGGCTCAGCGGGTAAGACGCCAGGCTTGTTGATCGGAAGATCGCAAGTTCGGAGGTTCGAATCCCTAGCCCTGCGTGCGGAGTGAGCTCTTGCACTAGCTCCAGCTCTTGCCAACCTAGCAATTCGAAAGCATGCAAATGCAAGTAGATTAATAGGTACCACTTCGGTGGGTAGGTAACAGCGTTCCGCGCGCGTCATGCGGCCACATGACCGTGGAAGCGTCTTCGGACAACGCTGGCTCTTCGGCTAACAAACGGAGATGAGCACCGGCCCCTAGAGTCGGACACGACTGCACAAATGTGCGGGGGGAAACTTTACCTTTTTTTATGGTTGAAGACTTACCTGCCAATCATCCAACACACAGTCACATTTACCACCCCAGTATTGGCCCTGCCTTCATTGGGTCTGAAACCACTTAATGCAGCAAGTTTTATGCTGGTTAATTCTCCAGGTTTTTAAAATATGTTTGCAAATAGCAACAACAAAAGTCCATAATGGCCTGATTGAATTTGGAGCCAAAATGTATGAGGTGTGGATAAGCTAATCCTCCTCCTTCCCCAGCTCATTTGTTTCCCAAAATATGTATTTATTTATTTGTGTTACTACAACTGATATGCTGTTCTATTTCTGGAGACACTAAGCCTCTTGTGGTATTTATATAATAAGATTCAAAACAAGTATTAATACAGTTAAAAACCATCAAAATTATGTGCCACCATTCACGTATAGCATGATCTTACTTGTTCCCAGATGCCTTTCCGAAGAGTCATGTTTTTACATTTGTCCAAAAAATGTAGTAAGGAGATACCTGAGGGCATACTTTCCAAAGGAGGGGAGCCATCACTGAGAAGACTTAAGCCCAGATCCTTGAAGTTGGCATTCCATCAGTGATGGGGCCCTCAACAAACTCTTTCTCCCAGATCTTACTAGACAGGGAAAATCACCTTGGAGAATGTGGTCACAGAAATATCCAGTCCTTGAGCCTGGTAGATCTTTAAAGGTATCAACCAGCACCTTGATTTGCACCCCAAAGCTACCTGGCAAGCATTGCAGCTCCCATAATAGTGGTATTACATTGGTGAACCTTGATGTGACCATAACTACCGAGACTGCTGCGTATTTTACCAGCTGAAACTTTTGGATGGTCTTCAAGGGCAGCTGCATGTAGAGCTCATTGTTGTAATCAAGCTGTGAGGTGACAAGAGCATTTAATGACTGTGAATAACTAATCTAGGAAAGACTGCAGTAGACATACAACAGCTAATTGTGCAAAGGTACTTCTGATCACAGCCTCCATCTGGAACAGCAAGAGTCATGAGTTCAAATTGCAGCATAGCTCCATCTAGGAGAATGCTACCCTGCCCAGAATAAAAGTGGACTATCTCTGGACTAAATTAGCTTTTCAGTCCACAGTTACTCTTCCTTGGTAGAATTCAGTTTAAACCTGTTTCTGTCCATCTAGCCTCCAGCAGCCTTCAGGCACTAGTCAGGACCTCCACCCCATTTCTTCACCAGCCCTGGGTGGACATATATAACGGGGTATCATCATCAGCATATTGATGATACCTCACATTGTACTATGGGGTGGCCAGTTCCTATGGGTTTGTGTAGATGCCAAACAGTAGGGGGGAAGGGAGTGAGCCTTGCAGCAACCCATAACAGAGTAGCTGAGGGCTTGACTTCTCTCTGTTCACCATGACTGGAAATACCCACTCAGGAATGAGAACCACTGAAGAAGAGTTCCCCCCTTCCAACCTTTGCAGTCAACCCAGAACGATGGTATCAAAGGCCATCAAGAATCCCAACAGAATAGAACCATGATAGTTGTAGTCCCCATAGCTGGATCCTGCGAATAATCATCAACAAAAGTGATGAATGCAATTTCAGTTGCATGCCCAGGCTTGAATCCTGACTTTTTTGTTGTTGTTGTTCAGTCGTTTAGTCGTGTCCGACTCTTCGTGACCTCATGGACCATAGCACGCCAGGCCTTCCCGTCCTTCACTGTCTCTCGGAGTTTACTCAAATTCATGTTCATTACATCGGTGATGCTATCTAACCATCTCATCCTCTGCCGTCCCCTTCTCCTTTTGCCTTCAGTCTTTCCCAGCATCAGGGTCTTTTCCAGTGAGTCCTCTCTTCGCATTAGGTGGCCAAAGTATTTGAGCTTCAGCTTCAGCATCTGTCCTTCCAATGAGCAGTCAGGGTTGATTTCCTTTAGGATTGACTGATTTGACCTCCTTGCAGTCCAAGGGACTCTCAAGAGTCTTCTCCAGCACCACAGCTCGAAAGCATCAATTCTTCGGCGCTCAGCCTTCCTTATGGTCCAAATCTCACAGCCATACATTACTACTGGGAAAACCATAGCTTTAACTATATGGACCTTTGTCGGCAAGGTGATGTCTCTGCTTTTTAATATGCTGTCTAGGTTTGCCATAGCTTTCCTCCCAAGGAGCAAGCGTCTTTTAATTTCATGGCTGCAGTCACCGTCTGCGGTGATCTTGGAGCCCAAGAAAATAAAATCTGTCACTGCTTCCATTTCTTCCCCTTCTATTTGCCAGGAAGTGATGGGACCAGATGCCATGATCTGAGTTTTTTTAATGTTGAGTTTCAAGCCAGCTTTTGCACTCTCCTCTTTCACCCTCATCAAGAGGCTCTTTAGTTCCTCTTCACTTTCTGCCATTAGGGTGGTATCGTCTGCATATCTGAGGTTGTTGATATTTCTCCCGGCAATCTTAACTCTGGCTTGTGATTCATCCAGCCCGGCATTTCTCATGATGTACTCTGCATATAAGTTAAATAAGCAGGGTGATTGAATCCTGACTTAAAAAAGTTCAAAAAATACATTTCATCCAGGGTTCTCTGTAACTGTAGTCTAACCACTTCTCAACAATCTTACCTAAAAAAGGAAGATTGGAGACCACTGACAGTTGCCTATAATAGTAGTTTTTTGAGGCGGAAATACTTTTAGTTCTGATGTAATTCAATGTACTGTCCCAAGGAGAAGAGAAGCAACTCATGAGTTCATGACTATGACAGACCCAACCCACAACACAGGCAGGTATACATTACATCTGTTACTTGTTTTGGAACAGCTGAGATATAATTTTAGGGTTTGGGAGCATTTCCATCATTTCTTATTAATAAATAACTTACAGACTGCTGAAATGTTTTATAATGCAAGCATAATAACATGTATGTTCCTGTTTTAGCAGCAGTCAACATGGGGAGAGTTTGATCAAAACAAGCAGGAACTGCCACAATTAAGAAATGCATCATTTATACCTAACATTGACCATTCAGCTCCATTACGAAGAACATGTAAGTGAAAATTGGGGAACTTGTTCCTAGCATGCCTCATTATTCAAAACCAATATAGCATAGCATACAACATTGTGCAATAGAACCTTTTTTTGTTTTGTTTTGTTTTGTTTTCATGTTGTGGATAACACAATATATATTGTTATATATAGTTTTTAGTTTAAAAATAAAGTTATTTTGGGACACTGTTTGAAACTGCAATTTAAACTAGAAGTCAGTATTAATCTCACCTGCTCTTCTGCATTGTTAGTGTTAGTCTCCTGATTTTAAATCTGAATCAAGATTTCAAATATTTATAATCTAAGGTATCACAGAAGTCTATTTCTTAAACTGGCTCAGAGACTTACTGATATTACCATAGTTAGTACTTATTGGTTCATACTGTATGTACACACAGTAGAAAACTAGCTGCTGACTTTTTATATTTTTGTGTGTTTCTTATGTGATTCATACTGAATATCTTATTTGACTTTTTTATATATGACCTTCTAATAATTTTATCTGGCTCTTGTTTCAGAAAGTTTGGATAGTATATGTTTCTTCTTTCAACCCCTTCCACCTTAGTTGTATTTTCATAATAACCATATGAGATGGATGCGAATGCAGAATGTGATTAAGCTCTGGTTACTTCCATATAATATGTGGCTAAGTGTGAATTTGAATATGATACACCACGTGCTTATTATTTTTTAAATTATTGTTTGGATATATTTTTATTATTGATCTTATGTATAAATAATGTAGCTGGATATCTTCTGTTTTTTTCTATGTAGAGGGTTGAGGCATATTTGAAATTCAGTTTACATGAGAAAGTAGTGTTTGTATTAATTAAATAGGAACATTATATTAATCAAATATGATTATATTGTAATTATGGATAATTACAATTGTAGTAATTTTAATACTGCTGTTGCAAATATCATTGTAAAGATATACTATTGAAGATTATTTTAAAC
This sequence comes from Charina bottae, assembly GCA_023362775.1. Taxonomy (NCBI): domain Eukaryota; kingdom Metazoa; phylum Chordata; class Lepidosauria; order Squamata; family Charinaidae; genus Charina; species Charina bottae. Next base: position 109,780,946 of record JALMGJ010000001.1, read on the forward strand.
AGTATTAATTTTATTTCATTTCAGCTCTTCCATCCAGATCTATCTCAGTGGATGAGTCAAAACCTGAACTACTTTTTAGGCTAGTAGTGGGTGCTTTCTCAATGTCAGTGCTTCATATTGATCCTTTACCACCACCTGAAACATCACTAAACATTAGCCCGCTAACATCAATGGCACAGGATTTTTTTACCCGAATAGAAAAAGTTGATCCAGCTCAGATTCCTACAGAAGATTTTTTGTTTCTCCGAAAAGTATTTGCAAAGGCTTGTTCACATGATCACCTTCGGTACTTTTTTTTTCTTGTTTATCTAGTAATGTAACAAACAGAGCACAGCAGTCTGTATGAATGATGATAGGTTAATATTGATTTATTATTTAGTAAATAATTCATAAATCAACATTAAAACATAACAGCTTTAAAACACAAAAGATAATCCTTTGAATGGAAATATGTTTTGAGTCCCCTCCTAATTGTAGTAAGGAAGTGATTGCTTCAAATCCTCTGCAATTTATCCCATAATATGGGCCCCACCATTGAGAAAGTTGGATTTGTTGTTGATATCAAACATATTGTGATAGAACCTGTTAAAAGTGCTTTGTTGATGACTTTAAAGTATGGGGACAAATTGTATATGAGTATCTTCATTGTTCCTTTTCCTCTGTTTGCAATTATTTTAAGTACACTAATATGCAAAAGTTAGAATTGAGACACATAAATGTGGGGCAAACATGTAGTGACTGCATGATCCTTTAAAACTATTTTGGAAAAAAAAATGCAAAACAGGCTATCCTCCTTTGCTACAATGGGTAACTCAACATGTTTAACTTCAGGTTGAAGGATGAACCCTGATCTTAAAGTTGCAGGCATCCAAACTATTAAAACATGTCCAGACCAATTCTCTGTTAACAACTTACCCATTTCACAGGTATGGCATTGGAGTGATTTCTTGACTTGATGGAAAAACTCATCCATACTAGAAGTCCCTTGCAGCCGGGGCCATTTTTCATTTGTAGAAAGAAAAACCTAATAGACTCCTCTTAGGAGATACTGAGGCTTCATACGCTTCAAAAAATATTTGGAAGAAGTGCTTCAGAACACACATGAGACTGAACAGAGTATCTCTCTAGTATTCATTAACGAGCCCAACCTTGTTTAGGCTTCCTTGTGAATTTGAAAATTGGTGTCTCTGTATTCAGAGTCACTTTAACTTTAATGACTCACTCGCTGGATCGTCACCTTGTTGTGGTGAGTGGGCTTGTGTGTTCCCAATGAACCCTGTGAGCGAAGCCGTCGGGAGTCATGTACTCCTGGCAGGGTCACCCATGGCGGTAAGGTCCAGGGGGAGGAACCAGACAAAGAACGATCCAAGAAAGACCTCAACGGCAGAACAGGCGGAAGATAACAAGGTGTATTGTTACAACGGCTGCGAAGGCGGATGAAGGCTGCAGCAGACAAAAGGTCACCAATCGTCATGGTATCCATGCCATTGGATTAGAACCTTTTTCTGTGAAGGTTGTGTGCTGATCGTTGTGCACCGATCTCCACACATAAAACAAATTCACGCACAGGCGTCTTCCAACCACACCAAACCCAAAACAACCAAAAGTCCCATGGCGACTGACGAATGGCAACGGGGGCAGGACTGTGAAATCCGGAAGCTCCTAGTCATGGACCAGCACATGGGCGGTGGATACGGATTCAGTCGCCCTGACTCAAGGATCGAGGCAGTTGAGTAGTTCGGCAGCTGTATCCACGACTGAGCAGCCCTATTTAGGATCCACTCTGCTCACCCCATATGGGGAGGGGGCTAGAAAAGGTGCCCTAAACATAGTCTGCCTCATTTTCTCCCTGACTGGATTACCGCGACCAGTGGGGTCACCATCTAGCGGTCGTAAAAAACACATGAATTTTGGAACATGGAATATACGGACACTGCAAGACAATATGGATAGTGAACGACCTGAACGTAGGACTGCCATTATTGCAAGGGAGCTGAGACGTTTTAATATTGATATAGCAGCACTCCAAGAAACTCGAAGAGCAGGAGAAGGACAGTTGAAGGAAGAAAAAGGAGGTTATACCTTCTTTTGGAAAGGACTGCCTGAACAAGAACGACGAATACATGGGGTAGGCTTTGCTATCAAAAACGACATTGTGAAGCTCTTGTCAGAAGTTCCCACTGGGATTAACGAACGACTCTCAACTCTGCGAATAAAACTCGCCAAAAACCAACAGGCAACTATCCTAAGTGCTTACGCACCAACACTAGATGCAGATGAGGATATCAAGGAAAAATTTTATACCCAGCTGGACACCATCTTATCAGAGATACCAAAGGAGGATAAAATTATCCTCCTGGGCGATTTCAATGCAAGAGTTGGGCGTGATTTTGATTTGTGGCCAGGGATCATTGGGAAAGAAGGAGTTGACAACAGCAACACAAATGGAATCTTACTTCTGACTAAATGTGCAGAGCATAACCTTGTCATTACTAACACACTCTTTCGCCAGAAAAATAAATTTAAAACATCATGGAAGCACCCACGGTCGAAGCACTGGCATCTTTTAGATTATGTAATTGTCCGTGCTAGAGATCGCCGTGATGTACTTCTCACCAGAGCCATGACGAGCGCCGATGACTGCTGGACAGACCATCGATTAATTCGATCCACGATGGCCATAAAGATTGTCCCTCATCGTAGGCTCCAAGGAAGAAAACCAAGGCGTAAAATGAATACACTGGCCCTTCAAGATCCTATTAAACGAGCTTGCTTTCAATCAACTCTCAAGGAACATCTGCCTATGGAACTTCCTGAAAATGTTGAGGAACACTGGATTAAATTGAAGACTTCTATTATTTCAGCCTGTGAACAAACTATCGGATACCAGACTAAGAGACATCAGGACTGGTTTGATGAGAACGATAGTGAGATTGAACATATTATTGACAAGAAAAGGAAAGCCTTCCAGATATGGCAAAAAGATATTAACTGTGCCGTTAAGAAAAAAATCTACGCCAGTGCAAAGGCAGAAGTCCAAAGAAGAACTAGAGAACTTAAGAACATATGGTGGATAAAAAAAGCCCAAGAAACCCAACATTTTGCAGATGCTCATGATGCACGGGGCTTTTTTAATGCCATAAAGGCCATCTATGGACCAACAAACCATGGTACAAATCCCTTACGCTCAGTAGATGGTGCTAAGCTTCTAAAGGACGAAGAGTCTATTGCACTGCGCTGGAAAGAGCATTACTACAATCTCCTTAATCGTCACTCTACTGTGGCTGATGAAGTCTTCTTGCAAATCCCGCAAAAACAAATAAGAAATGAGCTTGCAGTACCCCCTAGTTTGGAGGAAGTCAGTAAAGCCACTAAACAAATGAAAAATAACAAAGCTAGTGGACCTGATGGGATTCCTGCTGAAGTCTTTAAAGAAGGCGGGCCTGAACTTACACAACAACTTCATAAGCTCATCGAAAAAATCTGGATGAGGGAGACGATTCCAGCAGACTTTAGGGATGCCATAATTATCACTCTCTTTAAAAAGGGTGATAGAACAGACTGTGGAAACTATCGAGGCATCTCCCTTCTAGCCACAGCAGGCAAAATCCTGGCAAAGATCATTGCAAACCGTCTCCTATCTGTATCAGAAGACATCCTCCCTGAAACGCAAAATGGCTTCCGCCCTTCCAGGGGAACAGTGGATATGATCTTCACTGCACGACAGCTTCAAGAAAAATGCAAGGAGCAAAACCGCCCTCTGTACATGGCGTTTATTGATCTGACTAAAGCTTTTGATACTGTAAATCGTACTGCTCTCTGGACCATCCTTCTGAAAATCGGATGCCCTGATAAATTTGTGAACATCTTGCGATTACTCCATGACGACATGATGGCAACAATCCTGAATAACAATGGCTCTCAAAGCGATCCATTTAAAGTGGAATCCGGCGTTAAACAGGGATGTGTTATTGCTCCAACCTTATTCGCTATCTTCATCGCTATGATTATGCACCTTGTTGAAGAGAAACTTCCTACTGGTGTAGAAATTATATATCGAACAGATGGAAAGCTTTTTAATCTTAGTAGGCTGAAAGCAAAAAATAAGGTAATTGCAACTTCTGTTATAGAACTTCAGTATGCTGATGATAACGTAGTCTGTGCACACTCCGAGGAAGATCTTCAAACTATCCTAAACATCTTTGCAGAAGCATATGAAAAACTCGGCCTCTCGATTAACATTAAAAAAACCAAAGTGCTTTACCAGCAAGTTCGAACCAATCCCTCTGCAGCGCCATCAATCCAGCTTAAAGGTGTGTCACTAGAAAATGTCGATCACTTTTCTTATCTCGGCAGCCATCTATCTACAAAAGCCGACATCGACGCTGAAATTCAGCATCGCCTGAGCTCTGCGAGTGTAGCTTTCTCCCGAATGAAGCGTAGAGTGTTTGAGGATCGGGACATTCGCAGGGAGACCAAAATGCTTGTTTACAAAGCCATTGTACTACCAACCCTTCTGTACGCCTGTGAAACATGGACCCTCTACAAACGCCACCTCCAACTTCTTGAAAGATTCCATCAACGCTGCCTCCGAAAAATTCTGCAAATTACTTGGGAAGATAGGCGGACTAATGTTAGCGTATTAGAAGAAGCGAAAACCACCAGCATTGAAACAATGATCATCCAACATCAACTTCGCTGGACCGGTCATGTTGTTCGAATGCCTGACCATCGTCTTCCAAAGCAGCTACTTTACTCCCAACTTAAGAATGGAAAACGGAATATTGGTGGACAGCAAAAGAGATTCAAAGATACTCTCAAAGTTAATTTAAAAAAATGTAATATCAGCATTGAGAACTGGGAAGCCCTAACTCATGAGCGTTTCAATTGGAGGTCATCCTTTATTAATGGCGCTATGGACTTTGAAGAAACACGAGTACAGGGCGAAAAGGATAAAAGAGCTAAAAGGAAGGCACGTCAGGCAGACCCTCATCATGACCGTCTCCCACCCGGAAACCTATGCCCTCATTGTGGGAGGTTGTGCGGATCCAAAATTGGCCTTTACAGCCACTTACGGATCCACCGTTAAAATTTTACCTTTGGAAGACAATCTTACTCGGCTACGAGTGATCGCCAATGAATGAATGAATGAATGAACTTTAATGAGAGGATTCTTTAAACAACCACATCTTTTTGTTTTCTGACTGAAAAAAGGTCAGGTTACTTAAATGAATAATAAACAGAAAATGTGCTCGTCTAAGGTCAAAAGTACTTCTTTCTAATCATTTTTGAAATGTGCACATTCCTAATGCGTTGTCACTGACATGTCAGCAGAGAATATTTTTAAAGGACAATGTTAGAAAAGAAATGCAACATTTACACTATTGCACAATATATTTAAAATTGTTGTATTATGGCATATTTGAAGAACTAACATAAAGTGATAACTAAAGATTTTTCAACAGACGTTTCATCAGCAGGCACTATAGGAAGAGGAAGATACATACAACACATTAAGTTGCTACACACTAGAAAAAGGCCTCTGGGCTGTGTGTAGAAACAGAAATTTTCGTGTATTCAAGTGAGCTAGGAACTTTGCTAGATTTCTATGGCAATTTTCTGGGTGCTATAAAACTACAAAATGTTAAAACAAATTAGTTCATGAATGCAAATTACTGGAAAAATACTGGCCTAACTTGCAAAAAACACTAAGTCATAGTTTGGTTGGTTGGTTTCCAGCTTATCATGATATGTGAATCTTCCTATTATGGCTAATATTAGTGTGGATCAAATCACTATGACCATGACCTGTTTATCAAAACAGTGTTTAGCATTATTTTTCAGAACAGCCATTAAGTGTGTCTTTGTGTGGCTTAGGTTTCTCTGCAGTCAGAATTTTATTTATTTATTATTCAAATTTATTCCCCGCCCATCTCCCATGCAAGGGACTCTGGGCGGGTTACAATAAATAAAAATTTAAAACTATACAAAATATCTAAAAACACAAACAAAACATAATAAAATAAAATCCAGGATGGGCTTGGACCCGCAGAATAGATAGTAGAGCTATGGGGCAAGCCAACCCCAGGAGGCACTACCACCTCCGTCGTCCCAGGCCAGGTGGCAAAGCCAGGTCTTAAGGGCCTTCCGAAAGGCCAGGAGGGAGGGGGCCAGTCTCACCTCCGGGGGCAGAATATTCCACAAGGCGGGCGCTATCGCAGAGAAGGCACGCCTCCTGGACCCCGCTAGATGGAATTGTCTTGTTGAGGGGGTCCGAAGCATGCCCTCCCTGCATGTACGGGTGGGGCGGGTCGACGTTATCGGGACGAGACGGTCCCTCAGGTACCCTGGTCCTATGCCATGTAGGGCTTTAAAGGTAATCACCAACACCTTGAATTGGACCCGGAAGCAAACTGGCACCCAATGCAGCTCGCGAAGCAGAGGTGTTACATGTGCCGATCTTCTGGCACTCATAACTGCTCGCGCCGCTGCATTCTGCACCAGCTGAAGCTTCCGGATACTCTTCAAGGGTAGCCCCATGTAGAGCGCATTACAATAGTCTATACGGGAGATGACAAGGGCGTGAGTGACTGTTCGGAGGGCCTCCCGATCCAGGAAAGGGCGTAACTGGTGCACAACTCGCAGCTGTGCAAAGGCCCTCCTGGCCACGACTGCCACCTGCTCTTCAAGCAGGAGTCGCGAGTCCAGGAGGACCCCCAGATTCCGCACTGGATCCGAGTGGGGTAGTGCAACCCCCCCCAGAACCAAAGATGACAACTTCCCGGATCCAGGGGGGCCATCAATCCACAGCCACTCCGTCTTACCAGGGTTCAGTTGAAGCCTGTTGTTCCCCATCCAGACCCCCACAGCCTCCAGGCACTGAGATAAGGCATTGAATACAAAAGGTTTCGTCACAGGGCTATTCTTGGCATAGTTCCTGGCACAGAAATCCACATGTGCACTCATCTAGAACAGATTGCTGGACTAGATGGTCCAGCGGACTGGTCCAGCGGGCACTGTATATATTCTTATGTTCTTAAATACATTTCTTATTGACTCTAGAGAGACATCAATATCCCCTAGCATTTAAAAAGCTCCTCCTTTAAGCGCTAATACATCAGAGCATGTATATCTGCAAGGAACAGCTTTGCCTTCTTCAGTAGACCAAGGATGATACTTATATTTAGAATGCAGAACAGAATGCAGCCTGGGGGAGGGAGGAATAGTACAATAGAAGTATAGACAAATATGTCCTTTTAAGAACACAGTGGGGATGTGCAGAAATTCTGAGCTTGAAACATTCCAAGGTTTGAATAGATGTTTTGAATGCATTTTCAATGTATTTTCCCTATATGGAATGTGTTTTCAGCTTAGGACAAAATAGGGCATAGTTCTGCTATGTTCTGCCATACAGAACTAGGCAAATTCATTTTTTCATCCTAGGCCTCACACGTGCATAAGAATCTTAAGAAGAGCCTTTCTGGATCAGACCATTGGTGGTGGCCTATCTAGTCCACCATTCTGGGTCACACAGTAGGCAACTGGATGTGTTTGGGAAGCTCCTAAGCTTAGACTGCAGAGCGAGAACTTCCTTTACTTCTTTTTTTTTAAAAAGTCTTCTTGGCCAATTTTTCTCTTTGGTGGCACATAGCACTTGGAATGGATTATCTTTTCATGTATTTGAGACACTATTGTGTGTTTGAATAGGTTAGCAAAAGAAATGTTGTATTCCAGTATTATAAGCAATTATTTCCACAACTTTTTAACAGTAAAGAGCGATTACAAGTGTTCTGTTGATTAATATTTTGTTCTCTTATTTCTAATGATAGGTTTATAGGTACAAGCCTCAAAGTGTCCTATGAACAACGACAAAGATCAGCCTCTCAGTGTTTGAACACAGATTTATCTATTGGACAGTTGGAACTTCTGGAATGCCTCTTTTCTACAGACTCCCATTCTCAAATACCTCACTATACAGAGGTAAAAATATGTGTACTGTATATAGTTAATATTAGTAGTTGAAATACATTGAGAAAAGCCAGTGTTATCTAATTGTGTTCTCTTATGAGATTTACTTATACATAAATTGCATTCAGTGGGTAAATGTGTAAAAATGATTGCTTCATGACAACTGACTTTTTGGTAGTTAACTGTTTGGATTGGAAATACTTATCTGTACTATTTATAAAAAGTTGCTCCAGGCAAAAGTCTTCCCCAGTGATGGCACTAAGGTTATAATATAAATTCATGCCAGCCAGGGCTTTTCTAACCCCAATGATCAGAAAATAGTTTGAAATGCTTAACTAATTCTTCTCCCTCTTTAAAATTTTGGGGGCTCCATTTTCTCCAATATCTAATGGTGTAGAAAAAAGTTTTATCTTGGGGATCTAAAATCTATTACTGCAGATTTCTCTTGATAACATAAAAAACAAGGAAAATATCAAAGCTCTGCCTAGTAATATAATGGGCTGCTTGGTGAAAGATCACTTTATGAAATGAGGTGAACAATAACACTGTTTTTTGTTTTTCAAATATATTGAGCTGTATGTAATTGTGATAGAGTGGTAGCTACCCAAAGAACAGATTTATTTCCCATTCCACCTCCCTGTGTCTCCCCCCCCCCCATGCTTTGGAGGGCTGGGGCTGAAAGAAGAATAAGAGAGGGGATTTCACAATGCACACGTGGAAACCCATTCGCAAAACGATGGTAGCTTCGATTTTTCTAATCAGTGTCTCTTAATTACAACTGTTAACAATTGTGTTGCCTTTTTTCTTTTTTAAAAAAAGCTCCTTAGATTTAACTCTGAAAAGCAAGAAAACAAGTTGCATTCTCCCTCATGCCTTCAACTTCATTACAAGCACTTGGACAACAAAGGGCCTCAGGTAAAGTTGATAAAATTGTTTCCTCTGATTTTTGAAATATATAAATACACATTTATGCAACTGTATAGAAATAGTATTTTACATTTATAATAAGTCTGTGGTGTATTTTTTATTAACAGGCTAGCCAGGGGAGGCTGAGCTCTGTTCCCCAGAAAGCAGATTTACAAATCAAGCTGAGTCCAGCGTTCTGTGAACTGGATATTAGCATTGTAGACAGACTAAATTCATTGCTTCAACCACAAAAGCTAACCACAGTGGAAACTATGGCATCCCATATGTACACTTCATACAACAAACATATTAGCCTGGTAAGTAGAAAATCATGCTGCTTTACTTGCGTACTGGTTACATTTTTATTATTTATAGAAATATTTGGTTTGTTGGAACTTTGATGTACTGACATTTTTGCTTTTTATCTATTTATTTACTCATTTGATTTATATAGCTGTTCTCAAGATAACTCAGAGCAGCGTACAATTAAAAAACAGAAAACAAAAATAAACTGTCGTAAGATACAAAACATGGTAAAAACTAATACAAAAATTTCCCCAAGACAATTCAACAAACAATAATATTAGACAGAATCACAAATATCCTGACCCAATGCCTGAGGGAAAAGCATCACACTAAAAAGGTCTTCGTAGTGATGTTTACATATAAGAACAGCTGAAGGTAAAATCTCTCTGATACAAAAATTAATTTGTATATACAGATATATACCAAAGTTACTAAAAATACACATAATATATTATAGTATTTGCTAGAATCCAGAGATCCATAACCTTCAATCCCACTCTAGTATCTACTGTATATGCCTGGATTCCATTGTCCCTTTCCGAGGTTGAATTATGTGACATGGGGAAGATGGCCACCCCTGGGTAAAGGGTTTGTCTGCAAAAACTTTCAGTGAGAATATAGAAAACTCATAAACAGTTTTTTGGATCATTAGTTTTAGCAGCAATGTTGTGTATGTAGCAATCATAAGACAAATGGACAGTTTTGGCTAAGAAATGTGGTGTAGCACAAAACATGTCTTTCAATTAATTGAGTTTTTTTCCCCATGCTTAGAAATCTTGGCATTTTAACAATAGTGTTTATTTTTTATTATTATGCATCGTTTTAGCACAAGGCATTTGCTGAAGTTTTTCTGGATGATTCGCGTGCTCCCACTAATTGTAAAGTGTCGGTACAAGTGACGGCACCAGCGCTGAAGCTTTCAGTTCGCTTCCCAATACCTGACCTACGAGCAGATCCAGAACGAGGACCTTGGTTTAAAAAATCACTTCAGAAGGAAATTCTTCAATTAGAATTTTCAGACACAGAACTTAAAACAGAATTTATAGGAGGGCCGACTTCAGAGCAAATTCAAATAGAGCTCACTTTTAAAGAGCTAACTGGTAAGATAAAGAGCCAATAATAGTTTATAGTAGTTGCTGCCATGAAACGCAAGGGGCCGGATAATGATAACCTATTTACTGTTCCAGACTTTTCTACTTTACATTTGTCATATAAAGAAAATAAGTTGATTTATTATAACTTTAAATAAAGCCCTTAGTGTTTTTTTGTCTTAAGTGGTCATAGTCTGCAACTTACAAGATAGATATCCTTCTGTGTAATTGAGAATCAAGGCTACAAAAGACTGTTTTGTTGTATCTGATGAATACAAAGACAAAAAAAATTCTAATATGTTCTGTGTATGATTTATTATAGCTTCACTATTGTTCACAGAAACATATATAATTATCTTCTCTGCTTTCATTGTAGGATCATTTGAAGAAAACAAAGACAAATCAGCTATACAATTCTTTAAAGTTTCCAGTGGAGTTCTTGGAGAAATGATTTCATCAGACAATTTTGATTGGCCACGGTAAAACAAAATATTTGGTCTTCTACCTTCATTCCTAAAATGTTGATAGACTGTCATGCAATGCCTATTATATTTCTTCCCTGTGTAAATCCTGGGTTCTCCTACTCAAAAAACGTATTATTAAAGCTAAATCAATTATAATCTGAGACAAAAAAATTAAAAAAAAGTAAGTTTGCAAAAACAGTTAAATATGCTTGAAGTTGAGTCTCATTTTTAAATTTATGTTTATAAATTGAACACGTCCCCTATTTGCTGTGGAGGTGCTTAACCATACCCCCAAGTTAAACATTTCTCAAGTCAAGTATGACACCTTATGCTTTGATGACAGTAACAATATGGCTTTCTTGGCAACGATACAAGTGATTTGCCATTGCTTCTGCTGGGATATTTTTAAATTTCCTACTGTAATCTACAGCCTTGGGATTTCCTAGTGGCCCACATCCAATTACTAACAAGATCTGACCCTGCTTAGCCTTTTCCAGATTTGCCAAGGTCAGTTAGGTCCCATCATCTCAATCCATCATATCCACTACTAAAATACTGTATATATGTAATAGTCATTTAAAACATCAATGATAAAAGTACCACTGATGGTACTTTACAAATCAGCAAATCACACTGTTGGCTTATGAAACATTAGAAAATATTTGAAACACTCAATGACAGTACAAGGGGGAAAGCGTTGCTATAAGAAAAGGAGTGAAAAAGGTGTAGGATCTTTCATACCTACCTTTCATAGCAATGTAATAAGTTTAACTGTTTCTGGAATTTGCTGTGTAAATTTGCTTGTTTGGAAAATAGGATTGTACTGAAAATCAATCCACTTGCTGTACACTCCATTCTGGAAAGAATGGCTCCAGAGGAGGAAGAGGAAGTTGATGCTCAGTTTCATGAGGAAGAAGAAGGAGGATGTCATTCCCTGAAGGATGTCTGTGATATCAGAAGACCAGAACCATCTCCCTTTTCCTCTCGTAGAGTAATGTTTGAGAATGAAGAGGTAAGATCAATATTCATTTTTTAGAGATAATTTATATGATGGTTGTTTTGGGAATGTGCGTTCCTGACATGTGTTTTTAAAAATGTTGTAGCGTAACTAACAAAATTAACAAAAAGATTGCCAAGTAAGCACAGCCAGATGTCAATTTAGGAACTTAGAACTAGTTCTGTGCTGCTTCTTTTACAATTAAATCTTGAAGTTGTTGATAGTAAAATACTATTAAAACACAGTATCCATCCATCCATCAAATTTCTAGGCCATCAGACTCCAGAACAACTCTTGGTGGCTTCACAATTAAAAACAGATAGAAAGCAATAATATATAAGAAAAGAACAGCAGTAGAGTACATACTCCAGGAAATAAAGCCAGACTGCTCACTTGAGGGAATGATATTAAAGGCAAATCTGAAGTACTTTGGCCACATAATGAGAAGACAGGATACCCTGAAGAGGATGCTGATGCTGGGGAAAGTGGAAGGCAAAAGGAAGAGGGGCCGACCAAGGGCAAGATGGATGGATGATATTCTGGAGGTGACGGACTCGACTGTGGGGGAGCTGGAGATGGCGACGGCTGACAGGAAGCTCTGGCGTGGGCTGCTCCATGAAGTCATGAAGAGTCGGAAGCGACTGAACAAATAAACAACAAAACCTTGAAGGAAGCTGATATAAAGAAAAACACTCACCCTATCCCCTGACTTGAAGGGAGCTGACCACCCATTAACCCCAGGCCTGGAGTTTTTAAAGCTCATTTAAAGGAAAGTAGGGCAGGTGCTCTGTGGATCTCCAAGGGGATGCTGTTCCAGAGGACAGGTGCAGCAACAGAGAAGACTCACTTCCTGGATCCAGCTAGATGACACTGCTTAATTGAAGGGATCCAAAGCAAGCTAAAAAGGGGCGTGGTGGCTCAGCGGGTAAGACGCCAGGCTTGTTGATCGGAAGATTGCAAGTTCGGAGGTTCGAATCCCTAGCCCTGCGTGCAGAGTGAGCTCCTGCACTAGCTCCAGCTCTTGCCAACCTAGCAATTCGAAAGCATGCAAATGCAAGTAGATTAATAGGTACCACTTCGGTGGGTAGGTAACAGCGTTCCGCGCGTGTCATGCGGCCACATGACCGTGGAAGCGTCTTCGGACAACGCTGGCTCTTTGGCTAACAAACGGAGATGAGCACCGGCCCCTAGAGTCGGACACGACTGCACAAATGTGCGGGGGGTACCTTTACCTTTTTAAAGCAAGCTAACTGTTGGATCATATGGGACAGACAGACATTAAAGGAGGTAGATGATTCCTCAGATAATTAGGCCCTATGCCATGCAGTTCTTTAAAGATAATCAAAATCTTGAATTGCACCCAGAAGTTAATGGTAATTAGTGCAGTTCACAGAACAGAGCTGTTATATGGGCATAGCAGGGCTTGTTCAACACTGTTCATGCTGTTGCATTCTGGATCTGCAGCTCTGGGTGGTTTTGAAGGGCACCCTCATGTAGAGTGCATTATGGTAGCCCACCTGCAAGGTAAGCAAGCCGTGGTGACTGTAAGGAGGACCTCTCATTCCAGGAATGGGCACAACTGGTACACAAGCTGAACTTGTGCAAAGGCCTTCCTAACCAGAGCTGCCTGCTGCTCCTTGAGAGAAGCTGAGAGCTCAGGAAAACCCCTAGATTGTATACCAGACCTCATGGGGCAGTGTAACTATTCAGGACCAGAGGTGGAAGATCCCCAGAACCAGGTCCAAGAATCCACAGCCACTTGATCTTGCTAGGGTTGAACTTGAGTCTGTTCTTCCTCATCCAAACTCCAACAGCCTCTAGGCCAGAGCTTTCCAAACTTTTAATGTTGGCAACACACACCAACGGCGGTGCGGTGGCGCGGCCTGCGGTGTCCTGGTGTGTTGCACGCAAATCTGGAAGCACTGGTGGGGGGAACTGTAAGGAGCAGCACCCCTGCCAATCAGTGCTGCCGCCACGCCGGCGGCAGCGGCAGCACTGATTGGTAGGGGTGCCGCTCCTTATGGTTCCCTCCACCAGCGCTTCTGGGTTTGCGTGTGACACACCGGGACACCGCAGGCAACACAGTAGTGTGTCGCGACACACTTTGGAAAGCTATGCTCTAGGCACTGGGACAAGACCTTTACAGCATTGCTTGGTTGGCCGGGGATTGAGATACTCAACTGAGTATCATCAACATACTTATGATATCAGACCCCAAACTGATGGACAACCTCTCCCAGGGGCCTCATGCAGACATTGAGCAGGTGGGGCAAAAGCATAGAGCTCTGAGGAACTCCACAAATCAGAGGCTGTGGAATTGATCTCTGTCCCTTCAGCAACACCAGGAACCAGCGAAGGAGGAGAACCACCATAACACTGTACACTCCCACTCCCCACAGTTGGTCTAAAATGATGCCATGGTCAATGGTTTCAAAAGCTGCTGAAAGATCTAGGAGGGCCAGGATGGTTTTTATTTAATTTATTTAAAACACTTCTATGGCCACCCATCTTCTATGCCATAATTCTGGGTAGCTGTACCCCACCAGCTCTGCCATACATCATCAAGTGCAATCAGTGCTGTCTCAGTACATTGTCATGGCCTGACTCCAGATAATCCATTTCTCCCTGGGTCTTCTGCAGCTACAACCTGATCACTTTCTTAGCAACCTTCCCCCAAAAGGGGAGGTTGGAGACTGGACAATTTCATATTCTTCCCAGCTAACCAAGCAAGGCCTTCATTTTGACTGGATCAGAGTGCAACTCTGATCAAATCCAGGCAATAAAAATAATACAACAATATACATGTACATTCATTAAAAAGTTTGGAACGGGAAAAAATTATGAAACCATTAATTATGTGCATTCAAGTCAGTTTGAGTCCTGGTGACCACATGGGACATGTCCATACAATTTTCTTGAAAATATTTTTTGGAAGCGGTTTCTCTAGAGCTGAGAGTGGTTGGCTCAAAGTTGCCCAGCTGGCTTTGTGCCTCTTAATATTAGGTAGGGAATAATTATGCATTGAGGTAATCTTTTTTCAGGTTTGCTATGAAAGAGCCACTCTAAAGAGTTACAGGGGAGGACCATGATGCCAGAAATCTTTTGCTTAGTAGAAGTGTTTTAGGTAGGCCTGTGTTTTTTAATGTTCCCCAGCCCAAATCATTTGAGGATAGATCAGCTGATACTAGCTCCTGTACACAGGATGTAATAAGCAGTACCTTTCTACACGTGGAATTAATCTTCATAAGCACTCAACATTTCTGTCTGCAACTAGGAAGAGGTTTCATTCCTACCTAGATATATTTTCTTGAGGTGGCAGATCTGGTAAACAGTATTGCTCTTCCCAGTAAACATATCTTTGAGAAATGGCTTGTACTCATTAGTGTGCTGAGTCTTTCCAGTGATTAATTATCATAAGCTGCTTAGCCAGTATGAAAGCTCATTTAAGGTGATCAATTAGGATGATTACAACGATTTCCCTAAGATAGACCTGTATAGCATATGGAATTGCCAAAATGCAAATTAATCATGAACTTGATTGCATACCTAAGAAGGTAAGACAGTGGTGGTCATCTAGAATATTACACTACAGGTATCTTAGCGGGTTCCTGGTTTTAGAGGCCCTCTGCAGAACAAAAATAGATGCTTTCAAAATTCTCTTAGTTTTAATTGGTACATGAACACATCTCCAAGCTATCAGTTCTTTGATTAAGTATCAAATTGGATTGACTTAACATTTGTCAAAGTGCTGTTTAAAAGTAAAGCTCAAAGATGCTAGGTCCAGAATGTTTTGGTAGCTCTTACAATCTCAAATCTCACATTAATTGATTCGCCTGGGTTCAAACAACAGCAAGATTGAGATAAATATTTTAACCATTTTAATTTTTAAAATTAAATTAAGTTTAAACAAGGTTTATTTGAAAGTATGCCCAGAATTTTTCTAGAAAGGGTATGTGATAAAAATACATATATTATATGTATTTTTATGTATAACATATATAGGGGTATATAATAGATCTCACATTTCTGTTTGTACTTCTGTTTTTACTATTTCTCTCTATTTTATTCTCCCCATTTGTTTCATTTCTAGATGGTGATGCCAGGAGATGCAGTGGAGATGACTGAGTTTCAAGATAAAGCAATCAGCAATTCCCATTATGTGTTAGAACTCATGTTACCAAATGTTTATTTAACGTTACCAAACAAGAGTTTTTATGAGAAACTTTACAATAGGCAAGTATAAAATTAAAGATCTTTGGGATTCACTGGAGGCATTCTGAAATAAAAATATGGGAAGGTAACTTTTCCCCCCTGCAGCCCATTGTGGCATCTCCCACATGATCCTAAGAATTCCTCAACCTGCTGAGAGAGATTTTCAGCAATTACAGGGAGGTGCAGCACACTTAGTTTTTCAAAGAAAAAGCCTGTTTTGTGGAGCACCAGCCTATGAATGGATTGCTAATTTCTGGCAAATACTGGAACCATATTGTATTTGTAAAGAACAGTACATATTTTCATACATTTGTATGTATCTGTGCTGTTTCTAAAGAAATATATTAGACATTTGCATGTTGAGTTGCAAGACAGACAACTTTTTTGCATTATGTTTATGTTTCTTCTTCCAAATACATGTAACAAATACTGCAAGTGAGAGAAGGAATAGACAAATTGCCAACCTGTGTTTCTCTGATGCATAGATGTTTCCAGATTCAGTTCACTCCACGGTTAATATATATTATTGATTAGTGTACAATTAATCATCTAAATATATATTTTAAGTATATTTTTCCACAACATAGACTTGTCATGAATCATTTTACTCCCATATTCACTTGGTTAATATAGTTTTTTTTATTTCTTTCTAGGATTAGTAATGATCTATTATTATGGGAACCCACAGCTCCATCTCCTGTAGAAACATTTGAGAATATTTCATACGGTGTTGGGATTTCAGTCGCCAGCCAACTGATCAATACATTCAGTAAAGACAGTTTTAGCCAGTTCAAATCTACCATTCATTATGGTAATGCATTGTTTAAAATATATATCCAATATTGTTCTGTTAAAGAAACAAGAATATGAGTACGTATGTATGGTAATCTATCTAAAACTGTTTAAGAATTAACACTGGGATAATCTATACATAAAAGGGATATTGACCACCTAGGTATACATGTAAATCAATTTAACCAGTTACCTAGATTAGTTTTAGTAATTAAATATTTAATTGGTTTTATAGATGATGAGAGTGGATCTGAGGAGGAAACACTACAGTATTTTTCCACTGTTGATTCTAATTATTGTTCCCGGAGAAGGAAAAAAAATGAATTGCAAAACAGAAGCACACAGAATTTTCTCTCACTTCTTTTAAATATAAACCATGGATTATTGTCAATATTCACAGATATCAAGGTGAGATATCTAGGTAGGAATGACTAGTGTGGGTTGGGCTAGTATTCTTGTATTTTTATGTATAAAACACTATTTCAGCATGCTGATATTTGGCAAAAAAATCATTTTAGCTTTTTTTCTTTAAAAAAAAATGCTGTTAGTGCTTGTGTGAGGGAGCACCTGGGAATTCCAGGGCTATTGGCTACATTGAGAAGAAATCTTCAGAAGTCAGTGGAAAACCATTTCAGTAATACTGCCAAGAAAACCGCATATTCTAGATGCAGCACCAGGTGTCAAGAGCAGGGATGTCTTTTATCTTTTAGATTAAGCAGAATAATATTCTTACGAATAATACAATTTATTCTAAAACAAATGCTATCAGATTCAATCAGCAAATGATGTTAATATATCTTTTTCACTATTTCTGTAGCAGGATGATGGAAGTGTATTTGAAGACAAACATGGAGAATTTTGGTTTGAATTTTGTAGTGGTTCTTTATTCTGTGTAACCAAGTATGAAGGTTTTGAAGACAAACATTATATATGTCTCCATTCTAATAGTCTCAACTTATATCATCAAGGTATGAAATTAAAATGTTAGTGCAGATACGAATTTGTATTCAGATCTTTGAAAAGATGGGTTAATGAAAATCATAAAATGTATCAGTTTTTGAAAAAAATACATACAGTATAACTTTTTGTACTACTACAAAATTTATTTTATACTACTATGTTGATAAATATAGGATTATACAAAATTATACTTTATTCAGAAAATTGGAGCTATGAATTTTTAAGAATATAGCATGTCTTCACTTTTGCCTGCAGAACGAAGATTAAAAAGGCCAATTCTTGACTTATTTATTTATCCATCACATTTGTATACTGCCTAATCTCATAATTCATCTTTTGTTATCAATAGTTTATATTTAATTGGAAATTTAGTGGCTTAGAAACCTATGTATATAGAGAGGGATGGGAAAAATTTGGAATAATTGAATATATCAAAACTAGCCTGTGTAATGCTTTGGATTCAGTTCGTAAGAGGCACTTTGGAATGCATGAGAGCACTGTGTCAGATCTGGAAACTGTCATGACCGCTTCAACAAGTCCCAGAGAGGTCCTGCATACATGCTCCTGCTTGTTCCAAACAACCTACAGTGGGGCAAAAAAGTATTTAGTCAGCCACCAATTGTGCAAGTTCTCCCACTTAAAAAGATGAGAGAGGCCTGTAATTGACATCATAGGTAGACCTCAACTATGAGAGACAAAATGAGAAAACAAATCCAGACAATCACATTGTCTGATTCGGAAAGAATTTATTTGCAAATTATGGTGGAAAATAAGTATTTGGTCAATATCAAAAGTTCATCTCAATACTTTGTTATATATCCTTTGTTGGCAATGACAGAGGTCAAACGTTTTCTGTAAGTCTTCACAAGGTTGGCACACACTGTTGCTGGTATGTTGGCCCATTCCTCCATGCAGATCTCCTCTAGAGCAGTGATGTTTTGGGGCTGTCGCTGGGCAACACGGACTTTCAACTCCCTCCAAAGGTTTTCTATGGGGTTGAGATCTGGAGACTGGCTAGGCCACTCCAGGACCTTGAAATGCTTCTTACGAAGCCACTCCTTCATTGCCTGGGCGGTATGTTTGGGATCATTGTCATGCTGAAAGACCCAGCCACGTTTCATCTTGAATGCCCTTGCTGATGGAAGGAGGTTTGCACTCAAAATCTCACGATACATGGCCCCATTCATTCTTTCCTGTACACGGAACAGTTGTCCTGGTCCCTTTGCAGAGAAACAGCCCCAAAGCACGTTGTTGCCACCCCCATGCTTCACAGTAGGTATGGTGTTCTTTGGATGCAACTCAGCATTCTCTCTCCTCCAAACACGAGTTGTGTTTCTACCAAACAGTTCTACTTTGGTTTCATCTGACCATATGACATTCTCCCAATCCTCTTCTGGATCATCCAAATGCTCTCTAGCAAACTTCAGACGGGCCCGGACATGTACTGGCTTAAGCAGGGGGACATGTCTGGCACTGCAGGATCTGAGTCCCTGGCGGCGTAGTGTGTTACTGATGGTAGCCTTTGTTACGTTGGTCCCAGCTCTCTGCGGGTCATTCACTAGGTCCCCCCGTGTGGTTCTGGGATTTTTGCTCACCGTTCTTGTGATCATTTTGACCCCACGGGGTGAGATCTTGCGTGGAGCCCCAGATCGAGGGAGATTATCAGTGGTCTTGTATGTCTTCCATTTTCTATTTATTGCTCCCACAGTTGATTTCTTCACACCAAGCTGCTTGCCTATTGCAGATTCAGTCTTCCCAGCCTGGTGCAGGTCTACAATTTTGTTTCTGGTGTCCTTCGACAGCTCTTTGGTCTTCACCATAGTGGAGTTTGGAGTGTGACTATTTGAGGTTGTGGACAGGTGTCTTTTATACTGATAACAAGTTCAAACAGGTGCCATTACTACAGGTAATGAGTGGAGGACAGAGGAGCCTCTTAAAGAAGAAGTTACAGGTCTGTGAGAGCCAGAAATCTTGCTTGTTTGTAGGTGACCAAATACTTATTTTCCACCATAATTTGCAAATAAATTCTTTCCGAATCAGACAATGTGATTGTCTGGATTTGTTTTCTCATTTTGTCTCTCATAGTTGAGGTCTACCTATGATGTCAATTACAGGCCTCTCTCATCTTTTTAAGTGGGAGAACTTGCACAATTGGTGGCTGACTAAATACTTTTTTGCCCCACTGTATTTCAAACACATTTGAAGCACTGCACAATCTTAATAAAAACCAAAGATAAAATTGTACTGTACCGTAAGGGATATGCAGCTTGGTGCATGAAACTGACAGGAATTAATTCCTCAGTTTTGTTGTTGTTGTTGTTGTTCAGTCGTTAAGTCGTGTCCGACTCTTCGTGACCTCATGGACCATAGCACGCCAGGCCTTCCTGTCCTCCACTCTCTCCTGGAGTTTGCTCAAGTACATATTCATTGCATCGGTGATGCTATCTGACCATCTCATCCCCTGCCGTCCCCTTCTCCTTTTGCCTTCGGTCTTTCCCAGCATCAGGGTCTTTTCCAGTGAGTCCTCTCTTCGCATTAGGTGGCCAAAGTATTTGAGCTTCAGCTTCAGTATCTGTCCTTCCAATGAGCAGTCAGGGTTGATTTCCTTTAGGATTGACTGATTTGACCTCCTTGCAGTCCAAGGGACTCTTAGGAGTCTTCTCCAGCACCACAGTTCGAAAGCATCAGTTCTTGGCTCACAGCCTTCCTTATGGTCCAACTCTCACAGCCATACATTACTACTGGGAAAACCATAGCTTTGATTATATGGACCTTTGTCGGCAAGGTGATGTCTCTGCTGCTTAATATGCTGTCTAGGTTTGCCATAGCTTTCCTCCCAAGGAGCAAGCGTCTTTTAATTTCATGGCTGCAGTCACCGTCTGCGGTGATCTTGGAGCCCAAGAAAATAAAATCTGTCACTGCTTCCATTTCTTCCCCTTCTATTTGCCAGGAAGTGATGGGGCCAGATGCCATGATCTTAGTTTTTTTAATGTTGAGTTTCAAGGCAGCTTTTGCACTCTTGTCTTTCACCCTCATCAAGAGGCTCTTTAGTTCCTCTTCGCTTTCTGCCATTAGGGTGGTATCCTAAGTTTTACGCCGGTTTAAGTTATTTAAAAGTTTCATCAGCTGTCCTGATAGAAGTGTCTTCTGGCATGCATATGCATGCACAGAAGTCCTGTGAAGGGTTTCAAAGCAGCTGTGGCAAGCTTTCAAACAGCTGCTTTACTACACAAATACAGAGGGATATTTCACCTTCAAGCAGTGCACTTTGCATAACTCTACTAAAAGGTCTACTGATGGTTGCAATGTGAGACAGAATTATTCATGTTGATAATTTTCTAGTTTAGTTAACTATATCTTATTCATTCAAAAAATAAGTGAATGATGCTAGTCATTAGCAGGTTTATTGGGGCATTTCTCTGGACTTCCTCTCCCAGTAAATGTAATTTATTTTTATTTATTTATTTATCATCATATTTATATCCCGCCCATCTCCCCCACAAGGAGGGACCCTTGCAGTAATGGACTGCATTGTTCTAACTTTTAAACTACTTTTTCTGATTTCTTGTGTTAATGTAAGTAGTCAAATTAATTGCTGATCATTGGCAAGCTGATATTTAGCAAAATGGATTTTAGAAATTTCTCCTTTATTTTTACATAATAGTTTTCTATTATTATTATTATTATTATTATTATTAGTTGCGTGATGCTTTAGAACAAAGACAAAGAGGTGCTTTGGCATGCTGTTGAAGCATCAGTGTGCAACTTAAATTAAGTGTATCTTTCTGGAATTGCACAGCAGCTTCACTATTTCCAAGAAATATACACTGCTCCTAAGAAAACATGTGGCTTTTTAAAATTGTTGCCGACAAGTGCCACATTTGTGCTCCAAAATACCTTTTGCCTTTGAATGCAAAGCATTCCCAGGGCATATAGTAAACAGTCACTATAAATATAAATCAGACTTTGGCCATCTTCCTCTATTCTTAAAAGATAGAATGTGTGTTTTCATTCAAAATTGCAAATTGCTTCAAGTACTAAGCAAATCATCCTTTTGCAGGAGTGGTAGAAGAGACAGTGTCTCTGTCTGAAATAAAACTACCAAGTGCAACTCATCCACATTGGCTAGAACCTACTATTTATTTTTCGGAAGAAGAAGGTCTCAATACAGCTTTTTCAGATGATGTAGGAGCAGACTGCTTAAGCATGTTGTCAGTTGCAGTTAAAATACAGTCAAATAAATCAGAGACAAATACAAAGGTTTGTATTTAGAATTAACTTATTTATTATATTTATTATTGCATTTATATTTTGGCTTTCCTATGAGAGCTTAGGATAGCATATAGAATCATTTCCCCCTCCTTTTATCCTCACAGTAATTTTGTTGGATGAGATTGTATTATGAGAAGATGACTGGCCCAAACAGTCAGTAAACAGTATAGTCAGGTAGGAATTTGAACCCATAATTCTATACATTTTGCCCTGCTTGACAGGGTTACTTGGACTTCTAGTCCAACATTTCTGGAGAGCACCACTTTATCACTGCGTTATACATTCTTTCTTTGAATTTCCAGCCAGACAATAACTTAAAATACTGTTTACATAGATGTTGTGATGGTACTAACATTTAGTATTGCTACTGTCAAAGGCAGAAGGAAAGGTTATGTTTTTCATTTAATTCTAAACTTTTCAAAACATTAAACTAACTAGACATACTTTGTTTTGTAGGAATTTTTAGTTGCAGTTGGGCTAAGAGGAGCCACTCTGCAGCATAGAGTGCTTCCTTCTGGTTTAAGCTGGCATGAACAGGTATATTACTTTGCTAATTTGTTTTTGTTTTTTGTTATCGATTACTTGTCACTCAGTCTAATAACCTGCGGACGGAATTAGAGCCAAATGGGGCAATTGAGAAACATTACAGATACTCTCAGATGTTAACAGAAAAATCCTTAATTGGATAAAAGTGCCTAATGACAACTTAAGTATACTCCATAGACTGTTGAGCGTATATTGCAAAATAAAAAAATGGGCCAGGGGAGTGAAACAACTTATTTGGAAGAGAATGACAGCCTGCATCCTGAACAATAGCATCACTTTTAGAAAGGTTATATTGCAAAAGTTTGCCACGGGTACCAATGTTACGCTTCTTTCCCAGGAGTATTCCTTAATTTATCCTTAAAATTCTCTTCCTGATTGAGACCACTTGCACACTAATGAACAAATCCAGGATCTTCCTTTCCACCCTGTACCCTGATAGGAGGTTTGGTCTCACATATATACAGTATTATGCTTGAAAGGTTTCATAATACTGAGCTCAACTACTTTTAATTATCTTACTTCATTTTGAAGTTGTCTCAACAGGCAGTTACAGCTATGAAATTGTAAATCATCTTGTCATTATTAAAAGGAAAATATGGTATGATAGATATTGTATAATCAAGACCCAGTATGAAATTGCAGAACATAATATGGGATAAAATAAAAATTCATAAATATTTCTTAAAAGTGTTGCAGTATTTTAATTTTGTTCCCATTCTTCGCCATCCTCATTTTCTAACTCATTTACTAGTATTAAAATGTGTTTAAAAACTGGTCAGCAGCCTAGGTAAGTTCTTACAAGCCCAAATGAAAGATTCTGTCCAGAACCAGATTAGCAGAACTCTGTATGCTCAACAGAGCATATTCTAGCTCTTCCCCATCCCTGAGGCCTGGGTGCCTTCTAAAAACCTACATTGGAAGGTTTTGCTCTAGCATAGTAAGGAACAAAACTTGGGTGAGCAAGGCTGTAGCAGGATGGTAAAACTGCAAGCTATCATTGGGTCCAGTATTTCATTTTTTAATATATTTTGTGAAGCAGCTTTAAAGCTGTGGTTAATTGGAAATCAATGGGTCTACTTTTATGCTTTTGTAATTGTAGATTTTGTATTTTTTGAATATTTCTGATGAGCCTGTATTGGGATATAATCCTCCAGCCTCCATTACAACATTTCACGTCCATCTCTGGAGCTGTGCTCTGAATTACAAGTAAGTTAAATGTGAAGAATTTTCAAAATAGTGTTATTGTGGTGATTGCTGTCAGTGATGACTTGAATCTCTGAAATACTTTGGTCCAAACTTTTGGAAATAATAAAATATTTTTTTTTGGGCAGGCCTTTATTTTTACCAACTAGATCTCTTCTAACTGTTGAAACATTTAGCATCTCAAGTAGCATGGCACTGGATAAATCCTCTTCTACTCTCAGGTAATGTTTAAAAGGCAAACAGCCTCATTTTTATCTTTATTTTTTATTGTAGGTGTTATGAAAATATAAAACCAGATATGAGGGTGAAGATTAACTTTTAATGGAGTTTAATCTACTTGGGTTTTTCATTAATAATAAAAATCCATTGTAAACTTACAATACTAATATTTGTTGAATTGCCCATTTTTTGGCCATGGTGTTCCAACTGTTTTTAAAAACATGGGATTTGGAGTTGGCATAGAAAAGAAATAAGATAAAACATGTGTATACATTCTTGTTTTAAAATATTTGTAAGATTTTCAACAACAACAACTTTAAGTTAGAAAGTTTTTTGCCTACACTTTGTCCTTCCCTTGGTTTCTGGAATACAGGATTATAGCTAGAAGTGGCAGAACAGAAACATGTGGTTTTAAAGAAGTTTTGACTCCATTGGTAAATTGGTATTCAAACAATCCCATAATTTGTTTCCTCTACCATAACACTTATTTAAACTTAATTCTTGTTGCAGTTTCTCAGTTTCTCGTGTCATGGAGAAACAAACAATCACATAAATAACTATCCCATGCTTGCCATTAGGTGCCCTGCATTATATTTTCTTTGACCAAAGCCTCTTTGAGAAGATTTCTACTAAAAACATCCAAAGGCTTTCTTTGGTTGTATAAATAGTTTTTGTGACCTTTCCAGTTGCAACTTAATGAACAGTGCATGTCAATTTTGTTTTCACTGATGGGAATCTATTCCTACCTATAGTTAAACTGCCTTATCAGAACAAAGTCAATAACAATGCAAAGTTAAGAAGATGGTTAGATTTGTATTCTTTAGTCAAGTGGATGAATGCATCATTTATTTGTATACCAAATGCACAATTTAGGGTTTTTTTTTGGCTGTAGGATAATCTTGGATGAGGCTGCTTTGCATTTGTCTGACAAAAGTAGTGCTACTGTGAATCTCCAAAAAGGTAAGTGCATTTCACCTTTTGAAAAGAACCCAGAGAATCAAACATAACCAGTAAGGATATTGAAAGCTGTTACAATCTTAAGCAAATAATGTTAGTTAGTAAAATATAGTCAATTGGACATGATTATTTAAGATAGCATGAATATTCTGAATGTCATTGATGCACATTTTGTCTAGTTTTCTTCAGTATGTTAATACTTTGTAGCCATCTTCTAATTTTTAAGACATCTGGGACTTACTGGTAAACAATCTCTCAAGCTGAAGCCAGAAATGCAAGTACTGGCATACTTTGGAGTTAAAACTCATGAGTCTAAAAATGATCCAATTTGCAGAGTTTCCTTCTGGCTGTTTACAGACTTGGTTCCATTTATACATCCATTCAGCTACCCTTCAGCTCACTATTCTTCCATGTTGGGTCAGGAAGAAAATGTTTATCTTTTTCCCAGCCTATCAGGAAAGGAAACATAGCAGGGATACAGAATATTTGGTAGTGAGAAAAAAGAACAAGAAGAGTGGGAGGGGACAGTGGCTTAGACACTCACTGTTGGTCACAGTAATGGCCATACAGTATACGTGCTGACTAAATTCATTCCCGGTCAGAAGTGAATTATACCCTTTGAAGGTGAATGCAATGTCTAGTCGAAGGCTTTCACGGCCGGAATCCGATGGTTGTTGTGGGTTTTCCGGGCTATGTGGCCGTGTTCTGGCAGATTTGGTTCCTAACGTTTCGCCAGTAGCTGTGGCTGGCATCTTCAGAGGACAGGAGCACAGCTAGAAGATTCTCTCTGTGCCCAAGTGGAGGATGTGTGTTCCTGCTGGTGTTTATAGCTGCTGAGAGGGTGTGTCTTCTGTGGGTCATTTACAAGAGATTAGGAGAGGGTTCTTTGTGGTGATTAGGGGGTGTGGTGCTGTCATGTGTGGGATTAGCACATCTATTGTGTGAGTTGTTTGTATATTTCTGTGGTTGAGTAGAGTTTGTTGACCTTTTGCAAGCTGTCTGTAGCTTGAATCATGTCAACTGGATTTCTATTTTCTCAGTGGAAACGTTTCGCTCCTTATCCAAGGAGCGAAACGTTTCCACTGAGAAAATAGAAATCCAGTTGACATGATTCAAGCTACAGACAATTCTACCTGGATGACTGAGAACCTTCATAGACATTTTGCAAGCTGTGTTTTTCAGGACTGGCAGCCTGAATGCAATGTCTGTTGATTTATCTGCTTATTTTCTGTAGATTAGAATGGGTTTGAATCTCAATCTTAATATTATTTAGCATCAAATGGGAAGTGCATGAGAAGCAGGTGGCTTGGATGAATAAAGCTAAAAGGTCATTTAATGGGAGGTAAATTACATTACAGTGTAACCTCAACTTAACTGAACCCCATTTAACAGGCATTGGATGCAACTGAACAAACATGTATTTAGGCTTCACTCTCAAAATAATGAACAAGTCTGTTTGTTTATTTATTTATTTATTTTCTATCCTGCCTTTATTATTTTTATAAATAACTCAAGGTGGTGAACATACCTAATACTCCTTCCTCCTCCTATTTTCCCCACAACAACAACCCTGTGAGGTGACTTGGGCTGAGAGAGAGTGACTGGCCCAAGGTCACCCAGCCAGCTTTCATGCCTAAGGCAGGACTGTCTGTTGTTACTGTTTTTACTGAAGCCTGTTTGCACAGCTTACTTCATGCAAATGATGTAAATTGGTGCGAATAACATAAAACCATATATTACATAATAGAGCAAATGACAGTAGTTATGTCAATGACATAAACTCAGATTTAACTGACACCTTTTCACCAAAATGGTACATTAAGTTAGGGTTGCACTGTACATTAGTATGGAAATTGAGTTTAAAATGTGTGAAAACTTCAGTAGTTTTCTTTTTTAAAAAATAAGTATTTAAGCAGTTTAATAGGTAGATTTTTTTTTGTTCTTTTTTTTTTCCAGATTACGTTCAGGTTATGGATATGGGACTCTTGGAATTGACCATAAGGACAGTGAAATCTGAATCAGGTGAAGAGAGGGTAAGTTAAATCATAAAAACTAAAATTTATATTTACGATTTTGACTAAATAAGGCTGATTTTGAACATACATAAAACTCTTTACGGGACTTACTTACAATTACATCGACCCATCCCACCTGGTCAGGCAGAGAGGGCATGTTACGGACCCTGTCCATGAGAGACTGTTGATTGGCGGGGCCCAGGAAGAGAGCCTTCTCTGCTGTGGCCCCTACCCTGGGGACCACTCTTCCCCCAGAGGTGAGGCAGGCCCCCATCCTCCCGGCCTTCCAGAATGGGGTGAAGACCTGGCTCTGCCATCTCGTTTGGGGTGGGATGAGGGGTAATCAATCCTGGGGGTGGTTAGCGCCCTGAAGAGGCCCCCGTGAATTACACGAGTTTAAATAAAGAACTTTTTAATATCTCCATCTTGGATTTTATATTTATATTTATATTTTTATTTAAGAATACTGTTTTTATTGCATTTTAACCTGTGTTTATCTTAGTTTTATTGTAAACTGCCCAGAATCGATGGGTGGTGATAAAATTCAAAATATGAATGTTGTTTGTTGTTGTTCAGTCGTTTAGTCGTGTCTGACTCTTCGTGACCTCATGGACCATAGCACGCCAGGCCTTTCTGTCCTCCACTGTCTCCTGGAGTTTACTCAAATTCATGTTCATTACATTGGTGATGCTATCTAACCATCTCATCCTCTGCCGTCCCCTTCTCCTTTTGCCTTCAGTCTTTCCCAGCATCAGGGTCTTTTCCAGTGACTCCTCTCTTCGCATTAGGTGGCCAAAGTATTTGAGCTTCAGCTTCAGTATCTGTCCTTCCAATGAGCAGTCAGGGTTGATTTCCTTTAGGATTGACTTATTTGACCTCCTTGCAGTCCAAGGGACTCTCAAGAGTCTTCTCCAGCACCACAGCTCAAAAGCATCAATTCTTCGGTGCTCAGCCTTCCTTATGGTCCAACTCTCACAGCCATTCATTACTACTGGAAAAACCATAGCTTTAACTATATGGACCTTTGTTGACAAGGTGATGTCTCTGCTTTTTAATATGCTGTCTAGGTTTGCCATAGCTTTCCTCCCAAGGAGCAAGCGTCTTTTAATTTCATGGCTGCAGTCACCGTCTGCGGTGATCTTGGAGCCCAAGAAAATAAAATCTGTCACTGCTTCCATTTCTTCCCCTTCTATTTGCCAGGAAGTGATGGGACCAGATGCCATGATCTGGGTTTTTTTAATGTTGAGTTTCAAGCCAGCTTTTGCACTCTTGTCTTTCACCCTCATCAAGAGGCTCTTTAGTTCCTCTTCACTTTCTGCCATTAGGGTGGTATCGTCTGCATATCTGAGGTTGTTGATATTTCTCCCGGCAATCTTAACTCCCGCTTGTGATTCATCCAGCCTGGCATTTCTCATGATGTACTCTGCATATAAGTTAAATAAGCAGGGTGATAATATACAGCCTTGTCGTACTCCTTTCCCAATTTTGAACCAGTCGGTTGTTCCATGTCCGGTTCTAACTGTTGCTTCTTGACCCACATACAGGTTTCTCAGGAGACAGGTAAGGTGGTCTGGTACTCCCATCTCTTTAAGAATTTGCCACAGTTTGTTGTGATCCACACAATCAAAGGCTTTAGCGTAGTCAATGAAGCAGAAGTAGATGTTTTTCTGGAACTCTCTTGCTTTTTCCATGATCCAGCGAATGTTGGCAATCTGATCTCTAGTTCCTCTGCCTCTTCGAAACCCAGCTTGCACTTCTGGTAGTTCTCTGTTCACATGCTGCTGAAGCCTAGCTTGTAGGATTTTGAGCATAACCTTGCTGGCATGTGAAATGAGCGCAATTGTACGGTAGTTTGAACATTCTTTGGCATTGCCTTTCTTTGGAATTGGAACGTAAACTGACCTTTTCCAATCCTGTGGCCACTGTTGCGTTTTCCAAATTTGTTGGCATATTGAGTGCAGCACTTTAACAGCATCATCTTTTAGGATTTTAAATAGCTCAGCTGGGATACTGTCTTCTCCGCTAGCTTTGTTATTAGTAATGCTTTCTAAGGCCCACTTAACTTCACTCTCTAGGATGTCTGGCTCAAGGTCAGTGACCACACCATCGTATTTATCAGGGACATTAAGGTCTTTATGAATATAATATGAATAAATAAATATAAATAAATAAATAAAGTGGGATTTATTTACAAATAAAAATTAGAATGAAAATCAATTTAGTAGGACTAGAATTGAATTGGATTCCCTAACATACTTGGTGGTCTTTAAACATACATGTTTTGTTTGTTGTTAAATATGAATGTGTATAGTTTTCATAGGGATCAAAAATGATCTTTTTTTACTTTCTTTTGCCCAGAGCAATCCATATTTTGAATTACATTGTTCTAGTGATGTGATCCACATTCGAACATGCTCAGATTCATGTGCTGCATTAATGAATCTTATACAATATATTGCAAGTTATGGTGATTTGAATCCACCTGCTAAAATGGAGTGTACCTCTGGAGTGACCAAACAGAATGTGAAGGTATGAATATATCCTTCTCTTAGCCCTCCCCCCTGCCCCATTGTATCATCTAATGTTCATTGTTTAGTTTTGTCCATATTAATACAAATTATTATTTATACACCGTCTTTTTTTTTGAAGAGGGGAGGAATGTTTTTACTGATTCACCGTAATTTACTAGGACTATGATTGGGAGATGTAGGGGAAGAATACATTGACACATATATGTTTTTTTTCATTTTAGCCTATACTTTCAGTTCTAGAAAGAAATAAAGTTGCTACTAGTTTTTTTAAAAAAAACATGAACTTGCTTGATG
This sequence comes from Charina bottae, assembly GCA_023362775.1. Classification (NCBI taxonomy): domain Eukaryota; kingdom Metazoa; phylum Chordata; class Lepidosauria; order Squamata; family Charinaidae; genus Charina; species Charina bottae. The sequence continues at coordinate 109,810,679 of JALMGJ010000001.1, forward strand.
AATTTTGCAGGCCACATATACAAAAAAAATGTTCAGAAAAACTGAACAGTTAGAAACTCCCAATTAGAAATTTTTTGTTCCAATCTATTATTATTTTATTATCATAGTCACACATAATCTTCTCTCACAGAACAATTAGTAAAATAGTTGATTGAGTAGATCACAACTGGCTGGTTATAGGTAACAAAGGAAGACATAGACCCATTTTTCCCTAGGGGCTGCCACACACCCTCCCAGCTGGGCAACAGTCCAAAGGAGGCCTTCCAGTGGTGTTAATTTTGAAAACATTGAGAAATTAAAGGCATGAGATAAGAAAAAGAAAAGGAGACATAGCTTAAACTGGTTTATACCAACACCATTCACTATGCCTCTCCATCCTTGCTTCCATGTTAGTGCACCGCTTCATACATTGCCTTTTGTTCTTTAAACTTTTCATCTCTCTCTTTTTGAGGATCTCGGTGCCCCATCCAATCACAATTTTCCAGATCTTCCCATTCCTTTCAACCCATTCCCTCTTCCTTCTTTTATTTATTTTACAGTTTGATCTTCATTCATTCTATTTCTTACAGACTGGTCACTTACTTTTTTACTCATCTACACTCATCTACATATACTCTTGGTCTTTTTGTTTGTTTGTTTGTTTGTTTTTATTTGTTTTTATTATTTTATTTAAATTTATATGACCGCCCAACTCCCCCACGGGGGACTCTGGGTGGTTTTACCACTCACACTTAAGTACCCCATTCCCACTGCATTCAACTTACTTTAATGTTTCTCCTGACATTCACAACTCTAATTTCTGTGTAACAAAGTAGGTAGAAGCATGTTCTTATATACAGCTGTGATGATCATTGATACATTAATTTTCAGATCCATAATCTTTGCTGCATTATACAGTCCATCATTTTTTGCAATACATATGAGTTCTCAGCCAACATTTTCCTTTCCTTTCCTTTCTTTTGTTCAATTGTACTCTTTATCATTTGCTCCAATTATCCAACTTGCAGTCTTCCATATGACATGATCATCACTAAATAACAGATTGACATCTACTACCCATCTTGGCTTTCACATGGTGCTGGTTTAGACTAGATTTCCAGTCTTAGTTGTACCTATGCCACAGGCAGTATTCCCTGCTGACATTAAGTACATACCAGCTGGTTTTGACACATTTTATTTAATTTAGTGAAAGTGCAACTGCAACCTAATGTTACCATAAGCATGTTCACACTATACCATGCAAGCTAGGATGTTTGAGCTAGAGACCATCTTGCCAGCCAACATACTGTTGCCTGCATTCCATCAACTAGGAGATACATGCATTGTACTTATACACTTAGGATGTATCATCAATGAAGTTGTAAATAGTCTACAATTTAGTTGTACAACTCCATACTTCTGTTTGTTCCCTTCCTAACCTGTTGCTAGGTTTTGTGTAGCAGTGTACAAAATTACCCTAGTATTGACTCTCATCTAGAGCCAGCCTGTTTCAACACAGCTCATGCCTAACTATTGTACAGTGGTGATTAATTTCCAGCTGTTCAGTTTTACAGCTTTTATTGCTGCAGCTCATTCTTTTAGCCTCTTTCATCATATAATAAATATTTTGGTTTTTAACCTCATCTTTTACCTGTATAGTCACTGTCCTTACAATTTTACATACAGAATGCTTTTGTGTTATATTTGTCAATTTCATGGCCTTTATGTTTATACCTTATGCTGATCAAAATCTGAGATAAAGATATTTTAATAGTACTGTAAATAAGGGAGAACAGTCACAGCTTTAAACCAACAAGGAATCTTGTGGCATCTTAGAATATAGCTAATTTATGGTGATGTAAACTTTCATAGATGAAAGGTCATCTATTCTTCTGAGATACTGAATGGTAGTTTGTGGAAGCTTAGGTCACTTTAAATTTGTTACTCTATTGCAATAAAAACAGTAAAGGGATTTGCATCATATGATAGACTAATTTACCTCTTTGAAAATAATCAGTGGTTCATTTCATTTACTAAAAAAAATGGGACTCTTGTTCTTATTTGGATATATTAATGTTATAAGACAGCTAAACTATATAAAGATGGAGGTATTTGGACATTGGATCACCAAACTTCTTTAAACAACTTTAACCTTCTAGATCCCTTTATAACATTTGGGAGCAGTAATGTTAAAACTAACTTTAAATCATAGCCACAGATGTTTCTGAAGAAGTTTGTTGCATTTCCATTACAAATTTGGTTCTGTGTAATTTTCTTATTTAGACAGATGTTTCTAGTTGGCCATCTTCCCAAGGGCCAGTTCTTGCTGAAGCTGACCAACAAATTTTACGTGATTTAATGAGTGATGCTATGGAAGAGATTGAAACCCAGCAGTTTATTTCCCCCTCTAACCTACAAGCTAATGGTAAAACTTTTTGGACTTTATTTTTAATCAAAAGCTATTTAAGTTTCATATTCATTTTTTGAATGCAATGCATTATGCTTATAATTCACATGCATGTGTGTGTATGTGTGTGTGTGTGTGTGTATAAAATTTTATTAAAATTTTAAGAAAGAAGAAAAAAACTAATGGAAACTAATATAGAGTAAAAAAAGGAAGAAAAAAGAAATCAAAGAAAAAGCTAAAAGTGCAAAAGGAAGGAAGGAAGGAAGGAAGGAAGGAAGGAAGGAAAGGAAGGAAAGAGAAAGAAAGAAAGAAAGAAAAGAAAGAAAGAAAGAAAGAAAGAAAGAAAGAAGTAGCTTCCAATTTTCTGTACAGCAATTATAAGTACAATTATAAATTTACCTCTTGCTCTATGGTTACAACATAACTATTTTTTTCTATAATCTATTTTTTCTAATTATCAAAACCATAAATCATAAGGTCATTTTTTTCAGTTTCAAGTAAAAAGCCTATAAGGGATATTCAGTCAGCCATAAACATAGATACTGTCTTTTCTCTGATCAAAGAAGTCAATTTGGTCATTTCAGCAAGTTTATCATCTTCACCAACCATTCCTCCATTGTTCATAATACCAAATCTTTCCATCTTTGTGCATATAATAATCTCGCTGCAGTTATCATGTATAAAAGCAAAGGGCCACGACTTTTTTCCAGCTGTTTGTCCATCAGTCCCAAAAGAAAAGCCTCTTGTTTTCAGTTGTATATTAATCTTTAAAATCCTCTGAATTAGTGTATGTATTTGAATCCAAAACTTTCTGGCTTTTTTACACACCCACCAAACATGATAAAATGTCCCTTCTTGTTGTTCACATTTCCAACATAAATTTGAGGTACTTTTATACTTTCTAGGCAATTTCTCTGGTGACATATACTAACGATACAAAATTCTCCTTAAGATTATAACATAATGTAAATTTCAATCCTTTCAGCCACATATTTTCCCATTGTTCCATCTGTATATTATAGCCAACATTTTTAGCTCACTTTATCATACATTCTTTCACTTGATCTTCTTCTGTTTCAAATTTCAATAAAAGTTTATACATTTTAGCAATTACATGTTCATCATTTGTACACAGTTCTGTTTCAAACTCAGTCTTACAAAGTTCAAAACCATGAATTATATGCTTTAAATCTTTCTAATAATTATAAATAAGAAAACCATTGACAAGTATATCCCTCTGCCACCAGATTTTATTTTACATTCCCCTTGACAGAATTCTAGTATCTCACGATAAGTTAGCCATTTGTGTTTACCTATTATTTCTCGTCTATAAAATGCTTCTTGTGCTGAGAGCCACAAAGGTGTTTTCAGGCACAACCTGGGTTTGTATCCCATATTCTACTATGGCATGTCTACCATAATGATTTTTTAAATCTAGATTAACCTTAACTTTGTCGTACCATAAATATCCATGCCACCTAAATCTCAGGTCGTGTCCTTCTAACTCCAAAAGCCTTCTGTTTCTCAGCAACACCCACTCTTTCATCCAAACCAAACAGCAAGCTGCAAAATACAATTTCAAATCAGGTAAACCCAATCTTACTCTTTCCTTTGCATCTTGTAACATCTTTTATTTAACTCAGGGTTTTTTCCCCTGCCACACAAATTTAGATATATCCTTCTGCCATTGTTTAAATGGTGCATCAGTTGTGAAAAAGGTATTGTCTGAAACAAGATCAACATTCTAGGCAAAACATTCATCTTAATCATAGAAATTCTCCCCAGCAATGACAGTTGTAGTTTCTTCCATCTTAACATATATTTTTTAACTTCATTCCATGTCTTAACATGGTTATTTTGAAATAACATGCAATTTATATTTATCATAGTGATACCCAAATATTTTACCTTCTTCTCAATCTTAAAACCCATTTTATACATCAGTTCTATTTGGTCTTGTATTTTCATATTTTTTGTTATCTTCGTCTTAAAATCTTAAAATCTGCTAATGCACCAAATTCTTTTAATTTGCTCATTAATCTTTTAATTCCCTTTAAAGGATTTTCCAAAACCAACACCAAATCATCTGCAAAAGCTCTTAATTTATAAATCTCTTTTTAAATCTTTACTTGCATAATCCTCTCATCTTGTCTTACATCTCTATTCAGTACTTCAAGAACCAAAATAAACAAAAGAGGGGACAATGGGCATCTCTGTCTTGTTCCTTTTTGTATCTTACATGGATAGTTAATAGATCTCCATTAACAGGTATTTATGCTTTCTGTGAAATGTATCTTACCCATTTTATAAAATTCTCTCCAAAATTCATATCTTCTAAAACCTTAAACATGAAAAAAGCCCAGTTCAAATTGTCAAAGGCTTTCTTTCCATCTAAGAAAATCAATGTGGTTTCTTTTTTATTATGTTGCTCCAAATATTCCAAAATGTCCAACACATATCAAACATTATCCTTTAATTGTCTTTTAGGTAAAAATCTACATTGATCCCCATGAATAAATTGCAAAGTTATTTTCAGTCTATCAGCTAGGATCATTGTGAACAACTTGTAGTCATTATTCATTAGTGATATTGGTCTTTAGCTGTAAATTAATTTGATCCAAAAGTGATTAAGAAATGAGGTTCAGCTGAACTTTGTGTCCGTAAAGGCTACATTGGCGACTGTGAGTATAGATGGAATCCCTCGACTCCCAGCCGCTCAGCTCACGAGTCGACTGCAAAAGCTTCCATTCCTGCAATTTGCTCATGAGGAGCAGCTGTCCAGAGTGCAGGTGGGCGATCTCATGATTTCTCCTTTGTCCGGAGAGATTTCGCCAGCCAGCATTCACCCTCTGTCTGCCATTCTCTGCCTCAATGTCGTCCCTGCTCCTTCGGAGACGTCTAGTTCGCTATGATCCTCACTGGAAACCTGCTTATAATTCACATGCTTAAATAGATACAATATTGAAAGAAAACATTTATGAATTGCAGAAGTACTACTTAATAAGATAATTATAAATTATAATTATGTTTGGCATGTTTCAACTAAACACAATAAAGATTGGCCACAGTTTAAGTGTTTGGGTGACATGCTAAAATATGATTAATCAATGCAGATACTTTAATCTTCTAACAGCCATATTAGAAGATTAAAGAATTACATCCAAATGTACTCAGTCTCTCTTGGAAATCTGATTGCATGGAAATGTTGAAACTGATTTTCTCTTCTTCTAGGAAGCACGGATGAAAAGAGTCAAACACTAGCACCAACTTGCTCAGACCTTTTCCTATTTCCTGATGAAAGTGGGAACCTCTCCCAAGAGCCAAGCCCCACCTATGCATCATTTACTCCCAACATGATTAATGAAGTTATAGGTGATGCACCTTCTGAAAACGATGACTTCTGTATTCTTTTTGCACCAAAGGCAGTTATTTCTGTAAGAAACTCCTGATGTTAATGAAAAATAAGAATTTTAAAAATGGAAAGTAGATTTTGGGGTACTTAGTTTAAATTATGCCTATGAAAATATTGTAAAAATGAAAATCTGGAAAGTCATTAATAACAGTATCATCTTGGAATGTAATATGATTATCCTTGATAGAGTGATTGAATATCATTTAGCTATGATATTTATTCATCCATCCATCCATCCATCCATCCATTTAGAGCAGAGCTTTCCAAACTTTTCATGTTGGTGACACGCTTTTTAGACGTGCATCATTTCGCGACACACTCTTACAGCAGGGCATCATTTCGTGACACACTCTTACAGCAGGTCACAAGGCAGGCACTAGGACCTGCATGGTATCACAGCAGGTTTGGAGGCAGCAAGGCACAAGGCAGGCACTAGGACCTGCATGGAATCCTGGCAGGGCTCAGAGGCAGCAGCAGCTGCGACACACCCAGACACTGCAGCCGACACGCTAATGTGTCCTGACACACAGTTTGGAAAGCTCTGATTTAGAGGGACTTACTGTAGCCTAGATTGAAAATTTGCAGGCTTTTCAAGCAGAGTTTTTGAGTTGCATTAATAATGGCTTTAGTTGCTTTTTCTGTATATTAAGTGAGTTTTAAGTGTTTTGTTTTCTCATTATTTTTGGTCCATTAGCCATTTTTAGAAAGTAATTGTCAATTGTGAACTTAAGAAGTTGTATTGGGTTAGGGCAAGGGTCGGAAATGGCGGCTCGCGAGCCAGATGCGGCTCTTTGGCCCCTTGAGTGTGGCTCTTCCACAGCTGAACTCACCCCCGCCCCTTCCACGCGATTGGCCCCCGCCCACAAACCCCGCCCCCTGGCTCTCGCACTGAGCGAGGCCTGGCACGGCAGGGAGGCGCTGCTGGCCCGGGACGCGGCGCTGTCGGAGGCGGCGCAGGAGCGGCTGCAGGGGCTGCTGCGGCTGGAGATGGCGCTGCTCCGCGGCATCCAGGTGCTGGGTGAGGGCGCGGGCCCGGGACGCGAGCGGCAGGGCGGCGCAGGGCGAAGAGCCGCCTGCTCTCCCCTTGGCCGCCTCTGGTCCGAGCCTGGCTAAGCTCCCCCGGCCGCCGCAGGGCTCGGGTTAGCGGGGGGAGAGGACGCCGAACGGCGGGGTGGGGGGGATTGATGGGGCGGGAGGGTGCACCCGGAGGGCCTCCCGCGGCTGCTTCTCCAAGGCGGGTTGCAGAGCGCGCGCTGCGCCCACAGGAACGGCTGGTCCCTCCGCTCCCTCCAGCTCCGCCACCAGCCCCAGCAGCGCCGCCCGCCCCGTCCTGCCGCCCGGCAAACCTCCGCCGGCTCCATCCCCCCGCCGCCCCCGCCCCGGCCAGGCCCCCTGCGCCGCCCTGCCGCTCGCGTCCTGGGCCTGCGCCCTCGCCCAGCACCTGGATGCCACGGAGCAGCGCCATCTCCAGCCGCAGCAGCCCCTGAAGCCGCTCCTGCGCTGCCTCCGACAGCGCTGCGTCCCGGGCCAGCAGCGCCTCCCTGCCGCGCCGGGCCTCGCAGAGACGGGCCTGAAGGGGCGCAGAGGCCGGAGAGGGAGCCCCTCCGTCTCCCCTTCTCTCCCTGCCTCGCCCGCCCGCAGGGAAGGAGGCGCGGGTCCCGCCCGGTGAAGAGGGCGCAGCCTTCTGCTCTCCCGCGCCCCAGGTTTTGAGCCGGGCAGAGCGGAGAAGTTGCCTGCGGCAGCCGCTCTAGGAGCCGGCCAACCTCCGCCGCTGGTTCCCAGCGCTTCCCCTTGGACGGGGAGTTCCCTCCTGCCGCCCCCCTCGGAGAGACGGGCCTGAAGGGGCGCAGAGGCCGGAGAGGGAGCCCCTCCGTCTCCCCTTCTCTCCCTGCCTCGCCCGCCCACAGGGAAGGAGGCGCGGGTCCCGCCCGGTGGAGAGGGCGCAGCCTTCCGCTCTGCCCGGGAACACCATGGCGCCCAGCAGAGCCCTCTGCACATGCTCCGCGACGCTCCCTCCTTCCTGCCGCCTCTCCTGAGCTGAGCTCCGCAGCCGAGCCTGGGCGTGCGTGCGTGCGGGAAGCTGCCATCAAGGGCTTCCTCGCCGAGTTAGTCCGCCGCCTGCAGGGAGGGAGGCGGGGGGGACAGGGCTGGGTGCTGGGGCGGGGGCAGGGGCCGCGGACGGCAGGCCAAAGGGAGATGCCAGGGCGACTGTAGTGACCGGAGGCGGTCAAGGGGAGAGCAGGCGGCTCTTCGCCCTCGGCGCGCCGTGGGGCCAGACGAGCCTCCGGCTGCTGCTTCCTGCGCCCGTGGCCTCTTTGCTGCCGCCGCCGCCCGCCTCGCCTCTGCCGCTCTCCGCTTCCACCTCGCTTGCTGGAACGTATTGAAGGGGAGGAAAAGGAAACATCAAGATCAACCAGGAGCTTTGCGGAGAAGCGGAGAGCGGCAGAGGCGAGGCGGCCTCCGGCTGCTGCTTCCTGCGCCCGTGGCCTCTTTGCTGCCACCGCCGCCCGCCTCGCCTCTGCCGCTCTCCGCTTCTCCGCAAAGCTCATGGTTGATCTTAATGTTTCCTTTTCCTCCCCTTCAATATGTTCCAGCAAGCGAGGTGGAAGCGGAGAGCGGCAGAGGCGAGGCGGGCAGCGGCGGCAGCAGAGGCCGGGTGCAGGAAGCAGCAGCCGGAGGCTGCCTCGCCTCTGCCGCTCTCCCCTTCCACCTCGCTTGCTGGAACGTATTGAAGGGGAGGAAAAGGAAACATCAAGATCAACCAGGAGCTTTGCGGAGAAGCGGAGAGCGGCAGAGGCGAGGCGGCCTCCGGCTGCTGCTTCCTGCGCCCGTGGCCTCTGCTGCCGCCGCTGCCCGCAGTGTAGCCGTAGCCGGGCGGCAAGGAAGAGGACGCCGCCGCCTCCTCCGCCGGCGGGAGGGAAGGAGGAGCGGCTGCCCGCCTCCCTCCGCCCGCCCTGAGGGGACCCACCCAGCGGCGGCGGCAGCTCCCCTGAAGCGCGCCGCTTGTCATCGCCGCCGCCCGCCTCGTTTCCTGCCCCCCATCATTTCCTTGGCCCGACGCGGGTGGGCGGAAGCGTTCTGGGGGGGAGACAACATGGAGGCGGAAGCGGCAGCCCCGCCCGCGCCGAGTAGCGGTAGCGCGGCCCCGCCGCCGCCCTTTCTCTCCGGCTCGGATCCCGGGAAGGCAGCAGGGGGCCTCGCGGAGGGAGGCAAGCAGGCAGGCAAGCGGGCGGGCGGGGCGGGTAGGCGGCCCGGACCTCCGCCACCGGACCCGCCCCCCTCGGCGCACGCCCTCCCACCCGCCCCAATAAGCCACGTGATTGGCTCCCGCCCGCAAACCCCGCCCCTTCCACGCGATTGGCTCCCGCCCGCAAACCCAGCCCCCTTCCACGTGATTGGCCCCCGCTCGCAAACCCCGCCCCCTGGCTCTCGAGCATTTCAAAATGTGCATGAGCATGTCAAAATGGCTCCCAGCATAAAAAGTTTGCCGACCCCTGGGTTAGGGAGATAAGATCAGTTAGTTGGTTTGGCTTGACCTTTTTTTGTTTTATGACTGGATAAAAGTAAAGCCTATCGGGGGCGTGATGGCTGAGTGGTTAAGACGCCAGGCTTGTCGATTGGAAGGTCGGCAGTTCGAGACCCGAGCGCTGTGTGACGGAGTGAGCTCCCGCACTCACCCCAGCTCTTGCCAACCTAGCAATTTGAAAGCATGCAAATGCAAGTAGATGAATAGGTACCACTTTGGTGGGATGGTAACAGCGTTCCGTGTGCGTTATGCCTGCCACATGACCGCGGAAGCGTCTTCAGACAGCGCTACCTCTTCGGCTAAGAAGCGCAGATGAGCACCGCCCCCTAGAGTCGGACACGACTGTGCAGGGGAAAACCTTTACCTTTACTAAAAGTAAAGCCTAAATTAATCATAGGAAATACTAATTCCAATTTTTACCTCCCTTTTTACAAAATATTTTAGGGATATTTGAAAGCATATCTGTCTTAACTTTCATCAGTTTGAATAACAGAATTCACTGTTTTGTTGTACATTAAGTTCCTGAATAATTTGTACTGTTACTGTCCTTTTGAGATAAATTTATAACTACTTTATTTTTCTCAGTTCCAATTTTATATTTGATATTGATATCATTTAAGAAATTTATAATTAAACTTATATTTATAATTCCAAATAGGTTTCAAATTATAGACCCACTTCTGGATGTACAAAAATGAAAAAAAAGGAAAAATTGTTTTTTTATGCATTCAGCTAATAATTTGTAATCCTTTAGGATAAGGAAGAAGAGCCAGTAGTGAAAACCATGGTTGAAGATGCTATTATAATAAAAGAAAACCATTTTAGTTTACCAATGAAAAAGGCAGAGACAAGCAAGACACCACTGCGTTTTCCTGTCCCCCTCATGCGCTATGTTGTGAAAGAAATTTCACTCATTTGGCATCTTTATGGAGGAAAGGACTTTGGGAACGTAACACCTACATCTCCAGCTAAAAGTTATATGTAAGTATTTCAGTACTGATTCCTTCTGGTTTTACATGGAAGCTGTGAATCAGACTTCTAAAAAAATAGAAATGAATTTAAAGAATCCCAATTAATCAGAAACATAGGTACCCTCTCAGTCATTTTCTTTTGTAACTGCAGCAACAGCAGCAATGAAAGAGAGGAAGTGGTCTACCAGCCATGATTGTGAGCTCCCTGAATGCATTTGGGCAAATTACATCCCAGCAACAATTAAACTGTTCATGGCCAAAACAGTTTCCCAACTACTACTGTATATGGGATACAACTTGGCCCACATACAAACCTGAGGGTTTATGAAATCATTCAGTCGAATTTCCATAGGTCTTTGTTCGGTATCCCAAAAAGCACCCCCAATGCAGTTTTGAGGCTTGAAGCTAAGGTGCCAAGTATTAAGGCTGAGGCTTGGATCAGGATTCTAACTTCAGGACTCAAAATCATGTTCGACCCTACAGGCCTGATACCTTTGCTGTTGTCAGACAATTACCAATCTCATTGGCACCATACCTGTACAAAAGAACTTTGTAGTCTTGGCCTCTCACCTGAATATTTAGGCCAATTAACTCTGGAGAAGGCCAAATCAATAGTAAAATAAAGAATTAGGGACATTGATCGCCAAAATGATATTACCAGTGCTCCTGAATTCTATTGTCAAATTCTAGATAGCCGCAAACCCTCTACTGCAGATTATTTGTACAATTTAATCCTAAGCAAATATAGATGGGCCTTTTCCAGAGCTCACTTTGATACCCTCCCTTCAGCACTGCTGGCAGGAAGATTTCATGGGACTCCTTATTCGCAGAGACTTTGCCCTTGTGGATCCAGGGAGGTAGAAACTTGCCCATATCCTCATATGGTGTCCTTTTTATGATGCCCCAAGACATGCTCTGATCTCCCCAATCATCTCCAAGTTTGAGGGTCATACTGATTTTACGTTTATTTCCTTTTAAGGGATGCTGACTCTACACTCACACACCAGGTGGCCAAATATTTTTATCAAGTTATACAATTGCGCAAAACTTTTAATTAGTTATATTTTTCACTGTTTTATTGTTTTCCTTTTTCTTGACAACGAATTGTTGGATTAACCTATTTTCTTTTATTGTAAAGGCTGGTCAAAGACCATAATAAAGATATTTATTTATTATTAATTTGGTTGACCAGTATAGGCCATGGAGGACTGGACTGGATTGGATGTGCATTGGCCTGATACGTTAGCATTATAGCAAGCAAAAATGGTTGCTGCTTAAAACTGCAATTTGTTAAATAAAACATAATTAAAATATTGCTTAGTTTGATGTGTGAATCTAGCCAAAATCTTACTTCCCTCATAACTGGAAATTTCTTAGTGATGGTAAGAAGGAAATGTGTTCCAGATAACAAGGTAGTATGTTCAGTTCCTTTTCTTACTCAGAAAGCTTATTTCTTAGGTTGTGCACTGTATGCAGCTGAGAGCTGAAGGAATTGTTGTGAGCTAAATTTCTAATTTGAAGAGGAAAATAACTTTTCTCCTCTTATCCAGTAGTCCTCAGAGCTCTCCTTCTCACACCCCAACAAGACATGGACGTAATACTGCCTGTGGGGGGAAAGGAAGGAACCCGGACTTTTTGATAGAAATACAGTTAAGCAAGGTAAGAGGGGAAATGACATTATTTGCATATTTCTCTACAACCTTAATCCATCAAATAGTGAATGTTTGTTTGACATGAATAGGCCTGAAATGCTGTGAGAACACAGCAATTATGCTGAGATAAATTATGTTATATTATATTAATATATTATATAAATTATATTCATTTTTATTTATTTGAAATATTTGAATTTTGATGGGCTTTCTTGGACCAGTCTTGCACATTTTGGTCAAAGAAACTCTTAGACACACATAAATCTTTTCCACACAACCAAGTCTTTCTTTCCATCACCACCACTCCCCAAGATGTATTTCATATTTCCAGAGCTCATACTGACATTTCCTCACTCTTTCAAGTGGCTTACTAAAACCATTACTAGGGGGCGAGGTAGGATCTTAATGGTCCCATTTAAATGTGATGTTAAGGTTTAATAGTCTTTTGTCAAAAGTTACCTTGGGATGGAAGTGCAAGATGTCAAGCTTTTTTATAGCAAATTAGTACTCTATTCATTAGGTATTCTGTTCTTGACTAATGTTGGTTGGAAATGCAATAAAGGAAGAGACTATCATTTTCATATTCTAAGTATGCAACAAAGGAGAGAGCTACCAAAAATGAATGCCATTTCTGTGTTCATCTTTCTGTTGTAAAATACCGACTTAGTTCTGGAAACATATTTTTGTAATTTTGTAAAATAACTGATAGGGGGATTTAGATTTAAAGTACAGTGGATCTGAATAGAAATGTTGCCTTTTTCTTGGTCTCTTGTTTTTTAAAGGTGAAATTCCAACATGAGGTATATCCAACAGGTGAACCAGAGGGTGAGCTCAGCACATTGGAACAACCTGTGTCTCGTCAAATATTTATGGTTCAAGATCTTGAAATCAGAGATCGCTTGGCTACATCTCAAATGAATAAATTTCTTTATCTTTACTGTAGTAAGGAGATGCCTAGAAAGGCACATTCTAACATGGTAAGAGCACATAAACATTTGCTGAATATTTTAAATCTGAGAATTACAGGGGAATATAATATGTATGACAACCAGGTGCAGTGCAGAAGTATGTATTCTTTGTCATCTCTGTGCATCACATACAGGTGGTCTGCTCAGGACTATTCAGAACCTTAAACAGCTGAACTTCATTTTGGTGGGTCCAGATTGACCCTCTCCTTTACTTCAGTTTCTTTTGATTTCTGTAGTGAAAATATCTAAAGGTGCATTCTTCTCTATATTCATTAAATAATTTTATTTTCCTACTGAGCTTTACTTCCTCATCTTAATTCCATATCATTTATTCTATCCAAAGTGTCACTTAAAAGAGAAAGGTTATTTGCCATTGGTTGTTGTGGGTTTTACGGGCTGTGTGGCCGTGTTCTGGCAGTTTTGTTTCCTAATGTTTTACCAGTCGCTGTGGCTGGCATCTTCAGAGGACAGGAGCACAGCTAGAAGATTCTCTCTGTGCCCAAGTGTGTCTTCCTGCTGGTGTTTATATCTGCTGAGAGGGTGTGTGTCTTCTGTGGGTCATTTACAAGAGATTAGGAGATGATAACTTCTGCCACATGCATGGTGAAGAACTTCCTTTTTGACTTGCCATCTACTAGCTAATTCATTATAGTGAAAGTTGCACAAAACAATAGCACTTTATTACAGTCTTAGATAAGAATTTAAACAAAACAACTGCTACATACAGTCAGTAAACACTGTAATCACATTATTTATCTCCAAGCAATGTAGAATTTGCCACATACAGTATATCAGGGTTAAATTGTTCTATCCCAGATCAGTGACATCATTATAATAATAAGGGAGTGCTATTGATTGGAAACTACCCATATTATTATTTTTAATTTAGGTTTATAAATATTTGAGTAGAAATAAATTACTAAGAAAACAGCAAAATTTTCCTGTTCTCTCAAAAAAATTTCTATCCTTGTGCATTCCAATAATGGTACAGATCCTAAACTCGCCCATATAAATGCAGCTAAAAAGCTATCAACACATGCTGTGAATGTGTGACTGGCTTTGTTCATGTTTGCGTTCTACTGCAAGAAAGAATTTGTGAACATTACTCAGATGACATATTTGTATGTAGCCTTCTCTGTTGATTATTTATTAATTTAAACAATGTATATGGCCGCCTATCTCATAAAGGTGACTTTGAGCAGTGTACAAGGATTAAAAACAGCATGTTAACAAATCAGCCATAATGTCCAAGGTCACAGACAACAATCCCAACTCATAAAAAGACAACATTAACCAGCATATGCTTTATTTGACAGTTAACAATCAAAGCATTGCACGTTCGTCCCGAGTCTGGCAGATCACCACAAGAATGTTGTTTACGGGTATCTTTAATGCCACTTCGTCTCAACATTGACCAGGTTAGTTAAGAAGACACCATGTTTGGGGAGATGGACAGACTAATTGCCAAATTGATTTTTTTTTCCTCTTTGAAGAAAAAATAATGTTACTTAATTGGTTACCCTAGCTGCTGCTGCTGCTGCTGCTGCTGCTGCTATTATTATTATTATTATTATTATTATTATTATTATTATTATTTGTATCCTCTCTTTTTATATATAACTCAATGCAGTAAACATACCTAATACCTGCCTCCTTTTTTCCCCACAACAACAACCTTGTGAGGTGAGTTGTGCTGAGAGAAAGTGACTGGCCCAAAGTCACCTGGCTGGCTTTCATGCCTAAAACAAACCTAGAACTCACAGTCTCCTGGTTTCTAGGCCAGCACCTTAACCACTAAACCAAACTGGCTTTTTGTATTTTGTACACTTCTATTAATTTAGAAAATATAATTATGAATGTTTCTTTATTGTATGAACATTTTTAAAAAATACTCTGGAGAAATTAAAACTTGTTTTGGAATGTAGGCAGCATGTCTGCTAGATTTTGACCCACATAAGTAAACTGAGATATTGTGAATTCTGCACTGCCCCCATCTATTGTAGGATGTAGATTTTTTATTTTTTTTTGCAAAACAAAGTGTGAGTGGTTGTGTATTGGGTGTGTGTGTGTGTGTGTGTGTGTGTGTGTATGTATGTATGTATGTATGTATGTATGTGTATATGTGTATATATATAATATACACACAGACATATATGCCTGTTTATGGAATTCAAATACATATGATTCTAAGACCATCTTCATTATTTCAATTTTTAGATGATTTATATTCAAAAATTCCATCTGATGAGTTAGTCAAATATTAGTACTTAGATACCACATCTACACATGATCACATAATGAACAGTGTTTTTAATAATTTCTTTTTCTTAGTATATACTACTTTCTATATTGTAGGATGCCTTGTTTTTCTTGAAGGATTTTTTCACTAGACTATCAACAGAAGTAGAAGTCCTAATGACTCCAGATCCTGAGGGTAAATATTCTGATGTAAACTTGTATTTCTATAGCATATATATTTAATATAAATTCATACATATGTATAATTAATGTGAGAACAGCTATGTACAAATAATGACTATTGATTGCCTTGTGTTTCAATATCAATTATTTTATTTGCAGTTAAAAAGCCTCCTGGTCCTGAAGTAACATGTATTTTGCCCAGGCATCAGAGTGGTTTCAAAGAACCAAATCCAGTCATTTCTTTTTCATTACATAAACAATCAAGTCAGAATGGAAGTGTTGATTCTGTGGATATGCTCAATGGGGATGACCATAATCTCTCCCATGAAGAGGCATCATTCAGTGATCAGCCAATATTTTTCAGGTACACTTTGGACAGCTGTAAACACCTTATGTCCTTTCAGAAAACCAAAGTTTTGCAGCTGAAAATTTATATTTGTTTGCTGAATTTTGGCTGTGTGGTCTGAAATGGGCTGCAAAATAGGAGCCAAGGGACACTATCCAGTCAGTGGTTGCCTACCCCTACTCTGAAATGTCATTGTCTTTTCTCGTGTTGCTCTTTCCACAAGCCCCAGTTCTGCACTCTTGCCCATAAAATCAATAGACTTTTCAGGTACTGCTAGTCAAGATGTATGTATGTATGTATGTATGTATGTATGTATGTATGTATGTATGTATGTATGTATGTATTATAATACTTACATGCTTTCTGCACAGTTAAATATTTTCCCTTCAATAGAGAGGACAATTTGATCCACACTTTTCTTGAACTGGTTACAATGTTTTGTATTTGATTGTATACGTATGGTTCCTAAAATACAGAGTGGGCCTCATAACTAAACGTGGTTAATGTTACTTACCTCTTCTAATCCTGTTATTAGAGGAGGTAAGAGAGTGACTAGAAATACATGAGAAAAAGAAATGTGAAATCCCAAAAGGAAACCCCAAAGCAAATATTAAAAAAAAATTAACAGTGCTATAAAAGTCTATACATTTATTTTTTCTGCCCCCCAAAACTACAAAGAAAAAGCCCCAATTTGTGTACCAGCAGCTAAGCTGCTCCTGGTAGTTGGACATAAAATGAGGTACCATATGAAAATTGCATTGGGGAAATTCCTAAAGAAGGGAGACTGTTTCTCAAGTACTATGGCTTATGTCAAAACCAGCACTTAGAATAGGGGTTAAACAAATTGGTAGCCGGGTCCATGTGATACAGTTTTATGCCCAAGGTAATCTGGCTTTTTGTGTAGTAACCAAATTGATCTTCTCTAAGGAAGAATTTACTTAGACAGTAATAAAGGCTGGGGAAAGGCACTGGATTAGAGCAGCCACTTGACTCTCCTGAAGCAATGCTGACTCTTAAGAGCATCCACAAACAGTCTCCCTTCTTTAGGAATTTCCCCAATGCAATTTTCATATGGTACCTCTTTTATGTCCAACTACCATCTTGGTACTTCTGAAGGCTGTCTTTATCTTTTGCTCTCGTTTTTCCCCTGAGCTTTTTTCTATATATCATCTTACTGCTTCTCTTTCCTTTCAGAGAATTTCGATTTACATCAGAAGTCCCAATACGTCTTGATTATCATGGCAAACATGTGTCTATGGATCAGGTTTGTTAAACCCTATGCTGTCAGTCAAAATTAATCTTTCAAGTTTCTACTTTCCATTAATCATGGGGTTTCATATCTGTCTGTTTTAGAAATACCAAATAGTTTTTCAGATCTTAACATAATATAAAGCTGCATTATTCTAACTCCATACAAAGTTAGAAATTTAATACCATACAAAGAATTTAACCAGCCAATTTTGAAATGTTGTTGTGATTTTTAAAGAACAAGCCACCAGTTTTTCTAAAGGATTCCTGTTGATCACTAGGATATTTGCCCTGTTTGCTAGCCTGAAATAAACAATGAGATCCTTTCAAACCAATTGCTTTTTCCCCAGGTTATTTATTCATTAGCTTTTTAGACCACAGTGATCTTATAACACTTGTCAGTTTACAAAAAAGAAAGCATCCATGCTGGGATAATATAATAAGAAATATAAATATACCAATGCCTATGACACTATCCTAATTAGTTTTTAAAAAGCCCTTTGGAAGAGCTCTGTTTCGACAAACTTCCAGAAAGCCAATAGAGGTGGAGCACGCCTACCCTCCTGTAGAAGGTGGTTGTTCCCTAGGAGGATAACATATACAGAATTTGGGAGCAATATCTGGAAAGTAAGTACACACAAGACAGGCATTATATTAAAAAAAGCACCCAGCTGGGTGTGATGGAATGTGAGAGTGACCTTGGAAGACGGGGGGAAGAGATGCCGCCTAGGGAATGATCAGATAAGAGAAAAAGGAGCCCACAACAGAGTAACGGCCAGAGAAAGAAACTTAGGAAGGACCCGCACTAACTACTTAGGCAGTAAATAGGGAGGGTGGGAGGTTTGTACTTTCATATTTGCTTGATTCTGTTAATGTAGCCTTACAATGAAGTAGAATTAGCTCATCTAGTTGTGTTTCCTGTCTGGTTTACCTGGGAGGGCTGACACTGGGCTTGTTTTGGGTTGCCATTACAGGTAGTCCTTGGGTTACGACTGCTCGTTCAGCAACCATTCAAAGTTACGACAGTGCTGAATGAGGGGGACTTACAACTGGTCTGTGAAGTTGCAGACGTTGCAGCGTCCCGCGGTCACGTGATCACCATTTGCATCCTTCCCGGCCGGCTTCCCATAAGCAAAGTCAATGGGGAAGCCAGCAGGAGGTTCCAAATCACTCCTGCTCCCACCGCTTTTTTGCCTGCCCGCCTGCAGCACCTGCGTACCTGCCTGCGCTTCTTAGCACCTGCCTGCGGTACCCAGCCACCCACCCACTCTCCATAGCGCCCACCCACAGCTCTCGCCTGCCAACCTGCTTGCCTAGGACTCCCGCCTCTTCCCACATTGTGGTCACATGAGGTCTTTGGTTAGTGACCCTCACGGCCCTGGCATTACAACGGCAACTGGGACATGCCAGGATTGCCGTTGCTAAGTGATGCAGTCAAGTGATGTCACGCTTTAAGACCGCATAGCTTAGCAACATAAATTCCAGTCCCAATTGCCGTCGTAACCCAAGGACTTTTGACTGCTCATTGGCCCCTTCCTGATTCCATACATGCATGTGTCATAGTTAGTAGAGGTAACAATAGATTCTTTCCGAATCAGACAATGTGATTGTCTGGATTTGTTTTCTCATTTTGTCTCTCATAGTTGAGGTCTACCTATGATGTCAATTACAGGCCTCTCTCGTCTTTTTAAGTGGGAGAACTTGCACAATTGGTGGCTGACTAAATACTTTTTTGCCCCACTGTACTTACCCATGTCTCCATCAGCTGACAAGAGAAGACAATTTCTCATCTATTTAAACAGATTGAATTCTTTAATAGGTTGCATGGGGAAAAAATTGTTCTGCTAACTATTAAATGAAAGTAGGCATAACATGTGAAAAGTGGACTGAAGGATTTTTTTTCTACAAGTTTCTGATGAATTATAGATGAACTAGACAAATTTTATTTTCAGGGTACATTGGCTGGGATTCTGATTGGTCTCGCTCAGTTAAATTGCTCAGAATTAAAACTGAAGAGGCTTTGTTATCGGCATGGGTAAGCTTACTTAATTATCTTATATTTATTTGAATAATCTTTTTAATCTCTACCAACAAAACAAAAGAATGTAAAACAATTAGTCTATTTTTCACATCTTTCTCTTAATTTTCAGGTATCATGTGTGTGTCTCTGTGTGTGTGTGTGTATATATATATATTAATAAGACTACTTACTATAGGTTGCTGGGTGTGGATAAGCTGTTTTCTTATGCCATATCGGAGTGGCTTAATGACATCAGAAAGAACCAGCTACCAGGTATTCTTGGAGGAGTTGGGCCAATTCATTCATTAATTCAGCTAGGTAAGGCTGTGCAATGTTCTTAACATTTTTAAAAATTATTATTATTCAGAACATTTCAGTTTAAATATGTATTTGTTGTTTATTCGTTCAGTCGCTTCCGACTCTTTGTGACTTCATGGACCAGCCCACGCCAGAGCTTCCTGTCGGCCGTCACCATCCCCAGCTCCCCCATGGTTGAGTCCGTCACCTCCAGAATATCATCCATCCATCTTGCCCTTGGTCGGCCCCTCTTCCTTTTGCCTTCCACTTTCCCTAGCATCAGCTTCTTCTCCAGGGTATCCTGTCTTCTCATTATGTGGCCAAAGTACTTCAGTTTTGCCTTTAATATCATTCCCTCAAGTGAGCAGTCTGGCTTTATTTCCTGGAGTATGGACTGGTTTGATCTTCTTGCAGTCCAAGGCACTCTCAGAATTTTCCTCCAACACCACAGTTCAAAAGCATCTATCTTCCTTCGCTCAGCCTTCCTTATGGTCCAGCTCTCGCAGCCATAGGTTACTACAGGGAATACCATTGCTTTAACTATGCGGACCTTTGTTGTCAGTGTGATGTCTCTGCTCTTAACTATTTTATCAAGATTTGCCATTGCTCTCCTCCCAAGAAGTAGACGTCTTCTGATTTTCTGCCTGCAGTCAGCATCTGCAGTAATCTTTGTGCCTAGAAATACAAAGTCTGTCACTGCCTCCACTTTTTCTCCCTCTATTTGCCAGTTATCAATCAAGCTGGTTGCCATAATCTTGGTTTTTTTGAGGTTTAACTGCAACCCAGCTTTTGCACTTTCTTCTTTCACCTTTGTCATAAGGCTCCTCAGCTCCTCCTCGCTTTCAGCCATCAAAGTGGTATCATCTGCATATCTAAGATTGTTAATGTTTCTTCCAGCGATTTTAACTCCAGCCTTGGATTCCTCAAGCCCAGCACATCGCATGATGTGTTCTGCGTACAGGTTGAATAGGTAGGGTGAGAGTATACAGCCCTGCCGTACTCCTTTCCCAATCTTAAACCAGTCCGTTGTTCCATGCTCTGTTCTTACCGTTGCTACTTGGTCGTTATACAGATTCCTCAGGAGGCAGACAAGATGACTTGGTATCCCCATATCACCAAGAACTTGCCACAATTTCTTATGATCCACACAGTCAAAGGCTTTAGAATAGTCAATAAAAGAGAAATAGATGTTTTTCTGAAACTCCCTGGCTTTCTCCATTATCCAGCGGATATTGGCAATTTGGTCTCTAGTTCCTCTGCCTTTTCTAAACCCAGCTTGTACATCTGGCAATTCTCGCTCCATGAATTGCTGGAGTCTACCTTGCAAGATCTTGAGCATTACCTTACTGGCATGTGAAATAAGTGCCACTGTTCGATAGTTTGAACATTCTTTAGTGCTTCCCTTTTTTGGTATGGGGATATAAGTTGATTTTTTACAATCTGATGGCCATTCTTGTGTTTTCCAAATTTGCTGGCATATGGCATGCATCACCTTGACAGCATCATCTTGCAAGATTTTAAACAGTTCAGCTGGGATACCGTCGTCTCCTGCTGCCTTGTTATTAGCAATGCTTCTCACTCTTCCGGATGTCTGGCTCTTACTCACTGACCACACCGTCAAAGCTATCTCCAATATTATTATCCTTCCTATACAGAACTTCTGTATATTCTTTCCACCTTTTCTTGATCTCTTCTGCTTCTGTTAGGTCCTTACCATCTTTCTTTTTGATCATACCCATTTTTGCCTGGAATTTACCTCCGATGTTTCTAATTTTCTGGAAGAGGTCTCTTGTCCTTCCTATTCTATTGTCTTCTTCCACTTCCGCACATTGCTTGTTTAAAAATAATTCCTTATCTCTTCTGGCTAACCTCTGGAATTTTGCATTTAATTGGGCATATCTCCCCCTATCACTGTTGCCTTTTGCTTTCCTTCTTTCTTGGGCTACTTCCAGTGTCTCAGCAGACAGCCATCTTGCCTTCTTGGTTTTCTTTTTCTTTGGGACGTTTTTTGTTGCCGCCTCCTGAACAATGTTGCGAACTTCTGTCCATAGTTCTTCCGGGACCCTATCTACTAAATCTAGTCCCTTAAATCTATTCTTCACCTCCACTGCATATTCCTTAGGAATATTAGTGAACTCATATCTAACTGATCTGTGGGTCTTCCCTATTCTCTTTAGTCTGATTCTAAATTTTGCAATAAGAAGTTCATGATCTGAACTACAGTCAGCTCCACGTCTTGTTTTTACCGACTATATAGATGTCCGCCACCTTTGGCTGCAAAGGATGTAGTCAATCTGATTTCGGTGTCGACCATCTGGTGAAGTCCATGTATAAAGTCGTCTTTTAGGTTGTTGGAAGAGAGTGTTTGTTATGCACAGTGAGTTGTCTTGGCAAAATTCTATCAGCCTATGTCCTGCTTCATTTTGTTCTCCCAGACCATGCTTGCCTGTAATTCCAGGTGTCGTCTGACTACCCACCTTAGCATTCCAGTCTCCTGTAATGAAAATAACATCTCTTTTTGGCGTATTATCCAGTAGGTGCTGCAGATTCTCATAGAACTGATCTACTTCTGCTTCTTCAGCATCTGTGGTTGGGGCGTATATTTGGATCACTGTGATGTTAAATGGCTTACCCTGAATTCGAATTGAGATCATTCTATCGTTTTTTGGATTGTATCCAAGCATTGCTTTAGCCACTTTATTATTAATTATGAAGGCTACTCCATTTCTTCTGTGGTCCTCTTGTCCACAGTAGTAGATCTGGTGGTCATCTGATGTGAAGTGGCCCATTCCAGTCCATTTCAGTTCACTGACACCTAAAATGTCTATATTTAATCTTGACATCTCACCAATAACCACATCCAATTTGCCCTGGCTCATAGATCTTACATTCCAGGTTCCTATGGTGTGTTGATCTTTAGCACATCGGATTCGTCGTTCACCACCAGCACCATCGGCCGCTAGCCGTCCTTTCAGCTTTGAGCTAGCTGCGTCATCACATCTGGGGCTAGTTGAACATATCCTCTGTTCCTCCCCAGTAGCATTTTGACCATCTTCCGACCTGGGAGTCCCATCTTCCAATGGTATACCGACATATCTCTGGTTGTACTGATCCATTTAGTTTTCACGGCAAGAATACTGGGGTGGGTTGCCATTACCTTCCCCAGGGATCGTATTTAGTCTGACCTCTCTGCCACGACCTTCCCTTCTTGGGTGTCCCTTCACGGTTTAGCTCATGGTTTCATTGAGGTGCTCAAGCTCCAGCACCACGACAAGGTAACAATCTCCTTTGCTGGAGTTAAATATGTATATATAAATATTTTTCCATGTCTGCTTAAAGAACAAATACTTAACCAAGTTGGTTATATGTGATATTCTCTCTTTGATTCAGTTCAGGGCCTAAAAGACTTGGTGTGGTTACCAATAGAACAATACCGAAAAGATGGCCGTATTGTGAGGGGCTTCCAGAGAGGAGCAGCTTCTTTTGGTACTTCTACTGCAATGGCAGCATTAGAACTGACAAACAGAATGGTTCAGACCATACAGGTATATTTTCTATTTATGCTTGGTGACAGTCAAAGACTATTTTTTGTTTCATTTTAAAGCACATAAAATATTAGAACACACATGAATAAATACCTTCAACTAAACAATAAACTCATGTGTCCTTTACCTTCTTAATTTGGATAGGGGAAGTTCTAACCTGTCATGATGAATAATTTAAAGGTTTTGGAACAATGTACTAATGGATTAGATTTTCTTAAACTGAGGTTTATTCAAAACTAGAAAAACGTCAATTGAGCTGACAGGCAGCATGGAAGGAAGGAGGAGGAGGAGAAAACCTTAACATTGTCAGGACTAAATGGGGTGCACGTTGTGATCTATATTAGCTCCATGTGGTTAAAGGCCAGATACTGTAGCTGAGCAGAAAGCTGTTTTTGGCCTGAGTCTTTCAACAGGCTCTGAGTTACACTTATGCGTGATCCTCCTAAGCACTAGCAGTGGTGTAGTATATCTGATTTGTTTCTTCTAGCATGGTTATTTTTAATGCTTTTTAAATTGCTTTAATCCTCTGTAAACAGGCAGTTTTTTAAAAAAAAATCAGTTAAATAAATAAATAAAAATACCCACATGAGATATTTCATCCCTTCAAGACTTTCTAACAGCTAACTAGATTATGTAGGTCAAAGTGAAGGAATATATTTTGAACAAATGCCATGTTACTGGCATCCTTAATAAATAAGATTCAAATACATTTCTGTGAGAATAGTTGTACCCTTTAAATTTCAATATCCAGTCTTGAACTTTTGTAAATAACTTTTATATATCTCATAAGTGTTATATGTTATGTGTTATATTAGGCCCTGAGGCATTGAGAATGCATTTTAGGGTTGAAGCATAAAGTTGTTATAATTCAAAAATCATGGGGTTATTTTGTGTTGTATTAATAATGTTATTTTTATTAAAATTGAAATCTAGGCAGCTGCAGAAACAGCCTATGACATGGTTTCCCCTGGACCTAGCTTAATTGAGACAAAAAAGATCAAACGACTTTCTCGCTGCCGTCTAGCTTATCAGCCTGTAGATCTTCGTGAGGGTGTGGCAAAAGCATACAGTGTTGTAAAAGAGGTAAGGAAAGTGTAAATTAATTACTAAAAAATCTTCTTTTTTGTTGGTAGATTATACGTATGCTTTTATTTGTTTGCTATAATTTGAGATATATTTTATATCACTTCCTAAACATTAAATTAAAAACAATATTAAAAAACAATAAAAACATGGGAGGAACGGAAAAGAGAAGCCGAAATAAAAACTTTCATCCAGCATTCATATAGAGAAGACCTAGGTGAACAAATAGATGTAAGCAGGGCCACCTCATTTCAGGTGAGAAAGCATCCCAAAGTGTGGTTGCCACACGAGGGGAAACTCACCCACAAGGTGACACTTTGCTGATATAATCACACAAAGCAGAAGCTCCCCAATGAATTCAGTGACTGACCAGATATTTTTATATAGGATCTTATCTGTCATAAGTAAAACAATGAACCTTGCTGGTGGCTGATTGACAGCCACTACAGCTGCTTCACAGAAGTGTACACAGCCAAATGCCCTACTCAGTAACTTGCTAACTGCATTCTTCTCTAGATGCAACTTCTGAATCAAGTGGAAGGATAGACTAAGCATTAAGTCATCTAAGTATGAAATTATCAGCATATGGACAATAGTAGCTATGTTGTCCCTGTCCAGTAAAGAATGTAGTTGCAATACCAGTCTAATAGGCACTTTTAACCCCAGCAGTCAACCTTCAGTGACAGAATGACTCCTGAAGCCACCCCCAAACTACACACACACTCTTTCTAAGAGAGTGCAGGCCCACAGAGAAAAACTTCTCAAATCCATACCCAGAAATGACCCACCAACAAAGTCTCAATTTTGTCAGGATTCAGTCTCAATTTCTAAGTCTAAGATTATCATCCCAGTATAAACATTTATTCTTCATAGTTTTTGAGACTCAACATCTTTCAGGTACTCTGAAAACAAGAATGGTCTAGCAAAAATATAATTTTAACTCTTCTACTTTTCTATCTGGCATTTTTGCTGTATCTAAACCATTTCCTGTAATATTATAAAAAAGTAAAAAAAAAGTAAAAAAAAATGTCACGGTTATTGTGCTAATCAGTTTTTGTGTTCTGCAGTTTCATATAAGATTTTCCCTTACACCGAGTCTGATTTGAAAATTCTGATAACTTTAGTCAGTAAACTAGCATTTAGCTCCTTCATCCCCAAAAGGAGAGAGATAATTAATATGCATGTCATAAAAGTGGGGTTTGAGATCTTTCCTTCCCATTTCTCTCTCAACCTGAGTTTACAGTAGGTAAGGAGAATATTCACACACCAGCATCCATGCTGCAGCTTCAGTCAGGATCATTATTTTCTCTTTATTTGTCCATTCCGTACTTTTTTCATTTATGTTAACGATGTTACATTTTCAATGAAATAACATAATCATACAAAAAGAAAACATAAATCCAAGGGAGACAGAAATTACAATGCAAACAGAATTGAGTATTTTTGAGAAAGATCTCCATAGAGTTTTCAGTCTTAAAAAAAAATCATGGAGTAATTAGGCCCTTCCAAAAAATAAAATAAAACCATGTATTTAGAAGAATGCAATGCTGAAAAATTACAGCTTATATGTGCAAGAAACAGGTTATCAATACATTATCATACTTTTGTTTGTACATGTCTTGCCTTGGAGAGTGTAATTTCCTTTGTATTTACTTTCTTAGGCAAACATTCAAATGGCTTTAGCTACTATGCATCTATTATGCAGCAGCTGTTTTTTAGTAAGTTCTAATCTCATGGAGGGATACTTCTGTGTCCCAATGTATATTCTGACTATTGTGAGATTATCTTTTCCTTCACAGTCTGCATTGATTGACTAAAGTCACACTCAGTATTTTGTGCCTCTGCAAAATATTTGCTCCAATAGGCTACACATTGTTTTTCATTTCTATTTGTATTCACTCCTTCTGGAAACAGTTGGTTGAATCTAGATTGCTCAGAAGACCATAGCGTTGCAGAAAGTTGATCACTGAATTATCTTTGTATGGGAAGGCAGTGCCAGTTCTCAGATGAAACAGATGGTTGGTTGAACAAGATCCCCAGCCTAGAAAACTGATTATCTAAATCTCTGAAATGGTTTTTGGAGAAGTGACTTTACTGGACAAGACTGTGCAACTCCACTTACGCTGTTTTGTATGTTTGTAATTTTCTCAGGGGATTACAGATACGGCACATACAATTTATGAAACTGCTACACGTGAACATGAAAACAGGGGGGTAACTGGAGCAGTAGGAGGAGTTCTCCGCCAGATTCCACCAACTGTAGTAAAACCCCTAATAGTTGCAACAGAAGCAACATCAAATGTTTTAGGAGGCATGAGAAATCAGATCAGGCCTGATGTACGTCAGGAGGAGTCTCAGAAGTGGCGTGTTGAAGAGGATTAATAGCTTAAATGTGTTGGAAATGCAGAGATTGGGAATCTGGAAGAAACAATTTCCTTATGGTAATTTAAGATGGGGACATATCTTTTTCATATGCTCATCTCAGGAATTTAAGAGGCGTGTAAACCTATTTGATGTCAAAAACTGAACTATTCATATAGAAAAGCAAGTTTGGCATTTTAGTCATTGGCATAATGCATGTTCCCAGTACCTGCTGGTAAGTGCCAAACAAGGTCACCATGTGTTGCCAAATCCACAGTGTGTTGAGTTGTGACTAGATACCATATTTTCCTCAAACATTTTGTGTTGGAATATTTAATTTTTGCTTTGAAAGAGTAGCATCCATCAGCTACTTTGTACATGTATGTTTAAAAAGATCCCCAAGCTTAGGGCTACATTAGTGCCCTTCTGTAACAGGGTAGAAATTTGACATGAGATAGGTCACTTCAGGATATTAAAAAATTAATTGAATTTTTAAATATTTGCTGATTTTTTTCCCTTTCATGCAGCACTTAAGAAAGAGGACAATCTGTCTTGATACCTAATCAAAATGTCATTTTCATATAATTGTGAAGATTAATTGTGTTGACTACATACTGAATTCCTCCTTTTGTGGAGATCTGAGCAATCTGAATGTTGCAGACATGTTCTGTTGTTTTGCACTTTAAAGAATTTAGCCTGTACATTGCTTTTTTTAAATAGTTAATAAAATGAATTTTGTGTTTTATCCTAATATGATTTAAGCATTTATGCAAGTTATTTGTAAGACAAAACACTACATGTATGTCAATGACAATAAAAATGGATTATGGTGCTTAAAAGTATTCAGGTTTGCTGTGTAGCAACAAAGATTGCAAGATGTGCACTTGCACATACACAAACACAGAGCAACTGTGAAGGAAGAGTGGTTTCCTGAACAAAAAGTACTGGTAATTGTGTATTTTAGCATGGATTTATGTTTCACTTTAAATACCTTTGCATGCTGCATTTTTAACCTATATTTTCTTTCAATTTTCACTGCAAGAAAATTAATTTCACAAGATTTTAAAATGTATTCCTGCTTTCCTATGATCTTTAATTGTTTTGTTTCCAAATCCTATTTTTTTCTAAACCTAACCCACTAAGACATCCAATCCTGTACAGAGTTCACTAATAATATACAGAAAAGATACTGCTATAGATTCCTATTACACCCCCCCCCACCAAAACCTCTTTGCCTTGATAAACAGTGGAAAATGTAATTCAGTCATTTCTTCCCAACAAAATTTCCATTATTTGTTAATGTAAATATTTGGAAAATAAATAAGCTGCTGTTCTTACAAGCCATTTGTAAGTTTAATAGATTTGAAAATCTAAATCTTAGCTGGAGGTAGCTAAGATGTATGTTTTTATGCACGGGCTACAGACTGAAATAGTCAGTATCTTGTAATTCTGATGGATTTAGATGCTAATAGAATAAAGAACAGCCATGAATCTTGGTGCCTGGGTAAATTAAGCAGAACAGTAATATAACAGTTCCGCGCGCGTCATGCCAGTCACATGACCGTGGAAGCGTCTTCGGACAACGCTGGCTCTTCGGCTAACAAACGGAGATGAGCACCGGCCCCTAGAGTCGGACACGACTGCACAAATGTGTAGGGGGAACCTTTACCTTATATGTTAATAAAACATAAGAAAGTTGCATACTAACCCAATCTTCCTCCTCCAGTATTTTTTATTTATGACATTAGTCATAATGACTAATCCTTAGACATTTGGCACTTGCCCATAGATGATTTCTTATGAGTTCAAAATATTGCCTGTTAAGTCTAATAAAGTTGTGACCATCTAAGTTGTTAGGATAGATGCAAAAAGTACTTTATAAAAACATTTAATATCAATTAATAATTCTCTGCCCACAGTGACTGTAATGTCAACAAAAATATAAAAATACAAGGCGGTATGTTTTACTGATGTAGAACATAAACATTATATATGTGCTAAATGCATTATTGATAGCATTTACTATTAATAGTAATTCAGCTGGGTGGCCTGACATATTGCAGCTTAATGATATATAAAGAAAGATGAGTTGATAAACTGTGACGGAGTGCTCCCAATTAGGACTAGCTTTATCATAGGAATAAATCAAAATCTTAATCAATGGTTATTTCAGCAAAGCCTTTTTCTTGGTAAGACGGACCAGCCCACGATAGTCCTGGCTTCCTGCTGTTGTACTTTTGGGAGCTGGAGGCTTCTGCTCATGGTCAGGCAAACAGCCCTGTAGTTCTCATTGCTCAGCTGCAGGAGTTTAAAAGCAGGACAAGTGGACGTGCCCTCGTCCCTTTTAGCTTCAGTGCTTTGGCACTTTGTTTGGCAATGTTTACTAGCACTTTATTTGGCTTCTTAGTTCCTAGTGGTTAACAAGCAAACAAAGCAATCCAACATTTACTTTTTAAATATATATCCCATATAGATAGCTAACATTTCTCGCTACTGTGCAATGGTGAAACCTCTAAAAGTGACAGTACAAATGAGTGCATGGTATGCTTTTTGTTACTCTGCTTGCACGGAGTCATTTACGATCGGCTTACTAGATTGATTATTTATTTCATTAAATTTATTATAGCTGCCCACTCCAACAGACTCTGGGTGGCTTACAAAATGTAGTACTGATTAAAATAATCATAGACAAAACAGCCTGGACTAAAAACTCCCATTGAAACAGCATGACAGCCCCACCCCACCCCCAACACCTCAGCTGCAGGCCTGGGACCAAAGCCAGGTTTTAACTCCTTTAAGAGACACTGTTCCATGAAAAATACTAGCCTCAAAACTCTTTATGTAGGTGATAATGGGAGTATTTGTTGCACAGTGACAAAATCATGAGTTCACATCACCCAATCTTGAGCCATTCTGACATTTTAAGCCTCCCTTGTGCATAGTCAAAATATCTTACGAGAATAACTACCTGTATAGGTCTCCCTTGATTCTAAAAAAAAGTTGCCAACAAATCCTGATCTCTGATTTTGAAACAATACCTCAAGTGCATACAAATTGAACAGTTCATTTTCCTCTCAAGGTGTTATTTGATGATAGTTTAGCTTTAAAGTGAGCTGGTGGGCTCATTAACATACAATTAGCAGCAAGTGAATAGAATTGTCAGATACTCTGGAGCAGTGTTTCTCAGCCTTGGCAAATTTAAGCTGTGTGAACTTAAACATGCTGGCTAGGGAATTGTGGGAATTGAAGTGTACACAACTTAAAGCTGCCAAGGTTGAGAAACACTGCTCTGGAGTGTGATCCAAAATCTCTGTGTGTAGGGGTTTCACATATTTGTCTAAAGAAAGAACTTTGGGGGAAAAAAAACAAATCCCCTGCAGACATGAAGCTTCACAGCCAGATCACAGCCATGGGTCATAATTTACAAAGCATTTATATTTTGTCCTTTGCTGAAGAACCATCCTTAGTTTGTATTAATGTCATCTTCATTTAGCATTGTTTAGTGACCTCTGCCATAAAAAGGATTCCTGGAGTTCTGTATGTTACATCAGCAGCAGATGTAAAGAAACTGGATCTATTTCATATGACGCATGTAGGCAACCTGTAAATGTGATAAGTATGTTTATATGTATCATACATGTAAAATAATAGTAAAAGAGTTAATTTAGGCTAATTGTGTACTACAAAATGCACTAGTGTCATAGCAATGGAGTATTGTTTTCAACAGTAGAAACAGGTGAGTGTGTGCTGTCTTGGGTTATTATTTATTATTTCACCTCATCTATCACCAGCCTAATAGAATTTATGCTTTCGAGAGCAAGTTCGATGTGCTGAAGATGCTGAATCATGTTTACATTTTGAAATCAAGTTAGCGCATTATTACTAATAACAATGCACTTGTACTGGATTTCTGATACAGAAAAATAAGATGAGCATAGCTCAAGAAGATGCACTGTCTGCATACATGTGTATTTTTACTTACATTTGTCAATTACTTTTTGTGGTATCATTTGTATATAGTTACTAATGCAAAGCAACTGTATAATCATATGAAAAGCAGAAGCCACTCTGGAAATAGAAAATAGTTGTACTCTATTTTTCTTTATATTTCTAAATCACTGTAATGCCTCCCACCTCCAAGCTATGCTTGAGCATAGCTCATTTATCACTAGTTTTGATGCATATTCAATAATAGAGGCTTTATATGAACAAGGCATTCTGTCCATAACTTTTTCAACTGGTGTCATTATCAAAATAAACATTATAAACTGCCTCGTGAATGTTCTTGTATGAGTATATTAGCACTTGGTTTACTCTTGTTATAGTCTTCCTGGAGCAGAAATGAAACTAAGACTGCTGCACTCCACTGAACACAGCATGGCCCATCTCATTCACAGAATCCAACACATTAAGCTGGAATCCAAAGCTCAGTATGCCTAAAAGCAAGAATGAGTACACTACAGCATTGAATAGCAAGATGTAGTGACAGTAAATGAGCCAGTGTGGATCAAACACTACTGATATCTGATGCTGCCTTAAACATGGCTTACAAATAAATGGTTTACTATCAACAGCCAATGAGAAATCAAAGGAGATACTATGTATATCTGAGGTAGATATCTGTTAGTAAAGTACCTATTGAAAAACCCTTCGGTGAACCCTTCTTGGGCAACTGGGATAGCTCCCACCTTATTTTTCCACTGTATGCCCTCTCTGTGATTGGAAATACACATAATTAAAAGGATTATGTGTCATTAAGTTGGTGTTGACTCTTAAGGACCACATAGGTATTCTCCAAGATAATCTGTCCCAGCCTGGTCCTTCAAGTCTTCTAATGTGTACCCATTACCACTGTAACTTAGTCTATCCATCTTGTTGCTGGTCATCTTCTTTCCTTCCACCTTTCTCAGCATTAGAGTCTTCTCCAGAGAGTTAGGTCTTCACATAATGTGCCCAAAGTAGAATAATGTGAACCTGGTCATTTGTGGCTAGAATGAGAACTGGCTTGATTGGTTCGATGATCCATTTGCATGATGTTCTCAGGAGCCATTTTAAGGAGATAATGCAATGTTTTTTTGTGTGAGAGACAGAAATGGCAGTCACACCATGGCAAT
Source organism: Charina bottae (assembly GCA_023362775.1). Lineage (NCBI taxonomy): Eukaryota > Metazoa > Chordata > Lepidosauria > Squamata > Charinaidae > Charina > Charina bottae. The sequence continues at coordinate 109,842,029 of JALMGJ010000001.1, forward strand.
TCTTCCAGGTTTAAATACACAATGCTAGAGTTCTTAAAAACAAACAAACCTGGATCTGTCTGCACAAATGAACTCCTTTCAGTGTCCCACCCAAAGCCTTTCCTATTAGATTAGTTCCTATGTGAGGTACTGCAAATGAAACTGAATATCTGATAAAGGTATTTGAGAAAAATTAATTTTTTTTAACAAAGTCCAAATAAACTCAACTGCAACATGATTTCACATTTTATCAACACGCCCAGTTTTAATGGCAGGGGTATTATCTAAACTAGACAACAATTACTTTGAACAACAATTCATGTTAATCCTTCAAAATAAGAAATATTAATAGTTTTATCAGATTGATATCCTGCTGAAGTCACAAAGTCTCTCTTTGACTCACAATAATGAAACACAATAATACCAAAAATATCTTAGAAATACATTAAAAAATCTCATAACAATGCATGGTGTCAGACCTCTAAAGCCCTCCAAAACTCACTGCTATTAACATCTGGAAGGTAGATAATGCTGGAGACAAACGGCCAGCTCCATCATAAAAAACAACTCTTCCAGGCTTCATCCCCCCAACGAACTTCCTGGAAATGGGGGACAACCAGAGGCTTTTCCTGGTATCATTGAAATTATTGGTCCAATTCTATTGGGGAGATGTGATCCTGCAGGTAACACAGCACCAAGCTATGAAGGGCTTTATAAAGGGCTATATCAGTGCTTTCCAAAGTGCCGCTGTTGGCGACACAATAGCGGCGGCGCAGCAGCGCACACGGTGGCAGGGGCATGCATGGCGGCGGTGCGGAGGGGCGCGTGGCAGCGGTGTGTATGGTGGCGGCAGCAGCCTCCGCTAAAACACGGAAGCGCTGATGGTGCGCCACCGCTGGCCACGCACACCCCCGCGCTGCTGCCATGCACGCCCCCACCGCCACTTCCGGGTTGTGTTGCGACACACCAAACTCTGTGTTGCAACACACTAAAGTGTCGCGACACACAGTTTGGAAAGCTATGGGCTATATGATGGCCAGTACTGTAAATTGCACCCGAAATTTAATAGGAAGCCAGTGCAGGGCCTGTAAAAGAAGTGTAATATATGCCCGCTGGTAAACACCCATGAGCACCCAGGCCACTGCATTCTGCACCAACTGAAGCTTCCAGGTGGTCTTTAAAGGCAGTCCCAAATAGTCTGCATTGCAGTAATCTAATTGGGTGGTGATGAGGGTATAAGCCACTATAGTCAGGTCCTCCCATCCCAAATAAGCCACAACTGACATACCAGCTGAAGCTGGCCTAAGGCCCCCTGGCCATGGTCTCCACCTGCTGATCCAGCAGGAGGCACAAGTGCAGGAGGTCCCTCAAGTGACCGACTTGCTGGACAGGCAGTGTAACCCCATCCAGAGACAAAACGGAGATTATAAGCATCCTGATGTATAAACAGCTCCATAGCCAGTGGTACTGAAGGCCACTAAGAGGACCAAAAGGACCAGAACAAGCACACACTACCTCCATCCAGGTCCCAACACAGCTCATCAACAAGAGTAACCAATGTCCTCTCTGTCTCATATCCAGGCCTGAACCCTGACTGATAAGGGTCCAAATAACCTGCTTCTTCTAGAAAGTTCTCTAGTTGGTTCCAAAAACAATCTTTGCCAAGAAAGGAAAGTTGGAGACCTGGCGGTAGTTATCTAAGACCTTCAGATCCAAAGGACTCCTTAAGGAGAAGATTTAAGGGCTGTTGGCATCAATCACAACCTCTCAGATCCAGGAAACTACTGCCCTCTGAAGCTATCTGAAGAAGACAGGATTTATTATTTTATTTATTTATTATTCAAATTTATCCCCACCCATCTCCCCGAATAGGGGATTCTGGGCAGTTTACAACATAACAATGGTTAAAATCTATACATATAAAATTACAATAAATAGATAAATAGATAAATCTATTTATTAATCAATTACCATTGATTAGCTCGTTTTAAGGCTCAATTCAATTGCCAGGTTTGACTGCAGGAATGGCAATTAAAATAAAATGAAATAATATAATAAAACAAAACCTTTCACTCTTCCAGGATATTTTATATCTTCCCATAAGTTTTCCAGTGGCAAACTACTTCTATTACTGTACATCAAGAAAATTGTAAGGATGCAGTACTCAAGAATAGAGCTCATCTGTTTATCTTTGCTTGAAGTAAGGCATTTTAAAAGGATGCTTTAACTAGGAAATTTGTTTTTGACATCTGTGGCTTTAATTGGGATCATGGATTTTTAATGTACTAAATATGTAAATTAACCTGCCAGTTCTGCCTATTTAATTATCCCTGTAATTATTTTGCTATTACATCATTATTGGCCTATCCTTTTTTTTTTTTTTTTTGCATTTATTACCTTCATATTTCATTCTTCATTCATCTTTTCCCATTGCTTTCTTTATGCATTAGTATATAACTGAATATACGTAACTGCACACTGTAAGTTTGCTAATTTAGGATAATATTTCATATATCTGATGTATGGACAATGACTCATAATAAATGTGTTAGGCTTTTTTATAAAGATTTCCTATTAACATAGTGTATTGTACCAATAACTTAAATCCTTGTTTTGGATTCCATTTTAATTTTGTACTTTGATTGGATATCTATACACATGTAGGACTGTCATATAGGACTGACAAAATTTCCCATGGAGGTCAACAAGATCTCCACACCAAAGTGCCAAATGCTACAACAAAATAAACATTGAAAGGGCCTTTGGATTTCCTGTATCTGTGCCACTAAAAACTTTCATTTCTGTATCGATTTGAGGAATAATGGTTGAACAGTAGAGGGTGCACAATCAACATCTTCTTGGCTTTTCTTTGCTCAGCTTTTTAAGATTATCAGTACAAAATAGCTTGATTCATCCTTTGTTGTTTGCTTAAATCTAAAAAAAGTAATTCTTACAAGTTGTGCTTTTAAGTTGTACCTTCTGCTATACATGCCAGACCAGGAGGTCGAACATTATCTCTGCTCTTTGTGTCCCAGAATTGTAAGAACTTTTGATTATGTAGCAGCAGTTTCAGAGAACAACATGTTGTCAGCGGGCTTCCCCTTCTCCTGCTTGTAAATTTTGCTTGCTTGATTTGATCAAGCACCACCTCACACAGAGAGAAAAGGCAAAATGTTTTTGCAAAATGCAAAACAATGTTTATTGTTCCTTCTTCTTCTCAATGTCTGCTAACTTGGAAGGTTAAGTAAACACCCACGAACAGTATGAAGGAGTAGCAGTGTCCATAGATAGTCAATGGCCCCCCACTATGGTGTATATCTTGGCAGGAGTCCAACATTACTGGCTCATAATGCTGGCTGTTAACATGAAAAAGCAACTTTCTTTTAAAATAATATAAATATAAATTTGTTTAATAAATAAATAAATAATAATAATTAAAATTAAATCATTATTATCCATGATCCATAATATGCAAAATACCATTATGCAAATCTGCTGTATTATTATTATTATTATTATTATTATTATTATTATTTGTAATGCTGTGATTCAAAAATCCATCATCTGTTGCATTTTTCAAGATTGGTGTTAATGGCAGTGTTAATATGTTGACATTTCTTTGCAGAATCACTAGAGCAGAGCTTTCCAAACTTTTCATGTTGGTGACACACTTTTTAGACATGCATCATTTCATGACACACTCTTACAGAAGGGCATCATTTCGCAACACACACTTACAGCAGGGCACAAGGCAGGCACTAGGTCCTGCGCGGAATCACAGCAGGTTTGGAGGCAGCAAGGCACAAGGCAGACACTAGGACCTGCGCGGAATCCTGGCAGGGCAGGTTTGGAGGCAGCAGGGCACAAGGCAGGCACTAGGACCTGCGCGGAATCCTGGCAGGGCTCAGAGGCAGCAGCAGCCACGACACACCCAGACACTGCAGCTGACACACTAACGTGTCCCGACACACAGTTTGGAAAGCTCTGCACTAGAGTCTCAGCACCTTATTCTTGCATTTTAACAGGGATGGAGACAGAGAAGGTGCTCCTGAGCTATTCAAACAGTGGGCCAGTATCTGGCTTCAAGTGACTCTTAAGAAGCAGTCAGATGCCTCACACACTTTGGAATAGTTTTCCTCTTAATAAGTTCAGAAAATGAAAATGGCAGGGTTCTTTTCCCAAATATTTTAGTGGGCTGATGGCTGTATTGCAAAGGAAAGCCCTCAGCCAAGGGGACTGTTCACCTCAAAGAGGTAAGTATCACCTTCATAATGCAAAGTACTATACCTCATCAAGGTGAGTCAAAGCTGCCTCACCCAGGCTAACAAACAGTGTTGAACTATTTAGACTAATGGTCTTGATACAATATTAGGCAGCTTCCTCTGCTAAGGAGTAGATTGAGTATCAGACTCACATCTTGTAATATTTCAGAAATTGTCTCAAGACCCCTGCATACCTCAAATTTAATTAAAAGTAATTAGTAAGGAAATTCATTTTCATCAAACAAAGCAGATAGGGAAAAATCAGGAAAACGTATTTGCCTGCCATTAGTTTCACATTTGCTTTAATGAGCTATTGTCAGTAAGTTAAAAAAGGCTGACATGGTTTCCTACCACACTTATGGTTGCACATTTTATGTGGGGCTTTTAACAGCCTTCAACAGAATGTGGGGGTGCTTTAAGAATAGCTTGGAAGCTACAGCTAATAGTGCACCCAAAGGACTTTCTGCTCATGTTCTTCCATTTCTTCCAGAAGGAATTCCAATCCCCATGTATACAAAATACATGAAAATTGCTTACTTATTAGCCTTTTGTATTACATTTCCTTCAAAGCCCATTAAATCTGGATTTAGGGCCTAACCTGACATAACTTTGGTGTGTGTGTGTGTGTGTGTATTGAATCATATCAAGACCAGCATGTTGGAGAATTTGTTGGTTAATCTTTTCCTCCTGAACCCTTTTCATAAATGAAATTGCATCCATAAAATAGCTCTTTGCCCTACAAGGAAACATATGCTGGTACAGGTGTGAACAGTATGTTACAATGAGGAAAGCTAATATCCATCTTATAGATCAATCTTCACCCCATGTGAGCCAAAGGTGATGGATTTCAATTTCCATTACCCCCAGCTGTCATCACCTTTGATAGCTGAAGTGTAGCACATCTGAAGGAAGAAAGCCTTTGCAGATCATCACCACATTCATTTGCCTGAATTTGGACAAGCTGAGACCTGCATGTGCTCCTGAAAACCTTAGGTGCAGCCCCTAATCCTAACCCTCCAAACATGGTTGCCAAATTGTAATTGTAATTTAACATAGTTGAGCAGTAGTCTTATTAAAGAAGCTTAATTTTAATCAAATGGAAATGGAAATGAAATCTAAGCTGTGCCCTGGTTCTACCCTCTACTGTTTGAGATGTGGCTCTTGACACATTCCCCTATGGTTGAATAAAATCATTATAAAAATACTGATTATTTTCAATATTAGAGACAGAGGGGCTATTAATACCAATTGTTGAGGTCCATGTGTGAAAGTCTGAACCTGTGATGGAATGTGAAGGTGGCCTTGGAAGACGGGGGAAGAGATGCTGCCTAGGGAACGATCCAATAAAAGAGAAAGGAGTCTGCAACAGAGTAATGGTCAGAGGAAGAAACCTTGGAACAGCCTGCCCTAATTACTCAGGTGGTAAATAGGGTTGGTGGGAGATTTGTACTTTCAGACTTACAAGATTCTGTTAATGTAGCCTTACAATAAAGTAGAATTAGCTCATCTCTTGTTTCCTGTCTGGTTTACCTGGGAGGGCTGACAGAACCACTGCCAGACTTCAGGGTTTTAGAGAAAGTCTTTATCTGGGAATTCTGGGTACCGGGTTTTAAAAAATGCAGATTCAAAGCCTGTGCCTTACCATTAAGCCACAGTCTGGTGGTGAGTTTCAGCTATTACCTAGGGCAAAGTCTCAGATCACAAAGAGCAATTATGAGGACCAAAGGATCCAACCAGTTCTCTGTATTAAATCCTAGAATACTTCTTTCAGCAGATAGTTAGTTATGCTGATGTTCAAGGGCTTCCCAGAAGTTAGAAAGCTTTAAAAACACTGATTTAAACAGGCTTTTAAAATTATTATTTAACATTGTGATTCCAGGTGATTAAGGCTAAAATATACTGGAATTAGAGTACTGCTTCCCCGCTCAAGCTAGTATTAACCTGCAGTGGTTCCAAGGCATGTAAAAGTTGATACGTTTTACGGACCAATCTGTCAGTGTGCATTCTAGTGACACATAAGACATGGGAGCAGATCAGTTCCTCTGTGAGAGGCTGTGGGAACCAGGTGGAAGAGGAGTTCAGTGTATGTGAGCAGAGTCTATTGGTGAGGGCCATGGGAAGGAAACACCTCAAAGAGACTGTGCCTTATTAATTAATTAATTAATTAATTAATTAATTAAATTTCTATGACCCCCCATCTTCCCCTCAAGGAGAGACTCTGGGCGGTTTACAACCACAACAAAACATCATTAAAGTACAATAAATATAACAATAAAAATAAAAATACAATAAAATTCAAGTGGCAGGTGGTTCTTACAGTGAAGATAAGAATATTTAAAATATTTGAGGCGGCTCTAAGAGGTCAGCCATCCCCAAGCGTGACCACTTTCCTTCTTGCTAATTAGCTTGCTATACATCTGCCTGGGAACTTACTTTTACAGTTTTCACATTATTTTCACTCTGACTTAAAGATGCCTTTCTGAAATCTGTGTGGTTCTTATTTGTTGAGTTCGCCGGCTACGTGGGGCTTGACAATCTTGAAAATAGTAAAAGTTCCCAGGCAAGCTCATAGCAAGCCAATTAAAGCAGAGTCTCTTTGAAATGTTTCCTTCCACAGACCCCATCTCTCGGGAAGTGCAGGGGAAAATAGGAGTGGGCTCTTCCTCAGAGCAGAGCTCCCTGGTTTTGAGAGAGCTGGCTCTTCTGCTTTACTGTGCCACTCCCTCCGCCTCCCCAGTACCTGTCTGACAGACTTCAAGGGGGGGCACTTACATGGTTTGACAAAGCTAGCAGCAGTTTACAGTTCTGAGAGGTGTGCTCTCACGCTTTGACTCTGTGAACAACTGAGGCATGTCAGCCACCTGTCAAAAACTCAAGCCCCATCACTGTCCTGATTGGTGGATGATTTCCTACTGTCTGGTGGCATTCTGAAAGCAAGCAGGTAACAAGGCAGAGCATTTCACCAATTGCTTTGCTTGGCATACCCTGCATACATGAAATCAGGGTACTGTACAGAATTCAGCAGCAAACTAAAATGAAGGCAATAGATGTGGGATGGGGACTGGTAACGAGGTCAGCAAATTTTATGCCAGTATATTTTCCTTCAGCTCAAGGATGGGTGGATAGCACTTTAATTCAGCAGTGTGGAAAAGCTGATGACTTGCGGAAATAAAAACATCTCCAGAAGAATATTCAGAGCTTCTAAAACCTGCTGCCTGCTTCTGATTGATTCATTATCAAAGGAAGCTATCGAAGAAACAGATGTTTAGGAGCCAACAAATGTTGTGTTTAACTGGAAATTGGAGTTTAACTAGAAAGCTAAATGTTGTGCTTAACTAGAAAATTTAGAATTAATTTTACATTTTGTTTCCAGTTTCTGAACAGTTAATGGCCAAACGTTCAAAGATAAATTTTCTTTCAAATAAATCCAAATCATCACTTACTGCTTACTGGCATCTGCTTATAAGTAAAGAAGAGGGTGCTTTGTCCATATTTTGAGGCTCAGAAGTTCCTTTTAGTACTATGGTTGAGCTGAACTCACAGTACTTTTGCCCCAAAGTTCATTGAGGTAGAAAGTCAGTAGGTGGATTCACTAAGTCATAATGCAGTTTGTTTTGACTGTAATGTGCAAATATACTTATGACAGCTTATGTGCAAGCCAGCTATTGTGACTTGTTCAATAAACCAAGGTTTTTATTTTTTATATATTTATATTATATTATATTAAAATATTTTTATATATTTGACCTACTAGTATATGTGCACAGCTATTTTGTTTTCATTAAGTAACAGAGTTGGAGACCCTTGCTGACATACAGTCAGTCATACTCCTAGGTATTTGTCATTAGATCTCTACAGACTTTCAGCCTACCGAAGTTAAGGTAGAGGATTATGTAATTTGAAGCACCAGGCATCCAAAGGACTCCAGATTAGAGAAGAAAGACTGTTTAAAATGTTCATATCTTTATACTTGAAGACATGTGAACAATGAAGGCTATAAATCAGGAGTTAGTGGGGAACTTAGATGCAGTTGACCTACAACCCCCACCATAATTCCCAGGAGTGAGGGATGCTGGGAGATAGCTCAGCAACTCGTGCAGGGCTACAGGTTTCCTACCCCTGGTATGGGAATCACAGTGTCAACAGATACTGTATCTTCTTGAATTTCAGTTCATTCTTTTGAACATTTCAGAACAAATATTGATCCAATGCAGCTACAAATTCAACATGATTTTATAGAGGGATGAAGTTGTAATGCCAATACACTATCTTGCTCTATTGAAGGGATAGGCTGTGTCCATCCCATTTATTTTCTGGAATCTACATGGAGAATGCTAGAAAGTACAGGATTATAGAACTGGTAACATCTAATTAAATAAAATACTATTTAGTATTTATTAATTTTATTTAGCATGTGCTTACATCTAAGCACAGTTCGAGACCTTTGTTATAAAATAACATAACAACTCTGGAATATTTAAAGAGCTGATCGATTCACTGAGTGAGCAAGATGCAGCATGATAGTTTTATGGGAGAACACCATTTTTAATGATATAGAGTCACTCTACAAGAAAACCGTTTTCAAAGTGATAGGCAGTTAAAAAACTACATGTGTTACAGTGTTTATGTGTATTTACAAGTATATGTATTAGGTTATCTACACACATATATGTATACAAATCAAATAAAGCAATAGAAACAACACAAATAACTACCAAACTTCATTGTTTCAATGACAGACAAATCCACTCAAAGAAATACAAATTTACAGCTGAATTAAGACAGCATTTTAAACATTAACATGATTCAAGATTTGTAACTGAAAGGCTTAGTTTTTGTTGTTGTTCAGTCGTTTAGTCGTGTCCGACTCTTCGTGACCTCATGGACCATAGCACGCCAGGCCTTCCTGTCCTCCACTGTCTCTCGGAGTTTACTCAAATTCATGTTCGTTACATCGGTGATGCTATCTAACCATCTCATCCTCTGCCGTCCCCTTCTCCTTTTGCCTTCAGTCTTTCCCAGCATCAGGGTCCTTTCCAGTGAGTCCTCTCTTCGCATTAGGTGGCCAAAGTATTTGAGCTTCAGCTTCAGCATCTGTCCTTCCAATGAGCAGTCAGGGTTGATTTCCTTTAGGATTGACTGGTTTGACCTCCTTGCAGTCCAAGGGACTCTCAAGAGTCTTCTCCTATTCTGCTCTACCTTCCACTCTCCCTGCTGTAAGGTAGAGCAACTGATTATACTTATATTACCAATGAGATAGGAGAGACTAAATGAACCTCTGCTTTTAGACTTTTCTCTAGCTGCTAGTGATTTGCTAAGAAAAGAAAAAAAGGTAACCTGGTGCTTCTCCATTCACACTCCTGCTACATTCAGGGCTAGCCCTATCAATAAGAGGAGTTCTGTCGGCTGATGTCATGACACAATAGGGACAGTACTTCCAGACCCTTTCGCAAACGCACTCCTGAATGGGACCTATCTATTGGCCAACAGGTTTACCTTTCTACTAAACATCTTAAATCCACCCAACCATCCAAGAAATTAAGTGCTAAATTCATTGGACCTTTTCCTATTACCAAAGTTATTAATCCTGTCACTGTTCAACTGCAGTTACCTAAGAATATGTGACACGTTCACCCCGTTTTTCATTGCAGTCTTCTGAAGCCCTTCAAACCATCAGCCCACTGGCATCCTACTCCGCCTCCCCCCAATCCTATTCTCATTGATGGAGAACAACACTTTGAAGTTCAATCCATTTTAGACTCCCACAAATATCACGGCCAACTCCAGTACCTCGTGCAATGGAAAAACTTTCCTAAGAGTGAGAGTGAATGGGTCTTCAGTCGCCACGTTCGAGCACCTGATTTAACCTGCTCTTCCATTCCCGTTTTCCTCATAAACCTAAATAATTCTTTTTATTTTCCTTTACAGGGTTGCTATTTCCCTGCCCGCTGAAGGGGAGTTTCTTTTTTCTGGAGGGGCAGAATGTCAGACTCGCTTTGCTTGCCTGCCATGCATTTGAGCCAGCACATGTCAAGCAGTATAGAAGCAGACTCATGTCAGCCTTCTTTGTAGCCAGCTACTTTGCACTGAAAAGAACCACCTCCCTCACATTCCTTCACTGACTGGGAAAAACCAAGGACACTGATAAGACACCTGAACTCTCATTCAACTTAACAAGTTGGGAGGGGGGAAGATCAAGAGTGGGAAAACGGTTGTTTTGAAACTAACAAGGGATGAAGTCAGAGAGATGTTTTTAATTTTGAATGCTTGGCGCCAAATCTGGTATTCAGAGCTTTGCAGCCGTTCCATGTAGTCATATTTTAATAAATGAATTCTTTTAGCATTCTGATGAATTGTCTGGAGAATTTCTTAAGTTAAGATACTGGCACTGGGACCATCACACCCTTCCCTATGACCCACAACTATCTCCCCCTGCTACCCTCCATTCCCATTAGCTACCAGTCCCATTAGCTTCTAAAGATAGAGCAGATAGAGGTTAATCAGTTTATTAGACAACTGAATTACTGAAGGACCTCTAGGAGTACACTGTAGCCCTAGCTCCCAATCATGGTGAATATATGGATAAAGAAAGGAGAACTCAACGTATTGGTCTGAGGTAGTCATCAGGGTAGGGATGCGTCCTGAGTACCAGATTTTGTCAAAAGGGCCATATAGGTAAACAGTTGCACAACTGATTAGCCTTATCTGGCAGGAAAGTAAATGCTTAGAGCTGAGACAAAACATATTGTGACTTGCAGATGTTAAGCTTTCTGCGTGGAAGTCAAAGCAGCATAACAGTTATCTTCTCCTTTTTGTGTATTCACTGTGAAATCTGAATAGGATTTATGCCAACTCTTATGTTCAAGCAAAAAAGAACCCATACAGTGTCTAGGGTGTGCCCCTGTGGCAGAAGAGGAAGGATTCCAGAGCAAAAAACACAGGAGTGCATCAGGAGATTTCCCAAGTATCTGGACATATCTGAATGTCCTATTAAAATACTGTAGCAGACATACATGATTTTTCTTTGCAGAAAGATGAAAGATCTCTTCTGAAGAGGAACTTCATGATGCAGATATTTGATACTCACATACACATATATACAAGCAAACACATACAAACATAATAACTGAGCCCCATTAGTTGGCTGGAGCTGGTGACCTATGCAAACCAATGTCAGCTTCCACAAAGTTTAATCGGTAATGAATTAGTCCTGATCACTGAAAATGAGGCTCCATGTACAACCATAATTTTATTTAATCTCTTGTCTTTCCTCATGAAACAAGCAAATTACCCTTTTGTGATAAACTAACAGCAGATTTTTTCCTTTGATTTTCTACTGAAAAGGAAGTTCGGAGAGTTTCCATGGTTGTCATTGTCTGGACAGATGGTGCTGAGCTAGGCCTTCGAAGAAATCTGCCGAAGTAGACATCCTTGCATTTCCTTCGGAAATGTTTGCCTACAATGACATAGACTATTGGATTAAGACAACTATTGCTGAAACCGCAATAGACAGCAATCTGGCTAGCCACTACAATGGGTTGTGATGCATCACAACCAGAAATGATACCTACTTGATGTAACATATCCAGGAATGTGGTGATCTGGAATGGAAGCCAACAGATGATAAACAGAAGAAGGACTGCAAGAACCAGTATGGTGGCTTTCTTCTCAGTTTGAATGACTTTGATCTTTCGAATGTCATGGTTCTGTAAAGCTTGGACAATTTGAACAGTACAGTAGGTAATGATACAGAATGGTATCAGAAAGCCCATTGTGTTCAACAAAACGGCTGTGATAACCAACCACTGAGGAGATGGATAATCCAAAATGCAGGCTGTGACCTTATAGTCATCCACATACTGTAATGACCTGAATACCAGAGCAGGAGAGCAAAGGAGAATGGCAGAGACCCAAATCACAAGGCAGTTCCATTTGGCGCACATCTGCTGGCGCATGCGTCCCAGAGACATTGTTTTCACCAAGGCCAAGTAGCGATCAATACTCACCATTACTGCAAAATAAATGCCTGAATATAAGTTCATATAAAGGATTGTGTTGACAGTTTTGCAAAGGATGAGCCCAAATGGCCAATTGAAGTTCCTGGTTATGTTGATAGCCCAGAAAGGCAAACCACAGAGCAACAGAAGGTCAGCTGCTGCTAGATTTGCCAGGTAAATTTCAGCCACAGTGCAGCGGCTCTTATGGAAGCACCAAACACTGAGAACAAATACATTCTCCACCACTCCCACTATAGCAAGAAGCCAGAGAAAGGTAGGCTGGATATGAAGCAACCATTGCCACTCTTCCGGCCAAGGGCAGGAGCTGTTTGTTGCATTCACCTCAGGTTTCCAGGTGACTGTACCATTGGGAAGGGCTGTACCATGCTCAGCCATGATAGCTGCTGCTTCAGTGCTGGAAAATAAAAAGGAGGGTTAGATCCCTGTTCAGCACAATACTTAAAAATCAAATCTTCAACAAAAACCAAGGATGGAACTCAGTTCCATTAGAAGAAAGTGTATTGGGGCAAGTAAAACAATTAAATGTCCAGGGAACAGTGCAAGATGTTAAAGAAAATACTGCAGAAAACTAATTCTTGCTAACAGCAATTCCCACATTGATAGTATATCAGTAAAGCCAAATGTATGATGTAGGTGTAGGGATAAGTATGCAAGAAAAAAGTTTCCCTGTCCACCTGCAAAACCACAGTAGTGCTGACAATAGTGTTGTGTTTGGCTGCTCCAAATTACTGTTCAGGATTTCTCACTGTCTATCCCATAGCTTTCCAAACTGTGTGTCGCAACACTTTAGTGTGTTGCAACACACAGTTTAGTGTGTCTTGAAGCGGTGGCATGGGGGTGCGCGCGGCGGCGTGCACGGTGGCGGCGCGCCATCAGCACTTCCACGTTTTAGCGAGGCCGCCGCTGCTGCCGCCGCCACCGTGCACACCACCGCCGCGCGCACCGCCCCTGCCACCATTGGTGTGTCGCCAACGGCGGCAGTTTGGAAAGCACTGGTCTATCCTTTAGTTAGCTTGTTCATTTCCAGCTTAATCTCTGTTGCAAGGTTGTTTTGAAGAGAAACTAGGCTAAGAATTGCCAGGTGGTTTGAAATCTGCATAATCCTGGTAAATTGCTGAATGAAATGCTGATGTCCTTGTGGACATTTGCAGTCACTCTGGGAGTATCTACACCATCATAAAAAAATTATCTTTGAAGATAGGTGCAAGATTGTTCATATTTTGATATACACACACATATCACTATTACTTTTTGGGGTAGTCATGGTATTTTTGGACACAGTGTAGTGTTCTTTCAGAAGGCTACTAGACTCATATTCAGAAATAGCCTGACAGGTACATTGTATGGAGGAGGGATTGAATAAAGCAGGAGTATTGGGAAAGTTCTCTTCTGCTTCACCCTCTACCCCACCTCCATGACTGGAACCTGTTAGGTGGGCAACTTGACCGGTGAATAAGCATACCATTCTAACATACCTTAGACTGAACTATTCTGATGTACTTGGTGCTGAGTTATTCCAAGGTAAGCATGGATGGGATTGAAGTTTTAGCTTGCAACCTTAGATACACTTATCTTAGGGTAAGTCTCTCTGACTTCAGTGAGTCTTATTTTGGAGTAGACAAGCATAGAAAATATTACCATGTGGTACAGTCCTACAGTGTACAATCCATACACTATTTAAGAATGCTTCATTCCAACCCCACCTAAACATGTAGCCAAAATAGCAGCATCCATGCACCAGTGGAAGATATATCAGGAGACTTAGATAAAGCCTACATTTTGCAAAACTGCAGAAAAACAAGTGAGGCGACCTAGTAAGAACTGGACATGGTTTATGAGTGTGGAATCTGGGGTTCCTGTTGAGTAGAAGTGATATGTGGGTTGAGGAGGAGAAAGGAGTAGAACATCCTTGATAACTGCAAGATTCCAACCCTGAACAAATGTACAACACTGCAATGTTTTGTGGCAAATTCTACTAGTAAGTGTAGGCTGACCATACGTCCCATTTTCAATAGGACTGTCCTGTTTTTTCACCATTTCTGGAGCGTCCCGTTGTTAAACTAAAAATCTCAATTTTGTCCCATTTTTTAAACCCAGAGGGAACCCAGAGGAGGAATCGCCCCCGCCCACCAGCGTGCAGCAAAGGAGGTGGGAGAGGCGGGCTGGGCAGTGCGACAGGCAGAGGTGATTGTCCTTCTGGGTTCCCTCCAATCATCTGCTCCACCCCTGCCCATCGCACTGCCTGGCCTGCCCCTCCTCCATGGTGATAGGTGGAGGTGACTCCCTCACCCCCCAATCAGCTGTTCCACCTCCACCCACCGTGACATCCAGCCGAGCCCATCCCCCTGTGTGCCGACAGGTGGAGGCAAAAAAAAAAAAAGGGACAAGAGGAACGGGTGGAGGCAGAGCAGCTGGTTGGGGGGGGAGGTGGGTCGCCTCCACTTGTCGGTGCGTGGGGGAGGTGGGCTGGGTGGCATGGTGGGCGGGGGTGGAGTGGCTGGTTGGGGGGCAGGGGGAGTCACCTTCGCCTATCAGCACGTGGGAGGGGCAGGGCCGGGCAGCACAGTGGGCAGGGGTGGAGTGGCTGGTTGGGGGGTTGGGGGGGAGTCACCTCTGCCTCTCAGCGTGCGGGAGGGGCGGGCCAGGCAGCATGATGGGCGGGGGCGGAGCAGCTGATTGGAGGGAACCCAGAAGGGGAATCGCCTCTGCCCACCGTGCTGCCCCCTGCCCCCCGTGCTCCGGCAAGAGGAGGCAACCACCCCTGTCCTGTTTTTGTCTCAAGGAAATATGGTCAGTCTAAGTAAGTGCCATTGTACAAGGAGGTCAGCTTCAATGTTTTATATGCTAGCACAGGAAGCCGCTCTTTCTCATATATTTATAGCTGCAGAACAATGGAAAAGGAAATGGACACCATAGTTGTATTTCCTGGCACTATAGCTACATAATGATGTCAGGACTTCACACACAAAATATATATAGATATATTCCAGAATCAAGGAAAGGGATTTTTTTTTTCTAATCCAGTCAACCAAACTTTAACCTGCTGCAGAACAATACAGATTTTTCAGTTGTGCAGTGATCATGTGGCCTTGTGTTAGGGGCACATATTTCAAGGAACTTTTCTTGATTTATGGTTAATAAGGAGTTTAGTTTGTCCCTTTTAAATTTAATTTTAAAGTTTTTTTCAATCTTGCTGTAAGTGTAAATTACATGAGAAGAGCCCTTCATTTTACCTGCCATCTGTTAAATTGTTTGTGATATCGCTGCTATCCAGCAGAGCTGTTTTTTAATGCTGTTATTCTTGTTTTATCATGAAATAACATTCAATCTAAGTTACTTATGACAAGTACCAATGGCATCAGTGAGAGAATTACAGGTAGTTACAATGTAAACACAATTCCATGAATTGAATAGAATTTACTCAGAATGCTACCCATGAAATCTAGAAACATCTTCCTTAGTAAGGCAACACATAAGTACAGTACAATAAATGCATACATTTAATATATTACATAAGCTTTCTTCAGGTTTTTATCTGAATACCTAACAGCCTGGAGGCAGGCAGAAGACAAGGCACACACACTAATGTGCCCTATGACTTGTGGGAAGTAGAAGCTCTCCCTCTCTCTTCGTGTAAGCATTCCTAAGAGTGGGATCCAATCTGAGTAAGGATCAGTAAAGTAGTTTTTATCTGTATAACAAAAAGGAGATTGATTTACAGGAAATACATTACAACACAGGGATAGGCAAAGCTAGCACCTAGCTAGCACCTACATCCTATCAGGAGGAACATCCAAGGGCCTGTATTCTGTCCCTGTGTGCCTGGGAAGAAAGGTGGAAGGAAGTGACCTCAGATTATCAGTCTCACAGGCAAAGAGCAGGCAGAGTGATAGGTAAAGAGAGGACCCATAGTGAATCCCCTAGCTCCAGGGTGCTGCTCCCTTGTGGTCAGTAGGTTATGAGGTGCTGAAGAGTCAGTGCTATTGACTCAGGAATGCACATCTGGACTTTGAAATATGTATTCAGGCAAAGTTCTTGGAGCAATCCAAAAGCCTAATAAAGCAACAATCCAGGATATGGACTGCAGCATTCTCATTTAAGCAAATGCAAGTGTTACCCTGCTTCAAACCATCAAGCTGAATGAATAAAATTCTGTTCACATTCTGATACATGCAGTGTATTGTTTTATTAAAGTCTGAGTATGCTCTATTTTGGGGTTCTTTGGTGCAAGAGCTCCATGTTTTACAGATTTAAAACACTGACCAGTCCACTTCTGGTTTAAAAATAAATAACCATCAAAAAGAAGAGCCAAGAGTCTTGATTTTACCCCTGAGCACGTGAAAACCAAGACAGCAGATTTATAGCAAAGTGTCACATAATAGCCAGAATATACTACAAACCTAATACAAAACGACAATATCCACTGATCCATTTTACAATTGCTTACTTGAAAATGTAATCATCAATGTATTTAAATGAGAATTGAAGAGCTCCTTATGAACAAAATGAATCCAAAACAAAAAATCCTTCTAGAATCCAAGTACACCAGAGAAGGTTCATTAAGAAAAATAAGTAGAAAAGTGCTACTTGAAAAGCTGCATGACTGATGTCTCATTGAAGACCAACAGGAAAAATAACTTTTTTCATTTGATTTTATTCTTATTTAAAATTAATTAAAATTAAATACCCTTAATATGCTTACCCTTGGGCAGGGTGTACACCGGAGGGATAAAAACAAGTCTAGATGGCAGTTGCAACTGCAAACTTGACTTTTTTGACAGGTCATGTGCTTAATATATTTCCTGCTATAACGTTAACACTTGTAATTTGTTAATTACTTATATTGACCACCAGGGAGCAGTACCTGACTGGTTTCATCCTACTTGGGGCTTGTGCTTCGCTGTTGTTGTTGTTGTTCAGTCATTTAGTCATGTCTGACCCTTCATGACCTCATGGACCATAGCACGCCAGGCCTTCCTGTCCTCCACTGTCTCCCGGAGTTTACTCAAATTCATGTTCATTACATCGGTGATGCTATCTAACCATCTCATCCTCTGCCATCTCCTTCTCCTTTTGCCTTCAGTCTTTCCCAGCATCAGGGTCTTTTCCAGTGAGTCCTCTCTTCGCATTAGGTGGCCAAAGTATTTGAGCTTCAGCTTCAGCATCTGTCCTTCCAATGAGCAGTCAGGGTTGATTTCCTTTAGGATTGACTGATTTGACCTCCTTGCATTCCAAGGGACTCTCAAGAGTCTTCTCCAGCACCACAGCTCAAAAGCATCAATTCTTCGGCGCTCAGTCTTCCTTATGGTCCAACTCTCACAGCCATACATTACTACTGGGAAAACCATAGCTTTAACTATACGGACCTTTGTCGGCAAGGTGATGTCTCTGCTTTTTAATATGCTGTCTAGGTTTGCCATAGCTTTCCTCCCAAGGAGCAAGCGTCTTTTAATTTCATGGCTGCAGTCACCGTCTGCGGTGATCTTGGAGCCCAAGAAAATAAAATCTGTCACTGCTTCCATTTCTTCCCCTTCTATTTGCCAGGAAGCCTGCTTATTTAACTTATATGCAGAGTACATCATGAGAAATGCTGGGCTGGATGATCACAAGCCGGAGTTAAGATTGCCGGGAGAAATATCAACAACCTCAGATATGCAGACGATACCACCCTAATGGCAGAAAGTGAAGAGGAACTAAAGAGCCTCTTGATGAGGGTGAAAGAGGAGAGTGCAAAAGCTGGCTTGCAACTCAACGTTAAAAAAACTAAGATAATGGCATCTGGTCCCATCACTAGCCCCATCTGAGTTTGAACCTCATAGAAAGATCTGTAGGTATGTATGCCAGATGAGTCCCACATAGGGCAAAACCAATTGTATACTGCCTCCTGGTGGTCAATATAATTTAAAAAAAACCCACCCAGGATATATACTGTGTAGAAACAGAGAAATCTTTCACCCTCCAGGGACGTAAGGTCAGAGTGGAATAGAAGTTATGCAAAACCTCATACATGAGGGCAAGACATAATGTAACAGCTGCTTCTCTCTGATATAAGACCTTTAAAAAAGGAAGGTGGACTGTATACTGCATACCATTCTGAAGATAGAATTTGTTAATTACTTTTGGGGGACCCAAGTCCATGCAAAAGGCTTTTGAGGGCTGCTGGTGACCCAAGCCTCTTATTGTACATGTTGTTTGAAGTATAGCACAATCTTCACTCCGTTAGAAGTGGTCTGGTCACCTCTTATTTTAGTTATTTTAGAGTTGTCATTGGTGAAAAGTCCACGTGGCAGTTCATCCTTACTAGCAGTTAGAGAAATGGGTGTCTAATGGTAGCTAACTAAACCTTACTTCACTGTTTCCCACAGCAAGAAGCTAAAACGGAAAGATCTACCAACATACACACAGATAGTAGTATTCAAACATATATCTAATAAGACTCAGCAAATCTAAAGGGGTTCAAGAATGAGATGTATTCACTTTATAAAGTTCCTTGCTTTTTCTGTTGATAAATGGACTTCATTAATCTCTCCCATTGAGACTCATAGCAGGATTTGTATTGAAGTCTTACTTAGCTAAAACAAAGCCTGTAATTATGTCTATAAGTTCACTTCTGCTCTGAATATTGTGACGTGACAAAAAGCTGCATGTTGTATTCTTATAATTAGTGAAGCCCTTTTCTCACTTGCTGTTTACATGAGCACCAGAATGCTCAGGCAGTCTGAATTGGCTACTGAATCATCCAATACTAGCCATGAGGAATATTTCTGAGAGTATGAAGAAATACTTTTGTCAAAGTACATTTGATGATATACTGCACTTATGGATATCCTAGGCTTGGGGATCAATGGCTATTAGCCTTGATACCTTTGAAAGCCTTCTGCTGGGATATTAGTGGGCTTCCTTGTGCAGTTGCTTGCCCACTGTGAGAACAGACTGCTACACTAGATGGAGCAGTGGCTCGATCCAGCAGGGCACTCCTTACGTTCTTATGAAGAAGGGAGTCCTAGAATAGATGCATCGTTAGATTTATTCAGTATAAAGGCAGCAGCTCCTTCTGTCCCAGAATCAAGTTGTTCTATATCTTTCAGGAGGAACACCATTCACTGATTTGTACCAAGTGTTTCATCATCCACAGAGAAAAAAAAAAGAACCTGTGCCTGAAGGTCATTTAAAAAGAAGAGCAAAGAAGTTTGATCCTAATAGAGAGCAACACCAGCTTCATCTTGAGTTTTTTCTTTCTCTTTAACAATGGCTTTGACTATGCCAAGGAAAGAAAGCATTACACTTTTCTTTGTTGTTGGATATTCACTACAAAAGCAAAAATATTAATATATTTTCAGTGTCCTTAGAGAGCTGCCTTGCAGAGTGGGGAAAACATTACGAAATCAAATACCCCACTGCAACTGGTTTTCCTAGCCTTCTTAAGGCAAGCTGAGCTGAATGACCCACTTTATGGCAAGATGGGGTGATGATGAAGGTGGGGGTGGGAAGAACTACAGTGAAATTAAAGGGATGTTATCATTTTTTTCTTTTGAAGAATCCTATTCCATTTCATTTTCTGGGAAGAGGAAGAAGTTTGATCCTTTTTAATGTGGATCACATAAAAATAAATAAAGGAAGTGTTTCTTGGTGAAACAGAAAGCAAAATTAACAAATTACTTCCACAGGAAATTCAGAATAGAGCAAACAGGTAGATGACAGAGCAAGAAAAGAAACTTTACATTTTCCAGTTGCAGTGTGTGTCTTTTCTCAGGAAGAATAAAGTTTGTGACAAAAATCAAAACAAAACACTTTTTTATTATTTTTGCCTTGAGTCATAAAGTCCCAAAGAACCCCAGGATGCTAATCCTCTAGTCCCATCGCTTTCTCATTTGGCTTTAGGAGCTCAGCTGACAGAATCTCTCACATAAATCAGGTTTTTGTTCCTTGACATCCTGCATTACTGGTCAGAATAAACACAGGGTTAGTCTTCAGACCGATTAGCATCACAAACTCACTCTGTTCCATTCCTCCTTAGCCTATTGTGGCCACCGATGGTCTGCAATGCTCACGGGGCTGTTTTGGGGCTGCCCACATCCCTAGAATTGCCCTCAAGATTTTTTTAAAAAACTTCTGCAAAGCAGAAGGCTCAGTGGGCATGAAAAATATCGAAGCCAGCCAATTTAAGCCAACCTCAGCAAGATGTATGCCCAAAGACAATCTCGTTTATTTTCAGTCCACAATTCTAACCTGAAGTTATGACACATATTTGGATACATCTACTGTATATTGGAATGCTAATGATAACTTTTGCTTGTTGTTCTGGATCTTTGATATGAGTTTGATGTGCAGCTATTATCAAATTATTGATTGATATCAAATCAGAATGTTTATGTGCATATAGTAAAACATTTTTTCCTGGTTAGCTATCCATAAATTGAGTCACAAAATGAGTTAATTGGTAGATGCCACATAACAGTTCCAATATAAAATTGTTTTTTTTCCCCATTCAATCGAGTCCGATTCTCAGAGACTGCCTGGACTAGTCCCTGCAGTTTTCTTGGCAAGGTTTTTCAGAAGTGGTTTGCCATTGCCTCCTTCCTAGGGCTGAGAGAAAGTGACTGGCCCAAGGTCACCCAGCTGGCTGACTTCATGCCTAAGGCGGGACTAGAACTCATGGTCTCTAGCCCAGTGCCTTAACCACTACACCAAACTGGCTCTCATAAAATTGTTAAAAGATTGTTAAAATAGAAATGATTACATCTTTTAGCTGAAACTGTCTTCCTACTGATTATGTGCCAATCTTAAAAGCTTTCTCATTCTCTCTCAAAGAGCTGCCAGTAAAACAACAATAACAAAACACCCTACTTATTTTTGTAGATTCTCCCTGTTAGAAGAATTAAGAAATGCACCCCCCCTTTTCCTTTAATAAAGGAGGAAAGAATTAATTCTCTTTACGCCCGGAAAAGACAATCAGGAAATAAGAAAAGAAAGACATCTCCATCTAAATTAAAACTGAACCATAGGGCAACCCAATCAAACCTTCCGACATTTCGATCAAACCAGGAGAACAAAAGAACAAAATCCATACCTTAAACATAAGAAAAGAAGAAAAGGCTTTCCCAGAAACTAACAAAATATAAACCTGACGGGAAAACCTGAGGCACCGGCAGTGGGAAAACAGCAACACAATAGAGGGTGCCAGCACAAGAAACAACTTCCCCTTTTCAATTATTAGAGCTTTCTAAGAAATCCTAGAAAAAGCTTTCTCGGGAACCAATTAAGCCAGGGGTGGGCAACGTCAGGCCCGCGGGTCATATAAGGCCCGCGGGGCTCCCGCCTAAGGCCCGAGGGGCTCCTGCCCACAAACCCTGTCCCTTCCACGCAATTGGCTCCGGCCCGCAAACCCCGCCCCCCAGTGCTTGTGATTGGCTCCTGCCCGCAAACTCTGGCCCCTGGTCCGTGGAAATCCCAGAAATCCCAAAAACCCCGCCCCCACTCCCCGGTCCCCAGTTATAAATATCCAAATGGCCCTTGGCAGAAAAAAGGTTCCCCACCCCTGAATTAAGCAAAAGTAAAAACTGTCTCCTCGCTCTCTTTTCTTAACAAAACCCGTGTTTCTTTAACAAAAGACTATAAGAAGGGCTGGTGGGAATATGCTCATGTGGCCACCTTCCAACCAGCATACCCTGTACTTTGTACTCTGTATATGCTTTTGGGAAATAAACCAGCAAACCTCTGTTCCAGCAACTGCCTGCGTCTTTTCATTCCCAGCTTGGGACGAACCTTGGTAAGATTCCCTCCGACATCCCCAAGGAAATAAAGTTTTTATATTTAAGTTCTTTTTGTCAAATATTAGGTTCTTTGCAGCTCAGAGAAATGCTCTGATGGAATTAGAAACAAGCTCTAGTTTTGATTCAAAGACATTAGAATGACTAGAGTGGATTTGAGCATCTTTGCTTCATTCTGTGAATATGTCCTTTAAAAAAAAATCCCCTACACCTCCTGTTTATCTTGATATTATTTCTGCTGGGAATAATGCCCAAAAATACCTAGTAAACAACATACTAGAAAAGGAACTGCATACGTCAGCTTCAGTGAAGTGGGATTATGAATTATGAAGTGTAGTAGCCCAGACCCAGGGAGCAGAAGTACAGCAACTTGTTGTTTGCATTTTTTCTTAGCTCCAGATTACAGTGTACAAATATCAATAGTTGGATTCACACATCACACTAAGTTAAAATGTAGTCTATGTTATGTACATACATACAATATTTTGTTCGTTAACTAATTACTAAGAGGGAAGTCTGAATGAGTTCAAAAGGACTTCGTTCTTAGTAAACAGGCAACTGGATCATAGCCCAATCTAATCTCCATATTTTCTACATCAAGGCCATTGCGCTAAGATGGGCAAGCATGTGGTATCCTCTGGATGTTTTGGACTACAAGCCCCATAATCCTTTGCCATGGTGAACACTGATGAGAGCCAAAGTCCAAATCATCTGGGGGTCACCAAACCATTTCCCCCCTGCTCTAGGGAAATTGATAATGTTTGTTTTTATTATATTACCCTCCTCATAATGGTGGCTTCATCTAGCAACTTTTTCTGACACAGGTTCCATTTCATTTTGTTATATAGAACCAGCTTTTAATTCTGTTGCTAGCGTACACTTGCTTCACTTCTCTGGTTTTCTTTTCTTTCTCTTAGTTTTTTTTTTTTAAAAGAACTCAAAACAACAAAAGTTAATCATGTTACTATAAGCAAATCTCATCTTGACTGTGGGCATGACCTCCACATTTAGGTCCTGATAGCAAGTTCCTACTATCATCCCCAACATAAATAAAATCCCTCTACAACTGCTTGTACCCCAAAAAAATAATTTCAACTTATTGAACAATACTTAGCTTCTAACAGCCTTCCTCAACTTAGCCTTGTCCAGGTATGTTGAAGTGTAATTCCCATAATTTCCAACCACCATGGCAATAGTGCATTTTATTCAGTTGTGCTTCAAAATAGGCAAGCAAAGTGACTATGCAAGCAAATACAGAGCAAATTAATCATGCTGTCTAGGAAAATTAGAGCAGCTGATTCCAACCCTTCTGGAGAGCACCAGGATAGGAAAGATTCATTTATACTTTACAGCATCTTTGTTTGAAAAGAAGTCTCACAGTATCCACTCTTGCTCCGTTGTGTGTTCCAGAGCCTTTGTGCCCAGTGTTCCTTATGTTCTTCTAATCTGCCTTGAACACACTTATTCCAGTACATTCAAAACCAGATACACATATAAATCTGTTATATACCAATGGTAAATCTGTTATGCCAGGGGCAATTAATCTAACTAATAATTGTATTTAACAATGACAATCTGTTTTTGCAAAATAGGGAATAGAGAACAAGCAAAAGTTTTAAAGAGGAGCAAGGAGGAACAATTTTAAGAAGGATTTAGGAAAGTTTCACATTTAACAATCTACTCAAAGAACAACAGATGTACATACCCCCGTATAGCAAAAACTTCAAGCCTTTGATGTTCACTCAGATTGTAGCTGCCTTTGTGAATGATCTCAACTTTGTGCTGCTGCTGCTACTGCTTTCTGAAAAGAATTGAAGCCGCTCCTCCCACTGTTGATGAAACTGATTTATATTTCTACACCCATCTCTTCCAGCGTTCTCTAAGCAGCTGCTTTTGGCTTGATGAGATTGTTGGTTTTTGATGAACAACTGAGAATATAATATAACTCATCCTGGGACACTGATAATTTCAGAAACAGAACACTTTTTTTTTGGTAAATATGAAGCCACCTTAATTTCATTATCTTAGTATGCTTAAGTTGTGTGTGCCTTTTCTTTCACCTAGAGTCACATTGTTTGAGTTGGGTGGTCTATAAATGCTCAAACAAACAAACAAACAAATAAATTTGCTTCTGCACCTCTGTTATCCCTGTTCAGCCTTGTACATTTGTAATAGAACTGATTAAGATCAATGACTATTTGAGATTATGTCACAATATAGGATCTGGAGGGAGTGTTTAATGGGAGGCCAGGGGTTGTAAGGTTTTGAGGGTTGGGTGGAGAGTAGAGTGGAAGAAGGGAAAGGAATACTTTACTGGAGGGTTTGCTGCCAATGTCTGGTCCCTTTCTGGTGAGCCAGCTGTTATGGGGAAGTCTCATTATGCCTATGTAACACTACTGCTCCACGAGCTGCACTGTTTACTAAGAGGGTTTTGGGTGCAATTCATGGTGACGGTTATCACTCACAAAGCCCCACATGGCATAAGACCTAAGGTCAGAAGTTTAATCATTGGCCAGTTTTAATAGAAGATATAATAAACAGAGATACAATAGCTCCAATCTGTTAATTATAATGAGATACTTATCTGGTGTCAGGTCATGAACAGATTTCTCAACTAAACACATGGTTTGGTTAATTAAGTTTTATATTGTACACTTTCAATATAATATTGTGCTTCTGTTGTTGTTTTTAATTGTGCTTACTTGGTAAATTGTATCTTGGACAATTGGTCTCTGACTGTAAATAAAGTATTTGATTGATCAGGGTTCTTTATTTATTGCAAGCATTTTATGCCTCCCACTTCAAAACTGGCTAGTAGTTTACTACTACTACTAATAACAAGACCCTGAGGGGCCACCTGCCTCCCATGGTTTCTGCCCATCCATATGATGAGACAGGATCCCATTGAGTAATCAGTGCCATCTAGTGGGACCCGTGAATGTGCCTTCTCTGTCACAGCACCTGCCTTCTGGAAGAGAATCCCCAGAGATTCAAACTGCCCCGTACCTTGCCTCCCTTTAAACCAGCCTTAAAAACCTGGCTCTTTCTCCAGGCCTTGGGCTAAGGTGGGAATTGGGGCCCTGAAGGTTGTGTGTTGTATGGGAAAGAGGGTTTTTATTGTTCCCTCTGGGTGACTATCATCTTTTTTGATATTGTGATGTTTCTTCCTTTTTAAATTTTCAGCTGCCCAAAGTTGTTCTGGAGTTGGAGGGCCTTGGAAATGTGTTTTAAAGAAAAATTAATGATGGTGTTTGTTTTTTGGATATAATGCTTTTCCAAATAGCAGTTTTATCAGTTTCTGACTGTATTAATGACTGCCGGCCCTCTTCCAACAACACACCTAACCAAATCAAATGACCTTCTTGGTTTTTCTGGAAATCAGCTATCATCATTTAGCAAACAGAATCTCCACCTAATTTCTCCAGGAGCTGCTTACAAATCTTTATACTGAGAGGGTACTGGTAAACATCATGAACTGCTTCTCAAGAGGGCAGGCAGGCTCTAGTTGACACTATAGCTCAGGGTTTCTCAACCAGGGTTCCGCGAGAGGTCGCTAGGGGTTCCTTGGGAGATCACAATTTATTAAAAAAAATATTTCAAATTCAGGCAACTTCACATTAGAAGTAAGTTTCATTCTTTATTTTGAGTTTAAGAACACTGTTAATGCATATACAGCATACAGGCCTACGTATGAAACAAATATAGTAATTTTGTAACTTCTGGCCTATATTTGAGCCTGAATGTGCAGGGGTTTCCCGAAGCCTGAAAAATATTTCAAGGGTTCCTCCAGGGTCAAAATGTTGAGAAAAGCTGGTATAGCTAATTAGTGGGGTGGCAAATTCTGTTCTGCTAGGATTCAGCAATCAGGTAATAGTAATAGTGAGCCCTATACAGTATTTTTAGCCATTCTTTCTCTCCAGGTCTTTCTCTTGGAGAACAACATTAACTACATTTAGCTGTTTCCATAACATGACTGACTGGGTGAAGTTCATTTAATCCTAGGCTGACCATACATCCCATTTTGAACGGGACAGTCCCATTATTTAAACAATTCCTGACCGTCCTGTCGTTTTAAGAAAAATATCCATTTTGTCCTGTTCTTGAAAGTTCCCATGGTGAAGCGCGCGCGCCCGCCCGCATGCACGCGCGCCCGCAAGTGCTTTGTCCAGCGAGCCGTGGGTAGGGTTCCATTTTTCTCTCAAGGAAATATGGTCAGCCTATTTAATCCTATAAAAAAGGTAAAGGTTCCCCCTGCACATTTCTGCAGTCGTGTCCAACTCTAGTGGTCGGTGCTCATCTCCATTTGTTAGCCGAAGAGCCAGCGTTGTCCGAAGACGCTTCCACTGTCGTGGCCGGCATGACGCATGCGGAACGCTGTTACCATCCCACCGAAGTGGTACCTATTAATCTACTTGCATTTGCATGCTTTCGAATTGCTAGGTTGGCAAGAGCTGGGGCGAGTGTGGGAGCTCACTCCGTCATGCGGGGCTAGGGATTCAAACCTCCGAACTTGCAATCTTCCATTGCATTCCAGGCAAATGGCTACTCCAAGAATGAAATCAGGAAAGCTATCAAACCAAACAAACAGAACTCAACTGAAGAAAAACAGACCCCCCACAAGCAAAATATTTCTGCCCTACATTAAGGGAGTCACGGACCGCATGGAAAAACTAATGAGAAAACTTAACCTCCAAACAGTCTTCAAACCCACCAGAAAAATACAACAAATGTTAAAATCAGCAAAAGACAAAAGGGACCCCCTCACCGCTGCAGGAGTTTACCGCATACCCTGCAGCTGTGGACAAGTATATATTGGGACCACAAAACGCAGCATCCACACCAGGATAAAAGAACATGAAAGACACTGCGGACTATAGCAACCTGAAAAATCTGCAATAGCTGAACATGCTCTCAAACAAACTGGTCACCAAATCTTATTTGAAAACACAGAAATACTGGACAACACCAACAGCCACTATGTTAGACTATACAGAGAAGCCATTGAAATACATAAACACCAACACAGTTTCAATAAAAAAGAAGAAAGCCTAAAGATCAGCAAAACCTGGCTGCTAGTCCTGAAAAACACAGCTTGCAAAAGGTCAACGAACTCTGCTCAACCATAGAAATATACAAACAACTCACACAATAGATGTGCTAATCCCACACACAACAGCACCACACCCCCTAATCACTACAAAAAACCCTCTCCCAATCTCTTGTAAATGACTTCTCAGCAGCTATAAACACCAGCAGGAACACACACCCTCCACTTGGGCACAGAGAGAATCTTCCAGCTGTGCTCCTGTCCTCTGAAGATGCCAGCAACAGCTACTGGCGAAACATTAGGAACAAAAACTGCCAGAACATGGCCACACAGCCCGGAAAATCCACAACAACCATTGCAATCTTCCGATCGACAAGCCTGGCGTCTTACCCGCTGAGCCACCACGCCCCTATTTAATCCTATACATGACTAGATTTGGTTTATGGCTAAATTTAACTCCCTGGGTTTAGTTAACTGATCAGCATACCTGTTTTTTGCTATTAACACCCTCACTAACCTAAGGGAACAGGGCCATTATGAAGTAGAAGTAAATTTCATCATTAAAATGCCAATCAATGGCGCATGATGTGCATGGTTTAGTATGTTATATACTGTACTTTTGATGTTAGAGCATTGTCCTTTCTTAGTAAAATATCCATAAATACAAAAATACAAACATATTTTAAAGAGTCTTTCTTGTTCAATAAAAGGCCATAGGTGTACTACAGTAGTAAATACCGTATATACATGGATACCACACAGATTCTCCATGTAGATTACAATGTCTGCCTTTTAAATGTATTTATTTATTTGATTTATAGTCTGTCTTTCCTTCAGGGGCTCAAGTAGCAGACATAACATCCCCTCCTCCAGTTTTTCCCACAACAACAACAGTGTGGGGTAAGTTGGTCTAAGAAAGATACCACTCATCTCCCTAATCCTAGTTCAACATCTTAACCACTGTACCATACTGGCTCTCATACACTCCAAATTAGACTTCTCTCCATTGTGGTGTCATCCAGATATGATATATATAGCTTTTGTAAGTGCCAGACAGACTGATCAATGCCCATACTTGGAATTACAATGCAAGATGAACGGAGGGCACCAGGATGGGGAAGCTGGTTATACTCTCTGGAGTTTAGTAACTGTTGGGGTTTGTATAATACCCAGAATTTACAGATAGATTAATTATACAGGAGAGGCTAGAGTTATTTAGGTGAGAGTTGATATATTCTGCAAGTCATCCAATTAGCAGCCATTGTAGAAGGTATGATGTGACTCATATTACAGGTGCTATAGTTTAGTTGGGTGTGGCAGATAATTTGTTTGACCTATAATGTGATTGGTCAGTTTATGTATATAAGCAGAGGAGATCTAGTGTTCACTCTCTTCTCGTTACTTCATCTCATCTGTATCTGTGTTGGACGTTACTGGACTGTATTTTGGAATGCGTATGTATATAGAGTAAATAGACTATTTTATCTAATCTCTGCTTGAGTGTCTGTTTACTGCATAGAACGTATTACTCTGATGTCTTGGAGAAGCACTGGCCGCCCCAGCGTTGCGTGCTCTGACAGTAACTGCTCCATTTTGTTCCAGGAATTTGTGCCAACTATGCATTCCCTCATTACTCATAAACACTCTCATTTTCCTAGTTCTGTCTTTCTCTGCATTCTACCAGTACAAAATCATGGCTTGACTATAAAATCTTCAAACTGCTTTTATTATTATTATTATTATTATTATTATTATTATTATGGCACTGTAGCAGTAGATATCAGAGCATATTCATTGTGGGAACGCACAGCAGGCAGCTTCTCAATTAATCTTAGAATAGGATTTGAACAATATCCATGGGTATCTGCTGGGGAAGCGGAAATGATGTCACACATATAATGAGGAAAATGATACAAGTGTATAATTCATGTCATTTGCACTATGATATCATATATGTTGTCATTTTGATATCATCATGGCTTCTACTAGATGCTTATAACAGTGTCTGTAAATTTGGGAATTAAACCATCAACTGCATTTCAGCCTGGATCTACAACTCATCCTTGACAATAAAGTAAGTTTGTATATCCTCTTGTACATGTGTCTAAAAAATATCAACACAGCAGTGTTTTCTATAAAATAAAATATTTACATTCTAAGCTTAAAATAGAAATCAATCCGTATGAAAAGAGAATTAGTTGTTCAATAATAATAATAATAATGTTTGTGGACATTATTCATTCTGGCTATTGTGACTCTGAGGAGGCCCAAACATTCGTGTGCAAGATCCTGCCCATTCACAATAACAAATACAGGGCAGAGCTTGGAAGCAAAACATATGTTTTGATTAGAAGGTCTACCTTAGAAGGTTCCTATATGAACAAGAGAGAGGGGAAAGCCCTTTCAGACTGAGAAATCAGACAACTACTAGTACACTGAATGGAGTTAGATGGGATATTGATATGATTAGGTTTAAGAAAGTTTCCTGTCCCATGTGTTTGGGAAATTATCTACAGCTCAGTGATAGAGGTCACTCCCTAGAATCTCTAGGTTGGGCTGGAGAAGACTCTGCAAGTGACAGTTCTTGAGCAGATGAGATATGAATGAATGGCCTGCAAAGTGACTAGGTTCAGAGATCATATTAAATCATATTTTATTGATTGATTGAATGATTGAATGTACACCCTGTCACAATCAACTGACTCTTGGTGGCTTACAAGATATATAACACAGTTAACGGTTAAAAGGTTCAGGGTAAAATAAGTAATAATAAAAATAAATACAAAAATAAAATAATAAAAATGGTGCATTATATTACATTAAGAAAATCAGGAAAATGTCCTCTGGAATAAATAGACTTTAATAAGTTCCTAAAGACCAGCAAGGAGAGGCAAGTCTGATCTCCAAGGGGAGGCCATTCCAGAGTAATGGCACCACCAGAGTAAAGCAGTGATGCCTCGCTTTCGCTCCTCAAACCTCCCAGAAGTGTGGAACCACCAGCAGTCATTCCCTACAAGATCTAATGGGTCAAGGAAATTTTGGTTGGAGAAGGCGGTCCTGCCAAATGTTTGTTTTTGGCTTTAGCTAAAACTGAAGTTAATCAATGTCAGTAGGGTACCCTGACTCCTTCCCCCTTAATTCTTGCTGGAAGTGTTAATGAGGGCATGGCAGGTAATGCAGAATCTTAGCAGTTCTATGACTGCAGCTTACTCCACCACAGTGCATTCAGCAGCTGATTGCTGTTGATGGAGGCTGGGAGATGAAAGCAAGGATAAGGACTTACCCTTTCCAAGAAATTATGTGGTTGAAGCCCTGGAATTATGCAACAATGTAGTAGGACGTAGGGTTGCCTAGGACATGTTTTGACTGCAACACATTTCATTGTTTCTTTGAGTAAATTTAGTTAACAGAACCCCTTTTGCTTCCTGCTGCTCGCTCAGTATTTTGAAAGTCAACAAAGCTTTAATTATATACCCGGCCCAAAGCGTTGCAACAATAGGAAGCCCTTAGTTTGGCCATCGACTGGAAGAGCCATTCCTCATTTCCTCCCTTCTTTGGCTTACATGGTTAGTAGCAACATAAAAGTTTAAATGTCAGGAAATTACTTTCAGGCATATGTACCATAGGATTTCCTTCGCTCCTGTCACTGGCTTGTTGCCCACCTCTACCCACCCACCCTGGGTAATTCTTATGTAGTACACCATATTTTTATCTCAGGAAGAAGTATTAGCAGCTAAGAAGCACCTGAACATGTCTTGTTTCTCTGAAAATCAATCAAAGGAATGACATTCTTTCCGGATCCTCCTGGAATATTTCCTGTGAGCACTTTCCACTGCTTTTGAGAGGCCAGCGCTTTCTGCTTTGGCTGTGGTGAGCTGCCCAAGGGAATGGTTTGTTTACAACCTGGATCTTCCATATTTCACTGGAAAGCTTTCCAGAGGTTTTGGATAGGATGAACTAGCAAGTCTGAGGGATTACAGAGTTGTAAAGGGTTGGGTTTTGTATTGTTTTTGCAGTCTGTGAAATTTAAGGGCTCTGGGCCCTCATTCTGACACATGCCCAAATTTCAGTAATATGGAATAAACTGGACAGCAAATTATAATATACAAATCAAGGCAACTGGTTTACATTTAGCTATGAAGAATAATATTGAATCTCTATGAACAGTGTGGCTTTCAGCTCTTCTTGGGACTGTGTCTCCACTAATTCTGAAGGTAACCTTAGCTTGGGCCACATATAGTCTTCTCCTCCAGCACTTTCCTGCTGACCCCCAGGATCTACAACTTGAGGTGACTGCTCCACTTGCTTAATAATAGGGCCAGCCAGTCTAGTTTGAGGCTATATTAGATTTCTGTCTCCAGTTTCTAAGACAGGCCAGGGTGTCTATGGGGTGCTGTGTGCTGCATTGACTTGTAAAAGGGATATATAACCACTTCTTCTCCACATACCTCTACCCTTGATTCCATTTCCAATAAATATAGTAAGCTGCCTTATACCAAGTCAGACAATAGTTCATTAAGCTCAGTACTGCCTATGATGAATGGAAGTGGATTTTCAGAAATAGGAACAGGGTTATTTTCCAGACCTACCAGAGCTGTACATTTCTTCATTCAGTGGTAGTAACTAAGTAACAGAATTGGATTAGGAAGAACTAGGTTCAAATGCCAACTGACCATGACTCATTTAGTGATTTGGGGGCAGTCACTTCCTCAGCCCAATCTTCCTCTGGAGTTATTGTTCAGAGGATAAAGTTATGTGAAATCTCTGCGTAAACCATCTTGCTCCTCTGAGAAAAATAGGATGCTCTTGTTGTTGTTATTAATGTGTCACTTCACACATTACTGAAATCTCCCTTATTTTGGAACATAGGATGTGTTTGATCCAAGCATATTTGTATTTTACTGATCACAGCTTGGATTAGGAAAGAAAAGCTCTGAAGTATATAACATCCATAAAGATCAAGATCAGGAAGATTGACAGGCTTCTTTTCTTATTTCCCATAGTAATAAAGGGAACTGAGTGGATTAGCAAAGATAGTAATCCCCAGGCGAGGTTCACGTTAATTGTACTCATCTGGCACTGCAGATTAAGATAGCATCTTCCATATCCCATTTGGATAAATGACACTGCACAGTAGCAGTAAGCACAAGGAAATGAAGGGATAGGAAGCAGATTTACTTCCATTAGAATATTACCAGAGGCTGTTGGTAATAAAAGGTCGGGGGGGGGGGGGGCAGAATTCAATTATTGTCATGCTTGTTCAACATCTGTTCATATATGCACCACTTATTTTGTGAATCAAGCAACCTTTATTTTAGCAGAAAGATGGCTTAATGACTTTGGGCTGGCAAGGAGAAAATGAAAGAAAACAGGGAGGAAATGTCCGTGTTCTTGTCATCCCATCAGTCATGAATCAGACCAGACTTTTGAACCCCCCTCCCCACTCAGTAAACCAGTTAGAAGATAAAAGTCCAAATCCAAAAGGACGATGGTAATAAAATGCAGTGACATAGAAATTAAGTACAAGGCAACCATGCTGAAGGCCCGTAGAGTTGGACACGACTGCACAAATGTGCGGGGGGAACCTTTACCTTAACCATGCTGAAAAGAAGACCAAACTTCCCAGGGGGAGGTGGGAGAACCACAAAATCTTGTTGGCCTGTATTAGGACTACTAGACTGAGCCTATCTAAGCATTTTGGCCCAAAACTTTCAATTCCACACTAAACCCCAAACTCTTCCTCTAATACATAAGCAGCTGATTCTTAAAGGTTTGTGGAGAAATCAATAAAAAATGTAACTTTAACTGATAATACTACTCTGTTTTTGTATACAGCCATAGTATTGCCAGTATGCCTTCGGTTGTATTTCTTTTAAGTATGGAATTTTATATCTGTGTCAATGTGCTGTCGATGCTAGGTAAATTCAGTAGGAAATTTACCAGAAAATTTATGCCCTTAGCAGAGGCTGATGTTTTAAGAATGCATAATGCTGCTTCCTTATCTCTCTCCTTCTTTCCACAGTAAAGTACAGGGTCAGCTTGCTAGAATAACAGTTGGAGCCTTAGCATCTCCTATATATCAAAGCTGCTATGCATTTTTGCAGTGTCGCCATGCTTTGAATGATGCCCATGTCTTCCTTTCTGTTATCTTGTATCCTCATCAGTTGTAAAACAATTCTTTCTGTATTTGGGACTTTCTGCTGGTGCATAAGCGTGCTCACACTATCTTTGCCCAACAATCTGTATAAGACCTATATAACCTTGGGGGTCTTACTCTTGGCTAGTCTGGCTGCAAAAGACCAGTGACTTACTACAATTTGCTAGCTTTTAGAGAGTAAAACAACCACTGGATGCTTTCCAGTAGTTGGTGTTTATTTGGGTGAGTTTTCCACCAGATTTCAAAGCATAGTCAGCAAGATGATTTAAAGCCACAGGTTCAGATTCAGATTCAGGGCACTGGCTTTTCCAGTTCCCTATTTTCCATATTTATGACAAGTAGTGCCAAGTTTATACTGCAGCGACTGCTCCTTGCCTCCATTTTTTGAGTTTGGTTCCTGCTGCACCTGGGGTTGGCTATCTTTTCATCGAAATTGTACATCACATAATTTTCCTTCCACATTTAGCTGGCTGAGATAAAAGGACATTCTGAGAATACCATATGAAATGGTCAACTGCTAATAGTTTTGATGTTGCTTTCTTTTCCCATCCTATCGGGGGCACCTTAAATTGTTTACTAATTGGCCACCTAATGCGAAGAGAGGACTCACTGGAAAAGACCCTGATGCTGGGAAAGACTGAAGGCAAAAGGAGAAGGGGACGGCAGAGGATGAGATGGTTAGATAGCATCACCGATGTAATGAACATGAATTTGAGTAAATTCCGGGAGACAGTGGAGGACAGGAAGGCCTGGCGTACTATGGTCCATGAGGTCACGAAGAGTCGGACACGACTAAACGACTGAACAACAACAACAACAACAACAACAACAGGCAATAGTCCATTAACAAAAGTATTTGTAATTATAGCAAATGTTGTGTGCTGTGGCTCTGAAATAATAGAGTATTTCATAAACATTTGCAAAAGTCTTTCATGATAATCCCCTGGGTGTTCATCAGCATGCTGATGGCACATTGAAATTTTATACCAGCCTGGCTTTATGGGATAAATAATTTTTACAGCTTCTAAAAGGCAAGCTTTTGCATCCTGAAACTCATAATCAGTAGGGGTTGTTTCCAGCCACCTTGCCTCCCATGCAATTGGTTACACTGTTTAGTATTACAATACAGCTCAATAACTGATTTATATTACTCCAGGTAGGATGGTTCAACCTAGAGTTCTCACTTGAGGCACAAATGGCCAGGCTCAAATTACCCTACTTCAGATACATTAAGTGAAGACCCAGCTCTCTGGAAAAGACTCTAATGCTGGGAAATGTAGAAGGAAAGAGATGAAGAGGATGACCAGCAGCAAGGTGGATGAACTCAGTTACAGTGGCGATGAGTGCACCATTGGGAGACTTGAAAGAACAGGTTAGGGACAGACCGTCATGGCAAAAATCTAGGAGGAGTCGAAAATGAATTGATGGCACAAAATCAATCAATCAATCAATCAATCAATCAATCAATGGTAGGGTGGTAGCTTTTAAACCAATATCTAATGAACATAGCAGAGTAAAAACTGATATCAATATTATTTATCAACAAGCTACTCTTTTACACATCATATCCTAGGATGCAGATGTTGATTTTATAAGTTTAATCCAATTCTTTTTGCCTGAGCTCTCCTAGCCTTCATTGTTGCTTTAAAGGTGTTTTTCTTGATTTTTGTTATTTTGATACTAATTTTTCTCTTTAATTTTTTTTCACGTGTTGTTCATTCAGTTCAAATATTCACTGATGTTTGTTTAGTTCTTTGTTTATATTTCACATTTCAATTCCACTGCAATCAAAAGACTCTCAGTGGCTTACACAGAATATACAACTAATAACACATCCACAGTATAAAATTCCATAAAAACAAATAAAAATGAAAACCCACCAAATATAAACATAACAGTTGTGGTGAAAGCCTTTAATTTAGAGGGCTTTCCTAGGAGACTGCACAAGTTCATAGAGCTTGGGCTTTTGGTCTCTACTTGGCATGATGGAAATTTACTTCTTGAATCATTGGCAGCATACCTTAAAAAGTGGGATACTATCCCCTGTCTTTGTTTGTGAGTTTCCTGAATCTATCCAGTTGGTGACAAATGTTGGAACAGATGGGCCTTTGGTCTGATTAGTAGAATTTTCCTTATCTTCCATGTCAATAAATAGCTAATATTCCTTCACATATCCCCCAAATGCACATGGTTTGATCCCCTTAGTGCTTTCTTCCTTCCATCACAAATATAAGCACATAATCTGCAAACACAAGGGGAAGTGCATGCCCACTCTTGGCCTTTTCTCAGCTCCAAGCATGGTCTTTCTGGGATCATCACTCTGAGATATGGGATCCTCTGAAATACTGGAGCTGAAGAAGCAACACGAGGACCTTTTTGATGTCAACTCTTCACATATACCGGATACTCAGTTAAGGTAGTATTACGCAGCTCAAGCTTTTTAACCCATCCTTGCCACTCTGGTTTTAATTGTGGCTTCATGCAACGTGAAGAGGAATATTAACTGTACTTTATTCAGAGAAACAGATTAAATCACTGTTAAGACAGTCTTAATGGGGACAACTGCAAACTGACACCCTCAGGCATTTGTCCTGCCAGTAGCCAACATCTGAAACAGGATGCAAAAATAAACAGATAATAAAAATTCCCCTTTTAGGTTCCTTGATCTGAAGGCAAACAAAATATATTTAAAAGACAAATAAGCTGGTGAGTATCCTATCTTTATTTGCAGGTGAGTATCCTGTCTCACTGGACTCACTGACTCGCTGGAAAAGACCCTGATGCTGGGAAAGACTGAAGGCAAAAGGAGAAGGGGGCGGCAGGGGATGAGATGGTTAGATAGCATCACCGATGTAATGAACGTGAATTTGAGTAAACTCTGGGAGACAGTGGAGGACAGGAAGGCCTGGCGTGCTATGGTCCATGAGGTCACGAAGAGTCGGACACGACTAAACGACTGAACAACAACAACAACAAATTACTAACCAATCCAAATTAAGAGTTTCTTTGTCTTTGCCTGTGGACAACAATCACAATTTATGCAAACTTATCTCTTTCTACTGTAGTAATTCTTAGCAGAAAAATTAAATAGGGTGCAGATAGAATTTTTGGCCAGGAGAAGTATTAGCAACCAGGCTGCCTTCTTTTCCACCAACTAAATGTAATTAATTTGCCTTAAGTCAGAAATGACACTTTGCTTTAATGTATAAATTATTGTTAAAAGGTGAAATGGTAGAGGAACAAGTTAAAGACTGCATGATCAAATGGGCAAAAAATATTGGTCATAATATTAAAATGCAACAATGGGAAGATATGTGGATTAAAGGACTAAAATTTACTTTGTGTTATAATTTGAAGGAAAACTTCTATAAGATGATGTATAGATGGTATATGACCCCACAAAAATTAGCTAAAATGTATGGGAATGTTTCCAACTTGTGTTGGAAATGTAAAAAAAATGAGGGGCCATTCTACCATATGTGGTGGACATGTGAGATTGCAAAGAAATTTTGGACTCAGATACATTCATTGATGCAAAATATTTTACAAATTCGAGTTCCATTTAAACCAGAACTATTTCTATTGGGAATAACAGAAGAACAAATAGGACAAATTTACAAGAATTATGCAATACATGATTACAGCAGCAAGACTTGTATATGCACAACATTGAAAAAATCAGATTACACCTACGATACAAGACTGGATGTTAAAAGTGATGGACATGGCAGAAAATGATAAATTGACATGTTTATTAAAAGAAAACTCAAATTATTACTTTCTTAAAGAGTGGAAACCATTAACAGACTATTTGCAAAATGCAGGAGGGGCAAAGCTTATATGGGGATTTGAAGATTAAAATATATATAAATTGATATATTAGACAAGAAATGTTTTTCAATGTTATAGACCTAGCATGGAAGATAATTTTTTTTAAATTACTTTGACCAGAGATAAATCGGAAGTTGACTAATTTCTATGTTTCATCTTTCTCTTTTTTTTCTTTGCTTTACTACACTTTTTCTCTTCTTTCTTTGATTTGTATTTCTATTTCTTTTTCCTTTTCAAACTTTTATCTATATATATTTAAAACTCAATAAAATATATTAAAAAAAAAAGAAAAAAAAGAAAAGCAACTTGTATTTAGCCAGTAATAAACCATTTGCCCTGAGGACTCAGTATATCCATGGCATATTTGTTGTTGTTGTTGTTCAGTCGTTTAGTTGTGTCCGACTCTTCGTGACCTCATGGACCTAGCACGCCAGGCCTTCCTGTCCTCCACTGTCTCCCGGAGTTTAC
Source organism: Charina bottae (assembly GCA_023362775.1). Classification (NCBI taxonomy): domain Eukaryota; kingdom Metazoa; phylum Chordata; class Lepidosauria; order Squamata; family Charinaidae; genus Charina; species Charina bottae. The sequence goes on from JALMGJ010000001.1 coordinate 109,879,561, forward strand.
TCAAATTCATGTTCATTACATCGGTGATGCTATCTAACCATCTCATCCTCTGCCGTCCCCTTCTCCTTTTGCCTTCAGTCTTTCCCAGCATCAGGGTCTTTTCCAGTGAGTCCTCTCTTCGCATTAGGTGGCCAAGGTATTTGAGCTTCAGCTTCAGCATCTGTCCTTCCAATGAGCAGTCAGGGTTGATTTCCTTTATGATTGACTGATTTGACCTCCTTGCAGTCCAAGGGACTCTTAAGAGTCTTCTCTAGCACCACAGTTCAAAAGCATCAATTCTTCGGTGCTCAGCCTTCCTTATGCATATACCCCCTTGCAAACATGCACTCTGCAAAGATGAAGCTGGCTGGGACTTACCAAGATGCATCCTTTAATCCTGTCCTCCATACATTAGAATTCAGCCACTGAACATGTAAATAATAAAGAAAAAAGTGTACTGTAATCATGTACAGACTTCCCTAACCTATCTGGGAATATGCACAGAGACTTTATCTGATGGACTAGATTCACACAGCATGCTTAGCCATGCACTTTCCTTAATTTTTCTTTAGATGACATACAAAACTAACCACCAAGCTTTGTAAAGCATGAATTATGGCACAGAATTGTGTGAACCAGACTAGTAGCTGTTTTCAGTATATGTGATCAAAGCAAACCATGACCATAATGTTGTGTGTAAAGAACACGGTCATGCAGAGCGGGCATGCTATGGACCCCATCTGTAAGAGAATTCCATCTGGCGGGATCCAGGAGGCGGGCCTTCTCTGCAGTAGCTCCCGCCCTTTGGAACATCCTTCCCCCAGAAGTGAGGTTGGCCCCCTCTCTCCTGGACTTCAGAAAAAAGCTGAAGACCTGGTTCTGCCACCATGCTTGGAGTGGGGAGGGGAATGGCCATTCTTGGGGTTGGCTGGTCCCTTAGACCTGCCCTGGACCGGCCTTACCTGCTCATGGGATGAAGTAGAACTACCATTACTTGGATTTGACTGTATTTTATATTTTTATTGATTATTGGTATTTAATTATGATTTTATTGAATTTTAAATTGTTTTATTGTGAACTGCCCAGGGTCCCTCCTTGTGGGGGAGATGGGCAGTGATATAAATGTGACAAATAAATAAATAAACAAACAAACAAACAAACAAGGCAGGTTTGAGCCACAAAAGTTTCACTTTAATGTACTTTAAACTACTTTATGTCTCATTAATATTAGACAAATTTCCTAGGCCTAAACATTTCCACAGCTAGAAATCATAACTTCAGAAGAAAGATTGAGTCAGGAAACCATACATTTTTATCATACCAGGCTAGTCTAATTTAAGGAAAGCAACTGAAGGTCTGTTGCCACTTCCTATGAATAGCCATTCACATGTGACATTCTTATTACTCTACATCAAAGAAAGATTTACATGTTCAGGAAGGCCAAGGTACATCTGTTATCAACAGGTCTTCAAATCACATGAGACGGAGCGATCTCTGACAAGTATGTTGACCTTCTGTGTGTTGCACGTTTGATACCATTTAATAAACAATAAAGAGTTATGTAAGATAATAATGGTGGGGATGATGATGGGGATGATGATGATGAATGACTTCCTCTATTTCCAGTATTTAGGGAAGTGATGTTCCATATCTGGCCAAAAATGGAACCACCCACACACAAAAAAGAGAGAAATCAGCAAACTTGGGGAAAACCCCAAGGCTTTGTAAAACTACATTCTATCTGCAGAAAAAAATAAATCATGAATCAACTCAATGATGGCTGAGTGTTCTCAGAAACAGACTTCAAGTCTAATACCTCTATTATGGCATAGGCTTTTCTGAACAACAGTTTGGACCACAGAATGCTAGGAAGCAAAAACAGATTATTGTGTAGGAGAGCATTATCAAAACTGGAACACCACAACACAATATTTATAGTAAATCCTACTTATAAGTAATAGTAATAGTGGCATTAAACAAGTCCCTCATTTCTCTCTTTACTCCCCCACCCTTTGTGCTGAATCACTTCCTGGTTGTTGTTCTCTCAGTCTGAATCATCCATTTGAGTTACTAATTCCTGCTCTCTGCTTTCTCTATTCTCTCTCTTAGTTTTACCTATAACCATGAGGGGATTGTTTGTTCTGTCCTGTCTTCATTTTTCCTAATGCCAATATACAACTATACAGGAGTCCTTATTAAGGCAACTGAAGGAGGTTTGCCAGGGCAACATTTCCTACTTTCATCTGACAGAAAATTGCAGTCTGCTGATTTCTGCCTGTAATATATATGTTAAAAACCAATGAGATCGCCTTTTCTCCTGAAAAGAATTCACCACTATCCTATGATTATTATTAGGCTGCTTTTCTAAAATAGTACTTAAGAATGTCCCTCAAGTCTTTGACCTTACTTTCCCTTCTCCTGATACTGACAGAGCAATCATAGGCATATCAACTGAAAAGCAAGCCTCACTAAATTAACTGGGTCTCACTTCTTGGTAAGTTTTTTGAGGATAACAGCCAACATTTTGTTATAAAAATCACAGGCACAAAGCTTGACCTCTAGGGTTTCATGTGACCCCAGAAAGACCTAGATGTGGTCTCCTGGGCTCTTCCAAAAGTTTGTTTTCCAACATCCTTTCTGAATTGCCCCTGTAAAATGGACTTCCAAGTCTTTCCCTGGTTAAATACCATGGTTAAAGTGGAAAGCCACTGAGAAGACTACAAAAATTAACAAGGAAATGGTCTTCCTATTCAGTTCTTGGCAAAGATGATCCATCAATGTAACCAAGGATTTTATCTTCTCATGGCAGAGCTCAAAACCTGAATGAAATCTATCCAGATCATTTATTATCATTCAGAAATTCCTGGAGTTTTGGACCAATTTGTCATTATTTTGTGCTGCAAGAGAATTTTATAGTATGCCCAAGTCTAAAAATTTCATAAGTCATAATATGTATCAGATATTGTTGGACCTATAGCTTATTTTTGTATTAACCTCTCTGATCTGTGAGACCTTGTTAACCGAGTCTAGATAAAACTGCATAAACAGGTTCAAATGGTAACACACCCTTTTAATTATTAAAACAAACATGTCCAGTTATATGGAGAATAGATTTAAAATTAAGAAGCAAGGGCCTGTTGAAAAAGACCTGTCAAAAAGGATGACTTTCCCATTTTGCATCCCTAGCTTTGTATGATTTCACATTTCAGAAATGAAGATGCCTCTTTTTGAATCTTGCATATCTTTCACGGAACAACGGACTGGTTTAAGATTGGGAAAGGAGTACGGCAGGGTTGTATACTCTCACCCTACCTCTTCAACCTGTACGCAGAACACATAATGAGACCGTGCTGGGCTTGATGAATCCAAGGCTGGAGTTAAAATCGCTGGAAGAAACATTAACAATCTCAGATAAGCAGATGATACCATTTTGATGGCTGAAAGCGAGGAGGAGCTGAGGAGCCTTATGATGAAGGTGAAAGAAGAAAGTGCAAAAGCTGGGTTGCAGTTAAACCTCAAAAAAACCAAGACTGTGGCAACCAGCTTGATTGATCACTGGCAAATAGATGGAGAAAAAGTGGAGGCAGTGACAGACTTTGTATTTCTAGGCGCAAAGATTACTGCAGATGCTGACACAAAGAGTCGGAAGCGACTGAATGAATAAACAACAACATATCTTTCTTTACATCCCAATATTGTAATTTTCATTATGGCTTGAGTTGTACATCTTTGCCTGTTTGGCATCATTGCTTTCTAACCAATTTTCAATTTTAATGATCTGAATGATAAATGATTTGTTCTACCTACCTACCTACCTACCTACCTACCTACCTACCTACCTAGATGCTTCTGGTATTTTCACCATCTGTAGTTAAAAGAAAAGTGGAGCCATCTGATACAAAAAACATTTCCTAATTCTTCTTCTCCTGCTATAGTTAATATATCCATTTTCATAACCGCTTTGCCAGGGTCAGTTGCAGTCCAATTCTTTCTTGCTGTTTTATTTCTTTAGCTCATGCCTATCTAATTATTGGACTTCTGGAAAATCCCACAAGAATCCCATTTATCCTATGACTATATTAGGCCTGTCCTTGAATGTGTTTTTATTGCTTTAATACTTCCTTTGAAATTTTCCATCTCAAGATAATGCTCCAACTTCTTCTACCCTATTCTTGATTTCTCTAAGTAGATTAACTTTACCCTAGAGGTTACTCAAATCTTAAAATGACATACACAGAGACATGGAGTTCTGCTTCATTATTAAGAACTGTGTGATTGTGATAGAAGCAATTTTAATTTTTTTAATACAAATTTTATTAGAGTTTTAAAATATACAAAGTTAAAAGTTAGAAATAGAACAGAAAAAGATAAACAAATCAAAGAAAAAGTGTAGAAAAGTAAAAGAAAGATAAAGAAAAAGAAAAGACACAGAAATTAATCGACTTCCGATCTATCTATGGTCATAGGAATAAAAAATTCTTTCTTACATGCTAGCTTTAAATATAATATTCATATACATTTCTTGTCTAATATGTTTTACTTCTGTATAATCTAGTCGTCAAAACCCCATGCAAGCTTTGCTCCACCTGCTTTTTGCAAATAGTCTATTAATGGTTTCCACTCTTTAAGATAATAACGATTTGAGTTTTCTTTTAGTAAACATGTCAATTTATCATTTTCTGCTGAAGTAATTTTAATTTGAGTAAACTGTCTATGTGGACCAACTAATTTTAGGCAAAAGGAACATCAAAACTTGCAAAGATACTGTTTTATACCATATTATTATCTACCATCATTCGAACTGTGCAGCATATAAAATGTCATGGTCAAGAAATGCACTTGCAGTTTTGTAATAATACTTCTTCAAAGAAGTGTATCTTCCTAATAAACACTATTTTGTTTCCATGCAATGCAATCTGTTGGCAGCTGTTCTGGGAAGAGTGGGAAGGAGGTCAATCTGAGATCAAAGAATGTTAGTGAGAGGAGATACTCCAAAACCTTTCATCTCTACCTTTCTCATTCTGCTTTCTTAGTGTTAAATTATGTTTTCCACTGTTTCTATAGTACTGTTCCTGCAGATGTGTGGCCCTTTTTATGCTGGATATTTAGAGTTACTGTGATGGGCTGTTTCTTTCCCCATCAATCAAATGCCTTTTAATTATGAACTCTTAATAAACATAAAAAATCTTCAGTGATGCAAAGATTCCATATTTGGCAGTGCAGACTCAAAGGATGCATAATGCTAAAACAATTTCTAATCATGTCGAGTTTTTGCTTATGCTTTTATGCAAGATGCTCCAAAACTGACATATCATTTTTTAAATTAATGTCTGAGTCATCACAAGTATTGTTTGGTGGCATGGTGTATTTGCCAAGCTAATGTGTATGTATTTGGTTAGTTTTCCCTAAGGGAGTGAGACAGTTTTCAAACTATAAAAGGCCGCATTAAAAACTGCTTTCATTTGGAAGGGAAATACTACTGTAGGAACAGAACTCAATAAGCTTATCAGGGCTGCACAGTGCTTTTGATATGACTCCACAAAGAGTGCCTTGGAGGGTGTGAATATATCCTCTGCCTGCTGCTCTTTAAAGCAGCCGTATCTTCTCCCAGGATCGTGTGCGCTGAAGCACCTTTTTGGAGAGTATCTGAGAGCACTCCACAGCCCTAAAGCTTATTTCCATTGGCGTCTTCTATATATTCTTAGCCACCCATTTCAGACTGCATACGGATTCCATCCTAGGCAGTTATCAAGTTATTAGGGCTATGGTATCAGGATGTCTTTGTTGTAGCCATCTCTCCTTCCTTCCACCTCACAAAATTCCATATCACATAGAATCATCCCTACTTTGTAGAGTCATAATCTTCTGCTAATAACTAGTCATAATCTTCTCCCAAACTAGCTAATAACTAGTTCAATATCAGGTTTTTGCTTAAAGTAGGAAAATGGTGGAACTTTCCAGGCATCCTTTCCTTTGCACTGATGAAGGCTATCTGGATTTTATCTGTGGCAACTGATATATTTAATTTGGCTATTCAAATAAATTAAGCTTGAAGAGGAAAAGGAAAAACTCTGTGTTCAATCCAAAAATGAGTATGGGTTTCCCTTGCTTTATGCAAATTTATTTTATGAAAATTCATTATTATGTGACTGATCATTTTCATCCAAGAATTCACTTTATGAAAAAAAAAACCAAAAATCCACTATTATGCCATTTGTGCCAGCATAGACAAGTTACACCAAAGGACTGGAAACGTGTGAAGATTTCTTCCCACCAAAACCACTTGAACATTTTTCTGCTAAAATCCTTTTCTGGCCTCATTCATGGATTTACCATCATGCTGTGTGATTGTTCTGGTTGTGTGTTATGTCTCCCACTTACTTCTGTTATCTGCAATAGCTGCTACTGTTACTATAGTATCAAAACAACCATCAACATCTTGTCCAACACAATTATCCAAAATGAAAAGGAAAAGGACCTCCTTAATACTGGAAACAAAGTTGGACTATTATGTAACACCGAAGCTGGTGAGGAATCCTCAGCCCTAGGACAAGCTTTTAACCTTGGCAAAACTACTGTGTGCAACATAGAAAAGTATGCTAATAAAATTTGTCATGTCATAATGCATTCCACCTCTTTCACTGCCATGATAACTACGTGCTTTAGAAATCCAGCGTAGAAAACGTGGAGAAAATGCTTTCATTGTACATAGAACATGAGACAGGGAAGAAGATATATTTGAGTAATGTAGTGCTTAAGAATAAGGCTCTATAAGCTTATTAGCATATTTGTCAATGCATTTGGGTTACAAAATTTGACATCATACCCCACAACCCCCTTTTTTCCACTGGTTCAGTTTCTTCTTTTATGTAAATTCGCTTTATGCAAGGTTTGGGGGAAATGTAATCCTAGCATAAAGGGAGGGAAGCCTGTACAGTATTTGATGAAAGGGTTTGATTTCTTTCTTTCTTTGAATGTACTCAGTATAAATGTTTTAAATAATATGCAAACAAACAAGATGTTGTTGTTGTTGTTGTTGTTCAGTCGTTTAGTCGTGTCCGACTCTTCGTGACCTCATGGACCATAGCACGCCAGGCCTTCCTGTCCTCCACTGTCTCCCGGAGATTACTCAAATTCATGTTCATTACATCGGTGATGCTATCTAACCATCTCATCCCCTGCCGTCCCCTTCTCCTTTTGCCTCCAGTCTTTCCCAGCATCAGGGTCTTTTCCAGTGAGTCCTCTCTTCGCATTAGGTGGCCAAAGTATTTGAGCTTCAGCTTCAGCATCTGTCCTTCCAATGAGCAGTCAGGGTTGATTTCCTTTAGGATTGACTGGTTTGACCTCCTTGCAGTCCAAGGGACTCTCAAGAGTCTTCTCCAGCACCACAGTTCGAAAGCATCAATTCTTCGGCGCTCAGCCTTCCTTATGGTGCAACTGTCATAGCCATACATTACTACTGGAAAAACCATAGCTTTAACTATAGGACCTTTGTCGGCAAGGTGATGTCTCTGCTTTTTAATATGCTGTCTAGGTTTGCCATAGCTTTCCTCCCAAGGAGCAAGCGTCTTTTAATTTCATGGCTGCAGTCACCGTCTGCGGTGATCTTGGAGCCCAAGAAAATAAAATCTGTCACTGCTTCCATTTCTTCCCCTTCTATTTGCCAGGAAGTGATGGGACCAGATGCCATGATCTGGGTTTTTTTAATGTTGAGTTTCAAGCCAGCTGTTGCACTCTCCTCTTTCACCCTCATCAAGAGGCTCTTTAGTTCCTCTTCACTTTCTGCCATTAGGGTGGTATCGTCTGCATATCTGAGGTTGTTGATATTTCTCCCGGCAATCTTAACTCCGGCTTGTGATTCATCCAGCCCGGCATTTCTCATGATGTACTCTGCATATAAGTTAAATAAGCAGGGTGATAATATACAGCCTTGTCGTACTCCTTTCCAATTTTGAACCAGTCGGTTGTTCCATGTCCGGTTCTAACTGTTGCTTCTTGACCCACATACAGGTTTCTCAGGAGACAGGTAAGGTGGTCTGGTACTCCCATCTCTTTAAGACTTTGCCACAGTTTGTTGTGATCCACACAATCAAAGGCTTTAGCGTAGTCAATGAAGCAGAAGTAGATGTTTTTCTGGAACTCTCTTGCTTTTTCCATGATCCAGCGAATGTTGGCAATCTGATCTCTAGTTCCTCTGCCTCTTCGAAACCCAGCTTGCACTTCTGGTAGTTCTCGGTTCACATACTGCTGAAGCCTAGCTTGTAGGATTTTGAGCATAACCTTGCTAGCATGTGAAATGAGCGCAATTGTACGGTAGTTTGAACATTCTTTGGCATTGCCTTTCTTTGGAATTGGAACGTAAACTGACCTTTTCGAATCCTGTGGCCACTGTTGAGTTTTCCAAATTTGTTGGCATATTGAGTGCAGCACTTTAACAGCATCATCTTTTAGGATTTTAAATAGCTCAGCTGGGATACTGTCTTCTCCGCTAGCTTTGTTGTTAGTAATGCTTCCTAAGGCCCACTTGACTTCACTCTCTAGGATGTCCGGCTCAAGGTCAGTGACCACACCATCGTATTTATCAGGGATATTAAGATCTTTCTTGTATAGTTTTTCTGTGTATTCTTGCCACCTCTTCTTAATCTCTCCTGCTTCTGTTAGGTCCCTGCCTTTTTTGTCCTTTATCATGCCCATCTTTGCACAAAACGTTCCCTTGATATCTCCGATTTTCTTGAAGAGATCTCTAGTCTTCCCCATTCTATTGTTTTCCTTGATTGCTTTGCATTGTTCATTTAAGAAGGCCTTCTTATCTCTCCTTGCTATTCTCTGGAATTCTGCATTCAGTTGTTTATATCTTTCCCTTTCTCCCTTGCCTTTTGCTTCCCTTCTTTCCTCAGCTATTTGTAAAGCCTCATCAGTCAGCCACTTTGCTTTCTTGCATTTCTTTTTCTTTGGGATGCTTTTAGTTGCTGCCTCCTGTACAATGTTACGAACCTCCATCCATAGTTCTTCAGGCACTCTGTCTACCAGATCTAATCCTTTAAATCTATTCCTCACCTCCACTGTATATTCATAAGGGATATGATTTAGGTCATACCTGAGTGGTCTAGTGGTTTTCTCTACATTCTTCAATTTAAGCCTAAATTTTGCGATAAGAAGCTCATGATCTGAGCCACAGTCAGCTCCAGGTCTTGTTTTTGCTGATTGTATAGAGCTTCTCCATCTTTGGCTGCAAAGTATATAATCAATCTGATTTCGGTATTGACCATCTGGTGATGTCCATGTGTAGAGTCGTCTCTTGTGTTGTTGGAAAAGAGTGTTTGCTATGACCAGCGTGTTCTCTTGACAAAACTCTATTAGCCTTTGCCCTGCTTCATTTTGTACTCCGAGGCCGAACTTGCCTGTTATTCTGGTTATTTTTTGACTTCCTACTTTAGCATTCCAGTCCCCTATGATGAAAAGGACATCTTTTTTTGGTGTTAGTTCTAGAAGGTGTTGTAGGTCTTCATAGAACCGGTCAACTTCAGCTTCTTCGGCATCAGTGGTTGGGGCATAGACTTGGATCACTGTGATGTTGAATGGTTTGCCTTGGATTCGAACTGAAAGCATTCTGTCGTTTTTGAGGTTGTACCCCAGTACTGCCTTTCCCACTCTTTTATTGACTATGAGAGCTACTCCATTTCTTCTAAGGGATTCTTGCCCACAGTAGTATATATAATGGTCTCCTGAATTAAATTCGCCCATTCCTGTCCATTTTAGTTCGCTGATTCCCAAGATGTCGATGTTCAATCTTGTCATCTCATGTTTGACCACATCCAGCTTACCTTGATTCATAGATCTTACATTCCAGGTTCCTATGCAATATTGTTCTTTACAGCATCGGACTTTCCTTCCACTTCCAGACCCATCCACAACTGAGCGTCCTTTTGGCTTTGGCCCAGCCGCTTCAATCTTTCTGGAGCTACTCGGAATTGCCCTCCGCTCTTCCCCAGTAGCATTTTGGACACCTTCCGACCTGAGGGGCTCATCTTCCGGCGTCATATCTTTTAGCCTTTTGATACTGTCCATGGGTTTTCTTGGCAAGGATACTGGAGTGGTTTGCCATTCCCTCCTCCAGTTTTGGACCACGTTTTGTCAGAACTCTCCGTCATGATCTGTTCTTCATGACCTGACTTCATTGAGTTACGCAAGCCCCTTTGCCACGACAAGGCAGTGATCCAAGAAGGGGTGGTTAGTAATAGGGCCTCATTTTCTTCTCCATTGGATCAATCTTATACAAACAGAAGACAAATGAACTGAAATAACTGCACAAAGAGAAATGGAGCCGTGAATATCTGACCGAAAGCCTTGAAATAAGCTTAATGCTATATTTTCACTTGTATGTATTAAACTTGATAGGATTTATGTCAGGGGAAAATTCCTCAAGCAAAGAATGTTGTTTGATGTTCTGTGCTTGGTTAATGGCTGCACCCAATAAATAACCTTTGCTTGCTTAGATTTTGCTAATATTGTGAGCTGTACTGGAAAGGCAATTCTATTTTAACTGCTATATCTAGTTATTACTCATTGCAAAGAATCCTGAGTCTGATTTCACAACTTGGCCTCCCCTATGGCTGCAAAACTACAGAGCCATGAAACTATGGAGTCATCTTCTGAGTGTGAGCTCTCAGGTGATGAAAGGGCTATATTTTTAGAATGAAATGTGTGTGTGTGTGTATGTGTGTGTGTTGACAGATTCCTTTAAATTGAGGTGATCTAGAGTTTATTGTAGTTGATCTTCTTCATACCCTTGCTGAATTCCTGATCCTTAGATGTATGGTCTTAAAACATGAAAGTAGTGTTCTGTATTTCTTGGAAGAGTAATACTTGTTCTGAATATCTTAAAATCAACAGTTGAAGATTTCAAAGAAAGTCAATAGAAGCAATCAAACTGCAACCCTTTTGACAGGGAACTGTCTCTGAGAATGATCAGTGGCATTTAAATATCGTGGGATGCTGCATTTATGGAGAGGAATAAAAATTCTTTGAGTTAATTTTCTATTAAACAGATGAGACCCCCCAGGGGTTTATCTTAGTCCCCAAACTGCCTTCTCAGTTTTGAGAAATAACTATTCTTTAAGTATTTTTGCTATTTAATTGTGCCCTTTCAGTCTACTGAAGTTGTGAGACAATTTTGCAGCCAACTATTAAAAATGATGCAATAGTGACTGCTATATATTGCGTGCCAAAACGTCTCTGTGACAGTGCAAAGTGTACCTTGGAAAAGAAAAGCATCAGGACAAATTCAAAATTAAGAGGGGAGGTCATAAACATTTTGAAGAATCCAACTTTTTATGGGCATCACATTAAAATTCATGAGGCTGAGTACTGCCTGGAAATGTGATCATCAGCAGAGGAACGTATTATAAATGAGGCTAATGGCACTTCTGAGGTTAAATTAGTGTTTTCCCAAACTTGGTTCCATTTTCATTAGATAAAGTGTTTTTTGCAAAGCCCAGTGATCACTGTGGTTCATCCTGTTTTTAAGTGCTACAAATCATATAGTGCTGTCATCATCAATCTACCTCTTTTAGATGTGTTAGACTTCAGCTCCGGCGGCAATTGTGCTGGTTGCAGATTTGAAATCCAAAAATATGTGAGAGGGAGTAAGATTAGGGGCACTGCCATAAAGCTTTGAGACTGAGCCTTACAGTTTTCATAGCTGGAATTATTATGTTCTCATCACATGATAAACATTGTTTGAAGATAACGTTTAACAGTATGCAGTCAAAAGCGTTACCTTTTCCTCGGCTGTTTGGTGCTGGTGATACAGAAAGATACTCCAGGACTGAATCCCACAACATCTTTCTTCTCCAAATTGCAATCAAACCAGTCCATAAAAATAATACTCATTTGGAGTTCATGTACTCTGTATAAGTTACTGAATAACACTGAAAATGTGGCTTTGTGCCCTTTCATCTTTTTTTAGGCAAAGGAGGTATCTGAAGCTTTGCTTCTGCCTAGCATTAAGGCTCTCTTTCTCATTGCTTCAATATTTATGCATGGCAGACATTTTCTTCAGAGTGATATCCAACCTTTTTTATTAGAAGTAAAACAAGTGCAACTAAAACAGCTGCATTAACCATACTTGAGCATTTATTTGAAAGAAGAGGATTGAGGATTTTGAAATGATTGAAAGGAAATTTGCTGTTTCCCTCCCAAATCATGATTTCATGATTTTGAACAAAGGGTTCTGCATCTCTAAAATCTTCTTCTCTCTGGTGTATCAGTTACGGCTCTATGTAACTTCCAGGGTATCATCATCATCATCATCCTCCTCCTCCCCTTGTGAGAATTATTGGGGGAAGGGGAAAAGGAGCTTGTAGGTGCCACAATATAAGAGTAAATGTATCATCCAGGACCAGAAAGAAGAAAGATAAAAAGCATCATTCTTTTAAGTTTTCTTTACACTCTCTGTTGTGCCAGATATAGACATTTATGCACCTGAAGCAAACAATTAAAAAAAAAAGACAACCAGAGCAATGGAAGCAAAAATGACAAAATACCAGTGTCATTGGAATAAATGGAAAAAGACAGTTTGAATACTCAAAATTAAATGCCCAGTAGGAACATATTTCGTGGACATTTGTTACAGTTAGCTTCTTTTTTATATGCCTCATTATTATGATAGCAGCATTATCAATCTTTTATTGTTGAGCGAAATGGTGTCTGTTTCTATAATTTATACCTAGCATTTTAACATATTTTGTTAAAGTCTATGGGGTTTTATTGGAGGTAGATGCTGAATGATCCCTACATTTTAGGAGGGTTATATCATAAATGTGCCAAGCTGAGCAAGATTCCACTATGTACTACAATTTGTTTCCCTGATAAATATGGATCCTTTTTATCATTCTTCTTTCTAGTCCTGGATGATGCAATGTAGTCTTCTCCAATTGTCTCACTGGGATTTCCAGTTGGATGTGTTCCCACTACCTTAAAATAAATTTGGACAAAACTGAGTTTACTGTTTTATTGATGAGAAACTTTATTTAAAGCCTTTCATCAATAAAATTAAAAAAAATAATAATTTTCATCTTCTGAATAGCCAGAGAACCTGACCATTTCATAGGACTGAAACAATTAAGCAGTTTGTTTGTGTCTCAGTGGTGTCTCCCATGAACTATTACAAGGGTTTGTTGGCTGGCCTTGCTGACTCTGCTCTCTGCCCTCTGGTTCAGTTCCAGAATATTATTGTCCTGGACCGCTCCTGATTCATCCCTATTTCCTCTTTATGTCAATCTATACTAAATCTCTGGGAGTGTTACCTGTTTGAAGTGCTGGTACTAACCTACAGAGCCATGTGTACAAAACTGCCCAGTTATTTGAATAACTTTATTACAATTCATGTTCCTTGGTGCTTGGCTTAATTGTGCAATCAGTTTTTTTCTCATGTAAAATTCCAGACCTTTCTCCCATCAAGCTCCTACTCTTTCAAAATTATTTTCCCTGGAACTACATTTGGAGTTCATTCTCCTGAGGATGGAGATTGAAGAAGGCCCATAGAGGGCATCTTTCTTGAGAAACTTTATGAAGCTGGAAGAATCTTTCTTTGCAGTGGCAGTATTTGATAATGATTTAAACAATGGTTCTGCTAGAGTTAAGAATGGTTTAAAATGTATGATTATATGGAAATACTGTTGAGACATAGGGCATAGGCATAGGGGGCATGGTGGCTCAGCGGGTAAGGTGCCAGGCTTGTCGATTGGAAGATCGCAAGTTCGGAGGTTCGAATCCCTAGCCCCGCATGACGGAGTGAGCTCCTGCACTCGCCCCAGCTCTTGCCAACCTAGCAATTCGAAAGCATGCAAATGCAAGTAGATGAATAGGTACCACTTCGGTGGGAAGGTAACAGCGTTCTGCATGCGTCATGCTGGCCACATGACCATGGAAGCATCTTCGGACAACGCTGGCTCTTCGGCTAAGAAACGGAGATGAGCACTGGCCCCTAGAGTCGGACACGACTGCACAAATGTGCGGGGGGAACCTTTACCTTTTTTACTGAGTGCTGAAGACCTGGCTGACTTTTCCTTGTTTGCAGGGGTCTACAGAAATTGTAAGACCACTGAAGCTTCCCCCTGAAGAAGGGGGGACCAGAAGATTGCTCACAGGGCCGTTGGAATTGCCCACTCCTGTTTTAATTTGCAGTTTCCACCACAGAGAGAACGGGGGTGAATGCAGTGAAATGGCCGGAGGAGTATCTAGCTCTGCAAGGAACGTAAGTCTCTTGAGAGACACAAGAGCGTGCAGTCAGCTTTTAGATCACTTTATATTAATTTTTCTCTTAGATTAGAACGTTTTTATTATCTAAGATTTATCTTTGGACTTTGCTTAAAATGTTGGCTAATTTTGTGCTTTCTTTGCTATAATTGATTTTGGTGGAAGTTTGATAGATTCTATTTTTGCAATATAATGAAACGTTTGCATTTTTTTTACCTTTCTTTTGTATCAGAGAAGTTGGGACTTAAGAGATTTTGTTGGTAATTTTTCACCTGACAAACCAACTGACTATTTACTTTCTGAGAAACTGTTTGTTTGGGTTATGCAGCTTGCAGCCTGAAGAACAAAAGTACAGTGAAACGTTTGCATTTTTTCCTTCTTATCTTTCTACCTTTTTTCAGAGTGGATTTTGTCTCACTTGGAATTCATTCTTTATTTTTCCTTTTATAAACTGTTTGAAATACTGTTCTGTGGAATTTTTCATCTTTTATTTTAAAAGTTTTTCTTACTTAATAAATAGACACTGCTGGTAACTTTCCATTTGAATAGATCAGCTGACCACTCACTCCCTGGGAAAGTGTTTTGTTTTGACTAGAACAGCTAGCTACGGCAGCCTGAAAAGGAGGGGGTAGGTGAGAATGGCATTTTTAACAGCACTTCAAGTTTTTAAAAAAGAATTTAGTGAAACTCTTTTAGAAATTAAGAAATCAATAGAACTTATATTGATAGATTTGGTGGCTCAGGAACAAAAGACACAAAAGACAGATTTAGAAACGGAAGAAAATTTCTTCGAGACAGCAGAGAAACAGGAAAAGAGGATTTTAAATACATTGGTACAGAAGAAGATTCTGATATTTTACAGGAGGTGGTCGACTAAACAGGCTACACATTATAGTCTGGGCACAAACACATTGTGGCAGTTGAGACAGGAAGATTTTAACATGCAAATTGATAGATATGGTGAAATAAATATTTTGACATCCTACATGAGCTACAGGACAAAACAAGTTGCATATTGTGATCTTGGCATAACCTAAATAGGAGATTTAGTATGATGATATGGGACACAAGGTTAATGAAAACACGGATTTGGATTGGACACAGAGTAAAAGTTGATATGAGAAACTGTATGGATACATAAAATGTGATATTTTAAGTGTAAGATATAAGATTATAAATATAAATATAAGTTGATATTATAGATTACTTTTTTTTGGAGATACATATATGAGAAGACAATGAGATGATGAGGTGGAATTAGAACTAATGTTATTACAGGATGACATATTTTTATAATTATATGTATGAATATGTATGTATGAATATTATAAGAATTGGTATATTATGTATTATGTTATGTATTAGGTTATGTATTAGTGGAATATATAGTTACAAAAATTTGTTAATTAGGTAAATTTGTTGGAAGAAGTAGAATATGGTATAATTATAGTTTAAATATAGATTATGATTAAACTAATGTTATTTTTATGGATATATATGAATAGAATATATTGTATTTTATTAGAAATAAAATAAGGCCTTGATTTGTTATATAAATGATTTAAGACCAAGTGGATTTTATTAAGGATATACATATAAATATAAATATAGATGTAAAAATGGAAAGAGTGAATAAAAAATATTAAACTGATACAGTTAAGAACACTTAAATGGACATTATCCCAAGGAGTGGAAACCACAGATGGATAATTGGAGAATTGTAAGAAAGGTGAAATCTGCATGAAGACCAGAAGATTGGATTATAGAAATTGAAGTGTATATGACAAAGAAAAGTTCCTGTGTATTGTATGAAAGACTAACATTTAAAGCAAATTATTGTATTTAAAGACCAAAGATAGATTGGAGGCCATCTATTTTCTATATTTCTTTTGTTTATTTTTTCTTTTTGACTTCACTTTTTCTTTTTCTTACTTTGTATTTCTATTTCTTTTTTCTGCTTTAACTTTTAATATGTATTTTAAAACTCAATAAAATTTATTAAAAAAAAAGAGACAGGTCTATCGTGTATTGTAGCTTTATTGCTTTATTTTACAATTGCTAAATGCTTGCACTGCATTTAGGTATAAACATAAAGTAGTATAATACTGATGAAACACTTTTCACATATTTGTGTTATCTGTTATTACAGGTATTACCTTCTTGTAACTTTAATATCACTTTCTTTTCTTTTTCTTTTCGCAACTTGTATGCCATCCATTTACCTATTTTATTTGCAAATTCAAAATTTCTTTGTTTTATATAGTTCATCTTTATTTCCATCTCTCTCACTGTTAACATACTGTAGATAGTTGCCTCTGTAAAAGCTTAATTTGGTGACTGATAGTTGTACTCCCTGAGGATTTTTTAAATTCTTCTTCCTTTTTTATCTCATCCAAAATCATTTGTATTTTCTCTTGCCTTTTCTTTTCAAATTCACTATTACATTGTATAAAATATCCTCTTACAAAAGCTTTACTTGTGTCCAAAACCATCCTTACTTCTGTGCCTTTATTAAGATTATTCTCAAACATTCCTTTAACTTCTTTTTACAATTCTCCACTACCATTTCCTTGTAACAACATCTTTTATTTATTATTTCAATTTATTCCCCGCCCATCTCCCTTGCAAGGGACTCTGCAACATCTCATTCTATCTCCACCTAAAAGATCCCTTTTTCCTTTTAAAAGTTAGTCACTGGATTGTGACCTGAAAAAAGTCTTTGGTAATGTCTTCACTTTATAAACATTATTAGCCAAAGTCTTAGAAATCCAAATCATATCTATTATTGAAAAAGATCTATGTCTTTCAGAAAAATAAGTATATTCTTTTGAGTCACCATTTTTATACCTCCATGCATCAACAAGCTCCAAATTATCCAGTAAATAATAATAAAAAAAACTTTGGTAGTTTACCCTGCATATTTTTAATATTTCTCCAAAGTTCTATCTTTTTGTGGGGCAACCACTCCATTCCAATCTCCCAGGAGGCACCAATTTTCATACATAAAATCCAATAATTTACCCATAAGTCCTTTATAAAATGCTGTTTTATCTTTGTTTGGGGCATAAATTCCCAATATCAAAGTCTTAGCCCCCTGTAGATTAACCTCCACCCCGACACATCTGCCATGATCATCAGTCAGTATAAGTTTCGAATATGGTTGAGGATTTATATACAAAACAACTTCATTTTTTTTCAATCCTGCTGAAATAATTTATTCTCCCAAATTTTTGTGACTCAAATATTTTATATATTTTTTCCTAATATGTGTTTCTTGTAAGCAAATCACATCATGTTTTAACTTTTACAAATAATGATTTTTTTTCTCTTTTGAGGAGCATTTACTCCATTTATATTCCAAGTTAAGCATTTATAATCCATAGTTAGGCCAAGATTTTAGAAAAGTCAATACCTGTAGTGCCCAACATGGAGTCCTCTTCAATGTCTTGTTGTCTCTGTTGTGACATTTGTTTGGTCTCATCTGTCATTGTTACACATCATTGATGCACACATCATTGATCTTAGCATTCTTCCTTTTATGCTATGTGCAAATGACACTCTAGGTTCCACGTAGGACAAATGTGACAAACTTTGTGCAAAGCCATTTATGGACACAGGTTTGACATCAAGACTCAAAACAAGGACAAAGTAATATCAGAGCATTTCAACCTCCCAGGATATTCTATGGTAGATCTCAAAGTAACTGTTTTGGAAAAACAGGAGTTTAAAAGCACAATTGAGTGAGAAATGGATGAACTCACATACATCAGAGGATTTCAGGCAATCTCAGGAGGTCTCAACAAACACAATTGTTAATTGATACGCTACTTGCAATCTGTCTCACATGTAACCTGCAGCTGCATAACCACCCTATCTTCCCCTCCCTCTTCTGCCCCTCCCGTTCATCCCAATTTAAATCCTACATCAGCCTAGCCACTCTGTGTCTCTGATGAAGTGAGATGCATCTCATGAAAGCTGATGCCTTTTAATAAAAAACATTTAGTCAGAAAAGGTGCTACCAGCCTCCTTCTGATTTTTGGAGCAAACGGCACTATTGCACCTTAAAATATTTTCTCATTTATTTATTTATTTATTTGTTTTATTAAATTTATATTACCGCCCATCTCCCCTATTGGGAGATTTTACCTTTCCAGTCAACGCTATTTGATCACCAGTTTTAATCAATATTTTGAAAACCACTTTTTCTGTGTACTCTATGTATATGTGAATGTTTTCACGGAAGAGCTTTATATCACAAGTTTTAAAATAATACCTTTCTCCTCACCAACCCTCATACCTGAGCAACATTTTTAGTTCATATTTTCCCAGTATTCTAATGACCAGGCAATAGGTTTTAAATGTACAGGCACTTTAGCACTGATTTCAAAGAGATTGAAGAACAGTTTTTTTGAAAAGCAGCAGCACAAAAGACTTGTCCCTTCACTGCTTATACAACCATGGTCTGCTATGAATCAGGACTTACGATGATGTGCAATCAGAAAAGTACCACATTCCCAGGTAATTTGGATAATCCATTGTAATATGGTGTGCAGTTGACATTGGACAAGCACTGGGGGGACAGTACTAGGAGTTCAGTCTAAACCGATTTAATTTCTAGACCAATTGGATTGACTTATGATTTGCAGTGGATCTCCAGCTCCATTGGCTAAGATCTTCCTCTGTGATATATTTTAATAAGAGACAATGAGAATTAAAAATCAGAACCTATTGCATGCTGGAAAAAGCATGCGTATTGCAGAGAAGCTATGCAGCCTGCCCTGAAATTGGTACTACAGCTTCTCACCTTGTGTACTGTGACTTGTCTCAATAGCCTCATTACTGTACCACTGATGGACAGGCAAACCTTTCTCCCGAGGGCGCATCAGCTACCGAGACAGGATTTTGGGAGCACACCTAATAGCAGGCAGGCGGACTCACACAAATTCCTCCCACACAGGCATATGCTAGGCCTGTGAATGGTGGCTGCACTTTGCCTCAGTGACATGCTTTACTCTGCAGAAGCAACATTATTCACTTATGATTTCTATGCATGTGCTCACAGGGGCTACGAGATGAAGTTTATGTTCATGCTGAAGATATGAGGAGAAATCTCTTTTAGCTACTAGAGGAGGCACCAGTGGTGAAACAAAGCACCCTTTTAAAGCTTTGCAAAACTTCTGCACACATGAATCTCTCCCCAAAACAATCTTCTCCCATGCACCTATAGATGCACATGAACACGCCTAAACACATAGACAGCCATACAGAGATGCACATATTAACTTTCAGTGAAAGGAAGGATGCAGCCCATAATCGTACCTTTATCCTTACAAGGAAGCAGGCTTAAAAAGTCCATGTTTGTTGAAATGGGAGATGCCTGGGGTAGATTTTTATATTGCCATTCCTGCTAGCTGTTCACTGTTGCCAGAGACAACATTTCAGGTTGAAGGTATGAATGCTATACAGTTAGTCCTTGTTTAGTGACTGCCTTGTTTAGCAACTGTTCACAGTTATGATGGTGATGAAAAAGTAACTTTACATCCAGTACTCACATTTATGACCTTCACAGGTCTGTAAAGCAAAGGAAAGCTGAAGTAAGATCATAACTTTTAGTTAGATCCTAACTTTTTAGCTGTGTTGTAAACTGCCCAGAGTCCCTCTTTTGGGGGGAGATGGGCGGTGGCAAAATTTGAAAAATAAATAAATAAATAAATAAATAAATAAACACAGTCACAATTTAACTTAGCAACTGCTTTGCTTAATGACCGAGTTGCCAGTCCCAATTGTGGTTGTTAAATGAAGACTACCTGTATTTGTTTATTGGCTTTAGGTATTACCAGTATTACATTGACAGAGAAATACTATAGAAATAACTTTTATTAAAGCTGTATCAATTTTTTAAAAAACTGATCTTTGGTCTTAAGTTCTAAGCAAAGCTTTACCTATTTTCCTCCCCTCCCCAATGGCATATGATCACCACTAGAGAAAGTTGCATATTCAGGACAGAACACTTGTCCTTTGGACTGGGAGAACCAAACTCTGTTCAAATATTCATCTAACATTTATACCAGAGCTTTCCAAACTGTGTGTCGGGACATGTTAATGTGTCGGCTGAAGTGTCTGGGTGTGTCGCGGCTGGTGCTGCCTCCGAGCCCTGCCAGGATTCCGTGCAGGTCCTAGTGCCTGCCTTGTGCCCTGCTGTAAGAGTGTGTCGCGAAATGGTGCATGTCTAAAAACTGTGTCACCAACATGAAAAGTTTGGAAAGCTCTGATTTATACCCTTAAAGCATTACCAGACACAACTCCAAATCTTCAGGATGGTGGAACATTCCATTTAGAGACAAAACTAACTTCCCTAAAACCAAAAGGATGGCAACTATCGCTAAAATATTATAAAATAGAGCCCTTTTAAATACAAGCCCATCGCCTCTTGGATTTTATATTTATTTTAATTGTGACTGTATTATATTATATGTTATTTTAATTGTTTGATTTTAATTGTTTGATTTTTGTAAACCGCCCAGAGTCCCCCTAGGGGGAGATGGAGCAGTGAATATAAATCGAATTATAAATAAATAAATAAATAAAAATATTCCTAAACACACAAACTATGTACTCATATATCTAGTGAATGAGAGGTGAATATCATGTATTTGCATGACATTGAGATAAGTGAGAAGCTACATCCAACATAAAAGGAAACAAACAAAAAAGCCAGACTATGGCATATGCTCGTTAAAAGCTTAAGAGCCAAAATAGGTATGGCTCTGCAGAGGACACACAAGAAGGCAAAGGACAAGGAAGTGGAAATTTGGGGAACCAGCCTAACTATTAAGGGTAAAAAAAATAGGGAAATGGAAATACATGTCAATAGCTTAATGAACAAATGTGGTATGTACCAAAGAAATTTAAACAGTGGCCTTGAGCATCAAACACAGAGGACCAACATTGTGACCAGCAGACTTGGAGAAGGAAGGAGTTACAGGCAGGTGGGACCCAAGAGTCTTGGAGAGCACAATAAGAGAGTTGGTGAGAGCGTTTTACTAGTGGGCTCCATACTGCCAATCTTGATAAATATTTCAGGGTCCAAGCCAGGAGATTATGTGCCTACCACATCAGCATAGCTAATTAATAAGATATTGAGGGAGTTAGAATTCAATGACCCATCACTGCAAATAAATATTGCTAAGAACATTTTTGCAAAGGTCGAGTTGACATTTACAAGAGTGCACAGAAGTTTACAGTTTGGTCCAGGGACTAAATAATTAGATGAGATATTTGGGGATAGGGGAGAGGAGGAGAGAATATTTGGCAAACTAGACTAATTAATGCTTGAAGGTAAAGGCAATTGCATAGGAAGGAACCTTTTGGGCCATCAGTCAAATACAAATTAATAGATTTTGAGAAAAGAATTTGTCATGCATTCCAAATAGATGAGGAATAAAACAAGAGTTAAAAAGTCAGAAACTTCTTAAGCTTCCCAGATGAGGCAATGTAAACATGTGTCAGAGCTCCATGAACATGAAAATATCTGTGGCTATTACAACATTAAATAATAGACAGTGCATACGAAATCTCCATTTAGTTCATTCCATTTTTCTTATAATTACTTCTGTTTCCATTTCCTTCTGATTAATCAGAATACCATTACAAGAGAATAGTGATAGTAATGATGATGTGAACAAACTACAATAGTTCATCATTGGACGAGAAAATATTTTTGGGATTACTATTATGTAAAAAAGGTAAAGGTTCCCCCCGCACATCTGTGCAGTCATGTCTGACTCTAGGGGCCGGTGCTCATCTCCGTTTGTTAGCCGAAGAGCCAGCGTTGTCCGAAGATGCTTCCATGGTCATGTGGCTGGCATGACACGTGCGGAACGCTGTTACCTTCCCACCGAAGTGGTACCTATTCATCTACTTGCATTTGCATGCTTTCGAATTGCTAGATTGGCAAGAGCTGGGGCGAGTGCTGGAGCTCACTCCGTCATGTGGGGCTACGGTCTCGACCTCGGAACTTGTGAGCTTCCGATCGACAAGCCTGGCTTCTTACCCACTGAGCCACCACGCCCCTACCCTACTATATACTATATACTATATACTATATACTATATACTATATACTATATACTATATACTATATACTATATACTATATACTATATACTATATACTATATACTATATACTATATACTATATACTATATACTAGCTATATATGTTGCTGCGTATGGCAAAATGTGGCACTATCAAGAAGGCATCTCCTGTGAACTGAGTGCCCTTATTGGCTGGGAGAACTTAGACATTCCCAGTATACATCTTCTTAAACCAACTTACCCAACCTACATCCAAAAGAGAGACAATTGTGTGCCTCAAATCACATACAAAGTCAGATTTAAACAATCATTATGTCCAAAAAGACCCACATCAGAGGATCTTGACCTTGTTATTATAGACTAAAGCAAGAAAACACATAGGTAAATGGATGGAAAAGCAGGAAATGGGTAATAGTTTAACTAGACCACAACAAAATGGTGAGTTCTAAGGGTATAAAACTAATGCATCATAAATTTCTAGGACAGCAGGACTGGACCCTCCTGTACATGTTTCTCTGGTAAGTAGAAACTTTCCCAAATATGTTTTAAAATAACTAATCAGCAAAAGAAGACCCCATTTGTTATGAATATAAGTTTTAGCAAGTAAAGAAAAGAGGTACATTTTAAAAAGGACTTTACAACATAGACATTTACATTTAAATAACTTGCAATGAGGAAATTTATATAAAAAAGAATGACCACAGAGGTATTTGTGCTTTAAAATGGGTTTCCTGGGCAATTTACATTAACAGCTTCACATATTACAGAAAGCATTCTGTACAAAGGCTCCCTGTGTCAAGAGTTTTGCAAATATATTTGAAAAAGCCCACAGCTTCCCCCTCAAAATGGGAAAACTGCTCTAACTCAGGATTAAAATGAGTCAGATGTCTACTGATTTGGTGAGTTGTTTGCAGATACTTCTATCAATCTGGCTTGAGTTGATGATCTTTTACTGGTAATTTATTTTGTTTTAATATTCTAGTATTCTGCCAACATCATTTATCATTTCACATTTCATTCTGATTTTTGAGTAAAACGTGGTATGCCTTCTATACATGGAAATTCTGCAACTTTCCAGTTTTTGTCTAAATGCTTGCATCACAGTGCAATGCTGATGATTAATCTAGCAGAGAAGAAAAACGGAACAAGTGCTTTCCAAACATTTTAGCACACTATTATGAAATCCACCCACTGTTTGGCTGAAAACCTTGTATGTCTGTATACTTAGCAGACAATATTTATTCAAGAAAGTTTTTAGTCACAAGTGAGAAATAACAACGTATTTTAAAACATATTTGGGAAAGTTTCTACTTACCAGTTAAGAATGATATATTTTAATATGTTGCATAATACGTTTCATGTGTTATGTATAATGACATTGCAATCTTCCTTCTTGTAAGAAGAGAAATAAATTTCTGTGGGGTAGAGTTATGGGGTTTTAATTTTTCCTATGATCTACTTTCTATATTAAACGTTTTACATTTGATCTGGCATATCTCTAAGTTTGGCTGAACTTGTGGACCAAGATTAGAATCATAACTGCAATTGTTCTAGGATGAAGTGGAAAGAACATTGATTTGGATGGGCCATTTAGGCTCAGGCCAGAGATCCAAATTAAAGTATCTGTGATAGATGGCTGTCCTCCTTCAAAAGATCCTTTTAACTATGTATATTGTAAAATCTGAATAAAAAGTATATATATATATATATATATATATATATATATATATATGAAGCTGGCAACACACTTGAGTGCGATAAAATAAGTGGCTGATAGTTCTACTTCTGAGTCTCCAGAATTGATATAACTAAGAAACATAGGCAGCAGAAGTCTTCATCAAGGATTTCCAGGAAAATTAAAGTTAATTGAAATGGCATTAGAAGTCTTAATAGTCTTCTGGGCCTCGTCATATCTCTCTTCCATCTCTCTTCCATCTCTCTTTCATAGAATCTGTTACTGAGAAGGCCAGTAATTATTTACTTTTACTTTTCTACCTAAAAGACTTGCAATATGTCTATGAAGGTTCTCAGTCATCCAGGTGGGGGGCCTCAGGCACAATCTTTCCCCCATCTTCCTCCCTGCTTTGTCTTCTGTGCCTAGGAAGATTAAGACCATTTCACAAGGTCAACAGCAGCATGGTGATCTTAACGATCCTCCTTTAGATGATAAAAGGACTTAAAATAACATCTCAATATAACCATGACCTAGCCCCAGGTGTAAGGTCACACAGCCACCTAGAAACATATTTAGGATTCCCTTACTAACTTTGCTCAGACTGAAGAAGCTCCTTGGATAAGGAGCGAAACGTTTCCACTGAGAAAATAGAAATCCAGTTGACATGATTCAAGCTACAGACATAAAAGACTTGCAGGAATAAATGGAGGTGGAAACAATCAATACAATTAAACTTATTTTAATGATTCATTTGTGTGGAGGGGATATTTGTTACTCTTCGATTGATATTTGTTACTCCCAAATGTCTATTAAATAAAAAAAGTCCACATTTTGCACCAATTTACATCATTTGCATAATGTAATTACACAAATATTATAAATTACTGTGGATGTCAGATAATTAAGGTAAAGTTAATCTAAATTTATCTGCCTTGTCTGGATTATTTGGATGCAATGGATGTGTCTGTTATTTCAGGGGGATGTCTAGATGGATGTTTGGTCTGTTGTATTCAATGCCTGCAAAGTGGTCATCTGTTAAAATAAGATTTCATTGTAAAAGGGACATATTGAGTGTTACATTTCATTCACCATCTTCTGAATTTATTATAATCTCATAGAATCCATGGAGGAAGGAAGTTTTGAATTTCTCATTAGCAGAAATAATTGAGTCCTTTCTGTGTGGCTCTTAAATGCTTTTACAATAATTTGAGACAGGAAAGAGATCACAGCTCAGTGGAAAAGCAAATACTTCTTGAAATAAAACCCAGGTTCAAACTTTAGTTAAAAGGATCAGCCAGCAAGTGACAAGAAAGACCTCTCAGTGAGGAGAGGAGAAGCATCACCAGTCAGAACAGATAATGCTAAGCAAGATGCAGAAATAGCTTGACTTACTAGAAGATCATTTTTTGGTATGAATACATCAATATGCATGTGCATTTGTGCATGTAGATTTGCTGTGTCCCTTTAAAATGAATGCTTAGTGCTTAAAATGGATTCCAGTTTGCAAGCAGATAGCTAACGCTAACCACTCCAAGAAACAGCTTTTTTATCAATTCATTGGTTTGCTTGTCTGAGTACATAGGACAATCGAAGAGAATATTTGTAGCTCAGGGTTGAACTGTGGAGTCCATGGTGCTCTCTGAGGCTTATTGTTTTCTTGCAGACGTTTCATTGCCAGGCTAGGCAACATCTTCAGTGCGAAAAGGGAGTGGAACTTGCTCTCTGTTTATATACCCTGGCTTGTCCTGCCTGTGTTGGTGGGGGTGTTGTACTCTTCTTGGTAGTGCCTTGATTGGGTTGTTGTTTGCTGCTTGGTTGATTGACTGAGTTAATAGTTCCTTGATTAGGGTCTATTGTGTTGTTTGATGGCTCCTCTGCTGCTAATCTTGCAGTTAATCTTTGCCTATCTTGTTGTTGATTGCTGTCAAAGAGGTGTTCTGGTCTTCTGGCTTTTCTATTGTCTCTTATGAATGGTATGTAAATGTTGTTTACCTCTATGTGTCTGTTGATGGCTGCTTTGTCTGATACATAGGACAAGTTAATGGATTGACAAAGGGAATTATTGTCCTAGATCAGCAATGTCCTTTTAGAATATCAAGGCAATTGCTTCAGGCTTCTATCTCTTGATAATGTATGCTCAATTACATTCATGCATACACATTAGTTAGTCCTGGACCAAACAAAGACTGCTACCTTGAGCAAGAGTACAGGAGTGTCTGTTGGGGTTTGAATAAATACCCAGAATTTACAGATAGATTAATTAGACAGGAGAGGTAAATAGGTTAGAGGTAATACTTTCTGCAAGTCATTCAATTAGCAGCCATTGTTGAAGTAAGTTGACACATACCGCAGCTGATATAGTTTAAGCTGGGTGTGGCAGATAATTTGTTTGACCTATAACGTGATTGGTTGATATTTGTATAAAAGTAGAGAAGTTTGGGTGTTCATTCTTCTCGTTACTATATTCTCATCTGTATCTGTGTTGGATGTTATTGGACTGTATTGTACTACGTATATATATATAGATTATGTAAATAGATTATGTATGTATATAGTATGTATATAGATTATGTAAATAGATTATTTTATCTAATCTCTTGTGAGTGTCTGCTTACTCAATAGAACGTATTGCTCTGAGGTCTAGAAGGAACATTGGCAGCCCCAGCGCTGTGTACTCTGACAGTGTCCTTGTAACAGCTATGAGTTACAGGAGAAAGGCAGAGGTGGTGAATATTTGTCCTTAAAGAAAGATGATTCAATTACAGCTTTGGGCCACCTTTTATGGAGGTAATCTCCATATCGTACAGAAATATACTTATTAGATTCTCAACATCATTTTATTATTTTGTGAGGCAAAATTAACCAAAAAAAAAAGTGATTGCAAGCTAAGAAGTGTTGAAGATGTAAACATGTAATCTTCTATCTTCCTGTTATTTTATTCATCCTACTTATTCTCAAATAATCTTTTGGATGAGAAATGAGAAAACTGCTGTATTAGAAAGTATAAAGGGATTTGTATCAGACCTGTTTTCCCATCCAGGGCAATGAATAGACCACATATGAAGATGTGAAGAATGTAGAAGTAACCATTTTACAAATGCACATGTATGGCTGAATGCGCATAACAATGGACCACTTGGCTTGGCTATTATATGGTCCTCAAGATTCCCATTCCTAAACTTTGACCAAGGCAGTATTAAGCTAATGGATGCTTTCAGCCAAAAATAAAACAAGTTCTCTCTTCAGCATAAAAAAATGATGGGGTTACTTTTTATCTTTAGACAAATGTAATGCATAATAATTATTATATAGTTTTTTTTCTCCCATAAAACAGTGTACTGAAACCAGGGCTTTCCAAAGTTTTCCCGCGGCGACACACTAACCGCCGTTGGTGTGTCTTGCCGCGCAAAAACCCGGAAGCGCTGCTGCCGCTTTTGGGTTTTTGCGCACCGCCATTGGTGTGTCACCGCAGGAAAACCCGGAAGTGCCGCCATTGCGGCAGCGCGCAAAAACCCGGAAGCGCTGCTGCCGCTTTCGGATTTTTGCGCACCGCCATTGGTGTGTCACCGTGGGAAAACCCGGAAGCGCTGATGGTGATCAGTGCTTCCGGGTTGTGTGGTGACACACCAGACTGTGTGTGGCGACACACTTTTGTGTCGCGACACACAGTTTGGAAAGCTCTGACTTAAACCTTATTCCTCATTTTCTGTTCAGTTACGTGCATAGAATAAACCATGCTTCAGAAGGAAAATGAATCATTTAGTCTGATATTTTAATGATGAAAGAATTCCCTCGTCTGGTCTTTTGCCCACGTGAACACTCATAATTATGTACAAAATTAGGGTTTTTGGTTTTTCTTTTAAATCTTATACATTCCTTCCTTGCCTCCAACATTTCAAATTTTTATTTTTAGAATGCATACAAATGCCTCCAGACAGTTCAGTTTAGGAAACCTGCTTCTTACGCAGAGCTGCTTAACATCTGAGCAACACATTTTGCTATTTGGAAATTCAGAGAGAAAGAGAGAGGGAGAGAACATTTCTAACGATACTGAGGCCTAGCTAGCAAGAGACTAGATTTCCTTAGATATTAATGGTTTTCTTACCCATAATTTCATTGCTCAGGATCTATTTTTAAAAGCGTGGTGTAGAAATAATACTAAAGACAAGTTCCTTTTTCAGTAAAATGAAGAAATTAGTTAGAATGCTGCTGCAGAACACCACATGCTGCCCTGAGGGAGTTACAGAGTGTGGAAACTATGATAGCATATTTAAGTGGAAGAGAGCAAATTAGAAAATGTAACTCTAATTCTAAGGCATTCCAGCAAAGTGTTGGTGGTGTCTCAAATTGGGACTACTAGCAGCCAGGCTGTTGTAACTTACAGTATCTCCTGCACCACCACCACAGTTTTTCTCACAAGACTTGCAGATTTTGCTGTGGCCAGTTCTGGATCTCTGCAGCTGAGCTGACCCATAAAGGATTCATAAAGGATTCATATAGGATTCACAGATTCAGATAGATGATCTAAACATATTAGGGTCACATCATGTGATGGAATGTGAGGGTGGCCTTGGAAGACAGGGGGAAGAGCTGCTGCCTAGGAAACAATCAGATAAAAGAGACAGAAGTTGCAATGAGTAAGGGACAAAGAAAGAAACTTAGAAAGGGCCCAGCACTCTTTGAAAGGCCAGTAAACCTGTGACCAAAATTAATCCAGATGACAATTTGGTAGCATGAGGAAGGGTTGTCCAGAGCAGGGGCACTGGGAGTGACTCCTGCCTTTTCATCCCATGTCCCTTCTCCACATCTGTGACCTGTCAGTTGGGCAAACAGGCATGGAGGAAAGTTGTGGGGCGAAGCAGAAGGAAATCCTGGCAGCAAGTGCCTGCATAAGCCACCATTAAAGTAATTGTGGGAGTAAACAAAATGGTGGCACACTCTCCCCAAAGTAACAGAAGCAATAATTGTGGCCACTGGCAGAACCCTAGATCTTTTCTGTTTTAAATTAATCTTCTGGGCAGAGCCTCCACATAGTGGTGACCCAAAAGAGAGTGCTATGGAGTCCTTGGTGCTCTCTGAGCCTTGTTGTTTTCTTGCAGACGTTTCATTGCCAGGCTAGGCAACATCTTCAGTTGCCTAGCCTGGCAATGAAATATCTGCAAGAAAACAAGGCTCAGAGAGCACCAAGGACTCCACAGTTCAACCCTGAGCTACAAATATTCTCTTCGAGAGAGTGCTATTTCTGTTTTTAAACACAGGTCTATTGCTCTTGCAAAACTCTGGTAAAGGATTGATCATGCCCATAGGAAAACCTGTGCTGAGAAAAGAAGGAAAAGAATACTTTGAAAGTGAAACAGCTAAAGGGCAATTTAAGTTGCCTCTGTGATGGACTGGGGATGAGATGAAGGCACCATCATGTAGACAGAACTTTTAAAACAGTTAGTGGGGTACCTTCTGGTCACAGTAGTGAGATATGATTAACTCTAAATTAAACCTGCTATATTAGGGATGTCAATATAGTTTTTTCTCCTGTGGGATTCAAAACCTTGCTTTTCCAGGTCTGTAAATATTGCAGGCGAGCCAGTTTTGTGTAGTGGTTAAGGCATCAGGCTAGAAAACGGGAGACTGTGAGTTCTAGTCCCGCCTTAGGCACAAAGCCAGCTGGGTGGCCTTGGGCCAGTCACTTTCTCTCAGCCCTAGGAAGGAGGCAACAGCAAACCACTTCTGAAAAACCTGCCAAGAAAACTGCAGGGACTTGTTCAGAATCAGACACGAATGGATAAAAAAAAAAATGCAGGACATGCTGTGCAGAAAGGCATACTTTATGGTGACTACTGGTATCATAGAGCTTTCTGTAGTACTAGTGATATTGAAGGGATCTAGGGTCACCTAGTCAGAAGGTTTAGGCCTGGAGAGCACAGAATTATAATATCTTTTTATAATGTTTTATTGCCTTGGCACTTCACTGTACCAAAGATGCTCTTATCTGAACCAAAGAAGCTTCACCCGGGGATAACCTCTCCCTGAGACAAGGGGCCAGCTAGGCCCAGTGCATCTCTGCATAGTAAAACTAATTGTTAAGCTACCAATCTAATGCTACCTCACTCAGGAATGCATACCAGCCTGGGGCCCCCTATCTGGTCAGCATCTTCTTCCTGAAATAAGCTAACCTGGTTACCTGACCTCTCTGTAATAAATCCTTTGTTTCCCTCCTGTGCAAAGATGTGATTTTATGGCTTTGACCTCAATGATTTAGTTTTGCTTGTATAACCCGAATGTTCCTAAACTGTTACTTTTATCTGTATAAGATGCAAGTGTCAATCTCTGGTTCACAGAATGTGCCTAGAGAACAATTGGTGTGAATGTTCACGGGTCCCTCTCTTTGTAACTCTTTTGATAGCAACATTATCCTCATGACCTAATGTATCCCAGAAACCCACAGTAAACCCAGGGACCCTGGGCGGACCCTGATCCCCGAGAACTAACCAATCCCAAGAGATGGTCAGAGGACACCACACCCTCATATGGGCATACCATCATCATCCTCATTTCCTGCTTGTAATCTCTGTATAAAAGTTTGTGCTCTATTGTCTCTCGGTGTGGTGGTTCCATTCAGAGGTCACATGCCGCTTGTGGCTCCTGTCTGGTCCCCCATCCAGCAACCTTTGCTTGGCCAATTAAAACTTGCTGCTGTTCCTTTTACAAAGTCTCCGTTTGTGTACTTGGTATTCTCTCAAGGCGCATGGTAAGTTTTGGTGCCTTACAATATTATTGGATCTTCAGTTATTTCTCAGCTCTGCCTCTTGGACTTTACCAGATCTGCTGTCCAGTCTCTCATTCACAGCTCAGACAGCAGTTTATCAGCTCTGATATGGCAAGAACAGAGGCTGCCATGTCCAGGCTGTTGGGGTGGGGAGTAGCAGGAAAAACATTAAGTGGAGGAAGCAGGAACCTTAAGAACTAAGCTGTATTTAAGGTTCTCTGCATGCGGGGAGAAGATTGGAGGATGAGTGTAGCAGCTACTCTACCTCCCCTCTCGCCCTCCATGTATAGTAAAAGGAAAAATTGTGTGTGTGTGTGCATGCGTGTGTGCATCATGATTATTAGAACAGATCACTTTATTTTTATTTCCTTTGTTTTTTTGCTTGTTCATTTGTATGCAAACCCAAGGGATTTCTACCTTGGCCTTCATGTGCAGCAAGTAAATCTGCTTGATCCTGAATCTAAAATCAGTGAAAATGCAGAAAATGTAGATGCTCCTGAATAACAACCATTGGGAATCTTAAGAAATCAATCTCTTTCTGTGTGTGTGTGTGTGTGTGTGTGTGTGTGTGTGTGTGTCCTGTTGCCATTCTCCCTAAATGTCAGAGTCATGTCCCAAAGTCAATTGTTCAGGACCGCAAACCAGTTCTAGGTGGAATAGGGCAGTGACAATAGCAAAGTAGAACACTGAGGAAGTGAGGATATCATCATAATATCCCTTGAAATGTTACACAAATAGGGCCTGTTGCTATAACAACGCAGGAAGAAAGTTGAAGCTTTTCCACATTCTCCTTCAGAGCTCAGATAAGATAATATATCTGGCTGCAATGTCATCAGCAGAGTTTCTCTGTTCCGCTCACTTTACTGGAGGCTTTTTGCAACAACAGACATTTCAGCTCTTGCCATTGTGAGACAGGCTGATTCTGGCTAATTCAGCACTGAAAACACTGCTGACTAAATTTATGCTGCTGTAAATCTCTGTACTGTAAGAGCTGGGGCTAGTGCGGGAGCTCACTCCGTCACGTGGGACTAGGGATTTGAATCTCCGAACTTGCGATATTCCGATCAACAAGCCTGGCATCTTACCCGCTGAGCCACCACGCCCCCTTAAATCTCTGTACTGCCTTGGCTCAGCCATTTCAAAATGGAGGCTTTGCTAGCTCTTGAATTTACAACAACTCAGTAAAAATAAGGCAAGTGCCCTGAAAGAAAAAAAAAGTGATCACCTTGTGGTATAAATCAAAGGGGGAAAAAGAGATTTAATGGGTTTGATGACTGGAAGTGCTTAATCAGAAACAGAGGGAGAAAAAAACTTCACTGCACAGAAGATAAGAGTATATGGATGCCTTTAGAAAGGATTTAGCATTACTGGGGAACATATTTAGTACTTGCAGTGCTTACAGGTAGTCCTCGACTTATGACCATTCGTTTAGCACCTGTTCAAAGTTACAACAGTACTGAAAAAAGTGACTTATGACTCGGCCTCGCACTTATGACCATCGCCGCATCCCTGTGGTCACATGATCAAAATTCAGTCACTTGGCAACCAGCATGTATTTATGATGGTTGCAGCATCCGGGAGTCACATGATCTTAATTTGTGACCTTCCAAGCCAGCTTCCGACAAGCAAAGTCAATGGGGGAAGACGGATTTGCTTAATGACCATGTGATTCGCTTAACACCATGGCAAAAAGGTCATAAAATCGGGTGTGACTCACTTAACAACCATCTTGCTTAGCAACGGAAGTTCTGGTCCCAATTGTGGTCATAGGTCGAGGACTACCTGTATATTATATCATTACATAGATTTACAGGGAAAGGGATTTGTTTGGCATGGACATGGCTTGGTTGTATGGATATTGTTCTCCAATCTCTGCCAGAAAGCAACTGTCTTGGGAAGCCAGAAAGTAACTCCTTCCTTTCTGCATTGTTTAAGCAACATTTGGTTTCAAGGGGTATGAAGGAACCTTTTGGCAATCTGTGTATCTCAAACATCATTGCTGTCAAAACTGTCTGTCTGTCTGTCTCATGGCAACTCTCATTAAATCCCTGCAAGACTTACTGTCAAAAACAAAGATGGTAAGGACCTAACAGAAGCAGAAGAGATCAAGAAAAGGTGGCAAGAATATACGGAAGATCTGTATAGGAAGGATAATAATATTGGAGATAGCTTTGACGGTGTGGTCAGTGAGTTAGAGCCAGACATCCTGAAGAGTGAGGTTGAATGGGCCTTAAGAAGCATTGCTAATAACAAGGCAGCAGGAGACGACGGTATCCCAGCTGAACTGTTTAAAATCTTGCAAGATGATGCTGTCAAGGTGATGCATGCCATATGCCAGCAAATTTGGAAAACACAAGAATGGCCATCAGATTGGAAAAAATCAACTTATATCCCCATACCAAAAAAGGGAAGCACTAAAGAATGTTCAAACTATCGAACAGTGGCACTTATTTCACATGCCAGTAAGGTAATGCTCAAGATCTTGCAAGGTAGACTCCAGCAATTCATGGAGCGAGAATTGCCAGATGTACAAGCTGGGTTTAGAAAAGGCAGAGGAACTAGAGACCAAATTGCCAATATCCGCTGGATAATGGAGAAAGCCAGGGAGTTTCAGAAAAACATCTATTTCTGTTTTATTGACTATTCTAAAGCCTTTGACTGTGTGGATCATAGCAAATTGTGGCAAGTTCTTGGTGGTATGGGGATACCAAGTCATCTTGTCTGCCTCCTGAGGAATCTGTATAACAACCAAGTAGCAACGGTAAGAACAGAGCACGGAACAACGGACTGGTTTAGGATTGGGAAAGGAGTGTGGCAGGGTTGTATACTCTCACCCTACCTATTCAACCTGTACGCAGAACACATCATGCGACATGCTGGGCTTGAGGAATCCAAGGCTGGAGTTAAAATCGCTGGAAGAAACATTAACAATCTCAGATATGCAGATGATACCACTTTGATGGCTGAAAGCGAGGAGGAGTTGAGGAGCCTTATGACGAAGGTGAAAGAAGAAAGTGCAAAAGCTGGGTTGCAGCTAAACCTCAAAAAAACCAAGATTATGGCAACGAGCTTGATTGATGACTGGCAAATAGAGGGAGAAAAAGTGGAGGCAGTGACAGACTTTGTATTTCTAGGCGCAAAGATTACTGCAGACGCTGACTGCAGCCAGGAAATCAGAAGACGTCTACTTCTTGGGAGGAGAGCAATGGCAAATCTTGATAAAATAGTTAAGAGCAGAGACATCACACTGACAACAAAGGTCCGCATAGTTAAAGCAATGGTATTCCCTGTAGTAACCTATGGCTGCGAGAGCTGGACCATAAGGAAGGCTGAGCGAAGGAAGATAGATGCTTTTGAACTGTGGTGTTGGAGGAAAATTCTGAGAGTGCCTTGGACTGCAAAAAGATCAAACCAGTCCATACTCCAGGAAATCAAGCCAGACTGCTCACTTGAGGGAATGATATTAAAGGCAAAACTGAAGTACTTTGGCCACATAATGAGAAGACAGGATACCCTGGAGAAGAAGCTGATGCTAGGGAAAGTGGAAGGCAAAAGGAAGAGGGGCCGACCAAGGGCAAGATGGATGGATGGTATTCTGGAGGTGACGGACTCAACCATTGGGGAGCTGGGGATGGTGACGGCCGACAGAAAGCTCTGGCGTGGACTGGTCCATGAAGTCACGAAGAGTCGGAAACGACTGAACGAATAAACAACAACAAAGACTTACTGTCTGTTCCTGGAACCAATACAAGTTGCTAGTCCATCTATGTGGTACTCACTTTTCTTTTTTCAGATCTTACCTCAAAACTATATTTTTCTTGGCTGGAGGTACACAAGACACTTAACCAGGTCAATGAATGACCTACCAGCTGTGTTCACACAGCGAACTAAGCCCACTATTTGGTTAGTTTATGATTTATTGTATTGTGCAAAACCAGAAAAAGTTAATTTATTAATCACGTTAAGCATGTTATGTGAACCTTGCCATGCCAATGTTTAACACAGTTCACTATTTATTACTCTTGTAACTAAACTAGTGACTAGGCCTAAATGCAATCGAAGTAGTTAAATCCTGAAAGAACTTCCAGATCCTCTTTTTTGCTTAGTTAATAGGATTGTGCAGTGCTTCATCTTTTATTCAGAAGAAGTGCTTTGATATGTGCAGAAGCAAGGAGGTTTCTGCTGCTGCCACGCAATCATGGAAAGGGATGCTGCTGCTTTAATGAGTAGCAGACAAGTGCTGCTGCAATAATAATTCCTTGAGTATCAAAGTACTTCTTCCAAAGCAATTCTTAATTATTAACACTTCAAGCAATACATAATGGGTGTTATATGAGAAAAAATATACTCATTACCAAGCAGTGATCCTTGTTTCAAAATCCAGATAGTCCTCGGCTTACGTCCATTTGTTCAGGGACTGTTTGAACTTGTGACGGCACTAAACAAGGAGGACTTACGACCAGTCCTCGGAGTTCTGGCTATTGCAGCATCCCCGCAGTTGTGTGATTGCAATCCGGGTGCTTGGCACTCGGCTCACGATTACATTGCAGCAAGCTGCAGTCATGTGACCGTGATTTTTGACGTTCCCTGCAGGCTTCCCACAAGCAAAGTCAATGGGACAAAATAAAGCAAAGCAATTGACAAAATAAAAACCTGTATCCAGCTAAGGAAAAAATATGACAGCTGGTTTAAACAGTAATTTGAACTGGTGCTTCAACTTTCACACATACTTTTTTGCTTGGTTCTGGTGCTAGTAGAATACAGAAATGGGTAGCAAATGCCAATGATGCAGAACACAAATTAAATCTAACACAAGACAAAAGAGAGGAAGCAAGCAAAAGAGGCTTTTGTTAATTTAATGTTTATTATATTCATAGAATTTTATGTTATGTGCCAGTATTGACTGATTGTGTGTGAAACCCTGATTGAAGGGCAGTGGAAGACAATATCCATTGATCCATCTGTTAACAACTAATGGAAGCATGCAACTTGAAATCTAAGAGGAATATGATAAAAAGCATGGATTAATGAATGAAATAAATGTTGTGGCTCTGTGAAACTAAGAGAAAGGAGAAGGATACAATAAAACTGAATCAAGTAGGCCTGATCTTGGAATCAGAGATGGAAAATGCTGTTTAATTTCCAAATTAAAGCATCCCAGACTTTTAGCTGTCTAGGTTCCACTTCATTGCATCCAATTAAGGGAAGCCTGCTTCCATGGAATCCAATATATTACTTTGAGTTTTTTTAAATCTGCTTTTTAAAATTCCAGTATATACATTTGATTATGCTCAGTTTTAGTTTACCTTAAAATCAAGAACTTCTAGCATTACATCGTCACTTCAATGTTTCCTCCAACGTACCTGCTATTTTCCTTTCCTCGTCAAAGTTGTCCCTAGTGTCAGTATCAAGCCAAGCATAGCTGATCACCTTGTGCCTTCCTCCATCCTCCTCCTCTTCCTCCTCTTCATCTAAGGAGAAGACCAGCAAGAGTAGTCAGGAACTTCTTGGAAGGACTATGCTTGGCAAAATTTATCTCTCAAAATATGTTGAGACAACTAAACTGTCCCATCACTAGGACTTCATTCTTTGAAAGGTCTGCTACAATATTTTCTTTCAGAAGGTATCATCCATGTCTTTTCTTTGGGTGATACTAGACACCAAAAAGAGCTTTGTTGTTATTTTGTCCTTCACTGCTTTTAACTCAAAGCTTTCTGATTAATTGGTTGATTGATTGATTGATTGATTGATTGATTCTATCATTATGTGCCATCAAATTGGTGTCTACTCTTAGCGACCACATAGATTTTCTCCAGGAGGATCTGTCCCAACCTTGTTCTTCCCATCTTCCAACAATACAACCATGGCTGTTGTAATTGAGTCCATCCATCTTGCTGCTGGTTGTCTTCTTTCCTTCTACCTTTCCCAGCATTATAGGCTTCTCCAGATAGCTAGGTCTTTGTATAATGTCCAAAGTATGATAATTTGAACTCTTTTCCAAGGCATTCATGGCTACTTTACCAAGTGCTAGTCTGTAGCGTATTTCTTGACTGTTGGTTCCATTACTGTTGATAGTTGATCCTAAAAGGCAGAAGTTATCTGCACTGTCAATTCTAAGGCTGGTTGCTGTTCCAGTTGTCATTTGTTTATTCTTTTTTATATCTAATTTTAGTCCCGTCTTTTCACAGTGCTCCTTGACTTTCAGTCCTACAGCTTGTGGATCATTTGCATTTTCAACTATCATAAAATGTAGCTCTTTCTCCTTTTCTATTGTTTCTGTTCCTTTTGGGGGGGAAATAGTATCCCATAATTGCTGTATTCCAATAATGGGAGTCTTACTACCAAGTCTTCACCATACGTATTAAATCATATTTGTTCTTCCGCATTTTCCATAGTCTATTAGTGTATAGACAATAAGACTGAATTTTATGAATTAATGTTCTTTTGAGTGGTTTAAGAAGACCCTTAGGATTTCTACAAAAGGACTACAATATAAAATTACCATTGTGAAACTGGGAGAATCAAAAGGAAAAATAGTATAAAGAAAACAAACGTTAAATATGTATGAACAAACTGAAAAGGAATATTAAAAATGTAAAAAATAAACTACATGTGGAAAGAAAAAAAAAGTGAAATATGCAAAGAGATAAAGTATAAATATATTAAAGAAATATTAAAGGGAGGGAGAAATATAATAGAAATATAGTAAATATTAAATAAATGTAAAAAGGTTTCTTCGTAAAAGAAACAGGAAGTCTTTTTTAAATTAATTGTTTTATGTGTAACTTTGTTGTTATATGTAAGTAGGTCTTTTATGTGTTGTAAATCTTTGTAAATGTATCTATCTTTAAGTTGTATATTTTAAACAATAAAACTATTAAAAAAAGAAGACCCTTTTCACTCCTACTTTCTACAGTGCACAAGTATTTATTTGAGGTCCTTACTTCAGGGTTTTAATTTCTAGCCCCTCAAGAATTTAAACATCATCTAATGAACCTCATCATTCTTTGGCCAAATACATTTTTACATGTCCTTCTGAGGTGCAACCCATCTCGTGCCACCAATCCAACATGTAGGTAACTGAGATCATGGTACTAGAAATAAAATCTTTCCCATCAACAACTAATTTGATTAGTTAATTATTGACTTGCAGTATTCTTTCCTTTTCTAGTCTTCTTCCATGGATTGGAAGGATGGATGAGAATGCTGAGTTCCCAGGATCTTAAATATGTAGTGATATGGTTGCAACTGTTCTTTGTAGTATCATTTTTCACATGTATTAGCAGGAAGGGATCATTGTCATAGGGCTTGATAAGTCACAGAATCATAGAAGATAAGGATTAGAAATGGCCTTGGAGATCATCTAGTTCACTTCTCTCCCCAGTACAGGATTCCACTACAGTGGCATCCCTGGCAGGTAACTATCCAAACTCTGTTTAAACATCTCCAGCAAAGGAGAGACTATTACCACTGAAGGCAGCCTGTTTTTTTAATAAGAACTTTATTAAGTTTAAAGGAAAGGTAAAAACTACAAAAAAGGAAAAAACTACAAAAAGGAAAAAAACTAAAAAGTGTGAAACACAATAATTTTTTTTTAAAGATTACATGAAGAGTTAACTTCCGACTTTTAACAGCAAGAATATACAGCAATTTTCATAATCAAACCCTTACTCTATATCAAACAAAAATCACATTATTTCTATAAACCATTCCATTAACACATTATGAAAATCACTAAATACAATTGTTCCCTCCCCTTATATTAAAAGAAGAAAGAAAGAAAGAAAGAAAGAAAGAAAGAAAGAAAGAAAGAAAGATATATATATATGCCTCCTAATCAACTTCCTCCCCCAAAGACAACATTTACTTAATTATTTCCTTCCTACCACTATATATTTCTTTCTACTATAATAGAAATCAAACAAAAAAAACTTATAAATTATCTACTTTTATAATTGATAATACTATAACAATTTTAACCCTATTAACCCTAAAACTAAACAATTATTATAATACCTTATACATCTTAACAAATCATTAAGAAGAAATAAAAACAAGCAAACCTTAAAAATAATCCAATTAATCTTAATCCAAATCGTTGAAAAAGAATAGAATCATACAAGCCTTAAAAGCATTCCAAATAAACATTCTTAAATCTTTACCTCACTTCAAAATATACCAGAGCATTTACATATCTCCATAATACACACAAGGCATTTTTCATTAAAAAGTCAAACAGCCCAACTGCCCCCCTTAAAAACTCAGACTTTTCAGCAGAAAACCCCCCACAGAGCAAAGTCTGTGTACCGTCGACCACGGTATACTTTTGGGGCGGCTCGAGGAGTTGGGGGCGGGCAGCGTGGTTTTGCACTGGTTTGCCTCCTTCCTCCAGGGCCGTTCCAGTCGGTGTTGATAGGGGAGGAGAGAGCTGACCCAAGACCCCTGACTTGTGGGGTGCCTCAGGGGTCGGTTCTCTCTCCTCTCCTATTCAACATCTACATGAAGCCGCTGGGTGAGATCATCCGTCACCACGGGATGAGGTATCACCAATATGCTGATGATACCCAGTTATACATCTCCATCCCGGGTGAAGTAAGTGATGCGGTCAATGCCTTATCTCAGTGCCTGGAGGCTGTGGGGGTCTGGATAGGGAACAACAGGCTTCAACTGAACCCTGGTAAGACGGAGTGGCTGTGGATTGATGGCCCTCCTGGATCCGGGAAATTGTCATCTTTGGTTCTGGGTGGGGTTGCACTACCCCACTCGGATCCAGTGCAGAATCTGGGGGTCCTCCTGGACTCGCGACTCCTGCTCGAAGAGCAGGTGGCAGTCGTGGCCAGGAGGGCCTTTGCACAGCTTCGAGTTGTGCGCCAGTTATGCCCTTTCCTGGATCAGGAGGCCCTCCGTACAGTCACTCATGCCCTTGTCATCTCCCGTATAGACTATTGTAATGCGCTCTACATGGGGCTACCCTTGAAGAGTATCCGGAAGCTTCAGCTGGTGCAGAATGCGGCGGCACGAGCAGTTATGGGTGCCAGGAGATCGGCACATGTGACACCTCTGCTACGCGGGCTGCATTGGGTGCCAGTTTGCTTCCGGGTCCAATTCAAGGTGTTGGTGATTACCTTTAAAGCCCTACATGGCATAGGACCAGGGTACCTGAGGGACCATCTCGTCCCGATAACGTCGGCCCGTCCCACCCGTGCATGCAGAGAGGGCATGCTTCGGACCCCCTCAATAAGAGAATTCCACCTAGCGGGGTCCAGGAGGCGTGCCTTCTCTGCGATAGCGCCCGCCTTATGGAATATCTTGCCCCCGGAGGTGAGATTGGCCCCCTCCCTCCTGGCCTTTCGGAAGGCCCTTAAGACCTGGCTCTGCCACCTGGCCTGGGACGACGGAGGTATTAGTGCCTCCTGGGGTTGGCTCGCCCCGTAGCTCCATGATCTATCTGCGGGTTTTAATCCATCTTGAATTTTATTGTATTTATTTTTTGTTGTGTTTTTTAGATATTTTTGTATAGTTTTTAAATTGTATTTGTTGTAACCCGCCCAGAGTCCCTTGCATGGGAGATGGGCGGGGAATAAATCTGGAAAAAAAATAATAATAAAAAAAAAGTCTCTTCTTTCCCATAACATTCCACCAGAAAAACAATTCCATTTGTGATTTGTGATTCGGACTGTGTCTTTAACTCTTTCGGCACCAGAATCTGGTAATCTTCATCCGGCACAACAAAAGCTTCAATTTCACTGTCAGTAGAAACATCTCCATCTTCACTAGAATCAACTTTTCCCACAACCTCCTCAGCCAGATGAAACATTTTAAAGCTGATATTTTCTACAATGTCCCAAATATCTTGCATAATAACTTGACAGGAATCAGAGAAAATCTGTTTAATCTCACAACGAAGCTCTGAGAATGTCTGCTTAAACTCCTCCATGTTACAGGCAGTAGATTATGGCGCCCCCTAGATACTTAACTGGCAAAAGTAAGAGTTAATAGAAGATTTCCGGCAATGTATAGAAAAGTAAAAGTGATAAGGGGCAACTTCCCAGAGAAAGTAGCAACAGAAAACTGATCATTCAAAACAGCAGATTCAACATGTAGGGAAAAATCAAATTCTTCAAATTCAGTACTAAAATAATAACAGGGATGCACTTATTTATTCTCAGTCCTCCTTAATATTTAAATGGGGAAACAAGCCAAAACTTTGAAAGATTTTTAAAAATTAATCCAGAAAAATAATGATTAAGCACCAAGAGAGATTGCTTCTCCTTGCTGTAGAAAGCCTCT
This sequence comes from Charina bottae, assembly GCA_023362775.1. Taxonomy (NCBI): domain Eukaryota; kingdom Metazoa; phylum Chordata; class Lepidosauria; order Squamata; family Charinaidae; genus Charina; species Charina bottae. The sequence goes on from JALMGJ010000001.1 coordinate 109,920,621, forward strand.
CTTTGGGTACATAAACTTAAAAAATATAAATTGGGTGATTTAGAAATGGTGACGTCCCAGCCTCCCGGCGTCTCTTACTGGATTATTGCTAATGCTGTTCGCGATCCTCTGGCTGTGAGGCACCATTCTGGAATACAAATGGGATAATTCCTAGCGTTTTCTGTCCATGAAAATGCTCTAGGGCTTCAGGAAAAGCCTGTCTGAGCCCATAAAAAAGCCACATTGTCAGATCTGCCTGCGGAGCTTGCGGGCACAGCTGTTCAGTCGGCCATGTCCCCACCGGAAGTCTATCAGTCTGTTCCACTGTTGAACAGCTCAATATTTAGGATTTTTTTTCTTATGTTCAATTGAAATCTACATCCTTGTAATTTAAGCCCATTGTTTCTTGATCTGTCTCAGAAGTTTTTATATAATTTCCTTGCTCCTGACAGGCAGGATGTTTCATGAGACAGTGGGTCTGGTCGACTTTGTTTCAATCCCTTGTGGTAGTGAATCACAAGATTTCTTCCATATCCATTATTATCTACTCTTGACATTATAAAAAAAATGATCTGCCCCACATTCAGAATCTCTCATCACTCTTTTATCCTTCACTAATTCTCTCAATCTTGCATCATAAACAGTCAAATAAAAATGTTTTTAGATATGTATTCATTTCTTCACCATGAGTACATATGAATAATCTTATGTTTAAGCTATGTAATTGAAACAAATCTTTTTCTAAGCAGCTACTCACTAGTCACCATTCCAATTCATTCTTGGGCAACATACAGTACCTATTCCATCATGTTACCTAACAGAATAAATCTTTTTCCTGAATCACATTAATTCAGAATGTTGCACACTTTGCCCCAAATCTCTGGTTCTTCCTAATCACCATCAAATGGAGTGTAACATGCAGCTATTACCAACTGAAGTTTCCTATTTCCCTGCACACTCACAACCATGTAGGTGATACTAATTCATTCTTTCCGATGGCTTTTAGCCCCTTCATTCATAATTAAACCTACTCTTTCATTTCACTGCTTGTGTTCACCAACTGTAATGTGAGTACTAGTCTGGATTTCTGAATTGGTGCTGTGCATGGCACGGCCCTTGAAGATCATTTGGAAGCTGCAACTTGCCCAGAATGCAGTGACATGGACAGTATTAGGCATTACATCCATATAACACCAGTGCTATATGAACTACACTGGCTTCCAGTGATCTTCCAGGTATAATTCAAAGTGCTGGTTATCACCTAGAAAGCCCTACATGACACAGGTCCAGGTTATTTGTGGATCGCCTGTTTCCTGTTTTGCCCCACAAAAACCCATAGGTGGGCATGCTCAAGGTCCCTTCCACTAAGCAATGTGATCTTGTAAGGAATTGTGCCTTCTGTTGCAGTGCATGCCGCCCCCCTGAAGATCCAGATGGCCCTGACACTGTTGGCCTTTTACAAGGCATTACAAGAGTCCCCCATTGGGGGAGATAGGCGGTCATATAAATTTGAATTGATTAATTAATTAAATACATACATACATACATACCTGATTGTTTCCTTGGGCATTTGAACCAGGATGCTAAGCAAGCCCTGCTGATTTGGGTCTTTATTGATTGTGAATATGGCATGTTCTTAGATCTTGGGCTGTTCTATTGATAGTTTTTGGTTGTTTATTTCAGTCAACTGTATTATGTTGATTTTTGGTTTTTTATCTTCTCTTCACCACTTAAAATCATTGTTGTGAGATGGACGGCTGTATAAATTGTTTAAATAAATAATTACTCCACAAGATGAGACTTTAATGCTGATACAAATTGCTTTATGGAATGGTAATGCATAATTTGTGAAGATCTATTACAAAAGTCAGACCTGCATTAAGATCCATGACATTTCCATATTCAACACAGTATCTCTCAGAGTACTAGATGCTATGAATAAACAAGGGATTACTCAGGATTCCATCATGGTTTTTTTGGAAAGCTTTTATCCAAATCATTATGCAACATTCTATCCAAGATTGTGCAAGAAATTTCTGCTCAGATAATGAAAATTCCCATTCCTCTTCTCCCACTTACAAGCCCTTGCACCCTTCCAGAATGTTTCAGTGAAGCTTGAAGGTGGAAGGAGCAGAGGACATTTTTTCTGCTGATGGACATAGTATAGGATATAGAATCCATAGCTGGATGCAATTGGAATAGAGTATTTGAGAACTGTGAGTAGTAAAACAAGAAAAGATTGGGTCATAAGAATAAATTATGAATATGTGATGAATGAATGTAAAATAAATACAACAATGCATTGAGTTGATTTGGTCATAGTAGTAGTAAGGTTAAAGGTAAAGGTTTTCCCCTGCACAGTCATGTCTGACTCTAGAGGGCGGTGCTCATCTCCGTTTCTTAGCTGAAGAGCCAGCGCTGTCCGAAGATGCTTCCGCGGACATGTGGCCGGCATGACGCGCACGGAACGCTGTTACCATCCCACCGAAGTGGTACCTATTTATCTACTTGCATTTGCATGCTTTCGAATTGCTAGGTTGGCAAGAGCTGGGGCGAGTGGGGGAGCTCACTCCGTCACACGGCGCATTGCAATGTATTGAGTTGATTTGGTCATAGTAGTAGTAGTAGTAGTTTATTGATTAGTCCTGTGACCTTATCAATAAAATAAAATTAAATAAATGCAGTACAGAGTTAAAAATACAATAATAAAATACATATATAATAATACATGGAGTCAGTAATCGAATAAATGAATCTCCCTTGCAGGATACCCCAATTTGTTCAATGTATTGAGTTCTTATAACCGTTGCCTTAGTTATAAACTGAGCAGTCCTATGTACAATATGCACATTAGAGCCCAGGAGGAAATAATAAGTCTGTGGTTTGGATCCCAGTGTGCTTTTCTTTCTAATAAGGATGATAAGTTTTTAAGCCTAATGGTTACATATAATTGGCAATTGAACAAAATATTGCTACAAGGATTCTGCAGTTATTACATTAAGTTGCATCTCCCCACAAGTACTACTCTCTACCTGGGTGGCATCACTCCAGAGAGAGAGTGGAGAGCGGAAGAATGTTTGACGAAGAAGCACAGCCGGGGCTGCTAGTGAGTGGGACAGCTCTCATGGAGAAAGTGGAGGAAAAGGCTGTCCTGAGTGAAGAAGAGGAAGAAGAGGAACCGGAGCCAAAGGGAGCAGTTGGAGGGTTCTCGCCGAAAGAGGCAGGGACTGCATTGCCAGTAGATGAAAGCTTAATCACTCTGGATTATGTGCAAACATCGAGAAAGGCAGATGCAGAATTGTGGGAGACCACGGTGGAGGAAGACCGAGGGCTGGGGGCTAAGAAGCCAAGTGGAGACAGATCAGGCAGCGCCAGAGCCAGAGAGTCATGGAGACCGGGGGTGGTGGTGAGGCCCCAATGACCCCAAGGAGTGAGGCCCAAAGAGATGAGAGACAGTGAAGAAGACAGCGAAGTCACCCTGCAAAGGATACAGGCCATGGAATCATGCATGATGTCGATGGAAACTATATTGCAGAACATGTCGCTCACACTAACTCAACTGGTGGAAGGGCCGTTCGAACCGGGTTCGTCACAAGCATCCTCCAGGAAGTCTACACCTGAGCAGGAGTTAACAACCCCATCTCCACCCCCTCCTGCAGCAGGTCGCAAGAAAGCCCCACGTCCATCAGTGTCCTGGGTGCAGCCTCCCGTCAGTACCGTAAGCACTATCCAGCCGAAAGGGGGATTAAGGGAGCTTCATGTTAAGTTTAATGGGGACCCACAACAGCTGTCCTACTTCATAACCAATGTGAAGTTATACATGGCAGAGTTTGGAGGAGTTTTTCCCTCCGAAGTTTCAAAAGTGAACTTAGTGGGGTCTAGGTTAAAGGGGCCCAGAGCTGATTGGCTGGTGCAGCTGCACGATGCAGCAGCTCCAGAGTTGCAAGACTTAGAAGAGTTCCTTCGGGGTTTGAAGAGACGATTTCAAGACCCGTTAGCAAAGTTGAAAGCAAAGACTGAATTACAGCAGCTACAGCAAGGGTCTAAGACAGTGTCGGAGTATGCTTTGGAGTTTAAAGCCATAGCGGGGAAGATTACTGATTGGTCAGAGACCACGAAAGTAGAATATTGTAAAGGGGGTCTTAGTCCAGAGGTGCTGAACTGGGCAATGGGGTGAGGGGACCCTGATAATGTGGAGGACTGGATCTGCTTAGCCAAGTAGGTGGAAAACACCCAATACCAAGTGAAGAGGAGAGTGAGAGCCCTGGCCATGGGAAGGAATACCGCAACGCCTGGCCAGGCAATGGCAACTTTCCGAAGAGTGCCAAAGCCAAAAGCGGAAGAGAGAGAACAGCGAGCACAGAAGGGACTTTGTTTCAAATTTGGGAAGCCGGGTTATCGAGCCATAGAGTGTTTGAGCGCTACTCAGGCTGGAAAGACAACAGCGAAACCGGGGAAAACCACGTCAGGGAAATACAAAGGAAGCGTAAACATCGCTGCAGTTACTGAGCACTGCGGAATAGAGAGAACCCTGTTGTCATCAGAGGACTCTGAGGCCGAGGCTCCTCAGCCGGTGGAAAACTAATCATGCCTGCCTTAAGCAGCGCCCATAGGCAGGTGGAAGACTCCAGAGGTGCAGAGCAGCCGGTGAGTAGAGACTGTACCACTTTATTAGCGGGGGTGCAATTGCAGAATTTTAGAACAAATTGCAAGGTAGATTTAAAAGCCATGGTAGATACGGGCTGTATGAAGTGCCTAATTCACCCAGCTATAGTGATGGGATTGGACTTAAAAGTTATGAAATTGAAACAACCAATAGTATTTACACAATTGGATGGCTCCGAGGCTCACGGGGGTCCTGTGGAGCATTACACCGAGGCCATTGGCATGAAAATTGGTGGCCACAAATAGACTTTGAGATTTATTCTGGCCCCTATAGCTCATTGCTCTATAATCGTGGGACTGCCCTGGCTTAAAAGTGTGAAACCAGATTGACTGGGAAGCAGGAGTTTTCGAGTTTTCGGATGGGACCTATCAAACAAAAGTGCTCCTAGAGCCCACACCCCCGACAGACTGGGCTGGAGTGATGCTAGGCGGGAAGACTGCCCCTGGGGATTTGAAGCCAGAGAGGGGAGTGCCAGAGAGATATTGTAGCTTTACAGATGTCTTTGATGAGCAAGAAGCAGACCAATTGCCAGATAGCACTAAATTGGACTGCTCTATAACCACTGACCCAAATGCCAAATTGCCAAAGCCAAAATTGTATGCCATGTCTGAAAAGGTGCTGAGAGAATTCATTGATAAGAATTTGGTGCGTGGGTTCATTGAGCCCACCAATTTGCCAATGGCAGCACCCATACTGTTTCGTGCCAAGAAAGATGGGACGCTACGTTTGTGTACAGACTATAGGGGATTGAATGCCATCTCTACTGCCAACCAGTACCCCTTGCCTCTAATAAAAGACATGCTTTCCCATCTGTCAAAAGGGAAGATATTCACTAAACTAGACTTGAGAGAGGCTTATTTCAGAATTCGCATCAAACCAGGAGATGAGTGGAAGACAGCCTTCAACTGCCCTCTGGGATCCTATCAGTACAAGGTGCTCCCGTTCGGATTGGCAGGAGCACCTGGAGTGTTCCTGCAGCATATAAATGAAGTTCTGCATGAATACAAGGGAGTGTTGGTATACCTCGACATTTTAATATTCAGCCAGAATGAGAAGGAGCATGAGGTTTTGGTCAAGGAAGTGCTCCTAAAACTTAGAGAAGCCGAACTGTATGCAAAACTGTCTAAGTGTGAGTTTCATAAAACTAAACTGGACTACCTGGGGTATAGGATCTCCAGTGAGGGGATTGGAATGGACCCAGCCAAAATCCAAGACTTGGTGGCCTGGGAGCCCCTCCCCCCCATACCTGGAAACAATTGCAGAGTTTCTTAGGTTTTGCGAATTACTATAGGCAGTTTATAAACCAGTTTGCCCAGATTGCTTTGCCACTCACAGACTTACTGAAGACAAAAGGGAAGGGGGAGTCTAAGAAAACACCACAGCCAGGGGCGAAAGTAAATTGGATGGCAGAATGTCAAAATGCCTTTGATGAACTAAAGAAGTTGTTTACTGCTTATCCAGTACTAAAACACCCTGACCCCGAGACACCCTTTGTTGTCCATTCCGACAACTCGGACACCGCGATTGGGGTCATTTTGTTTCAAAAGAATTCCCTGGATAAGTTACAGCCTTGTGGGTATCTGTCCAGGAAGTTTACAGAGGCTGAAAGGCGATGGCATGTGTGGGAAAAGGAGGCCTACACTGTAAAGTGTGCACTAACGACATGGCGGCATCTGCTAGAGGGCGTCAAGCACCCTTTGGAAGTTTGGACAGATCACAAGACCTTACAGGCACTTCACCCCCCCCCCCCAAAATTAAATGCAAAACAACTAAGGTGGGCACAGTTTTTCAGTAGATTTAACTTCACCCTTCAGTACTTTGAAGGAAAACGGAACTTCACGGCTGATGCCTTGTTCTTCATGCCCCAGCATGATAGCCAATGGGAGGAGATTGTAGATACAGTATTTTCCCAACAGCAATTAGGCCTGGCAGTGACCACCAGAAGTCAGGCTAGACAGCAAAGTAACGAGCTACCAGCGCCAGCAGTACATGTGAGAAATGAGTGGGAGGAAAGCCTCCACTCCGCTTTTCAGTCTGACCCTTGGATCAAGGAGAACCAGTCAACCTTACAAAATAAAAATCACAGTTGGTACTTTGCTGAGAGACTTTATGTTCCAGAGTAAATGCGCAAGGAAATTCTCAACAATGCGCACGACCTTAAGACTGCTGGGCACTTCGGGTTCACCAAAACGTTGCATTTGGTCCACAGGCAGTTTTGGTGACCATCTCTCTGTAAAGATGTAAAAGACTATGTTAATGAATGCCCTACTTGTGCCCAAGCAAAGCGAAAGGGAGGGAAGCAGCAAGGTCTATTGCAGGGCGTGGCAAAACCAAATCGCCCCTGGGAGCAAATTGCAATGGATTTTGTGGTAGATTTACCCAAGAGTAAAGGGAATGGCTCAGTGGGTAAGACGCCAGGCTTGTTGGTTGGAAGATCGCAAGTTCGGAGGTTCAAATCCCTAGCCCTGCATGACGGAGTGAGCTCCCGCACTAGCTTCAGCTCTTGCCAACCTAGCAATTTGAAAGCATGCAAATGCAAGTAGATGAATAGGTACCACTTTGGTGGGTAGGTAACAGCGTTCCGTGCGCGTCATGCGGCCACATGACCGTGGAAGCGTCTTTGGACAACGGCTAACAAACGGAGATGAGCACTGGCCCCTAGAGTCGGACACGACTGCACAAACGTGCGGGGGGAACCTTTACCTTTACTTTAAAGGAAAGACAGTAATTTGGACTGTCATAGATCTATTCTCCAAACAAACTCATTTTGTACCTTGCCACAAAATACCTACTGCAAAACACTTGGCCAGAATGTTTATTCAGCATGTCTATCGACCCCACGGATGTCCCAAACAGGTGATCTCTGACATAGGAAGTCAATTCACTGCTAGGTTTTGGAAGTCATTTTTGAAATTGTTGGGCACCACACAGGAGCTCAGCTCATCGAACTACCTGATGGAGGACTGATGGAGCTTCTGAGAGGGTCCAAGCCACATTAGAACAATATTTTCTCTGCTATCTAAATTATCAACAAGATAACTGGATGGACCTACTCCCATTTGCGGAGGCTTCCTACAACAATGCAGTACACAGTTCGACCAGTTTGACACCTTTCAAAGTTGTTCACGGGCAAGATTTTGTTGCTATTCCCGACCTGCCACTAGAGGCCCCCACAGACCATTCAGCAAAAGAATGGAGTGATTTAATCTCCTCTGCCTCACCGATGATCCAAAAGTCACTCCAGCATGCACATCGCACGTATAAGCAGTTCGCCGATCATAAGTGGAGACCAGAATGGAATATGAAAATTGGAGACCAAGTCTATTTGTCCACAAAGTTCCTGAGAAATACTCAACCTTGTAAAAAGCTGGCTCCAAAGTTTATTGGTCCTTTCCCAATTGTCAAAGTAATCCAGTCTCGGTTCAACTACAATTACCGGCAAATCTAAAGAGGCTTCACCCTGTATTTCACTGCAGCCTTCTCAAACCCCATGTAAGCTCCCACAAGTGGCATCCAGTACAACCTCCACCAAACCCAATCATGATTGAAGGGCAGCAACATTTTGAACTCAAGGAGATTTTGGACTCTTAATTCCATCGAAACAAATTGCAGTATTTAGTACGATGGAAACCTTTTCCTGACCCTGAATGGGTCTCTTCCGTTAATGTTAGAGCTCTTCAATTGCTCTCCCAATTTCACATCAAGTACCCTCTTAAACCTTCATAGATCTTTTATAATTTTGTTTAGTCTCTTTTCAGGTGGGGCAGAATGTCATGATCACTGTTCCAATGCTGCATGGCATTGTACCAGCATGCATGCATGAAAGAGTTAAGGGGGAGTGAAGCCAGACCTGCATTCCTGGACGGAGAGTCAATTAGCCTGGCGGAGCAAGGTCACAGGAGTGTGTGAAGAAATGAAACTGGAGAAGATCTGAGGATGGCCTGATAAGGGGGAGGGGAACGTTGGGGTATTATCAAAGGGGAAAGCCTGTGCTTTCTTCAGATGCAACTTTCTCTTGTATGCAGTAACTTAGCAGTAAATTAGTTTTCCAAGAAACTTTTTGTGAGACTCGTTTGTTGCTACAAGGGTTCTGCAGTTATTACACCCATATTTGGCCATGGAATCCAGCAACTCAAATCTAGCTCTAGAATAGGCCCTCCTTAACATTTGTGGGATACTCATTGATATATATATATTTGGGTTGAAATATAATTTTATTCTTAGCCAACCATCTTAAAGATCTATTTTTAGTTAATAATTCCATGTCAGTTTGCGCACTAATATCGTAAGACATGCTGTTTAAAAATTTCCCTTGCCTGGGAGACCGTTGAAAGCAAATACTGAATAGAAAACCTATGTCTTAAAATAACTTCAAAAAGTTGGCTGATCCAGGAATTGGGCTGCGCCATATTTATCTGTTCCATTAAACATATTTTGGGAAGTCTATCAGAATCCATTTGTTGGATCCTCAGCCAATATGTAAAAACTTTAATAATTAAATGACTATGTAAGGAACGGATACCTAATTCCTCTCTGACTGCAGGGGCAGACGTATTTTTATCAGTTCCCAATATGGATCTTAAAAAGCGAGTTTGAATTTGTTCAAGTGGGGTATTTGGTCATAGAGATTGAATTAGAATGAAATTGCAAAAGAAATACATGAAGAATGAATGGGTCAAGAAGGGAAAGACTGAAAGTTACATTGAATGAAGTTAACAAGACCCTGAAAAAGGGAGCAGCCTTTTCAGTTTAAAGAAAAGGCAATATATGAAGTAGTATCTGGACTTGATGAAAGAAGAGTTTGAAAGAATATTAAGTTATGAAGAGGTAGAATGAATGGTGCTGCTGTAAACTAGATTTAGTTAAATACATTCATTCTTTTCCCTTATCTGTCTTTCACTATTTCTTAGTCTCTTTAAACACTTTGTATAATATTATTTACCCCACAAAAAAGTGTGATGCATTTTTATGTATTTATGTGAGAAACCTGGCTTGCCCAAATCCCTCTCAATAGATCCCAGTGTGAATGATCCACCTTTGATTTGGGAATAAAATCAGTTAAATAAATTCTTCTCTTGATCCATAACAATATAAAAAATAGTATTTTTCTGTTCCTATAGGAGTTGCAGGATGAATGAGAAAAATCTTCCTTCAGAGACACTGAGTTTATACATTGCTAAGCCATAATGTGTTTTGGCTTACCATGATGTATGACGTAAGCTAACTGGGCTTAGACAACAATCTCTACACTGAACTAAGCCATCCTTCTGCCCAAAGATGAATGATGACAGCAGGTGCAGATTCTGGCTAGTCCTAATATTGTTATCCTGAAAACTTTTTGCCATTTTGTGGCATCTTTCCTGACTAGCTTTCACCTTTGGGTCTCTTCCCAGTCAGTTTGGGTTTGATGAAACACTACAGCAGGGGCACAAAAGTTGCTCATCCATGATATTCCTCCAAAGATTTGAGTGTGGTCTTCAGAGCTCCTGAAAGTTGTCTCTGTATTGCAATTTGTAAGGTGACAGAAGTGGAAAGACACCAAATACATGAAGAATAATTATATTAGTTATTTTAACGTAAACCCAGTTCAGTATCTGATCCCTCACCCTCTACTTTGGAACATGCTTTGGACTTCTCTTGAGAACAAGCAATGCTTCATCTGATTATAACATTAAACCTTTTATAAGAGTGAAGTGTGCTTCCTGTTTTCTTTGTAGGTAGAAATTACCCTTCTCACTAATTATTCTGGCTTCCAGTTAGGAGCTTGGCCATGTTTAAAATCTAGAGGGCTTTCACAGGATTCTGTGCTGGTTTGAAATCTGCTCCATAGCTCAGTGTTCCCACGTTAGCAATGTTAGAGAGCTAAGTTGATTTATTTTTGTCGACTGTAGTAATGTTGTTTTTGAGATGCTGTGAGTCCATTTCCCCGTTGGGGGAATCCTTGCCTTATTCTTCCTCATGGCTCCAACTCCTGAAGGAAGGAGCTCAGACAAAAGTAATTGGGGATGAAACTGACAAGAGTTTCTCTCTCCGCTGCGCAGGCTGCGGCAGATTAGTTGGAGGCGGGGCAACACTTTTAATTCCCTATTCATTTCATTTCAAACTGGCAGAAGATCAGACAATCATTTGTCCATCATGTGCCCCTTAAGGTTTGGGATGTGAAAGCAGTTGCAGTGTAGAAGTGCCTCAAGTGTCAAATTGCAGCAACATATCCAGCTCTTTTTCATGATTAAAAAAAAGTATTAACATTTGCAAACATTACTTTAATATCTGTTTTTTTTAAAGCACAAGTATGTATTTAACAAAGGCATCTCCACCCTACCCAGTTAATAACAATAATTACATCAATAGTGAAGACTATAAAGAAGGAGCATAATTGCAGTACCATTTGCTTAAATCAGTAATAAATATACAAGTTGTTTTGCAAAACCAAGTAGAAACAGAACATTTGGATTTTTTCTCCCCTGTTCAGAACCCCATCTAGCAAGAATATCTTACAAGAATAAGTTTCAGTAGACCAATTTATGTAAGAAAAAATGTACAATTGATGGTGTTTCCAAAAGAACCAACTAGTATAAGAAAGTGTGTTTAAAACAAGAATATATAAAGAATGAGTTCATCAAAGATTGAGTTCATCATAATCTTGTCAATTAAGATTATGGTAATCTATTATCTATTTATCTCCTAATCATCAATATGTAAACTTCAGCTTTACTTGGTTCTGTAGCTCCTGGCCTCATACCTTTCTCCCAGTGTCATGCAGGCATACTACCTGTTTACCTGAGCTAAGAAGGTGTTTAGGATAGAACATAATTGTTGGCCTTCATTATTTCCAGTTTTGACCACTCAATTCTCAGTCTTTGAATCAGGCAGGTTTAAAACGAAGTGTCTAGCTTGAGGAGAACAGAATCCTCTGCACAGTCAGGAACCCTACCATAGAACATTTTACTCAGATAAAGCAAAGGTTAGAAGCCCCTTCCAACTTAACCTGGGAAGCCTGGAGCTTGTGTGTTAAAGTTTATGTTAGCAAGCCAACTATATACAGTAGGGCTTATTTGGGCTTAATTTTCATTCCAGTTACACCCCTCTGCTTTCCTCTTCCTGGATAATGTCTACACCTGTCTAAGCCCAATTTCTCACTCATCTCCCATTTCACCCACCATTCATTCACAGGTATCCTCCTACCTGCCTTACCCCCAGCTCAGTACTAAGACTTGAGTCCTTGGCAAATGTGAGGAGCCTCTGATTTGGTCCCGCTGTTGGGCTTAGGCTTGACAGTGGCAGTGCAACGCTTTGTCTCCTGATGGGCTTATTTGATAATGGCAGTGCAGTGCTCCAATTAGCTGAGGCTTGGAGAAATCATTTTAATTAAATACAGTACCTTGGTGTAATGCTACAACCAGGTTCTTGTGGAAAATTTAAATGGCAGTTTCAATACCCAGTCACTTGGTTCTTATTGACATCCTTTAAAAACTATTAAAGGTGAACATTTTAACATTGGCCCTACAAAGATGCTAGGCTTCTAGCAAAACCAGTGCCAGAGTTTTAATTTCACACCATACTACAGTATAGATTTTAGGATTCCTCTACATTGCTGAAAGACTGTTGCCTTAAAATGCTTAAGGAAAGCAGGAAGGGTATGTTTTGCAAAACAGTGGCATGTTGTGCGAAGCTTCGTAAACATGTGAAAGATTTCCAGCAGATTGCAAAAGAACAGCAAGAGAGAATACACAGACAGTCTTGCAAAGTAGTTTTAGTATAAACAAGTGATCTGTCCACTACTATAGAACTACCCACATTATAAATTTACATCAAAATTGTTAACACAGAACTTGACAATTTTGTATACAAGATGCATTTCTATAAACAGCTTTGATTCTAAAGTTGTTGTCAAGTTCAATTAGAAAATGCAAAGCAGCAACCAGTTTGTTACATCACACACCACCTGTTCACAACTATCAAAACAAATGGTTCTCATTTATATTAGTGAGGTTTCCAAAGTAATGTATGATTTGTTTCCTTTTTTAAAAAACGAATTCATATAGTTTCATAAAACAAATGAATTAAGCTTGCAATTGTTACCAGGAATGTCTGAAGAGGGCAGTGACCTAGCCTCAGCTGGCAAGGGCAAAACTACTTCTGTATTGCGGCCAAAAAATACCAAGATATGCCCATGAAGCCACCTGGTGTCCAGCTCAACTCAAGGAAGAATGTACTTTTATTGACTGCAAGCACCATGTAGCACAAAGAGGACACCATGATTTTAAAATGCTGATGAAAAATGGATCTGTCCAGGTTGAAACTAGACTTGGGAGCAGAACTAGAATTAATGCATGGAAAATGCAGGGTAGGATATTTGGGTTAAGCTTCTTCATTGCATAAGCTAAATAGACTGCATTAAGAAATGATGGATTATTCCTTACTAGGGGTAATTAAGCAGAAGTTAGATGGCTATTTATTAGGGCACTGTAGTAGCAAGATTCTTGCACTGAGCTAGGGATTGCAAAAGATGGCATCCTTTTCATCTCCACAGTTCTGTGAGAATTATATATGATAGCAATCTCATCATTATGATTTTAATATTAAAAATTGTGTTCTTCTTGAGCAAGAGTTGACACAAGAGATGCAATCATGTGTCTGCAGTAACAACTCTGTTCTCCTCACAGCAAAGTAGGCTATATAATTATTTCTTGCATGCTGTTATCTTTCTATTCTGTCTTGTAGAATTATTTATGAACAATTACAAATTTATTAAAAAACTGACCTGTGGTAATTACCAGGTCAGCTTGGATTTCTCAAGAAAAAGTAATCAAACTTTCATTTCTTTAATCAGGAAACTTCCTTGATAAATCTACTCTTCTGCCTCAGTTCATCCCACCCAGCTGGATCCCACAACTCTCAGAGGGTGATGCTTTTGAGGAACCTGGACAGTCAGTGTGGTCAGGAAGAGAAGTGGTAAGAAAATAAATTTCTGCTCTCTTCCACAAAATAGATCTCTGAGTTCAGACGTTTTTGGAGGAGCAACTAAAAATCACAGAATAATGAAAACCAGCAATTCTACCAGAGCATATGGGAAAACTCAAGACCATTATTGGCTACTGAGATTTGGAAATCTGAAATCCAACAATTATTGCAACACTGTCTCAAGAGACAATTATTGTAACCAATTTTCATGAGACCATGTGGAGATGGAAACTTGTTTTCTGGAATAATTGTGTATGTTGTATAAGATTACTTTTTGTTCTTTCTAAAATATTGTCAGTTCTATGCCAATACTCCCATTAGTTCTAGCCTTTTCTTTATCCACTGAGGATATTTCAAACTTGGACAGATCCTTTGAGAGGCAAAAACAAAATGCTGCTGACTGCACTTGGATAAAAAAGCCCTACAAATTAATCTGAGTGAAACGTTATGCTGGCAAAGTCACAAAGATGGACCAGCTGGGAGGAAATAGTCTCTAATCTGCTGTATTCCATGCGGAAATGGTTTGCTGCTTCACTCTACATGCAAAAGTAGGACTGCATTGCAAGATGTGGCAGAACTATGGACATTTTACAGAGCTGCTGGAAAGACAACAAATATCTAATTAACCTAATTGTGAAGTTGGAAATGTTCTTAAAAACATTTATGGAATGTGAAATTAATTTCAATTACTTTTCATTCATGTTTTAAAGTGAGGACATTGGGGAAATTCATTTTGCATGCCAGTAGCCAGAACTTGTTAAAATCCCTGGGAAAAATGGAGACATTATGATGACTACATGTCCTACTTTTGGAGGACCATCTTCTATTTGAAGGACTATCCAGTCCCATCTCAGTTAAAAAAGAAATCAGAAGAGAGAGCAGAGCTCATGAATTTTCTCACTGATGGTTATCGCCTAGTGCACAAAAAGAATGTGCATTCTGAAATGATCTGGAAAAAAAACTCTGAAACAGCTGGGCTAAGCCTTCCATAGAAGAAGACTGCCTCATCACTTCAAGGAGGTGTCAATGAGCTTCACAAAGAACCCTTTCAAATACTTTGCACAATCTTAATGGACAATGACTATTTCTCAATATTTACATGTGATGTGAAATATGGGACTATATGAAGGGAAAGGGGAAAACTTCTGTACCTCAAATGATATGGTGACAGCCAGTGCCATGTGGTGGTTAAGGTGTTGGACTAGGACCAGGGACACCCAGGTTCAAGTCCTTCTTCAAAAGCAACTTATTAGGTAACTTTAGGCCAGTCGCTCATTCTGTTAACTTATCTCACAGGGCTGCTGTTGTGGTAAAAAATTGGAGAAGGGGTACCCTTAAATTCCTGGAGGAAAGACAGGTTATAAATGTATTAAATAAACAAAAAAGACCCATTGTGTTATAAAGGAAACTAAAAATAACACATAAATACATTGATCTAAAAATAGTTCCTTAAAAAGAGCAAAAAAAAATCCATTTTAAAATGCATCTCTATGAAATTGGCAAAAGAAGAAACATATTTTATAGCACACAGTTATAAAATACTTCCAATATTGTTCTTAGGCATAAGAAAGATTGGTGCACACCAGTTTGCACCATAGCCTCTATGTGTCAGCAGGGGAGATGGCTTTAGGGGTTGCAATTGGTGGTCCCTAAACTTCTTTTCTCAAGCCCCCCAAGCCCACTTCAATTGTGATAGTCAAAATTCAGTAGTTTGGTTTCCTACCATTTTAAAGTGGGAAACCCTAATACTGTATAGGATTAACATGCTTAAAAATACATAGAAAAACTCCAACACTCCCAAAAGGAAAAATTCTAACTCCCATCCATTTTGCAAAATTGCCCTGCCACTCAGTCTCCCCCAAATGATGACTTCTGACTCCTATGGTTGTTTTCAAACTCAGACATCTGGATGTTTTTGGGAATTGTCACCATTTTCTTTCTCCCACAGAGGAAGCTTTGAAAAATTAAATCAGGCCTTGAATAGGAAACAAACCATCTGTGAAATGTCTGTGAATAATGTACATTTCACTTGCAAAGCTCTGCACTACTTAGCAGTAAACACCCTGACAATTTTTCCCCAGCAGGCTTCAAAACAGAAGTGAAACCTCATTTACTCTGTGCCTTTAGAGAGCAAGAGAATTAGACTGCCACAGAATGTAAGAAGTGGGGCGCTTACACTAAAAAAAGAAAAGTGTCCAATATCTAACCCAAAAGTTGTTTAGGTAACCTACAGATTCACAATAGAGCCCTTGCTGAATAAATCTGCTTTTCCTTTTATGTGCATTGACCTTTCACGTTAGATTCATATTTAATTGGTTACGCTGTAAATTATGTTTCATCCCCATATAATTTACAAAAGTCTTTTTTGTAAAGGGTTTTTTTGGTGGCTTTGTTTGCCACCTGCTCTTAATTGGAACCTTAGATAAGAAATTACCTCTACCTACCAGTCTTTATAAAGATTTACATTTTTATATAGGTATGTGCATATAATCTACATACATACACACACACTTGCTCTTAGGAATGATGGCAAAGCAACTCTGTCTCCCAGGGCTGTCCTCTTTTCTTCTCAGAATGTAAAGGCATACACAACTCCAACAACTACAATGTTCCCAATTGTGGCTATAATTGCAATCCATAACAAAATGGCATCATTTGAAGAACGGGATGTCTCTTCTGGCTGGTTTGGCGCTGAGGCGGAAGTGTAGACATTGGCAGATGAATTAAACAAAGAATATTCCGTGCTAAATTCCTCATTGGACGAGTCCATAAACACTCCTCCCATAACTGGAAGCTGCAGAAGAGAAGTTTAGAACATAAAGTTAATGTCCAGATGGAAGATGGCCATATAGACATATATTACATACAGGAAAGTAGCTAAACTCCACTGGTCAGCCCAGCTACAAAAATATGCTTTAGGTGAGGTTATCTGTTTAAAAAATTAAGCTTTGTCTAAGCAGATGTACTGCATGAAATAAACATGTTTTATATTCATGTTACAGCAACATTTCCTTTCAGAGGACATCAAAACTTCATGAGCTCTATCTGTAGCTTGAATCATGTCAACTGGATTTCTATTTTCTCAGTGGAAACATTTCGCTCCTTATCCAAGAAGCTTCTTCAGTCTGAGCAAAGGGGGGCCTCAGGCACAACCTTTCCCCTATTTTCCTTCCTGCTTTGTCTTCTGTGCCTAGGAAGATTAAGACCATTTCGCAATCTCAACAACAGCAAGGTAATCTTAACGATCCTCCTTTGGATGATAAAGGGACTTAGAAATAAACATCTCAAATAACCATGACCTAGCCCCAGGTGCAAGGTCACATAGCCACCCTAGAAACATATTTAAGGATTCCCTTACAAACTTTGCTCAGACTGAAGAAGCTTCTTGGATAAGGAGCGAAACGTTTCCACTGAGAAAATAGAAATCCAGTTGACATGATTCAAGCTAGAGACAATTCCACCTGGATGACTGAGAACCTTCATAGACATATTCATGAGCTCTACTCTTCCATGAAAACCAATGAAGGGTCAAGAAATGTTTCCAGAGTGGGTTATGAAACTCAAAATGTCCCACTTCAAGACCCTTAAAAGTAGAATATCACCATATGGCCCTCAAAAATAAGACAGCATTAAGGAGCACCCTTGCTATGGATGTTTCAGATCACACACAGTTTTCATCGGAGGTGACAGACTGTAGTTAGGCAACTTTTTTCAGTTCCTCCAAAAGTTAGAGAAGTAGGCTATGATTTAGACACTCCTCATCTCCTCCCTCTAATGGATTCCCTTTCCCTTCCAGACTTGAATAAACAGAGTTTACCATATTATTTAAATCAAATACATTATGTTTAATGCTAGTCAAGAATTTCTTCCAAGCCATGGTGGCTGGGGAATTCTGGGAGTTGAAGACCACACATTTAAAGTTGCCAAGTTTGAAAAACACTGATTTAAAGGAAAACTTGTGCTTGGACGGGATGTTGATTAGAAGTGGGAAAGGGAGAGTATTGACCAACAACTGAAGCCTATTAATTCTAACCTTCAAATGAAAGTATGGTTCAGAATATGAAAATGGCTTGAAACCCAGATGTGAAATTAGCATTTTATTATTTTTTATTAGAAATTTTCAATGTAATAAAATATACAAACAAGAACAAAGATAGAAAATAAAATAGAGAAACAAGAAAGAAATTGATACAAAAGAAAAAACATACAATTGTGCCTTCTGCCCTTCTTTCTATTGAGTAATTGTCATCTTAAACTTTTCCCCAACCTCTTCATCTTATTTTTAATCCCCATGAAATTAGGTTTTAGAAAGCCTTTCATCTTGTTGTTCAAATTAATTATGTTTAGTCCATTATCTTCATTTTATATAACCTTTCCCATTAATTTAATGAAAAAAATAGCACTCTTGAATTTTTAAAAGATGTAGCAAAAAGTTTCCACCATAATCTCTGTGGCTATATCAGTGTTTTAAAGCCTGGACTATTTGCATCTTCCTCCTGGGGGATGACCACCTTGACATGGTGGGAGATATTTCAGTGGCTCCAACGACCTTAAGAAGTATGCTGGTGCGAGTGGAAACATCTCACAGGCTTCCCCTTGTTGATAAAATCGAAATGGGAGAGTAGAAATTAAGAGTAATCCATAATGAGGAAGAGAACATTTGGGGCTCTGTATGCATTAGGAAGACAACTCCCTAAGACAGAGCTTTCCAAACTGTGTGTCGCGACACAAGTGTGTCACCACACACAGTCTGGTGTGTTGCCACACAACCCGGAAGCGCTGATCATCAGCGCTTCCGGGTTTTCCCGCGGCGACACACCAACGGCAGCGCGCAAAACCCGAAAGCGGCAGCAGTGCTTCCGGGTTTTTGCACGCTGCCGCAACGGCGGCACTTCCGGGTTTTCCCGCGGCGACACACCAACAGTGGTTGGTGTGTCGCCACGGGAAAACTTTGGAAAGCCCTGCCCTAAGAGATGCAACCCTAACATTAAACCTGAAGGAAGGCAACAATGAATCACTTCTCTATTGATGCCATAAAAACAGTATGGGCATAGCTAAAACATTTACACAACTTTGGGTGTCAGATGATATGATCTCAGGTTGAAAAACACTGGGATCAGCATTACTAAGGAAGAAAGCTGTAATTTCACTAGTAGATCCAGCTGTCATAACACGACCAGACCAATGCCAGAAGCAAATGTGGTTATTGACCCTGCCAGTATTAAAATAGGTTTCCTTCCTTTACAAGGATATTAGAATCGGCACACTAAATGAAAACATGGAATGAATGTGAAAAGCAGTGAACCACATGAAATTGTGACATTGCTGTGTGCAATCTATTAGAATTAACAGATATTCAGTAAGCATCAACACTGTACAACTGTATGCTCCTGTTACAGATGTAGTGAAAAATTTAGCAGAAAATTGCAAGAGTTGCTATATGAAAGGACATAGTACCACTAATGCATGATTGGAATGCCAAAGTTGGAGAAATCAAGGAATATGGGTTGAGTCCAAAGCAGCTCAGGAGTTTGTGGTCTCCATGTTAACCATGGACCTGTCCCAAGTCATTGAGGACTTGTATATTGGTAGTCACAAAATAGATCTGAATTTTGTCTTGGGGCTGTTCTGATGTGATCTGGTAATGGAATATTTAGAAGCTGCAGCTGGTCCAGAATGCAGAAGTGTGAGCAGTTTCTGGCATTACTCACTACACTCAACTCATACAACACTGCTACTTCACAAGCTGTACTGGCTCCAAGTAGGCTTCTGGGTACGATTCAAGGTGCTAATTGTCACCTATAAAGCCCTACATGGGCTTGGTCCAGGCTACTTTTGGGACTGCCTCTGTCCCATTGTTTCTGCTGGCCCCACCAGGTCTAGCTGAGGAGGCATGTTCCAGGTCCCCTCTTTTAAACAATGTCATCTTGTTGGATCTAGGAGTTGTGCCTTCTTTGTGGTACCGCCTGTCCTGTGGAACAGCATCCCTCTAGAGATCCAGATGGCACCAACCCTGCTAACCTTTTGTAAGGCTCTGAAAATCTGACTGTTCCCCCAGGCGTTTGGGCCAGGAGGTTAGGCGAGTTCTGCTGTTGATGTGATTTTATGACTGGGACAGTCAGGGGTTGTTCGTTGGTTTTAATTTTTGTATGATGCCCAGAGTCAATGTTTTGAGATAGGCAGCCACACAAATTATTTAAATATATACATAAAAATAAATAAAATCTTCTCTAAAAAGAGAAGGTTGGAGACTGGTTGGAAATTGCCCAGTATCACAAGACATAATCTTTCCATTCATATTGGACCTACATGCCTTACTTTCCCCAGGGTTGGCAAGAAATCCTAAGAGATCAGAATCAAGTAAATCTTTACAAAGAAAAAAGAAAAAATGGGGGAGAATTTTAATGCCTTCCATATATTAAAAATAAACAAACAACCTGTGACATACATTGAGGAAATGAAACTTATGAAAAGCAATTTCTGCTTGACACAAACAAAATATAATTGCAGGATTCCCCAGTCTGGTGCCATTTGGATATGATGGATTTTATAGTACCAGGCTGGGCCATATTAGCTGAGGACTGTAGATAATGAAGTCCAAAATACAGTATCTGGAGAGAACTACTTGGGGAAGGCCAAAGATGCAGAGAAATCTGAATCATAGGATTCAACCAGTTTCTTAGACTTTAAATCTGACAACATCAAATGGAGATGAATTAAAGATAAATGAAACTAGAACTGTAACTCAGGACAAGGTTCCAGTTCAATTCCTGGTAATTCCAGTTAAAAAGGCTTGTCTGAGAACTTGCTGTTGGTTAGAGAAGACAACCTTAGATTATGTAGATAATAGTGTGACCTGATATATAAGGAAGCTTCTTGACTTTTTAGATTCTTTTCTTTTGTAAGAATGCTTTTTTTCCATCATGAAAATATTCTAACCTTTCAAAAGGTTAAGTAACTCTCATGCAAGCTGCAAGCGATTAAATCAAGTATATTTTCAGCTTCCAACCAAAGATTTACATACTGTATGTCTTTAACAGCTGAGAAATTGGTAATGGACTACTGTAATTCCCCATAATAAACATGTAGAAAGCAAACAATCTAGTGACCCAGCATTCACCTTGAAAATCCACTCTAGATGATTTTTACAGTCAAACAAACATGGATTAGATTTGAAAGGAAATGATGCATCAGGGGTAAGGAAAAGAACACTGAAACTTTTCCCAAGGAATTTAAATGAACAAAGAGGTTTAAAATTGGCCAACTTAGTCTTACTAAAGAATGGAAAGAATGGCTTCTCAGGAGTACTCAGTATCTACAAAAACAATTCTTTTTAATGTAACACTTGAGTTATGAAAAGCAGGCACCTCTATATCTGTGTGTCTGTGTGTTGGTATGTGTACACACACACACACACACACACACAGTGCTTATGTGAAGTGTAGCTTTCATCAACCTAGTGCTTTCAGATATACAACCCCACCAAGATGATGCTGACAATAATGATGAATATTCTGTTCTTCTTCCCAAAGGATTCCCAGCTGATGCATGTATGAGTCCTGTGCTGCCATGATCATCATTATAGTCAGTATGCATTGTCCTCTGCCTGATCTGTGGTTTTTTTCTCCCCCCCCCCTTGCAGAGCAGAGGGATTGGAGAGAAAGGGATTGCAAGAAAGTTGTTTGCTTTTCTACACACTGAAAGCAATGCAATCACACCAGCAGCGGGAAAGGGTCAGGCAAAGGAGCAATTGCCTACAGAAATCACCTGCTTTTTTCCTACCCCCCCCCCCCCGCCCCAGAGCAGAGAGATTGGAGAGGAAGAGATTTCAAGAGATTTCATCTCTGCTCTGCAGTACAATCACATTGTTTTCAATGTGTACAACGCAGTCAGCAAGCACTCGAGCATTCAAAAGGGTGGGGGAGTGGTTAGGAGGCAAACAAAAGCAGAAGGTGTGAAACTGACTAGTCTTGTCTCTTTCCAGCCGGAAAGCAGAGTTGCGGTCACGTGATTTTCCACTAAGCAACTGCTTCGCTTAGTGATGGAGTTGCCGGTCCCAATTAGGGTTGTTAAGCGACGACTACCTGTACTTGAAACAGTATTAAAAGTATGATAGAACTTCAAGATAACAATTATCATAATTAATTGTCTCCTTGTGGGAGATGGTGCGGTGATAGAAGTCGAAACATAAATAAATAAATAAATAAAAGAAAAAAATGCCTGAAAAACAGAACAACTCCAAAATATGTGACCACATTGCTTTAAAATTTTCCTTGCTACTTTGTCATAGTAACAACAGCAACAACTGACAAACAACATACATCCACAATTCACTGTCACAAATCAGGTATCTCCATGTTTCTTTTTCCAATAGCATGCAATAATTCTTTAAGCCAGCCCACATGCCTAAAAAGTTCGCAATTCTTTATAATTTCAAATACTAGGAATATAGCCAAGTAGAACATAATCATCTTTAATACACAGAATCTTTTAAACAACTTGACTGATTTCAGCCCAAACTTCGGCAGTAACAAGATACGCCCAAACAATGTTATGCAAAATATTCCCAACTTGCATATCCAATAACATGGTGATTGCATCTCCCTCTTATTAAACATTTTCTGAGGAGTCTAATATACACAAGCATGTTGTTGTGGTTCTTGCTGTTCTTGTTGTACTAACCTCATTTTAAGATCATAGGACTTGACACAGCGCTGCCTTTTAAAATGATCAGAGAGCTTCAAGTTGTCCAGAATACTCTATGACTCCTTTTGACATTGGTGAATGGTTGTTTTCCATGCACAATTCATTAAAATGCTAATCATCATATAAAAATATGAGATAGGGGCCACATAAATGGCTGTTATGGTCCCCAGGTGTAATTGCAGAAATCCCTGGCTGGCCAATACAGTGTAGGAAAAAGGGTGTTGAAGTAGTTCTTAAACCCAACTTGTCACAAATATTAACTGGTGGTTAATTGCAAATTATAGTACAGCCTATAAATCTTGAATGAACATTCAGGTATCTCTCTTTAAGGTGTTCAGCCAAGTCTCATCAGGGAAAGAGACTATTCTGTGAGAAATTCAGACACCATCCAAAATTTCAACAGTTCATTCTATTGTTTGTGTGTTATGGGAGAGTGCTAAGCAGCAGCTATAGAGACAGTTCAATATATATTCCAGAGCTTTCCAAACTGTGTGTCGCGACACAAAAGTGTGTCGCCACACACAGTCTGGTGTGTCGCCACACAACCTGGAAGTGCTGATCATCATCAGCGCTTCCGGGTTTTCTCGCGGTGACACACCAACGGCAGCGCGCAAAAACCCGAAAGCGGCAGTAGCGCTTCCGAGTTTTTCCGCGCTGCCACAACGGCGGCACTTCCGGGTTTTCCCGCGGCGACACACCAACGGCGGTTGGTGTGTCACCGCGGGAAAACTTTGGAAAGCCCTGATATATTCACTAAGCAGAATGAATTGTAGCAAGTAGTAGCAGAAATAACTTTTATTTTCAGCACTTGTTAGGTGGATACCAAGGGATACATTCTGAAACATGCCTACTTAGAAACAGGTTAGTGTCTGCAATTTACCACAACTCCCATGGCAATATTAGAATATAAATAATTCACAATTGCAGGCCTTCCAAGAAAAATAATGAGAAAAAAAATCTGTGGCTTTTTTTCGTCAAGAGAAAGAAACTAAGTGAAAAAGTAATTCTGGCCTCTTCAGAATTGTTAAGATAAAAGTTGAGAACTTTTATTCTCAAGGAAAAACAGAGACCTTAATAATTTGTGGTATATCAAAACATTAATAAACAAACAAAAAATGCAATTCTATATGTTTCTGTATAATTTCTACTATGGTACAATTGTACAGGTGCTTACTCAGAAATAAATCCAATTTATTTCAATTGGACTTCTTCCCAGTTAAATGTGAAGAAGTTGTTGTTGCTGTTGTTCAGTCGTTTAGTCGTGTCCGACTCTTCATGACCTCATGGACCATAGCACGCCAGGCCTTCCTGTCCTCCACTGTCTCCCGGAGTTTACTCAAATTCATGTTCGTTACATCGGTGATACTATCTAACCATCTCATCCTCTGCCGTCCCCTTCTCCTTTTGCCTTCAGTCTTTCCCAGCATCAGGGTCTTTTCCAGTGAGTCCTCTCTTCGCATTAGGTGGCCAAAGTATTTGAGCTTCAGCTTCAGTATCTGTCCTTCCAATGAGCAGTCAGGGTTGATTTCCTTTAGGATTGACTGATTTGACCTCCTTGCAGTCCAAGGGACTCTTAAGAGTCTTCTCCAGCACCACAGTTCGAAAGCATCAATTCTTCGGGCCTCAGCCTTCCTTATGGTCCAACTCTCACAGCCATACATTACTACTGGGAAAACCATAGCTTTAATTATACGGACCTTTGTCGGCAAGGTGATGTCTCTGCTTTTTAATATGCTGTCTAGGTTTGCCATAGCTTTCCTACCAAGGAGCAAGCGTCTTTTAATTTCATGGCTGCAGTCACCGTCTGCGGTGATCTTGGAGCCCAAGAAAATAAAATCTGTCACTGCTTCCATTTCTTCCCCTTCTGTTTGCCAGGAAGTGATGGGACCAGATGCCATGATCTGAGTTTTTTTAATGTTGAGTTTCAAGCCAGCTTTTGCACTCTCCTCTTTCACCCTCATCAAGAGGCTCTTTAGTTCCTCTTCACTTTCTGCCATTAGGGTGGTATCGTCTGCATATCTGAGGTTGTTGATATTTCTCCCGGCAATCTTAACTCCGGCTTGTGATTCATCCAGCCCGGCATTTCTCATGATGTACTCTGCATATAAGTTAAATAAGCAGGGTGATAATATACAGCCTTGTCGTACTCCTTTCCCAATTTTGAACCAGTCGGTTGTTCCAGGTCCGGTTCTAACTGTTGCTTCTTGACCCGCATACAGGTTTCTCAGGAGACAGGTAAGGTGGTCTGGTACTCCCATCTCTTTAAGAATTTGCCACAGTTTGTTGTGATCCACACAATCAAAGGCTTTAGCGTAGTCAATGAAGCAGAAGTAGATGTTTTTCTGGAACTCTCTTGCTTTTTCCATGATCCAGCGAATGTTGGCAATCTGATCTCTAGTTCCTCTGCCTCTTCGAAACCCAGCTTGCACTTCTGGTAGTTCTCGGTTCACATACTGCTGAAGACTAGCTTGTAGGATTTTGAGCATAACCTTGCTAGCATGTGAAATGAGCGCAATTGTACGGTAGTTTGAACATTCTTTGGCATTGCCCTTCTTCCTTCTTCTTTGGAAGGTAGTGAGCAGAGACAAGACTTGGGAAGACAAGGCAGAGGTAAGAACAGCAAAAAGAAGCAACAGGAGGGTAAAGCAGAGGATCTGGAGAGAGGTGGTGGGTAATATGGGGGGAAGAAAACACTTAACATTGGGGCAGAACTAAGATGACGATGGAGCAGCAGCTTCCTTGCTGAGCTCCTTATGATATCTATCCTTTTTAATAAAGAGCCTAGCTACACTTAACAGGCCACACATTTTAAAAAGACATTTTGAGAGAAACTTCTCTGTATTTATAGGAATCTGCAAATAGTAGCATCTGGTCACATTTTTATATTCTTACCTGGCAATATAAACCCCTCATATCTTCTTTCTTCCTATATACTGTTATCTGCCAGATTCCCCATGTCATTCTCTATTGCAGGGCTTTCCAAAGTTTTCCTGCGGCGACACACCAACCGCCGTTGGTGTGTCGCCGCGGTAAAACCCGGAAGTGCCGCCATTGCGGCAGCGCGCAAAAACCCGGAAGCACTGCTGCTGCTTTCGGTTTTTGTGCACCGCTGTTGGTGTGTCACCGCGGGAAAACCCGGAAGCGCCGCCGTTGCGGCAGCGCGCAAAAATCCGGAAGCGCTGCTGCCACTTTCATTTTTTGCGCGCCGCCGTGGCTGCGGCACTTTCGGATTTTCGCGTGCCACTGTTGGTGTGTCGCCGCGGGAAAACCCGGAAGCACTGATGGCATGCCCTCAGCGCTTCTGGGTTTTGACGCGACACATCTGGGCCCTGCAGGCGACACAGTTTTGTGTCGCGACACACAGTTTGGAAAGCTATGCTCTATTGGTTCATGATTGGTCTACATAAGCTAGATCACAGTATTCCTAAGTTTTAATGCACCTCAAGGTAGAACAGTTAAATGGATGCACCTGCAATGATAGCATAATAGTTTTCCAGTCCTCATTTAAATGGTGAAGCTATTGCTATACAATCTTGAAGAAACTCACACATTTAAATTTTGTTCTACTGAAGAGAGGAAGAAAAGAACTACTTAAATTGCTGTTGCTTTCATTATATCACACATTTGAACAGCCTGGTGTGCAAAATGCTGAAAGTTTGAATAACGCTGTCTTAGGAGTCTGCAGTTTACCAACTGGCAATTAAACGTTTTTATTTTTAATGTCAAAAGGATTAGTAAACGTAATATCCTTACTTTTAAATTATTTTTAGTTTTCTTTATGTACCACTTTGACATTTTAATGGTGTTTAAAATGCACACGTCTAGACTGATGGTTCCTAGTATGAGTAGCCATTTCCTATATTGTGTAGATTTATAAATTATTTGTAAAAACCAGGTATCAGCCTAGATGGCTTCAATAGGTAATAGTTAAATTAATAGAGGATACAACTATTGGATATTATCATAATCTATATCCCAGCCTTCTTCATCGTTCTGTTCTACAGAAGTAGTGGACATCAACTCTCATAATTTCCAGGTATGTTGCCTTGGAATCATGGGATATGAAGTCTAACACATGTGGAGGGCATCAGGTTGGAGAAGCAACAGCAGGAAAAGGCTACTTTGTGGAGCCCTTGGTGTTCTCTGAGCCTTGTTTTCTTGCATACGTTTCATTGCCAGACTAGGCAACATCTTCAGTGTGAAAAGGGAGTGGGATTTACTCCCTGTTTATATATCATGGCTTGTCCTGCTTGTGTTTGTTTTTATTTATTTATCCATCCATCCATCCATCCATCCATCCATCCATCCATCCATCCATCCATCCAACTAACTTATATCACTACCCATCTCCCCCCGTAGAGGGGACTCTGGGCAGTTTACAATAAAGTTAGTGATTAAAACATATAAAATATACAACACAATATATCAATTTAAAAATTAAATATAAATATATAAATATATAAAATCCAAGAGGCTATGATGTTATGTATTAAAAGAACTCTATGGCGCAAGCCATCCCCACAAAGAGCTATTACCCTTCCCATCCCAAGCGAGGTGGCAGAGCCAGGTCTTCAGTTGTTTTCGGAAGGTCGGGAGTGTGGGGGCTTGCCTCACCTCCAGGGGCAGAATGTTCCAGAGGGCGGGTGCCACTGCAGAGAAGGCCCGCCTCCTGGACCCCGTCAGATGGAATTCTCTTACAGACGGGGTCCGTAGCAAGCCCTCTCTGCATAACCGGGTGGGGCGGGTCGATGCTCTGGGGATGAGGCGGGGTGTTGGTGGAGGTGTTGTTCACTCCTTGGGAGTTCTTTGATTGGGCTGTTGTTTGCTGTTTGATTGATTGACTAGGTTAATAGTTCCTTGATTAAGGTGTAATGTACTGTTTGATTGTTCATCTGGTGTTAATCTTGGTGTTAATCTTTGCATACCTGGGTGTCGATTGCTGGCGAGGAAATGTTCTGGTCTTTTGGCTTTTCTATCTATTTTCTATTTTCTTTTGAATGGTATGTAAACGTTGTTTAACTCTATGTGTCTGTTGATGGCTCCTTTGTCTGAGTGCCAAGCTTCCAGGAATTCTCTAGCATTTTGGGATTTGGCTTGGTTTAGGATGCTCAGTTTCCCAGTTGAAAGTATGGTTGAGTCTGTCCATGTGTTGTGAGATTAAGGAGTTTTCATTGTGTCTTCTGACTGCTAGTTGGTGTTCATCGATGTGCTCTGCTAGTCTTCTGCCTGTCTGTCCTACATAGTGGCTGTTATAGTCCTTACACTGTTTGTTGTAGATAACTCCTGTTTTTTTTTCTTCTTGGGCTACTGGGTCTTTTGGGTTACTTAAGATGTTTTGAAGGGTTTTGGTTGGTTTATGTGTTACGGTGATGCCATGTGGATGTAACAGTCTGTAGGTAGTTTCAGAGATGTTTCTGATGTATGGTAGTTATCCTTTTTATAGTTTCTGTCAGTTGTGTTGTAGTAGGTTGAGTAGTCAGGCACTTTTTAATAAAGTTGAGTGGGTATCCATTTTGCTGGAAGATGCTGTATAGATTATCTGTTTCCTTTTTCTGGCGTTCTGGGTTGCTGCAGTATGTTAGTGCTTGTCTGAATAATGTTCTTACACAGCTCCTCTTGTGGGAGTTTGGGTTGTTACTTTGGTAATGGAGCACTTGGTTAGTGTGGGTAGATTTCCAGTAGACTTGTGTTTCTAGCTTGCCATCACTTCCTCTACTGATGAGGATGTCCAAGAAGGGTAGTGTGTTGTTTTCTTCTTCTCTTGTGAATTTTATTCCATTGAAGATGTTGTTGATGGTTTCATGCGTTTCTTCTAGTTGTTCCTTTTTTATTATGACAAAGGTGTCATCTACATACCGGATCCATACTTTGGGTTGTATACGTGGGAGTGCTATCCTTTCTAGATGCTGCATTACAGTCTCTGCTATGAGTCCTGAAAGTGGTGATCCATGGGTGTTCCTTTGATTTGTTGGTATATTTGTCCATCGAACTGAAAGTAGGTAGTGAGGTAGAGGTTGATGAGGTCCATGATTCTGGGTACTTCTATCTTGGTGTATTTGACTAGGTCGGGTGTGTTGCATAGAACTGCTGCCATGGATTCTTTTGCTAGTGCTGGGTCTATGGATGTAAAGAGTGCTGTGACACCGAATGACACCATAATTTCATCTTCTATTTTTACGTCTTTGATTTTACATCTTTGATTGTAATGCAATCAAAGGAGCGGAGAGAATACCGAACCATGCGGCACCCCGCAAAGGAGGGGCCGCGGGCTGGATCTCTCGCTCCCTATCAACACCGGTTGGGACTGGCCCTGGAGGAAGGAGGTGAACCAGCGCAAACCGCACCACCCATCCCCAACTCCCTGAGTCAACCCAAAAGGATAACATGGTTGATGGTATCGAAAGCTGCTGGGAGGTCAAGAATAGCAAGGATGGATGCACTGCCCCCATCCCGCTCCCACCAGAGATCATCCAGAAGTGCGACCAAAGCTGTTTCTCTCCCATATCCAGGCCTGAAACCTGACTGGAAAGGGTCCAGATAATCCGTTTCATCCAGAATCCTCTGGAGCTGCAACGCCACCACTTTCTCAACCACCTTCCGTAAAAAGGGGAGGTGGGAGACTGGATGAAAATTGTCCAGTATGGTGGGATCCAGTGACGGTTTCTTGAGGAGGGGGCACACCAGCGCCTCTTTAAAGGCAGCCGGGAACACTCCCTACCTCAAAGATGAATTCACCATATCCTGGACCCACCCAAATGTCACCTCGCGAGCTGCCTTCACCAGCCAGGAGGAACAAGGATCTAATTGACAAGTGGTGGCGTTTACAGACCGGAGAACCCTGTCCACTTCCTCGGGCCCAACAGGATCAAACTGTTCCCAGATAACCAGGTAAGTACACTCCCCAGGCATCTCCACAGGCCATGCTGCACTCTTGGCATCCAACATGGAATGGATCCGAGCAATTTTAACCTCCAGATGCCCAGAAAACTCCTCTGCATGGCCCTGTAGGTGAGTTACTAAACCCACCTTCCCCAGAAGGGATCGGGTGATCTTAAACAGGGCTGTCAGGCGGCATTCTGCAGATGCAATAAGAGTGGAGAAATATTGACGTTTTGCCACTCTTACAGCCACAAGGTAGGCCTTAATAGCAGCTCTAGTTTGTGTTTGGTCAGGTTCGGTCCTTGTCTTTCTCCAGTGGCGCTCTAGACGTCTCTTATTCCTCTTCAGAACCCTCAACTCCTCCGTGAACCATGGTGAGTGTCGGGTTCAATCGGACAAGAGAGGTCGCATAGGCGCGATCCTGTCCAAGGGCCCCACCGCCTCCCTATTCCAGGCAGCAGCCAGGGCCTCTGCTGGACCGTGCATCAGATCCTCGGGTATAACCCACAGCTCCCTCTGAAACCCTGCCGGGTCATCAGTCACCAGGAGCGGACCAATCGAATGGGTCCTGCCTCCCTGTGGAGGGGGGCAGCATAGGAGAATCTCAAGGTCACCAGGGCGTGATCTGACCATGACAGAGGGGACAGCTGTAACTCTCCCTTCAGATCACATTGCCGCTGACATTACATTATTTCTCAGAACAGCAAGTCATTTGAAAGATAATGCTACAAGATTTCATTGTCATTTGGACATGGCACATATTGTAAACAACAGGGCCTATTTGAATGCAAACATATCCAGAAAATAGGACTAATATAATTAGTGTCAAGTCCTACTGTGCTGCCTCATTGTGGCGTAAATGTGTGTGTGTGTGTGTGTGTGTGTTCCTGGGTGGGATGTGTAAAGAACACTGGGAGTGTATGCCAAGAGTATTTAATCCCAGCAGGGTCACCCAAAGCATCAAGATCATGCCAGCTTCCCAGCTAAAGCAAATAGGCACCTACATTAGGTAGCAACAATATAAGAAGATGCTGGAAACAAATGATCAGTTTAGTGACAACAACAAAGGCATCATTTCATACTGTGTGGGAGAAAGCATCAGTAAAACACCCTGGTATTTTAACAAGAAAGCCACATAGATATACAGTATAAAGTGATCGATAATATAGTACTGAATGATGGTCCCCTCAGGTCAAATGGCACTCAACATGCTACTGAGGAAAAGCTGAGGATCTTTTGGAGTAGTAATTGTGTTTATGACATGGCTAAATTAAAGCCTTTGGGATGTTTAGTTCCTAATATTGCCTTGCAGGAAATTAAGACCTGAAACTGCAAAGACAGAGAAACTTGAACATGGGAAAACTCAACACAGTGAAAGATGAAATGAATCAACTACACATTTACATCATAGGCACTAGCAAATTGAAATGGATAGGAACTGGACAACTTCAGTCAGAAGATCATATTATTTACTACTTAGAACATGAAAAACAATGAAGGAACCATGTTATTTTCATAGTAAGGAAGGATATAATAAGGATACTACTTGGTACAATTCAGTCAATGATTGAATAATATCAATTAGATTTCATGGCCAGCCCTTTAATATGACAAGTATCCAATTTATACTCCAACCATTGATGCAGAAGAGGAAGTTTACGAGTTTTATGGTCAACATCAGTCTGAAATTGACAGAACGTGCAAGCAAGTTGTGCTGCTTGTGGTTGGAGGCTGGAATGTCAATGTTGGAAATACTAAGGAGGAAAACATAGTTGGAAAATGAAATGAAGCAGAAAAATAACACTTCAATTTCTGCCAATCCAATGATTTTTTCATTGCTACATAGTCTTCAAAAACCAAAATGATGCTTATATACTTGGACATCACTATATTATTGGAATAAGCAAGTTGAAGAGCTCAGTTATAACAGCAAAGATGTGGCCAGGGGCTGACTAGGAACAAATCACAAACTCCTCACGTGCAAGTTCCAAGTCAGGCTAAAGTGGAAGAAGAAAGCCAACCACTTACCACAATATGATTTTGGGCATATACCCACCATTTTCAAGGAGAACATCAGGAATCACTTTGAAGTCCTGAACCTTATTGATAAGGAACCAGAGTAACTGTGGAATGAACTTAAAGAAACTGTTAAGGATGAATATGAAAAAGGCTGCTTAAACAGAAGATAGCAACTGGATGTCAGAACAAAAGGAAATTGCTAAAAGAGGAAGAAAAGCCAAAAGCCAAGAAAGACAAAGATCTCAGGAAGGAACTTAACAAAGAGCTGTTAGAAGAGACAAGAAGCAGTATTGCAACAACATCTGAAAGGACATCAAAGATGGAAAACAGACATGGAAAAACAAGGAAAGTCTTCCAAAGGATCTCTGAAATCAGAAGGTTCCAATCTCAAATTGATAAGCCAAAGGACACCAATGGACAGATAGTAACTGATTCCAAGAAAATAAAACAGTGATGGAAGGAGTATCCTGAAATTCTGTACAGTAGAAATGTCAACATTAAATATATTTTAGAAGATATTCCCTATTTTAAAGAACCTCTACTATTCGAAAATGAAGTTAGAGATCAGCACTCCAATCATTACCAAGTTGGAAGGCTACAGGAATTGATGAAATATGTACAGAAGTATGGCAAGCAATAGAAGAATCTGTAACCAAACTATGCCAGCAAATCTGAAGAACACAGTGACCGACAGACTGGAGAAGGTCAGTTTACATACCAGTGCCAAAGGAGGCTTAACAGTGTGTGCAAACTATTGCATAATATTCTTAATTTCACTATGCTAGCAAAATAATGCTTAGGATCATTCAACACAGATAAGAGCCCTACATGGAAGGGGGGATGCCAGATGTTCAAGCTGGGTTTAGAAAAGACAGAGAAACAAAATTGCTGATGCAAACTAGGTAATCAAGAAAGCCAAAAAATACTAAAAAAAGGCAATATGTTCATTGATTATAGAAAGGCCTTCAATTATGTCAACCCTATCAAGGCTGTGGAATTTCCTTAGCAAATAGGAAATCCCAGAACATCTCATTGTCCTCATGTGAAAACCTGCACACAGGTCAGGAAGCCACAGTCCAACTGGTACATGGTAAAACAGAGTGGCTGCAGGTTGACAAAGCAGTGAGGAAAGGTGGTATATTCTGATATGTACATATGCATTCTACATCGGCCTTGAGCTTGTGAATCTTTCAGTTTGCCATTGTTCTCTTAGCAGAATCTTTAAAGGATGCTCTAAATCTTTGCAAAAATTCTGGTAATTGTCCAGTACTGGATCATTGCTTTCAGTGATGGGCACAACCCATTTGGCTGCCCTTTCCTTCAGCAAACTCAGCACAAAAGTCACCTTAATGTGATCTGTAGGAAATTCTACCAGCTGACCTGCCATAAGCAAGTCACACTGAGGCAAGTTTGTCTAAATGCTGTATTAGTTGTATTAGGGCATTTTCCAGGTTAGTTATTTGTAAAATCCAGTTATTGTTGGTGTTGCAATAACGTTGCAGTAAAATGTTCTGTTGAATGCCCTGAGGGTCAGATGCCATCTTTATGTTCAAATGTAAGATTCTCTGCCTCTCTTATTAATAGAAAGTAAGAGGCTTTCAGGATTGATGTCCACCCTTCAAAGTAATCCAGGTCAGCTTGACTGGAACTATACTTTATTGAGATAGGCCAGTGTTTCTCAACCTCAACGATTTTAACATGTGTGGACACGAACTCCCAGAAATCCCCAGCCAGGCAGTTAGTTTTTCATAGCCCAACAGATACCAGCCGTGAAAGCCTACACCAGTATATTCCTCTACTAAAGCTTGCTGCTTAATCAACCTTAAGATGTGTGGACTGGCTGGGGAATTCTGGGAGCTAAAGTCCGCACATCTAAAGTTGCTGAGGTTGAGAAACACTGGCTTAGAGTAAAGTAAGCTCCCATACCCAGCACCTTGAGCTGCCTATGTAATCATCAGTTCTGATATAGCTCCACCTATTTCTTCTAACAAATGACATGGCCATCATCTCTGACAATATTTATCATCTGCTTTGAAAGACAGTGCAACTGAATTCAGATTCCCACAAAACTCCTAATCTTTCTTGAGGGTGGATTTCAGTGAGCACCTTACATATGGAAATGCCTCATTAGTTTACTCTGCGATGCAAGAAATGTCCTTGCAAATTTCACTTTGGGGAATTAAAATGTTGTGGATAATGAGAGATGCATAGTTCCAAGCTTTGCTAAAGTGTCCCAGATTTCTTGCCTGGGATCTTAAGGAGAAAGGCTTAACCTTCCATTTGCATTTGAAATACAGCAGAAAAAGGTGTAACTTTCCTAGGCTTCCTTAAATAGATGCCAGTAGGCAGACTCTGATTTTCACTGGACTAATGACCATTATACTTAATTAGGTCACTGTGTTCAGAGGGTGTGGTTTACTTCCCCAGCAGAAAAATGCTTACAATTTACATAGAAATAAAGGGAGGAAAACATGTACTTAAGACCCACCTTGACTTGTTTAATGGAAACCTGGTCTGATAGGATGATTTAAGAATATTATCTAGGATGAGTTTCACCAGGTTAGCCATGAGGAAGAGGACAGGGTCATTGGAGCTGTGACCTCTGCCACCTGTATTTTAGATCCCTGTCCCTCCTGGTTGGTCAAGGCTAGCCAGGAGGTGGCATGTGGTTGAGTCCAAATGGTGGTGAATGCTTCTCTGTGGGAGGGGTGGTTCCACCCGCTGTGAAGGAAGCGGTGGTCCATCACCTCTTTAAGAAGCCATCCTTGGACCCACCAGTACTGGACAACTTTTGTCCAGTTTCCAACTTTACCTTTTTGTAGTCTCTGTACTATGGAAACAGGGTCACAAGGTTTTAGGGCCAGACTTTGATAAAAACCTTAGAATTGCCTTTTAAGTTTGGGAGCTTCTGCACAGACCTGAGCGCTGGGTGCTGTAGAAATGGAGCTGCCATGGGGTATCTCCACTGTCTTTATTAAGGAGCTCCTGACAGTCTATGGGAGATGGGGTATCATCTTGCTTGGTATGTTGTGCTTTTTCTCTCTTTATGTCAAAACATCTAGACATCGAAACAGTTTTTTCCCTTGTGCTACTGATTTGTTGAACTCCTAATTAATGCAGCATGATATGATTGATAATGTATGCCACTGCTCTGTTGAATTTTTAATTAATGTAGCATGAGAAAATTAATGTAGCATGAGAAAATGATTGATGATGTATGATAACACATGACTGCTAAGATGTGACCAGTAATTCTTCAGTCGTAGGTGTGTAGTCCTCTTTCCAATACTTGGCAAAGATCATTCTGGCAGCAGTTATTAAGTAGAATAGTAATTTTCCGTATTTTTTATACAAGTCTGGTTTTATAAAACCCAATAGATAGAATTCTGGTTCTTTGGTGATATCTTCTTGTGTAATTTCACAAATAATTTTGTGTATTTTGTCCCAATAGTTCTTTGATTTTCGGCAAGTCCACCATAGATGAAAAAAGGTACCAGTTTCTTTTTTACATTTCCAACAGTTATTTGGTATGACATGATTCATTTTTGACAATCTATTTGGGGTAAGGTACCATCTGTACATCATTTTAAAAAAGTTTTCTTTCATATTGTAATTGAGAGTAAAATTCAAATCTTTTGACCATACTTTCTCCCAATTTTCAACTTGAATATTATGACCCACATTTTGTTCCCATTTGATTATACAATTTTTATAGGTAAATTGGACATTTTATTTTGAATTAAATTTTTATAAATTTTTGCAATTAGATGTTCCTCCTCTCTCCACAATATATTGTCCCAATTTACTGAGTGACTTCTAAATTTGAAATTTTTGGAGTCGGGTCTTAAATTGCTCTTTTATTTGTAGATACGTATACCAATTACAATTATAGCCCTCATAATAATAATAAATAATTATTAAATAAGAAAGGGAAGAGGTTGGATAGGTTGTTTTAATGGGTGTGTATGTGTGTGTGTGTGTGTGTGTATGTATGTATGTATGTATGTATATGTATATGTATATGTGTATATATATATATATATATATATATATAAAAATTTTATTTATTTATTTATTTATTTATTTATTTATTTATTTTTTGTTTGTTTATGTTAGATTGTTTTGGATTTGTCCAGAGCTCGAAAGATCATCAGTGATGCCTCCCATCCTCATCATGGTTTGTTTTCTTTGTTACCCTCTGGGAAGAGGTTCCGCTGTATCCGATGTAGAACAGCCAGATTGGGAAACAGCTTTGTCCCCCAGGCTATTGGATTCTTGAATGCCAAATAGGTTCTTTTAGGTGAAATATGTTGGATATGTAAAGAATGTATATTTTATAGTAATTATGGATTTTTATTAGTATTTTAATGTTTGACTGAAATTGTGAGTTAAAGAATGTATATTTTATAAGAATGTATATTTTATAAGAATGGGTATTTTATAGTAATTATCATTTTTTATTATTATCATTAGTATTTTATTGCTTGAGTGAAATTGTGAGCCAACTGCAAGGAAATTTCATTCTATTGTGCACTTGTATAGTGTATAGTGGGATGACAATAAAGTTATTATTCTATTCTATTCTATTAAGGTAAATTATGTAATGTTATATTATGTTATGCTATGTTATGTTATGTCTGATATTGTTTTACAAAATAAAATTTGTTTAAAAAAAAAAGATGTGACCAGTAATGCTCTGTTATATGTGAACATATGCTAGATAACAGATGCAGTATTATTGTCCCTTAATTCTCCCTTAAATACCAGTATGTGTTAGTTAAATAGCTGTAGTATTATTTTTTCTTAATTTTTCTTTTCTTGATTGTATAATTTATTATTGTTTATTTTTTTGATGTTAGGTAAATACATTGAGAGCTCTTGCACCAAAGTCAAATTCCTTGTATGTTTAGTCATACTTGGCCAATAAAGTATTGTATTGTATTGTATTGTATTGTATTGTATTGTATTGTATTGTATTGTATTGTATTGTATTGTATTGTA
The DNA here is from genome assembly GCA_023362775.1 of Charina bottae. Taxonomy (NCBI): domain Eukaryota; kingdom Metazoa; phylum Chordata; class Lepidosauria; order Squamata; family Charinaidae; genus Charina; species Charina bottae. The sequence goes on from JALMGJ010000001.1 coordinate 109,956,835, forward strand.
TTGTATTCTATTCTATTCTATTCTATTCATGTTATGCTTTTTATGCTTCTGTTTAATCTGCCTAAACTGTTTCTGTTCAAATCTGTTTGCTTAAGTTAATAATAAAGCTTAAAATCTCTTTATTCACTGGGGTGATTATTGTCTCTGGATCTAAAAGAACTAATTGTCTGGGCATCTGATCACTGCCTGGACACTTGGCAGATCATACAGTCCTCTTCAAAATCTAAAAGAGATCTTTCCTGAGAATACTATTGTGCAGAAATACCTTGGACATAAATTAGATTCCACATTTAGAAAATTTAGAAGGCCCCAACAGTCTACCCATCACAAACCTTTTCAAATCAAGCACTAGGTTGGTCAGGGGTATGCAAAATTTTGCCTAAGTAAAAAGAGCAACCAGGAAACCATCATATCTGCTCCTGCTCCCTCTGGAGAGATAATGACTACATTGTCACCAGTTCTCTTAAGTTTTGAGAAGGCGTGATCAGAGCTCCCCCTGCTGGTTTAGTATTCACATTGTACATGTGCCACAGCAGAAAAAAAATGGGGGACACCTCCTCTCATCAAGCCTTAACAAGGAGAAAAAGCAATTTTAAATATTACACAATGTTGTATCAGCTAAATTGATCAATATGATTAAAGTTTGAAACTAAGGGCAAATTACAGATTCCCTAAGAATTATAAATGAGTAGAACTCACATGATCATCTAGGAAAAGTACACACAGTGACTGACTGACTATGTGCCATCAAGTCAGTGTTGACTCTTAGCAACTACATTGACAGACCTTCTCCAGGATGATCGGTCCCCAACCTGGGCCTTCAAGTCTTCCAGGGGTGTAGCCATCCACTTTTTTGCTGGTTGTCCTTTTTTCTATTTCCTTCCACCTTTCCCAGCATTACAGACTTCTCAAGAGAGCTAAATCTCTACATAATATGACCAAAATATGATAATTTAAGCCTGGTCAAAGTTCTCAAGTGAGAACTTTGGATTGATTTCTTCAATGTTCCATTTATTTGTTTTCTTGGCTGCCCATGATATTCTCTGGAGTCTTCTCCAACACCAAATTATCCTGTGAGCATCAGCAATAATACTGATGTTCCTTGGTCTTTTCTAAAAACAGCTTGAATATCTGGCATATTCTATTCCATGTTGGGCTCTAATCTGCATTGGATGATTCTAAGCATTATTTTGCTACCATGTGAAATTAGGGAGGTTGTATGATCATTTGCACACTCTATTTCCTTTGTTTAGTACTGGCATGTAGATTGACCTCTACATATCAAGGTATATGTAGATATACCTTGTATATGTGCCTGGAATAGGGAAGCGGCCAGGGCTCTGGATAAGATCGCGCCTGTGCGACCTCTCTGGCCCTGTTCGGCCCGCCACTCGCCGTGGTTTACGGATGAGTTGAGGGCCTTGAAGAGGGTTAAGAGACGTCTAGAGCGCCGCTGGAGAAAGACGAAGACTGAATGTGACCGAACACAATCTAGAGCCGCAGTTAAGGCCTACCTTGTGGCGGTAAGAGCGGCGAAACGTGAATATTTCTCCACTCTTATTGCGTCCGTAGAATGCCGCCCGACGGCCCTGTTTAAGATTACAAGATCGCTTTTGGGTCAGGAGCAAGGGGAGACCCATTTACAGGGCCGATCGGAAGAGTTTTCTGAGCATCTGCAGGACAAAATCGCTCAGATTCATTCCAAGTTGGACTCCAAGCGTGAGACAAGATCTGGGGAGATGCCAGAGGCCCGTACTTGCCATGTTATCTGGGAGCAGTTTGATCCTGTTGGGCCTGATGAAGTAGACAGGATCCTCCGGACTGTAAACGCCACCACATGCCAACTTGACCCATGTCCCTCCTGGATGGTAAAATCAGCTAGTGATGTGACATGTGGCTGGCGATTATAAATTCGTCCTTGAGTGAGGGGGTGTTCCCGGCTGCCTTTAAGGAGGCGCTGGTGCACCCCCTCCTCAAGAAACCATCCCTGGACCCTACCATCCTGGGCAATTTTCGCCCAGTCCCCCACCTTCCCTTTTTGGGAAAGGTGGTTGAGAAGGTGGTGGCGTTGCAACTCCAGAGGATTCTGGAGGAAACGGATTATCTGGACCCCTTTCAGTCAGGTTTCAGGCCGGGATATGGGACAGAGACCGCATTGGTCGCGCTTATGGATGATCTCTGGCGAGAGCGGGATGGAGGGAGTGCGTCCATCCTTGCTCTCTTAGATCTCTCAGCGGCTTTCGATACCGTCGACCACGGTATACTTTTGGGACGGCTCGAGGAGTTGGGGGCGGGCAGCATGGTTTTGCGCTGGTTCGCCTCCTTCCTCCAGGGCCGTTCCCAGTCGGTGTTGATAGGGGAGGAGCGAGCTGAACCGAGACCCCTGACTTGTGGGGTGCCTCAGGGGTCGGTTCTCTCTCCTCTCCTATTCAACATCTACATCAAGCCGCTGGGCGAGATCATCCGTCACCACGGGATGAGGTATCACCAATATGCCGATGATACCCAGTTATACATCTCCATCCCGGGTGAAGTGATGCGGTCAATGCCTTATCTCAGTGCCTGGAGGCTGTGGGGGTCTGGATGGGGAACAACAGGCTTCAACTGAACCCTGGTAAGATGGAGTGGCTGTGGATTGACGGCCCCCCTGGATCCGGGAAGTTGTCATCTTTGGTTCTGGGTGGAGTTGCACTACCCCACTCGGATCCAGTGCGGAATCTGGGGGTCCTCCTGGACTCGCGACTCCTGCTCGAAGAGCAGGTGGCAGTCGTGGCCAGGAGGGCCTTTGCACAGCTCCGAGTTGTGCGCCAGTTACGCCCTTTCCTGGATCAGGAGGCCCTCCGAACAGTCACTCACACCCTTGTCATCTCCCGTATAGACTATTGTAATGCGCTCTACATGGGGCTACGCTTGAAGAGTATCCGGAAGCTTCAGCTGGTGCAGAATGCAGCGGCACGAGCAGTTATGGGGGCCAGGAGATCGGCCCATGTAACACCTCTGCTTCGCGAGCTGCATTGGGTGCCAGTTTGCTTCCGGGTCCAATTCAAGGTGTTGGTGATCACCTTTAAAGCCCTACATGGCATAGGACCAGGGTACCTGAGGGACCGTCTCGTCCCGATAACGTCAGCCCGCCCCACCCATGCATGCAGAGAGGGCATGCTTCGGACCCCCTCAACAAGAGAATTCCATCTAGCGGGGTCCAGGAGGCGTGCCTTCTCTGCGATAGCGCCCGCCCTATGGAATATCTTGCCCCCGGAGGTGAGACTGGCCCCCTCCCTCCTGACCTTTCGGAAGGCCCTTAAGACCTGGCTCTGCCACCTGGCCTGGGACAACAGAGGCGGGAGTGCCTCCTGGGGTTGGCTAGCCCCGTAGCAACACTATCTATGCTACGTTCCCTATGTCCCCCATCTTGTATTTTATCTATTTATATTGTATTTTTTAGACTTTTATTGTATTGTTTTTAACTTTGATTGTTGTAACCCGCCCAGAGTCCCTTGTATGGGAGATGGGCGGGGAATAAATTGAATGAATAAAAAATAAAATAAAAATAAAATAAAATATATCTATTTGATCGTTAAGAGTTGACACCATCTTGATGGCACATAATCAATCAATCAATCAATCAATTTCTGGTTTATCATATTGTGGGATGCAAGTCATTTGAATTAAGCCATCGTGCTATATAAACAAAGGAAGAGGGCCAGCTAATAATATCCTTATGATAAAACCTAACTGGTAATAACTTAAGTATACAGTATATAGTAAGTAAGTTGGGCATCTATGCAGAGAAAAAGTGCTATCCATTGATTGAATTACCACTGATTTAATTTATTAATCATACACTGATATTCAAAACACAGGTAATATAATATTTTAGAAGAGGCTCCAGAGCTAAGCCCCAAAGGATATAAACCTGTCAACACTGACAACTGAGAAGCCCAGGCAGTTTTAGAAATCTTGAATTTCAAATAGAGCTCTGCAGTGACAAAAGTGACGGTGCTTATAAGAAAGAAATACAGGCTTAATTTTTATTCATTCATTCCCATATAGACTGAATTTGTGTTACATTTGCAAATAGAGGCAAAAATGTATGTTGTGTGCATTACTTTTTAATTACTTTATTAATTTAATTACAGCAATTACTTATAAGTGCAATAGGATGTGCAAAATGGCATACACCCCATTAATGATTCACTTCACATGGCAGAGATGACATGCACCATTAGGTGAAGCATGAAGAAGGAATTGAACTACTTTGACCTGCAGTCTTGCCTTGAAGAAAGAGGCTCGTAAGCAGGCAATATACAGTATCTGTGCCAAAGCTACTCTGGCTGGTTGAGTCAAAGCAACATGGCTGCTCTTCTCTGTTCCCTAGAAGTTGGGGGATGCCTTGTGGTTTTGCTTTTTCAAAATGAAGCCAAGATTTGCTTTAATACTCTGTGTACCTTAACTTTTGATTTCACAACACTCCCAATTTTGTGCACAGTTCTTTGATGTACAAAAACACATTTTTGTATGCGTATACAGACATGCATGAAAAATACATACACATTTTTAGAAAATGTCATGCAAAATTAGGATAGATTGAATAATGAATGCTTGGTGAAGTGCCTGCCTGATATGGAGCTACTGGATACATGTTGTCTCTATAAATGTTGGAGTGCAGCCAGGAGTCAGGATGCATATCAGCATGAACGAAACAAACTATAACCATTTCTGACTGGTCTTGAGTGTCAAATGTAAGTTGAGAGATAGGATCTCCAAATTAGCCTTCTACAAAATGTTACCCGTTTCACTTCAAGACCAGATGAGAAATTTTGATATGTGGATAAAATGATGCTGTAGGAATGATAGGTTTAGATTTGTCAGGCATTAAAGGACCATTCTGAGACAAAGGAGCCTTGCACAAAAGGAATGGTTTCCAGATTATTGGCAGTTCACTTTCAAATGTGAAAGGGCCTAGGGGGATTTTTGGGAAAAACTACCAGGTGCTCGGAAGCATCTGGCTCAGGAAAAATAATTACCCAAATGGGAGTAGATATAAACATATGAACATATAGTAACACTAATAGGAAGCTAATGAGGATAAATGGCCATATAGAAAAATATTACACACTGAAGACAATGGGAGACAGAGAACATTTATAGGTGTTTTTACACTACAAACATGGCCTTAAAGTAGAACATGAGCTTAGTAGAAATCTGGTGGAATGCAAAGAACCGGATGGATATGGTTTTCTATGGAAATAAATTCTATAGGAAATATAGAGGACATCAGGGGGCGCGATGGCTCAGTGGTTAAGACGCCAGGCTTGTCGATCGGAAGGTTGGCGGTTCGAGACCCGAGCACCGCGTGATGGAGTGAGCTCCCGCACTCGGCCCAGCTCTTGCCAACCTAGCAATTCGAAAGCATGCATATGCAAGTAGATAAATAGGTACCACTTCGGTGGGATGGTAACAGCGTTCTGCGCACATCATGCCGGCCACATGACCGCGGAAGCATCTTCGGACAGCGCTGGCTCTTCGGCTAAGAAACAGAGATGAGCACCACCCCCTAGAGTTGGACACGATTGTGCAGGGGAAAACCTTTACCGTTACTAGAGGACATCACAATAAACAAGCTAGAAATGTGTAAGGGTCTGACAGCACCAGAAATACATTTTGGCACTGCAAAAAATAACAGTGAAAACAAGATCGGGACAATCTTAAAAAGAAGAATAAAATCAGGAAGATACAAAAACAAGGAAGAAATTTAGTAGATTAGATTAGTTTATTATTGATTAGCTATTAGGCCATATCAAAGTACAGAATATAAAACACAGAACATTAATAAGACCGTATATAAAAATAGAATAAAAGAAACAAATTAAATAAGAAGAATAAAGAAATTTAGTAATAGGTAACTGTATAAAATGCATGTTCTTATAGCAAAAAGTGGCAATATTTATAGATACTCACAAGATACTCTCAAAGTTCCACATGTGCCCACCAGCCCCAAAAGACTGGAAACCCCTAAAGCATGCAGGTACCTATGTAAGTTTATGCTGCTTCTGCCATGAAGGATCTCTACCAGAAATCCAGATTTCATTTCATTTTATTTCTACCTTAGTAGCACCCACAATTCCCTCTTTTTGTGCCACTGATCATTAATCAAGATAAAAATTGACAGGTCAATGTTTTGACAGATCTATGCAGTGTCAAAGGTTAACCTTCCTTATTCCCAAAGGGATTTCATGCCATGAAGCATTTCCTTTGGAGACCAAACCTGTACTAACACATTTAATATCGCTGAATTTCTTGATGCAGTCATCCTAATTTTCCACATCACTGCATTTCACTTTAAGTATCTAGAGTTTTTACATGACTCTGTATCTTGCCAGTATAGCAGTGATGAGTTTAAAAAGTATTCAACATTTCATCTGAATAGCTTCTACAGTTTTAATTTGGAGGATAGATATCTAAAAAGAATTGAAAGAGATGAATTACCAAGAATTAAGCCATCTAGAATTTAGACGCCAGGCCTTACAGTATTAGTTGCAGTTGGCATGCTTGTTTCGAAAAAGGTAATATTCCCTTCTATTACATGTATGTAACTGTTCAGAGTTGAGTTCCTTTATGAAAATCACACTGAGTTCTCTTTGGTTCATCCAATATATACTTTTCGTTATATAAGAGAATCTTTATTAAAAATAAAGAGTTTCCTTTAAATGGACAGCCAACCCTACTGGCGCTACTCCGATGCATATAATTTCAGTGCAGCATGCCTTATTGGGACTATGGGTTGGATAAAGGCTTTGTCATATTTAAGAGTAGCTCCACTAAAATTCATACCTAACTTATTTCACTACATTAAGTTACACTTACACCAGTTAAGCAATTCTTGGAATTGTTAGCCATGGAACCTCTTCTGAAGGTTCATGATTGAAATACATAAACTACATTTGCACTGCATGCTTAGTCTCAATTAACTCAACCATGGCTGATCAATTAACCCACTTTTCTGGGTTCAATACCCACACACTGAACCATAAACAGGCTGAGTTTGTGCAACACTAGGCTAAAATATGATTAACGGATTTATGATTCAGTGCATTGTAAAGACATATAGTGATTATAGTAGCCTTTGAATTTGATTACCAATAAATCCTCTGACTGAGACTAATGCTGTTGCTGTTTCTGGTTATATTATTTGTTTGCATGATTGCTTTAATATATACACAAGAGAGAGAAACCAAAAAGAAAAAAGAAGAGGGAATGCACATACAAACAGAGAAAAGGAAAAGAAAAAAGGAAATAAGAAAAAGTTATTATGTTACATATATGAAATCATTTAGCCTAGTTTTTAAACGCTCGTTAGATCTTGACTGTACAGAATAATGTTCAATATTCTACTGGGGAGGTTGGGCAAAAAGGGGAAATACTAGGTTACTTTCATAAGAAAGATACCCTTTACTCAATAGGTGCTCATCCACTTGAATATTAGGTAAGAGCAGTTGAACTTGAACCATGGTGAGGTCACCTCACTGGATTCCTTCAAATGAAAGATGGGCAACCATCTACCAGAAATGCTTCAACCTGGATTTTCCCCAAAAATCAGTGGCAAAATTTCCTGTAGTTTTGAAGTGCAAAACATGATAAAGCTTTTAAATTATTCACCAGAATAATTAACATATTAAAAAAATACTCCCCTGAAGTAGAAGATGCAGGCCCAGCCCCTCTGGATTAACCACTGTAGAGCTGTTGGATCCTCCTAAACTAAAATTAAATCGAAGCCACATCCACCCCAAAAAATTGCCTCAGAAAGATTGCTTTAGTCCACTTTCTGAATATGCTCAGAGACATTCAGTGGGAAGTAACTCACTCTTCTCCAGATGCTTTCCACAATCTCTTCTCGTTCCACATGCAGACTTGAGATAATGAGAATTGAAGTCCAAGATATCTAGATTGCTCCTAAGCAATCAGCATATCTGAGAATATTCACAGGTTGGAAGTAGAGAGAAGCTTTCACACCAAATTCCTTCTCCCTACTTCCTCTCAAATAACCAAAGCTATAGGAAACTCAACAACACAGTCTCAACCTACAGTATAGGATTTACTGGTGACAAGATAAGAATATTGCTACAATCAACACAATTTATAATCCACTCTCACTCGCTGGATCGTCACCTTGTTGTGGTGAGTGGGCTTGTGTGTTCCCAATGAACCCTGTGAGTGAAGCCGTCGGGAGTCATGTACTCCTGGCAGGGTCACCCATGGCGGTAAGGTGCAGGGGGAGGAACCAGACAAAGAACGATCCAAGAAAGTTCTCAACGGCAGAACAGGCGGAAGATAACAAGGTGTATTGTTACAACGGCTGCGAAGGCGGATGAAGGCTGCAGCAGACAAAAGGTCACCAATCGTCATGGTATCCAAGCCATTGGATTAGAGCCTTTTTCTGTGAAGGTTGTGTGCTGATCGTTGTGCACCGATCTCCACACATAAAACAAATTCACGCACAGGCGTCTTCCAACCACACCAAACCCAAAACAACCAAAAGTCCCATGGCGACTGACGAATGGCAACGGGGGCAGGACTGTGAAATCCGGAAGCTCCTAGTCATGGACCAGCACATGGGCGGTGGATACGGATTCAGTCGCCCTGACTCAAGGATCGAGGCAGTTGAGTAGTTCGGCAGCTGTATCCACGACTGAGCAGCCCTATTTAGGATCCACTCTGCTCACCCCATATGGGGAGGGGGCTAGAAAAGGTGCCCTAAACATAGTCTGCCTCATTTTCTCCCTGACTGGATTACCGCGACCAGTGGGGTCACCATCTAGCGGTCGTAAAAAACACATGAATTTTGGAACATGGAATATACGGACACTGCAAGACAATATGGATAGTGAACGACCTGAACGTAGGACTGCCATTATTGCAAGGGAGCTGAGACGTTTTAATATCGATATAGCAGCACTCCAAGAAACTCGAAGAGCAGGAGAAGGACAGTTGAAGGAAGAAAAAGGTTATACCTTCTTTTGGAAAGGACTGCCTGAACAAGAACGACAAATACATGGGGTAGGCTTTGCTATCAAAAACGACCTCGTGAAGCTCTTGTCAGAAGTTCCCACTGGGATTAACGAACGACTCTCAACTCTGCGAATAAAACTCGCCAAAAACCAACAGGCAACTATCCTAAGTGCTTACGCACCAACACTAGATGCAGATGAGGATATCAAGGAAAAATTTTATACCCAGCTGGACACCATCTTATCAGAGATACCAAAGGAGGATAAAATTATCCTCCTAGGCGATTTCAATGCAAGAGTTGGGCGTGATTTTGATTTGTGGCCAGGGATCATTGGGAAAGAAGGAGTTGACAACAGCAACACGAATGGAATCTTACTTCTGACTAAATGTGCAGAGCATAACCTTGTCATTACTAACACACTCTTTCGCCAGAAAAATAAATTTAAAACATCATGGAAGCACCCACGGTCGAAGCACTGGCATCTTTAAGGTTATGTAATTGTCCGTGCTAGAGATCGCCGTGATGTACTTCTCACCAGAGCCACGACGAGCGCCGATGACTGCTGGACAGACCATCGATTAATTCGATCCACGATGGCCATAAAGATTGTCCCTCATCGTAGGCTCCAAGGAAGAAAACCAAGGCGTAAAATGAATACACTGGCCCTTCAAGATCCTATAAAACGAGCTTGCTTTCAATCAACTCTCAAGGAACATCTGCCTATGGAACTTCCTGAAAATGTTGAGGAACACTGGATTAAATTGAAGACTTCTATTATTTCAGCCTGTGAACAAACTATCGGATACCAGACTAAGAGACATCAGGACTGGTTTGATGAGAACGATAGTGAGATTGAACATATTATTGACAAGAAAAGGAAAGCCTTCCAGATATGGCAAAAAGATATTAACTGTGCCGTTAAGAAAAAAATCTACGCCAGTGCAAAGGCAGAAGTCCAAAGAAGAACTAGAGAACTTAAGAACATATGGTGGATAAAAAAAGCCCAAGAAACCCAACATTTTGCAGATGCTCATGATGCACGGGGCTTTTTTAATGCCATAAAGGCCATCTATGGACCAACAAGCCATGGTACAAATCCCTTATGCTCAGTAGATGGTGCTAAACTTCTAAAGGACAAAGAGTCTATTGCACTGCGCTGGAAAGAGCATTACTACAATCTCCTTAATCGTCACTCTAACTGTGGCTGATGAAGTCTTCTTGCAAATCCCGCAAAAACAAATAAGAAATGAGCTTGCAGTACCCCCTAGTTTGGAGGAAGTCAGTAAAGCCACTAAACAAATGAAAAATAACAAAGCTAGTGGACCTGATGAGATTCCTGCTGAAGTCTTTAAAGAAGGCGGGCCTGAACTTACACAACAACTTCATAAGCTCATCGAAAAAATCTGGATGAGGGAGGAGATTCCAGCAGACTTTATAATTATCACTCTCTTTAAAAAGGGTGATAGAACAGACTGTGGAAACTATTGAGGCATCTCCCTTCTAGCCACAGCAGGCAAAATCCTGGCAAAGATCATTGCAAACCGTCTCCTATCTGTATCAGAAGACATCCTCCCTGAAACGCAAAATGGCTTCCGCCCTTCCAGGGGAACAGTGGATATGATCTTCACTGTATGATAGCTTCAAGAAAAATGCAAGGAGCAAAACCGCCCTCTGTACATGGCGTTTATTGATCTGACTAAAGCTTTTGATACTGTAAATCGTACTGCTCTCTGGACCATCCTTCTGAAAATCGGATGCCCTGATAAATTTGTGAACATCTTGCGGTTACTCCATGACGACATGATGGCAACAATCCTGAGTAACAATGGCTCTCAAAGCGATCCATTTAAAGTGGAATCCGGCGTTAAACAGGGATGTGTTATTGCTCCAACCTTATTCGCTATCTTCATCGCTATGATTATGCACCTTGTTGAAGAGAAACTTCCTACTGGTGTAGAAATTATATATCGAACAGATGGAAAGCTTTTTAATCTTAGTAGGCTGAAAACAAAAAATAAGGTAATTGCAACTTCTGTTATAGAACTTCAATATGCTGATGATAACGTAGTCTGTGCACACTCCGAGGAAGATCTTCAAACTATCCTAAACATCTTTGCAGAAGCATATGAAAAACTCGGCCTCTCGATTAACATTAAAAAAACCAAAGTGCTTTACCAGCAAGTTCGAACCAATCCCTCTGCAGCGCCATCAATCCAGCTTAAAGGTGTGTCACTAGAAAATGTCGACCACTTTTCTTATCTCGGCAGCCATCTATCTACAAAAGCCGACATCGACGCTGAAATTCAGCATTGCCTGAGCTCTGCGAGTGTAGCTTTCTCCCGAATGAAGCGTAGAGTGTTTGAGGATCGGGACATTCGCAGGGAGACCAAAATGCTTGTTTACAAAGCCATTGTACTACCAACCCTTCTGTACACCTATGAAACATGGACCCTCTACAAACGCCACCTCCAACTTCTTGAAAGATTCCATCAACGCTGCCTCCGAAAAATTCTGCAAATTACTTGGGAAGATAGGCGGACTAATGTTAGCGTATTAGAAGAAGCGAAAACCACCAGCATTGAAACAATGATCATCCAACATCAACTTCACTGGACCGGTCATGTTGTTCGAATGCCTGACCATCGTCTTCCAAAGCAGCTACTTTACTCCCAACTTAAGAATGGAAAACGGAATATTGGTGGACAGCAAAAGAGATTCAAAGATACTCTCAAAGCTAATTTTAAAAAATGTAATATCAGCATTGAGAACTGGGAAGCCCTAACTCATGAGCGTTTCAATTGGAGGTCATCCTTTATTAATGGCGCTATGGACTTTGAAGAAGCACGAGTACAGGGCGAAAAGGAGAAAAGAGCTAAAAGGAAGGCACGTCAGGCAAACCCTCATCATGACCGTCTCCCACCCAGAAACCTATGCCCTCACTGTGGGAGGTTGTGCGGATCCAGAATTGGCCTTTATAGCCACTTACGGATCCACCGTTAAAATTTTACCTTTGGAAGACAATCTTACTCGGTTACGAGTGATCGCCAATGAATGAATGAATAATCCACTCCAATCCTGGTAGACATATGGTGGTGAATAACAAAGAAAATGAAAATTACATCACAAAATATATAATACTAACAAAATCCTATGCTGGTTCCCACAATCATCTTGGAATAAACGTACTAATTTAACTAGACCAATTTTAACTTACTTGCAAAATGCAAAGAGGATTTGGCTGTACAAACTGCTGGCGGAAGCAAGTTCCAAAGAGGTTACTTACTTGTCAGATTTGCAGTATATCCCACTTTTCACTGAGAAGCTCAGAGTGGTATATTTAGAACTCTTTCCTTCCATTTTTCCCCACAACAACCCTGTGAAGTAGGTTGGGCTGAGAAAGAGTCACTGGACCGAAGTTCCTCATTGAGCTTCTGTGCCTAAGCATGGACTAAGACCTGGCTGTCCACAATCCCAGTCTAACACTTTAACTACTGCATCACACTGGCTCTCTGTTTACATTATTTATGTTGCTAAAATACTATAGCCAGAAACAAGACAGATTTATTAGCTGACTTGATAAAACCTCAAGGTTTGCAGGGGAACAAAGAAAATCTATAGGGAACCCTCCCACCAGAAGCCAACAAACAGCATAATGGGAATGAAGATTGCTCAGTGATTACGGAATCCTGATTGGCTGTTGCAGAGGGTGTGGAATGGAATTTTTAAAAAGGGGAACACTGAATGGGAACAGCTTACTCTGTAATATTTTACTGCAGTGTAGTAAAATACCTGGACAGAAACAATATAAAACATGAGACTAAGCTATGCCAAATTGTCCACTCTTCTTTCAGTTCATCAATTCACCACCTCATATAATTATCAGCTGAAAGTGGAACAGTTCAAGTTTATATCAAATTATGAAATTCACCTCTTTCCAAAATAAAACAAAAGCATATCCTCCTTTTTATACAAGAATGGCATTTTCATAAACATTACAAATATCAAAGCAGGAACTCATATCAGATTTATTTTACATTTCAAGTAGTTTTTAGAGAATATCAATAATTTATACTTATTTATTAACATTTAAAGTGATCCAGCTATAAATATATATGAAAATGGAAACACCAACCATTTGAGTATACAATAGAAAAGAAAATGCAATATTTAAATGTGTACACATCTATGGTGGAAGGAAATGGTCTCAGAACACAATACATATTCTGGATAAAATCCTTTCTGTTCTCATTATTGGTCAAATACATAAAGTAAAAGCTGTCTACATAACTGGGTGGCATTTTCATTACTTTTAATAAAACAGATTAATGCATTTTATCAAGCATGATGCCCAATTGTTATCATTATCCTAAGAGAAGTATTTCATCCCTCTGTAATGCAATCTAATTTGAATTAACATGAAATCACCCAGCAGAAATTTGAAGCTTTGCAAAATAAAAATGATCCAACTAGCAGTATTTCTAGTCCTATTGTTACTATGCTACTTTTAAAAACAAAGAAATCTTGCTTGAAATGATCAATTACATGACTTCTATTTGCTGCAACTCCCAATTAAGCTTTTGAACACATTTTCTGAAATAAATTCTAAAGGCTCATTTTGCCTGGAAGTAGGGAAGGGGGGAACAAAACCAAAAGAACTTTGATTAGATCTATGTTTTTATTGTTATTAAAGGGATTTTTTCTCTCTCCTCTAACAAAGAGCATGCTGGGAAATACACGCAAGACCTGTTCAAGAGGGCACCTATGCTCTAGTGATCATTTCTTTGGTCTTTTGAATAATGTTAATTATGCCCCCAACCTTTATTTTGTAAGAAACAAACATGACGTCTGTTCCCAATCTGATGCCCTCCAGATAGGGTGGAACTATTACTCCCTTCACCTCCAACCATTCTAGCTGGGAAAATAGACGGAGTTGTAGTGCAACCGATTTTGAAGGCAGCAGGCTGTGCTGGATGTTGATGGTAGGAAAGCAAGCACTTCATATCTGGAATGTACCATATTGGGGAGACGAGAATTAGGAAATTATTCTTCAGTCAGAAGGCACCAGTACATGAGGTCAGCCAACAGACCAGCTGGTGAAATGTATAATTAATCAACATATGGTTATTTTTCTCTTTCACATAAGAAAATTAAGCTTTAATCCTTTACTTAAGCTTTACTCCTTCTACCCTTTTGTGTAATACAGGAAAGCAATTACACTGAAGAAGGTAGTAGTTTTACCTCTCAAGGATGGTCAGTGCTCTGAATTCAGAGTAGACCTGACAGGACAGCAGGTTCATGATATGTTGATATATATTTACCTATTTCTAGGAACAGAGGCATTTTGAAAGTTTGGGATATTTTTTCCTCCCTAAAGGTTGATTGATTATGTTGATGATTAAGTTGTTGTTGACTCTTAGCGACCACATACATTTTCTCCATGATGATCTCGGCCCCTAAAGGTTACTCAAGAGACCCAACCCAAGATGCCCATGCTACCCAAGATAATCAAAGTATTCTACATTTATCTGGCTTTCAGAGGTACCAAACAATTGTGCAATGGTATAATTTACTTGCACATCTCAAAAACACACACAGATACTCATTTATCTTCTTCAGGCGAAATATTTTAAAAGGGACTCTTTTATCAAAAACTTGCCCAAGTCTTTTTCTTCCCCCACCACCTCCCCACTTGCGGCGATCTGCTAAAGAGAAGCCTTTTAATCACCCGGACGGCCTTCCCCGCTCCAAAAACGACACGATCACGCCTGAAACACCCAGCCTGCTGCCTGCTTCCCGACGCGAGGGCGTCCTCGCTGCAGCCGAGACAAAGCGCGGGGAGCGAGCGAGTCCGCCCCTTGACCGCTGCTCCGCTCCGCTCCCGCTGCTTGCGCCTGCCGACATGCATGAAGGGCTGAGCCAGCCGGGGGAAGAACGACCACGGAGGAGGGGGGGGGGGAGACTCGAGCCTGGGCCCAAGGAAGCACCCTTCAGCCGACAGAGGGAGGCCACCCCTCCCCACCCCACCCGCCATCGCTGTCCATTACCTGTGCGGCCATGAAGGAGAGGTCCATGGCGCTGCTGCTGGAGTCAGAGCTGCTGCTGCTGGTGCTCCTCGTCGAGATGGTGATGAAGCTGGTAGTCAGGGCACTATCGCCGCCGCCGTCCCTCGACGCGGACGCGTCTCCGGAGAGCTGGGGAGCGGCCTCCCCCAGGAGCAGCTTGGGGCGCGTTACCAATTCCAGCTCACTAGGATGGCGGCGCCGTCTCGGCTGCCCGGCTGCCTTCAGCTTTCTCGGAACATGGTCGGCCGAAAGGCTTGCGAGGCGAGTCAGGCGACGGCACCAGCGCCCGCAAGATGGGCGCCGAGGCTCCAGTCTCGGCGAGATAACAGCCGCGCGTGCAGTCGCCTGCGCGCCTCGAGTGGTCACGCCCTCCCCTCGGATGCTCAGTCCGAAAGAGCGGAGAAAAGCTCGCAACCGCCGCCTCCGTCAAGGGAGGTTTCGGGGAAAGAAAACGGGGTAGCCGCGGGGAGGCCTCTGCCCGCCGCGTATTGATTGATTTGGTCGTCAGTCGCCCCCGCCCCCGCAAGCAGGCTTCCTGTTCCAGCAGCAGGCGGCTCGTCTGCGACGCACAATTCAGATGATCTCTGATCGTCCGATACTCGGCGTATTTTGTTTGGATCTAACCGAGCTAGCCAACTGAAAGGCAGGCTATATTTTCAACAGGTGTCAGCCGGGTCCTGTCTGCCAAGTGCATAGCCTCTTTACTGAGAATAAAGTTCACCCTTTGGGAATTGCTGCACAGTCCTATATGGGAAGATTACGTTTTATTATGGTTGAACAAATCTGACAAATTTAATCCAAAGTAAGAGGCCAAGCCCTTAATACCGAACTTGCAGGAATGATTTAGGGAACTTCGGTGCCCAATGCTACACTAGAAAGAAATAACTGTATTGCGGTCATCAACCAGCACAAGGGAATTGGTATTCAAATATCCAAAACTAAATGTCTATGAAGGTTCTCAGTCATCCAGGTGGAATTGTCTGTAGCTTGAATCATGTCAACTGGATTTCTATTTTCTCAGTGGAAACATTTCGCTCCTTATCCAAGGAGCTTCTTCAGTCTGAGCAAAGTTAGTAAGGGAATCCTAAATATGTTTCTAGGTATTCCCTGTAGTAACCTATGGCTGCGAGAGCTGGACCATAAGGAAGGCTGAGCGAAGGAAGATCGATGCTTTTGAACTGTGGTGTTGGAGGAAAATTCTGAGAGTGCCTTGGACTGCAAGAAGATCAAACCAGTCCATACTCCAGGAAATCAAGCCAGACTGCTCACTTGAGGGGATGATATTAAAAGCAAAACTGAAGTACTTTGGCCACATAATGAGAAGACAGGATACCCTGGAGAAGAAGCTGATGCTAGGGAAAGTGGAAGGCAAAAGGAAGAGGGGCCGACCAAGGGCAAGATGGATGGATGGTATTCTGGAGGTGACGGACTCAACCATTGGGGAGCTGAGGATGGTGACGGCCGACAGAGGGCTCTGGTGTGGACTGGTCCATGAAGTCACGAAGAGTCGGAAACGACTGAACGAATAAACAACAAGCTGTGTGACCTTGCACCTGGGGATAGGTCATCGTTATATTGAGATGTTATTTCTAAGTCCCTTTATCATCTAAAGAAGGATCGTTAAGATCACCATGCTGCTGTTGAGCTTGCGAAATGGTCTTAATCTTCCTAGGCACAGAAGACAAAGCAGGGAGGAAGATGGGGGAAAGATTGTGCCTGAGGCCCCCACCTCTATTCAAGGAAGGATTTTCCAAGTTGGCATAAATGGATTCCTTGACCACTCTCTCAAACCACCTATCTTCTCTGTCTAAAATGTGAACATTAATGTCCTCAAATGAGTGTCCTTTTTCCTTTAGATGAAGATAAACTGCTGACTCTGGTCCTGTGGTGTTACTTCTCCTGTGTTGGGCCATCCTCCTGTACAAAGGTTGTTTGGTTTCTCCAATGTAGAGTTCAGAGCACTCCTCACTGCACTGGATTGCATAAACTACATTGCTTTTCTTGTGTTTTGGAGTTTGATCTTTGGGGTGTACAAGCCTCTGTCTCAGTGTGTTGGTGGGTTTGAAATATACAGGTATGTGGTGTTTGCCAAATATCCTTTTTATCTTTTCAGACATGCCAGCCATGTAAGGAATGACCAGGTTCTTCCGTTTACTCTGAGTCTCAGCCCTATCTGTCGCTGTTTTAGGTCTGGTAGATTTAGATTTAGATCCAAAACTAAATTGACAATATCAGGATAATTAGGAAATTTACATACAAACAAAGAATTTTGACTAAAAGACCAGTAGTGTACTTGCCATATTCTAGTCTCCACTCTCACCATTCCAGCCTCCATGTGTAGTAAAGCATTGGGGACACAGTGAGGAACTTGAAAAATTGCTCTTAAAATTTAGATTGAACAAGTTCCAGTGGTGCAAGGTTGTGGGGTGGTCCAAGTTGTGGGCCATATAATAATTGAGCTAGGGGTTTGGCCTCAAACAGCTTAGTGGCTGCCGGTATATATTGTCCTCCACTGGAGTGATGAAATCTTTAAAAAAGCTGCTGCACTCCTATGTGCATTTTGTGAAACATAGTTAGCAGGGGCCCTTTTATTTCCATTAGCCTGGAAGATTACCCCAGGTATCAAAAACTTGTTCAATTGTATGATTGCTAATAGTCCAAGAGTGCTTTTTGGGCCGATTTGCAAATGCCATTATTTTAGTTTTAAAATAGTTGATTTCCAGCTGGCTCTCTTTACAATGATGTGCAAAGGTGTTCAAAGCTCTCTTGAGTCCAATGGATGTCCTCGAGAGGATTACTGCATCATCCGCATATGGCAGTATAGTAATATGTCTCTCTGCTAGTTTGGGTGGAAGGAAGTTTGGGTTCTTCAGCCTATCAACCACATCATTTATATAAAAATTAAATAAGAGAGTGTTAAAATTATTCTATGTAGGATTCAAGCGAATGGATTCCTTCACTATGAAATCCTAGCCTGTAAAATGGAAGTTTACAGGTTCCTATGCTGTAAGCAGTTTCCCATAACAAAAAGTAAGTAAACAACAGATGTGCTTTTCTCTAGTCAAAACAATGGTGATAACAGTCCTTTCCCATGAGAATAGCGTCCCGAAGAGAAAAGCCAATATGCAACACCGCCATCCCATGGCGGTTTATAGTAAGTACAACTGCTACTAAAATGTTAAGCTGAAAATTGGCCTAGCCCACATTAGCCAATCAGAATGTTGAACCATGGGTATAATTCAACTATGAACTATGGGTACTCATCTCACTCATGCTTCTTTTGACTGCTATCTACATGTACTTTGTATCTGAACTGTAACTACGCCTGGTCTTTGCACAGACCATGATTTTTCTTTCCTCACATCTGTTGATGGAACTCTGTGTATGCTTTGTTTTTTCCTTTTTGCAATGATGCACTATACATCCATTATTGCCTTATGCTATCAATAAAGATATTGTTAGCCTTAAAACACGTTGTTTGGATTACTCTGCATCTGGAACCCCAAAAGCCAACGCACCACCCCACAGGTTATGGAATGCCCAGTCTGGATGGTCTGCTGCGCTGGATCTGGCTGTAACAAAGGGGTTTGTTTTTGAGGCTGCATTTTGGAGTAAACGTGTTTTTCTTTGAGTGGTCAGCATGGTTGCTGCAGGGCTAACTAGTCTGCCTTTTGAGCGTTTGAATGGCACAAACTATCGGACCTGGTGTGTGAAGATCAAGTCTTTCTTCCTAAAAGAAGGTTTGTGGAAGTATGTGAGAGACGCACCTGCAGCTGGTCCCGTTACTGATGAAGTGCAGTTGTGTTTGGATCGTGCTTATGGCAATTTGATTCTGGGACTGGAATCATCGCAGCTACTGCATATCAGCAATCTAGACACTGCACATGCACGTTGGGAGGCTCTCAAAGCCCTTTATTCCAAGCAAACCTCTGCTGCCATCGTTGGTCTATCACGTCAGCTTTACAACCTGAAGCTGCAGCCCGGTGGAAACGTGATGACCCACCTCCATAAACTCAAGACTTTGTTTCTTGAACTTGAGGAGCGGGATGTTGTGATCCCTGATACCCAGAGAACTTGTGTCATCCTGTCAAGCCTGGACAAGAGCTTTGACATGCTCATCGAGGCAACTCAGACGTTGAGGCCCCAAGACCTAACTGGATTATCTTACAAATCGGCTGCAAGAAATCCAGCAAGCTCATGACCTGGAGAAGATGCAGGGTAATGAGACTTCTGCACAGCGTTTTCCAGCTGGAACAGAGGCTGCGTGTGCTGTAAGAAGATGCTTTCGGTGCAACTCGAGTCAACACTTCATGAGAGATTGTCCCCAGCCTCCTCGCCCAGCCGGTAATGCCAGTGGAAAGAGGTTCGTGCGAAAGAAGGGGAAACAACCGCCTAGACAACGTACCCAAGTGTCTGCTTTGCTCACGGCTGTGAGTAAACGTTCCCCAGAGACTTGGCTTTTGGACTCAGCTTGTAGCCAAATCATTGTAAACAATGAACAGTTGCTATTAACAAAGAACAGGCCTAAAATCCAACAAGTTGCTCTAGCTGATGGATCCATGGCTGATGTGTCTTTTCAGGGTGAAGTATACATTCCTTGTTTGGGGATAAGTGTACAAAATGTGTTGTTTGTTCCTACACTTGACTTTTCCCTCCTTAGCGTTCCAGCCCTGGTGAAGTCTGGATATACTGTTGTGTTCAAGGGTACTGGATGTTCTATTGAAAAAGATGGAATTGAATGTGCTAGGGGGAAGTTAGTGAATCAATTGTATGAAATGCTTCCTAAACAGGGGATTGTGTCAGGAAATTGTATTTCCAATGTTCCCCCACATAACAAATGCATTCACTATTATCACAGAGTTCTGGGACATCCCGGGTGGGGAAGTTTGTCCCAAATGGCCAAGGTGTATCCTGAGCTAGGATCTAAAAAGTGTGATGACTTTCTTGATTGTACTGTGTGCAAACAATCTAAAATTAAGGCTGCGCCTGTTGCTAGGAGAAGTGGCAGGGTGTCAACTAGGCCTTTTCAGTTGGTTCATGGAGACTTAGCCGGCCCCAATGCTCCTAGTGAAGGGGGGGCACGTTTCATGTTTCTTTTGGTGGATGACCATACTCGCTTTACGTTTTGTTATTTGATCAAATCTAAAGTGGAAGCCTTTGCTCGCTTTAAGGAGTTTGTTGCAATGGTGGAGAGAAACTATGGCTATCAAGTAGGTCAGTTTCAATCGGATTGTGGAGGAGAGTTCCTAAGTCATGAGTTCCAAAATTGGCTTCGTAGGAAAGGAATCTCCCATAGACTTGCCAATGTTGGTGTTCCTGCTGAGAGAATAGCTGAGAGGAAGATTGGTGTTGTTAATACCATTAGAAATAGCCTGATGTTAGATGCCCAGGTGCCAGCCCGTTTCTGGGGTGAGGCTACCATGACTGCAGTGTATCTAACCAACAGGGTGTGGAATTCAGCTGTAAATGAAGTTCCTTACTTCCTTTTGTTTGGCAAGCACCCTTCGCTGAAGCATCTGCGTGTTTTTGGAACATTTGTGTATGTTCACATCCCTAAGTCTCAGCGAAGGAAGAACCAGCCAAAAGCACAATGCTTAAGGTTTGTTGGTTACTCCTCTAGATCTAAGGGTTACCGTTTTTCTGCAGGCTATGGTTGTGTGGTAGTCTCCAGAAGTGCTAATTTTGAGCACCCTACTGGTTGGGATAGGTTGAATGCTAGTTCAGAGGTATTGTTGCAATCTAGTGCACAACCAACTGTCCATGCTCCTGTGGCTGGACAACAACCAGTTCAGCTGCCTTCTGGTTCCCAGTCTCCTAGTGTGGTGAGAGGATCCCCTCAGGTGAAGGAAGAGGAAATTTCACCTGAGCAGGTTCAGGACCTGAAGGGGGAATCAGGTAGTGAAAAGACAGAGGACAGTGATGAGGAAGAGGCAGTGGTAATTCCTCGTAGGTCTGCACGTTCCACAAAGGGTGTGAAGCCTGACAGGTTTGTGATTCAGCAGGTGAGAGTGTGTCAGATTACCTGTGAACCTCAGTCTTTCCAAGAGGTGTTGCTTCTGCCTGTTGAAGAGCAGGAGAAGTGGAACACAGCGATGGATAAGGAATTTGAGGCATTAGTGAGTCAAAAGGTGTTTGAAGTCACTGACTTGCCCCCATCCCAGAAAGCTGTTGGTTCCAGATGGGTTTTCAGAAAGAAGCTTCTTCCTGATAATACAGTGCAGTACAAAGCCAGGCTTGTTGCTCAGGGGTTTTCACAAGAGAGGTTTTTGAACTATGATCTCACATATGCACCCACAGCTAGACCAGAGTCTTTACGTATGGTACTTTCTCTGGCTGCACAGCGTGAACTTGTTGTCCATCATTTTGATGTTGACACAGCATATCTGAATGCAGAGCTCCCTGAAACAGTGTACATGAAGCAGGCTCCTGGCTATGCTTGTGGCAATTCCCAGAAGGTGTACAGGCTGCGCAAGGCGCTTTATGGATTAAAGCAGGCTGGTCGCTGTTGGCATCAGTGCTTAGATAAGGCTTTGATAAAGCTAAAGTTTAAAAAGTCAGTTGCTGATCCTTGTGTGTACGTAAGAGGTTCTGGAAGTAGCTACACGGTGTTGCTAACGTATGTTGATGATTTTTGCCTAGCAACTGGTTCTTTGCACCTTGTACAAGAGTTTGCAACACAATTAAGACAGTACTTTCAATTAAAAGACCTAGGTGAGCTGAAATACTATCTTGATGGGGTATATGCTGGCTTAAAGGGGAAAAACTGAGGCTTGAGAATAAACAGACAAGAATGCAGCTTGTTAGGGCCAACAGTGTTTACTGTTTAGCATAGGGCAATAATGCAGATACAATCATATTATCGCAATAATGAAAAAGATGAATATACAGGATACATCATTGTAAAAGGAAAAACAAAACAAACTTATAAGCAGAGTTCCGTGTATTGATCCCAGGGCCAGAGTTCCTGCCATGGCCTATACCCAAAGCCAGGCATAGCTCACTCTGCCCAGTCCACGGGAAGTGAACACGTGAAGAACTACATAGCTAAAAGACACTAGAAATCAAGAAGACATACAACACCATTTTGCATGGTTGTATATTCAGTTCTTCTAGCTTTCTGATTGGCTGGAAGTTAGCTGTTACACACACACTAGGCCTAAAGCATTAGGCCTAAAGCACATAGCATGAGTTTCCCCCTCCTCCTTGCTCAGGGGGGGCTTGGGCATGGGCAAGGCTTCCCACGGAAGGACATCAGGAGGATATCTCTCATGGGAAGATTTCTATTGCTAGCCATAATAATGGTACCTTCTAGCTTCATTATCTCATGAGGACGTAAACAACGCCAAGGCTTCTCTGTTGTCCAGCCACCTGGCATTCACGTCACCATGAGAATGCTTGGCTTTGCTTTGTAAAAGATGCAATTTGCCAAAACACTTTTGCTTTGTAGAGAAACCCAATTTCCAATTTCATATAACCCAATAAGAAATCTGACACCCCTCCACATTGGATTTCGACACAATGCAAACAATGATGGAAGTTGTTCAAAGCTTTAAAATACATTTGTACAGAAACAGAAACAACAAAGGTTAATGCATGTAATAATCACACTATTCAAGTTACAGTTTTTACAACCAATAGTCATCAACACTAGAAAATGGTTTAAAAACACTTGTTACACATATGTATAATGCACAATATACATTTCATGCAATGTTTTATTCAGATACATACAGATACATACTAATACAAATTATGTAGGAACAGAAACAGTCAAACAGAGAAACAGAAAAACATTGCCCGCAAATGTTCTGTCCCCTCCTTTGCAAAAAATCGCAGCCAGCATAGATAAGGAATTCCAATTCTGCTAGCTGGTAGAAGCAAAGGAATGTTTTGATTTTCAGGACTTTTTCAACCCTTTGCAAGCCTCACAGAGATGGCTAAACCATTTTGCAAGCTTGGTACCCTACCTGGGCAAAACTAATTCAGGGCATGTCCACTGCGTTACTGCATAGTGATATACTGTACAACAAATTAAGGATAAGCTTCCCTTTACACAAATGACACTCTGTAACACTCTGTCATTTGACACTCTCAAGAACTATCTCTGTTCTGGGCTTTTGTACCTTCAACACCAAGATAAACGTTTGAATTTGTGCTGAACTTCCTCAGCTGGCAATTCTATTTCAGCTGACTGACAAATTCTTATACAAGGTGGAAAACTTCAGTTTCTAAGCAGAAAACAACTACATAAGTACGAAGTCCTACACAAACTTCTACACTTCCTTATGTACACATAGAAAACAGCACGTGACTGTTACACATCCCAGTTAGCATCTGCACCATGCTATCAATGACTGGCCTGCTTTAAAAACCATAAAGCACCCTGTTAAGTCAATGGATTGTTTGGGAAATGCCACACATGCAGAGCCAAAACGCTTGCCTTACACACACTGTTTCAGGGAGATTTACATTCATATATGCTGTGTCAACATCACAATATGTAAATGGACACCTGTTTCCACGCTACGCAACTAGAAAACGCACCACACGTAAATGTTCTGGCCTAGCTGTGGGTGCATACACTAGATTCACAGTTCACAAACTTCTTTTGTGCAACAAATCCCTGGGCAACACTGGCTTTACACTGCAGAGTATTATCAGGAAGAAATGTCTTTCTGAACACTCATCTGGAACCTACAGCTTACTAAAGCAAAGGATAGGTTGGTTACTTTTAACACTTCACCAAAACTCGAACTGACTATCCACAGCTGTGTTCCAACGTTCTTCATGCCTCTCAAAGGCAGGAGCAACACATCTAGCAAAGACTGGGTTTTCTTTCAGGCAACTTGACACACTGTCACCTGCTAAATCACAAATCTGTCAGGCTTCACACCCTGGAATAAGAAGACCCATGAGGAATGACCACTGTACTTCCTCATCACCATCTCTTTTCCCTAATACCTGACTCCCCCTCCAGGCCCGGCAACTGCTCAGGTGAAATTTCCACTCCTTCACCTGAGGGGCCCTTTTCACACTCGGAGACTGGGGAACAGAAGAAACCTGAACTGGTTTTTGCCCATCTACTGAACCATGGACAGTGGGTTTACACTAGCAATGCAGCAACACTTCTGCAACCTTAGCATGTAACCTTTCCAACCAGTAGGCTGCTTAAAAATTAAAGCACTTCTGGAGATTTGGATTTGACCATGGCTTAATGAAACACCGATAAGCCTTGGATTTTAATCAACAACCAACAACCAACAACCTGAAGCACTCTGCTTCCTTGGTTCTTCCTTCTCTGTGACCTGGGGTTGTGAACACACGCAAATGTTTCACAGACATGCAGGTACTTCAGTGAAGGGCGCTTGCCATACCAAAGAAAAACTAACTTCTTTTTACAGGTGAATTCTACACCCTGTTTGTTAGAAACCACACACTGCAATCAAGGCAGCCTCTCCCCAGACATGGGATGGCACCTGAGCAACTAACAGCAGGCTATTTTTTTAATGGTATTCACAACACCAACACTCAGCAAGAATTCCAACATTGGCAAGTCTTTGGGAGAATACTTTCCTACAAAGCCAATTCTGGAACAAATGGCTCAGGAACACTCCACTACAATCTGACTGAAACTGACCATATTTTCATCCTACCATTGCTACATATACTTCAAAGCGAGCACAGACCTTCGCTTTAGACTTTAACAAGTAGCAACAACACAAGCAGGTATGATCATCAACCAGAAGGAACATGAAACTCGCACCTCACCATTACTTGGGACATGGGGGCTAACTAGATCTCTATGAACCAACTGAAATGGTCTAGTTAACACTCTGTCACTTTGACTAGTAACAGACACAGTCCTGATTTTAGATTGTTTACACACAGTTTACACAATCAAGAAACTTTTGCACATCTCCTGGGTTCTAACTCAGAATGCATTTGGCTATCTGAGACACACTCTCCCATCCCAGGATACCCCAGTACTTTGTGAAAACTTTATGGATGCATTTATGATGTGGGGAACATTAAACACACAATGTCCTGTCCACACAATCTCCACAGCATCTCACACACTTGATGTTACAGGTTTGTCTCTAACACACTCAGCCACATGCAGTTTCATATTTTGCAATGAAACATTCAGCACCTGCACTCAGACTTGACCAGGGCTGGAACACTGAGGAGAGAAAAACAACAAGTGTACACATATACATTCTTACACAGAAATATCAGCTAAAATTACTTGCTGAACTCAAGGCTAAAATTTGTAACAATAACCGTCCATGTTTACAAACTTTACAGTGAGCTGAATTCAAAAACAGAGTCTCTGTAGAAATGCTTACACAACAGCAGCCGGTAGAGCAGAAAACTTGGATTCGTTGTTCAGCTGACTCCTGGTATCTGGCATCCCCTCCCTTCGTAAATCAGGACTCCGCTGGGCATCGGGGCAGGGAAGAGCCTTGTAGAAAGTTTCTGAGAAGCAGCACACCAAAACACTGCTATTGTAAATTCCATACCAGGTTTTACTTCAGCTGGAACACTTTGTTAGGCAAGGCTCCTGGAAGTGACCAGTAGCTCCAGGCTTGACAAAAATCATGCACGCTTTTTCACAGTGCCAGGAAAACAAGCCTTCTTGTTCAAATGCAGCAAACAAAGTCTTGAACTCACCAAGGTGGGTCATCACAGTCTCACCGGTTGCAGCTTCAAACCATAAAGCTGTCTTAATAGACCACCAAGGGCAACAGAGTTCCACTGTGTATCAAAGGCTCCAACAGCTCTCAGCTCTCACTCAGTCCTGGAGTAGCTGAAATAATTCCAGTCAGAGGAGTTGAGTCCCAAAAGCAAAAATGCCATAAGCACAGTCCAAACATGCTTGCACTTCTTCAGAAAAATTCTCTGGATCCTCCAGGGATCCCTGGAAGTGGATTTGCCACTTACTGCCACAAATCATCTTCTTGCAAAAAGGATGATTCCATCTCCACACACCAGGTCAGATAGTTTGTGCCATCTAAAGCCCCAAATGGCAGACTGACCAGACACTGTTCAGCCATTGCTGACCACTCAAAGAAAACATGTTTATTCCGAAATCAGCCTCTAAAAACAAACTCCCTTTTACAGCCAGGTCCAACGCAGCAAAGAAAACGCAAATTTCTCTCTGGGCCCGTAACCTGATGGGGTATATGCTGGCTTAAAGGGGAAAAACTGAGGCTTGAGAATAAACAGACAAGAATGCAGCTTGTTAGGGCCAACAGTGTTTACTGTTTAGCATAGGGCAATAATGCAGATACAATCATATTATCGCAATAATGAAAAAGATGAATATACAGGATACATCATTGTAAAAGGAAAAACAAAACAAACTTATAAGCAGAGTTCCGTGTATTGATCCCAGGGCCAGAGTTCCTGCCATGGCCTATACCCAAAGCCAGGCATAGCTCACTCTGCCCAGTCCACGGGAAGTGAACACGTGAAGAACTACATAGCTAAAAGACACTAGAAATCAAGAAGACATACAACACCATTTTGCATGGTTGTATATTCAGTTCTTCTAGCTTTCTGATTGGCTGGAAGTTAGCTGTTACACACACACTAGGCCTAAAGCATTAGGCCTAAAGCACATAGCATGAGTTTCCCCCTCCTCCTTGCTCAGGGGGGGCTTGGGCATGGGCAAGGCTTCCCACGGAAGGACATCAGGAGGATATCTCTCATGGGAAGATTTCTATTGCTAGCCATAATAATGGTACCTTCTAGCTTCATTATCTCATGAGGACGTAAACAACGCCAAGGCTTCTCTGTTGTCCAGCCACCTGGCATTCACGTCACCATGAGAATGCTTGGCTTTGCTTTGTAAAAGATGCAATTTGCCAAACCCAATTTCCAATTTCATATAACCCAATAAGAAATCTGACATATCTAGGTGTTGAAGTCACTAGAGCTCAGAGTGGTGAATTCTATCTGAGCCAGAAGAGAAAAATTGATCAATTGTTGAGTCAACTTGAAATGTCAAATGCAAAACCTACCAGAACACCAATGACTCTTGATTTCCTAAAGGGTGACACATGTGAGGAACCTTGTCCTCAACCTGAATTGTATCACTCTGCTGTAGGAAGCTTGCTACACTTAACACAATGGACACGTCCTGACTTAGCTTACTGAGTTGGAGTACTCAGTCGTAAGGTTGCCAAACCATCCATGCGAGATTGGCAAGGGTTAAAAAGGGTCCTACATTACCTTAAAGGCACAGCAGATTTTTGTCTTAAAGTATCAGCTACTAAAGCTGAAATGCCTGTGATTTATGTTGACAGCTCTTTTGCAGAAGAGGGAGACAGGAAATCTGTGAGCGGTTTTATTTGCTTGTTTGCCAATACAGCCATCGCTTGACGGGCGAGAAAGCAAAGTTCAATTGCCGTTTCAACGTGTGAGGCAGAGTACAACGCCCTCAGTGAGGCAATAAATGAGTTACACTGGTGTAAACAACTATTTGGAGATCTTTCCGTAGATATAGCCTCACCAGTCACAGTGTATGAAGATTCACAGTCATGCATTGCGCTTGCTCTCTCTGAAAATGTAAGAGGCCGGACAAAATATATCGATATAAAATTCAAAAATGTAAGACATGCAATTCAGGAAGGGTTTATCCAGTTAGAATATTGTCCTTCTGAACTGAATGTGGCTGATATCTTCACGAAAGCTCTACCTCTTGAAAAACATACTACCATGGTTACCAAGTTGGGACTAGAGCAAATGTGTTTGAAATAAAATCATTTGTGTCTCTGTGTGCTTGTAAAATGACAGTTTTCACTCCCCAAAGCGTTTCGAAATCCATCCAGAAGGGGTGTTAAAGTTATTCTATGTAGGATTCAAGCGAATGGATTCCTTCACTATGAAATCCTAGCCTGTAAAATGGAAGTTTACAGGCTCCTATGCTGTAAGCAGTTTCCCATAACAAAAAGTAAGTAAACAACAGATGTGCTTTTCTCTAGTCAAAACAATGGTGATAACAGTCCTTTCCCATGAGAATAGCGTCCCGAAGAGAAAAGCCAATATGCAACACCGCCATCCCATGGCGGTTTATAGTAAGTACAACTGCTACTAAAATGTTAAGCTGAAAATTGGCCTAGCCCACATTAGCCAATCAGAATGTTGAACCATGGGTATAATTCAACTATGAACTATGGGTACTCATCTCACTCATGCTTCTTTTGACTGCTATCTACATGTACTTTGTATCTGAACTGTAACTACGCCTGGTCTTTGCACAGACCATGATTTTTCTTTCCTCACATCTGTTGATGGAACTCTGTGTATGCTTTGTTTTTTCCTTTTTGCAATGATGCACTATACATCCATTATTGCCTTATGCTATCAATAAAGATATTGTTAGCCTTAAAACACGTTGTTTGGATTACTCTGCATCTGGAACCCCAAAAGCCAACGCACCACCCCACAGAGAGGTGCCAATATGTAGCCTTGTTTCACGCCCTTGGTAGTTGGAATGGGTGCTGTCAGGCGTCCTTGAGAAAGAAAGTGCTGTTTCTTCGTGTAATGCACGAATAAGAAACAACAGTTGGCAATCGATGGTGGTATGATACAGCTTGTTCCATAGCTTAATCCAAGTTATAGAGTCAAATGCTGCCTTAAGATCAACAAAGACTACATAAAGTGAAGCAGTATTCTGAGAGATGTATTTCTCAATAAGGTGTTGAAGTATAAGACATTGGTCGATTGTTGAACGACCATCCCTAAAACCAGCTTATTCCTCTGCCAACGGTCCTTCCTGTTCCATCCAATCTCTGGGTTTCCACTGAAGATGTCTTGCATAAAGTTTAGTTATAATATTATGGGACTTATAGGTCGATAATTGGCAGGGTCAGTCTTAATTCCTTTCTTATGTATAGACACAATGATCACTAGACCCCAGTCCTTAGGTATACAGCCAGATTTATCAATTACTGTGAAAAGTGATGCAAGGATGGGGCCCACCATGCTACATTATTTTTAATTAGCTCAGGTGTAATAGAATCTGAACCTGGTGCCTTCCCTGATTTAAGTTGGGAAATTAGATCCATAACCTCCTTGGATTTTACTGGTTGCCAAAAAGGCAGCTCTTCCATCATTCATCATCATTGGCGATCACTCGTAGCCGAGTAAGATTGTCTCCCAAAGGTAAAATTTTAACAGTGGATCCGTAAGTGGCTATAAAGGCCAATTCTGGATCCGCACAATCTCCAAAATTCATGTGTTTTTTACGACCGCTAGATGGTGACCCCACTGGTCGCGGTAATCCAGTCAGGGAGAAAATGAGGCAGACTATGTTTAGGGCACCTTTTCTAGCCCCCTCCCCATATGGGGTGAGCAGAGTGGATCCTAAATAGGGCTGCTCAGTCGTGGATACAGCTGCCGAACTACTCAACTGCCTCGATCCTTGAGTCAGGGCGACTGAATCCGTATCCACCGCCCATGTGCTGGTTCATGACTAGGAGCTTCCGGATTTCACAGTCCTGCCCCCGTTGCCATTCATCAATCGCCATGGGACTTTTGGTTGTTTTGGGTTTGGTGTGGTTGGAAGAAGCCCACTCACCACAACAAGGTGACGATCCAGCGAGTGAGGGCAGCTCTTCCATGGGGGGATCTATTAGACCAGGGGTGGGCAACGTCAGGCCTGGGGGCCGTAAAAGGCCCGCGGGGCTCCCACCTAAGGCCCGCGGGGCTCCCGCCCGCAAAGCCCGCCCCCCAGTGCTTGTGATTGGCTCCCGCCCGCAAACTCTGGCCCCCGGTCCGTGGAAATCCCAGAACCCCCCCCCCCCGGTCCCCAGTTATAAATATCCAAATGGCCCTTGGCAGAAAAAAGGTTCCCCACCCCTGTATTAGACACTGAACTGTCTTTGTAGAGTTCCCTATAGTGGTTTCCCCATATTTCTGGCAATATAAGGTTATCCAGCTGACATAGGCCAGGGCCAGGGTGTCCTGCAGTGATATGCCAGAAAAGGGATGAGTTATGTGTTTTAACTGACTGAATAAGGCAAGTCCATAATGCTTTCATCTCCTCCATTTTCTTTTGCCTAATTAATTGCTTGTAGCATCACTTCCGGTTAAGTAGATCTTGTGCTGTAATTTTGCTATTATTTGCCTTATATGAATTATAGCTAGCTATTAATCTTTTCCTGGCTACTATACAGTCTGCGTCAAACTATGGTTTTGACGGACGTGCAGGCTGCTTGTAGGTTTTGTGTTGTTTTGAAGTAGATGTTTCTGAAGCTCCTGCACAAGGTTATTGTATAATTCTAGAAGGTCACTGATTGAGCCAGTTGCAGCAAAACGGGAGCGCATGTGTGAGAAGTGTATAGTACCTAGTTGTTCTGTAATTAAATTAGATTATTTATTTATTTATTTATTTATTTATTTATTAAATTTATATAACCGCCCAACTCCCCCAACAGGGGACTCTGGGCGATATACAATAAAACCAAGGTTAAAATATTAATATGAAATTACAAATTTTTAACATAATATAAATAAATGTAAAATCCAATCTGGTGAGTTGATCTTAATACTAGGAAGGACATTATGGTATTAACAACCCCCAGGAGGAGCTATTACTTTTTCCCTCCCATGCTAGGCAGCAGAACCAGGTTTTCAGATCTTTCCTAAAGGTCGGGAGGGAGGAAACCTGTCTCAACTCTGGGGGCAAGATATTCCAGACGGCGGGTGCCACTACAGAGAAGGCCCGCCTCCTGGACCCCGCTAGATGAAATTCTCTTATTGATGGGGTCCGTAGCAGGCCCTCTCTGAATAATCGGGTGGGGCGGGTCGATGATATGGGGATAAGATGGTCCCTCAGGTATCCTGGTCCCATGCCATGTAGGGCTTTAAAGGTGATAACCAACACCTTGAATTGGACCCGGAATCAAACCGGCACCCAATGCAGCTCGCGGAGCAAAGGTGTTAAATGGGCTGATCTTGGTGCACCCAAAATTGCCCACGTGGCCGCATTCTGTACCAGCTGTAGCTTCCGGATATTCTTCAAGGGTAGCCCCATGTAGAGCACATTGCAATAGTCTATGTGGGAGATGACAAGGGTGTGAGTGACCGTTCGGAGGGCATCGCGGTCCAGGAATGGGTGTAACTGATGCACAAACCGAAGCTGTGCAAAGGCCCTCCTAGCCAATTATCAATTATCAAGTTGAATGGTCCATTTTACTGTGCAAGATGTAGTAGTTGGGAAAACATTACACTTGTGCATTAATTTGGTGGGGATACTGTAAGGTTCCCCATCGGAACCTTCCACCCAGACACGTACGCCAGACAATACACATCGAGGTATCGGCTATGGGAGACGAGGAGGAGGAATGCACCCAGATGGAGGCCAATCGTTAACCCCTTTCAATTATCAAGCAACACAACCATTCACTGGTGAGACGGGAGAGGCACCGAGAAGGAAACTGACAGCATTGACAACACAAGTTGAACTAAGGGGAGGGAACCTCATAAAACTCAATCATTTGGCGGGAAGGGGCATTCAGATCTTCACCGATGTTACGGCTTGCACGTTTCCTTATTAAAGTTCATTCCACATAATCTTGCGTGAGGAGCTTTTATTGGGACATAGCACCCAGAACCATCACAGATACACTGAACTAGGGGTAATAAGCATAGAGTGAGTGGGAAATGATCACTACCAACTTGGGGGGGAAACTTTAAAATAATCAAGGAACTGTAGAAGATTTCCAGAAACAATTACATTGTTTATAAGGCTACTTTTGGACCCAATTCCGAAAGTAAGCTCTCCAGGGTAGTCTGATTTAAGGGACCCATTCAAGATGTAACGATTGAGCCTATTAGTTCTTTGGGCCAGGAAAAAGCCTACAAAGTTTGCTTTCAGTTCCTTTGATTGTCTTGAACATGGAAGGAACGCACAGTCTGAATTGGGTTGGTGGAGATTATATTGTGTGCATAGAGTTTCATCGTCAGGACCAAGCCTGGAATTTAAGTCTCCCCCTATCAATATATATGCCAATGGGGATGCATTAAGTAAGTTATTTAAGTAGTATTCCAGTTCCTTCCATAAGCTCCTGATCTCATATTTTCTTCTCAGTGGTGGAAGGTATACATGAACTATTATTAAGGTACAGGGTCCTGATTGAATCTTTACTGACAAGGCATAGCATTTATGTGACAAGAGTTCATTAGTTGTTACATTCAAGCTGATGGTTATCAATATACCTAAGCCAGGTACTTTAGGTCTACCTCTACCTCCCTGAGATACAGCATTTAGGGAGTAAGCTGTATATCTATTTAATGCCAAATCAGTTGGAAGCCAGGTTTCTTGCAGCAAGATGACATCGAATGTAGTTGTGAAACTTACGAAGTTATTGATTTAATTTTTATCCCGCCTTTATTATTTTTCATAAATAACCCAAGGCGGCGAACATACCTAATACTCCTTCCTCCTCCTATTTTCCCCACAACAGCAACCCTGTGAGGTGAGTTGGGCTGAGAGAGAGTGACTGGCCCAAGGTCACCCAGCCGGATTTCAGGCCTAAGGCGGGACTAGAACTCACGGACTCCTGGTTTCTAGCCCAGCACCTTAACCGCTAGACCAAACTGGCTCTCCATTTTGACAACCAAATGGTCACATTCCAACTAATTAGGGTAGCTTTGTTCTGGTGGGCCTCTTATCAGTCCTCTATATGGCTCTGAGGAGAACCCTGTGTATAGGAGATGCAAGAGGAGGTTTCTGGCTCTCTTAGGGACCTCTCTGGTATGGTGTACTCTGTTTGCAGTGCACTAGCCTGCTTCCATCTTTGTAATGCAGCTCTTGAAGTTGAAGGTTCCCTCTCTTCTGGATCATCTATAAGCAGCTTCTGAGTGTTTGATGACCCCTTCCTTGTGATTTCATGATTAACAGCTTCATCCAATTCTGAGGGTGACAATGGGTGTGTAGGAGATTGATTAGGAAGAGCTACGTTGTTGTCAGCCATTATTGTTGTTGTTGTTGTTGTTGTTGTTGTTGTTGTTGTAGAATTTACAATAAAATCTGAGAATTGAGTTAGCAGCTTTCCTCTAAATAGGTGGGGTGATAGTTCATTATCATCTAACAAGTTAGTTTGTATATAAGAATCCAAATCAGAGTCAATATCAGAGGTGAGATAAAATCTTGCCTTTGAGGAATATACAGGACTATACTGCTTTAATTCTTGGGTCCTGTTGTAAGTCTAAGCCTACAAGAATAATTTCCCCTTTCTGACACTGCATTGAACAGTTAAGTTGGGAAGTTACACTCTCCTCTAAGTTGTTGTCAGTTAGGTCCAGCTGAGGGATAAGAGATGTCAATGGGGAGGCTTGTTGTTTTAAAATCTGGAGTCTGTTCTGAAGATCTATTAACTGAGCATAAAATGAGTCATTGGGGGAGAGAGAAGGATAGTTGCATTCTCTCTGCACTGAAGCACTGATTTCTGAAGTAATTGTCCTCTGCTCTGGGCAGAAGGCTGTAGCCTTAAGCAAGTGAGGAGAGTGTAGCTGAATCGGGGGCTGGACTGGGGTGTCTCCTAGAAGGGAAAAGACTGTATTTTTGTTGAAGAGTTTCTGCCATCCTAAACATTTTCTGTACATTATATGGCTTATGAAAAAAGACAGATTCTTTTAAACCCTAGAAAACTAGGCAAAAAGTGACATGTATCCAGATGTATGTGCTTGGGATGTCATTTTAGGAGCTTGCTTAGCAGATTTATTACTGCTCTCCGATGTGTGAGATTCCTAGCAAACAGGCTATTTAAGGCAGACCTTTCCAAACTGTGTGTCGGGACACGTTAGTGTGTCGGTTGCAGTGTCTGGGTGTGTCGCGGCTGATGCTGCCTCCGAGCCCTGCCAGGATTCCATGCAGGTCCTAGTGCCTGCCTTGTGCCCTGCTGTAAGAGTGTGTCGCAAAATGATGCATGTCTAAAAAGTGTGTCACCAACATGAAAAGTTTGGAAAGCTCTGATTTAAGGGATAGACAGCAGAGCCTGGTTCTTTTGAAGCACTCTGGCTATACCCTCAGACTGATTTTTAGTAGAGGACCTTGCATGGTCAGATGTTGTGACATGGCAACTACTAGCACCAGGTGTTGTTAGAGCTTGAATGAGCTTATCAAGTTTAGATTGGATGTTGTTTAGGGAAAGAAAAATAGCTACAACTCTGGACGCTGTAAGTAGACAAAGCTCTCCTAGCGTATTTGGGATGGTCTATGAAGAGTGGTTTTTGTGTGGCCTTTCCTTTCTTTTCCAATATTTCGTGGCTGATGACAGCTAGGACTATAACAAATCTTGTTGGCTGACATGGAGGTGGGCAAGTGTTGTCTTTCCTCAACCTTCTTCGGAGAGTCTGTAGCTTGAATCATGTCAACTGGATTTCTATTTTCTCAGTGGAAATGTTTCGATCCTTATCCAAGAAGCTTCTTCAGTCTGAGCAAAGTTTGTAAGGGAATCCTTAAATATGTTTCTAGGTGGCTGTGTGACCTTGCACCTGGGGCTAGGTCATGGTTATTTGAGATGTTTATTTCTAAGTCCCTTTATCATCTAAAGGAGGCTCTGCAGAGTCTCCTTCGGAGAGGACATAGACCCTTCCTTTCTTGAGGTAGCAAGCTTGTTCTTAAGTAAAGGAGTACTTACAGCTCTGTGAGAATCATGGTGTGGTAGGAAAGACAATTTTTTGTTGTTTCCCTACATTGTTTTGTTGTTTCCCCACCTTTTTTTTGCACTGTTGAATACTGTCTGGGCTATTTCTCAGTCGCTTCTTTCCTTTGGTGGTCATTTCCAAAGTAATCTATTTTAATTCTTGGCTTGGCTTTTTCTTCCTTCATAGTGATATTGCTACTACCTCCCAAGAAAGTTGATATATCCATGTCCCTACACTGGCTTTAGAGGCCTCACTACATCACCCGTAAATAGATTAAGGTTGCAAATGGCTTCCTGCAAAATGAGATTTTAAAACTTTGCATTCAAGATGGGATGCCAAAAGAATCTGAACTAAAAATCAAAGAAGTATCTAGAAGAAACATTCTGAAACAAAAGTAATCATGCTGTAAAATCCTGAACAGCCCCCATTGCCACAATCTACAGTACCTGTTGGCTAACATGAAGCTGGGTCAGCCTATAAGTAGACCTGCTAACCCAAAAATCCCAGTCGCCAATCTCTCCACTGAATAGCATAGATAAAAACACTGCATTTGTTAATGGGTATGCTGGCCCACTCAAAAATGCTATCAATCTGATCTACCACTAGGTTAACAAAGGGCTAGGCTTCCCAGATATCTGAACAGGCAAAGGAGGACAGGGACAATTGGAAAGGAGGGAGACACTGTTTAATATTTGTATCTACATTTATTGAAGAGGAAGGGATTACAAGTGAGTAAACAGGCACACAATGGGAGTACACATTAAGAAGAATGTGCTAACCCCAGTTGTTTGCCTAGGGTGCTCCTGGTTAGGAGGCAAAAGTTTTCGGCTTGTAACTGATTAAGTTCGTGTCAATCTCAGGCAGCAATGCAAGCCAGTGGGAGGGTACTATCAACTAATTAAGGTCACAGCCCAGAGCTTGTTAACTTGCAATTAGCTTATAAGGGAAGCGCTGCCTTGTGGAGAAAAGCTGCTCAGGAAGAGAAAGGTACTTAAAAAGCCAAACAATATTTGATTTTAAGACTATGCCTGCCAGATGGAGGACATGAGGACAAAAAGGAGGACATGTCCTCCTTTTGCCGGACATATGGTAACCCTACACAGGGCTCTACTAGCCTTTGGGTAGACAACCCCCGTGTTGTCCCGGGCCAAACAAGTACTCTTTTGGGCCAGAGTGATACATCAGGCTTCAGACCAGAACTTGGCAATAACTCTCAACTCTTCAGATACTTCAGATACCCTTATTCAGGAATTGGCTTACTCAGCAGAAGACTCTCAGACACAACTCAGCTAGATTAGATTCTTTATTGCAGACAAGAGTGACACCATGTATAGATCATTTGCCTACTACTCTGCATTTATAGGTCTGTGCCCCTGAAGTGAAGCTCTAGGCTTTTTTCATTCTACATTTATGAGTTAACAGATATTTAGCCAGTCTCTTGATGGCTGTAGGAGACAGCAGGAAAAATGTTACATAACAGTTCTGTCTAGCCTGGGAACCACTGGTTTCCAGCTTGCCACCTTCAGTCCTTACACACGGTCTCTTCACTTTTGTGCTTTCTTGTGCCCATCTGCTTCAGCCTGCCACTCTGCCTAAGGTACCCCTACTTTTCTGGGGTCTAGTGTAGTGTCCTCCATTGCAACCTCCTTAAATGAACCCTGTTGAAAGCCTATCTGGTCCAGCTTCTTTTCCCTTGAGTGGCCAAGTGAACGCCAGTGCAAAAATACAAGCAGGAGATTTGCACAAGAGCCCCCAGGTTTGGGGGAACTGAATTTAATTGTTTCAAACAGGTAAGTAGGGAACGTGATTTATACAATTAATTAATACACTTGTTCATTTAATTAAAAAATATTGTATTATAGGGCAGATATGCGTAGGCCATTTACACACATGAAACATTAATTTAATTTTAAACTTTCCATAAAATGAATGTATTAGACTGGGATATACTTTCAGTTTTCCTCTTTCAGATCAGCTTCCACATTTGCATTTGTATGTTGTATGAAAGAAAAAAACACTAAGCAAAATTGCTGGACTACATGGGGAGAGGGGGAAATATAGGTTTAGTAGTAAATTAATACATTTTACTAGAAACAACTTAAGTGCTGTAAAGTAGTGAGGAAGTTTTTGCATTCTCTAAAACTCCTTTCCCAGCTAGATAGTTGGGTAAAAAAAAAACTTGACAGAGGGAAAGTGAGATATCAAGACATGATGGAAAAGCCCAGGTTGTAACAGCAAAATATGAGAATTTGGTTCTGAACATATATTTAAAATTGTTGTTGATTTGTTCAGTCGCTTCCGACTCTTCGTGACTTCATGGACCAGCCCACGCCAGAGCTTCCTGTCAGCCGTCGCCATCCCCAGCTCCCCCAAGGTCGAGTCCGTCACCTCCAGAATATCATCCATCCATCTTGCCCTTGGTCGGCCCCTCTTGCCCTTGGTCGGCCCCTCTTCCTTTTGCCTTCCACTTTCCCTAGCATCAGCATCTTCTCCAGGGTATCCTGTCTTCTCATTATGTGGCCAAAGTACTTCAGTTTTGCCTTTAATATCATTCCTTCAAGTGAGCAGTCTGGCTTTATCTCCTGGAGTATGGACTGGTTTGATCTTGCAGTCCAAGGCACTCTCAGAATTTTCCTCCAACACCACAGTTCAAAAGCATCTATCTTCCTTCGCTCAGCCTTCCTTATGGTCCAGCTCTCACAGCCATAGGTTACTACGGGGAATACCATTGCTTTAACTATGCGGACCTTTGTTGTCAGTGTGATATTAGTTGTCAGTGTGATATTTAAAATACAATGAAGTAATTAGAAAAATAAACACATATGCAAAATTGCAATTTTGCAATACAAAATTACTTTCTATGTAGCATATCTTGGGTTCAATCTGACTGCAGTAACTTTGTTAAAAGTCTTAGGTTGCAAGTGATGGGAAATACAGACCCTGAGAAAGAAGACAGTAGGTAGATGAAGCAACAATCTGATATAGGGGAAGGCCCTCAGAAACTTGGAAATCATCTTTATTTCTGTTTGGGGGCTAGAAAAAATCCACCCAGGTGCCAAATCAAGTAGTGGACGTACAAGAGTGAGAGTAACATGCTAAGTTGCTTTAAAGAGTCCATTGGAGTTGGGTGGCTAATAAATTCAAACAAACAAACAAACAAATGCAGACTGGGCAAATTGTACCCCCCCTCAAATTATCTATCTCTTAAACCTCTTTTATCCTCACAGCTGTCTCCAACATTCACTGAAGCACTTGTCAAAAATTTAATGGGATGGTTTCCCATCATTTTGAAGTGGGAAAAAGAAAAACAATCAAAACAATTGAAAGTGTACTGTTTAACTAAAATATTAGCTTTCTCTTTAAACCTTTTCCATGGAAAACCTTTCTTTGGCACATGGCAGTGATACTGCTAGACACAGAAAAGTTTATTATGCCAGAATGTGGCTTTTTTTTTTTAACATTCTGGTTTATCAACCATGATTTACACCTTAGCTGGGCACTATAGGTGAATCCAGATATACAGTACTAAGTCTCTAAGGTTTATAATCTTTGTTTAATAAACAAAGAATTTTTTTTGAAGAATTTCTTTCCTTCAAAAATGTGGAAGAAAACAAAATTCCAACCTCATCCTCATGCCTGTTTTACTTTACCCCCTTAGCACTGTGGCCCTCACCTTCCCTCAACATATTAAGTATAGTTCCCAGCCAACACCTATTTTAACATATATCTTTGGGTACATATGATCAAGCATTTTTTCAGGGTTGTCTCAGTTTGAGCATCATGGACTACTTAATTAGAAGCACCTAAAGATCTATGCCTTAAAAATACAGTATAAAATCACTATGTTTAGTTAATGTCATTCATTGCTGATATTTAGTAATATAAGTTTATTGGATTAATATAGCTGGTGTTTGGTTTGGGTTCAGCACATTTTTTGTTAAATAAATTACATTTGTGATATTTCCATGGGAACTAAACAGTTGACCAGTTGCATCTTGATACAGGATCATTCAGAGCAATATTATGTTTTAAAGAAATTCAGATGGCATGCTGTCCTCCTCATCTAAGTGTATTGAAATTCATGTAGCTACTTGTGAAGAGAAGGCTGCAGCTTGGGATAAACTGAAGAAAACTTCAGAGCTTCAGACTCTGTAAGGTGCAGTATTCGGGGGTAGTGGTTGTTTCCTTGGCAACCTGATTTAGAAGCAGTGGACTCAACAGTGTAAGAGCTGCAATGGATCATCTCAAAGGCTTATTTAATCCAACATGCTCTTCCTACAGTGGCCAATGAGAACCTCTGTTCCCCAGTGACTGTTTTTCAGTATTAGTCTAGTATTAGCCCAAGTTAGGGACCGTTACTATATCTTGTAGTAGCAAACTCTATGTACCATATGAAAAATATTTTCTAACTGTCCTAAATTTAATTTCATTGGATGATTCAGTATTTTAATGTAACAAGAAGGGGATAAACATGTCTCGATCAATTTGCAAACAACAGCAAAACTTCCAGTCCAGGCCATACACAACATTTTGTTGGACCCAGTGACAAAATAAAGAATGATCATTTGCAAAAATCAGTATTTGGAATAACCAGTAAAGGATGATACCACAGGCCACAAGGGCAGTGTTCTCCAGAGTTCTGTAGCTTGCAAATGCATTGTAGTGGGGGGGGGGGGGAACAGTTACTGATGGATGGCTAGAAAAGCTGACTGGTCACTTCCCTATCCTAGAATATCCTGACATGCATACTAATTTATGACTTTGGCTTCCTTGTACA
This sequence comes from Charina bottae, assembly GCA_023362775.1. Taxonomy (NCBI): domain Eukaryota; kingdom Metazoa; phylum Chordata; class Lepidosauria; order Squamata; family Charinaidae; genus Charina; species Charina bottae. The sequence continues at coordinate 109,996,340 of JALMGJ010000001.1, forward strand.
TATCCTGTCCATATAGAGATAATGAAGAAGGGCCTTTATATGATTCTACACAGGAATCCTCAGGTATTTTTACATAACCTGCATATGTTTCAAGATTGGAAGTTAATTTTAACATTGTCTTCATTTCCTACAAGCAAGAGTATCCCGGTTACAAAGATGAGTTGACGTAGCTAGAATTTGGGAAAGTTACCCTACATTCTAACCATAGTTTGACCAAAAAGTCTATGTTTTTAAATGTTGCTGCATAAAAAATTACTCTATTTAAATTGTTGTTGGAGACACAAAGCGTATCTGCCCTTGTGTGCCCTTGCCTTCTCACTCTTTCTCTGCTATATAAATGTGGAGTTAAATGTACAGATGAACCAGATGAAAATCCAAAATACTGAATAAATGGCGATGCTATTTTTCCAAAGCAATTCAGGGAGCAATGTTATTTCTATGATTGTGGCCAATGGACAAATATTGTTTTCCATGCTTATGAACAACTATGTACAACACCTACGCACAATTGGTGTGAGGGCACTGTCTTGTCAAGATGATGCAAAATCTGGTTGAGCTTGAGACAGAGTTTTATTTGTATTTGATGGATGAAGTATGAAAGACAAACATCTGAATTGCTTTGATATGGTACCTTAGCTTATTTTACTATCCAGATTATCATGCATATATGGGGACATAAGTTATGAGAAACACTCTGCGAGATTTCATTCTAATTTTTATTGCCTAATGTGTGCAAAAAGAAAAGAGAGGGAAAAAGGGGGAAAAGAAAGGAAACCCTCTAAAAATCATGCATCCCTTCAATATTAATTAAGGTAAAGGTTCCCCCCGCACATTTGTGCAGTTGTATCCGACTCTAGGGGCCGGTGCTCATCTCCGTTTGTTAGCCGAAGAGCCAGCGTTGTCCGAAGACGCTTCCATGGTCATGTGACTGCATGACACATGCGGAACGCCGAATAGGTACCCACCGAAGTGGTACCTATTCATCTACTTGCATTTGCATGCTTTCGAATTGCTAGGTTGGCAAGAGCTGGAGCTAGTGCGGGAGCTCACTCCGTCACGCGGGGCTAGGGATTCAAACCTCCGAACTTGCGATCTTCCGATCGACAAGCCTGGCGTCTTACCCGCTAAGCCACCACGCCCCTTAATTAATTAATTAACTCCTACATTAATAAAAATTGGTCATCATACATATTTGTTCATGGCATATGATTAAATTATAAACATTGTATTTTAAAACGCATATTTAACAATAGAAAAAATATGAAATAAAACATTATGTATATTTCTAATTTCTAAACAATCTTAAGCTGGCATGCTCAGCAAAACATAGATTGTTTGAATATAAAAGGTGAGCTCAGGTTCTTCAAACTACTGTATAACTGATGGAAACTAAATGGTTTTCTGTCATTGTAGTATCAGAGTTTTTTTGCAATAACAGATAATTTTCATCAACATCTGGAGAGTTGCTGGTTCTGTACTGTAGACCCTCAAGGCCATTATAGATGAGAAAGGAGCTAAAATGGAAAGGAGGTCACAGGACGACTTATTGCTTGACTACACATCCACTTGTATATTTCTGAATCCAACCCATTTTTTCACCTTCAGCAGTCTCTACTGGCTTTTTAATGGCCACTGAAATATCACTGACAATTGCCATCTGCCTTATAGTAGCTTTTGTATTAGTATGATATCAAATCTTTGACACTTAAAGCAGGTTATATGTCACGTTTTAACACCATGAACAAATCTGAACAATAGTACTTGGAAAAGTAAAAGCAAGCTGTGGTCTTTTGCATGCTTACCTGATTGATTGATTGATTGATTGATTGATTACCTGAATGATTACTGGGTTGGGCCTTCAATTATTTACAGTAGTTCTTGCATCACTCAGAAAATCGTTTGTTTGTTGTTGTTCAGGTTGCTTACTAGTAAAAGGCTAGAGATTTGTTACTGTTATTTTCACTGCAATGGATAGTAAGATATTTAATGAATATCTGGACTATCAGATTTCTTATGGCAAGGTAGGAAATCCTGTTGTGATACTGAATGTAAAGATAAACTCAGCTTTTGCTTACAGTATAAAGGCGATCTAACAACGTTTGACAATCAAGTCTGGCTTCTGAAAAGGATTTTCAAAAGGCTTTCTATACATATGTACATTTGCATTTACTGAATGTCATGTTTTCCTCCCCAAGAATTTCCATTTCTTAAGTTCATGAATTTCATTTAATAGAACACTGAAATTACTTATTTTGATTAGACTTAAAAAAGAAAATGCATAAAAAAGAAAACAGCAGTGTGCATGGCATTTGCATAAGGTATATGCAGAACGTTTCACCAGGAAGGCTTTGATCAGTCAACTTTTGTATGTGGTCCATCTGCTATCCAGATATTAAGTAATAATGGGCAATCTCAAAGCCTCTGTTCTTCCTTTTAATTTTTCATTTAATTCTTTAAATCAGTTTTGGATTGCACAGTCTTTCAAGTAAAGTATTATCCTCTATAAAGGAAGACACAGGTCCACCCTAGCATTCAAAGTGTCCTTTTTCTGGACATTTTCCATTTTTGGCTGGTACAACTTAATAACGTGTGATGGATTAATCCTCCATGGGCTTTGTCTAATAATCTCTCTCAAATGACCTATGTTTATAGCCACAGGGTGTCCTCAGCTCTTGTGCTCCGTGTATGAAATGCTTTCCCTGGAGAGCTTCACCTGGTGCCTGCCTTGATCTAATTTCAGCATTCAGAGCACTTTTTCATTTTCCTAGGATTGTTTGGACTCAAGCTCTTTTCATGGGCAATGAGTTTGTCTGCTGTTCTTTTCCCTGTTCTGATTTATTTTTGATCTGAGACATTATTGCTCCTCATTAGTTTTAATAATGAGCTTCTCTGGAAATGCCTCTGTATTAGAGGGCAGGGCAGTTCAATGAACATATAAACAGAAGACTTTGTATCCTGAAGGAAAACCCTCATCTTTGGATGCATTTATGAATACACAAATACACACAAATATAAAATACACAAATGCACACCATCCTATTTTTATTCTGCCATCCTCCTTCCTGATAAAACCTTGCACTGGCAGTTTATTGCCTTTGGTAAACATCATCCAAGTGGATGTGCAGAATCCTGTTTGGAGATCAAGTGCTTTATGCTTATCACACCCCCACCTGCTTTTCTTGCCCAACAGCATAAAACAGGCAAAGGATGTTGAATTTTTTATAAAGAAAGATTGGTTGGACTGCCTTACCAAATGACAGTGCACTTAGGAGAGACTGTTCATTCATACTTCAATGTTACTTATGAAACTGAATAAATAGCCAATGCTTTGATAAAACCTCACCCATCCCCTATTTAATCTGAGAATGATGTGCCTGAGTAAATATTTTAGGGAATTACTGGGGAAGCAGCACTGGACAATTTTTACATGCTCTGCCAGTGAAAATACTGAGAGAAACTGGTGCCTTCCACATTTTGTCCACTCTAAATAACCCGGGGGGGGGGGAGCCCTCCATGGTTTAATGCACAAGTGGACAAACCGTGTCCACAGGATGCATGCACCTCTCAGTGTGTAGACCACAGAGTTATCTGGAACTGTAACAATTTTACCTGCGTCTCCTACCATCACATACACACACTGTCCTGGGGTTGCTATTAAGCAGCACAGAGCAGGGATATGTCTATGAAGGTTCTCAGTCATCCAGGTGGAATTGTCTGTAGCTTGAATCATGTCAACTGGATTTCTATTTTCTCAGTGGAAACGTTTCGCTCCTTATCCAAGGAGCTTCTTCAGTCTGAGCAAAGTTAGTAAGGGAATCCTAAATATGTTTCTAGGTAGCTGTGTGACCTTGCACCTGGGTCACATGGTTCATGGTTATTTTGAGATGTTATTTCTAAGTCCCTTTATCATCTAAAGGAGGATCGTTAAGATCACCATGCTGCTGTTGAGCTTGCGAAATGGTCTTAATCTTCCTAGGCACAGAAGACAAAGCAGGAAGGAAAGATCTGTGCCTAGGAAGATTAAGACCATTTCGCAAGCTCAACAGCAGCATGGTAATCTTAACGATCCTCCTTTAGATGATAAAGGGACTTAGAAATAACATCTCAAAATAACCATGACCTAGCCCCAGGTGCAAGGTCACACAGCCACCTAGAAACATATTTAAGGATTCCCTTACTAACTTTGCTCAGACTGAAGAAGCTCCTTGGATAAGGAGCAAAACGTTTCCACTGAGAAAATAGAAATCCAGTTGACATGATTCAAGCCACAGACAGAGCAGGGATGTTGATAGAGATCCTTTACAGAAGTTTTAACTCATTCCAGCCCCATTCCAGTTCATATTAACCCTGTTTCCCAGGTGCTAGTAACATTGAGGAAACATATTTAGCATGACTGCTGCAGTTAGGGAGGTTTTAATATAATCCCTCAGCAGCTGAGATTGTAGTAACTGGAAAAATGGTGGTATTTATCAGAATCTCTGGCAGAGGGTGACTCCTGCCATGTCCATCTTGGGTTCTTCCTTGGAGAAAAGGAAGAGATGTCAGGGATGAAAATGAGTTGGTTGCCTGTTATGGCCAAGGACTCAGATGGAATGAAAGATGAAACAGTCCCTGCAACATCTTTGGATTTTGCCACTCCAATTTCTGACCCGTTGGAAAAGCAGAGAGATTTTGTTATATAATTCAGGGCTTCTTTCAACACAGAAATTAGAAGAAGTAGTAGTTCAGAAAGCCAATACTCTAAACTTCAGATGACTTTATGGTGGGTATGCCTATCCCTATCATACCAAGTTTCATGAAGAATAAAGGTGGGACATGAATTAAAAGATTATTAATGATCATCTTAAGAGCCATTGTTTGCTCACTATTACATTCAAGGCATTTTCCAGCAGCAAGACATGGTTCGTGTAGCTGTTATGACCACAAAGCAGATAAACGTTTATATTTATGACATCAGTGAATTTTGTGTTTCAATCTAAACCCTGTGTTTCACTCAATGGGTAATTTGTTTCATTTTAAGAATGATGCATCCAAATGTATTTTTCTTGTTTAGTGATGATAGGTATTTCCCATTTTCCCGAGCATGAAGGATTGCTTTGTTAAATCAGAAAAATCTTTAGCAAAATGAACATATTGATGCTGCTAGAAGCTCTACTCATCTTCTCTATTCTGTTACATATACTGTAGGCTATATTTTGAAAGTAAAGCTTTTGTATTCCCACCTCCTCCTCCCCCCCCCCAAAAAAAAATTGGTAGATTTCTTCTAATCTTGGGAGTGAATATTGCACTGCAATCTGGCTATTTACTGAATATTAAACAAAATGTTAATGTGCAGCTGGATCATATCACAACCAAAGATTTTGCGGTAAAGGTCAGCAGTATGCTACTTGACAGCTAGCATACAGTAGTCGTTCACAGTAAGGGAAAACAATCTGACAACAGTATTTTGGCATTAGTTAACAACTAACTTGCTCTAATAAACTTTTGTCTTTCCCAGAGCAACTTGGACAGCAGCTGGTGGCTGGTATGCAGCCATAGTCAACACTTCATAGTATCTGGCATGCAGCAATAAATATCTCACTACATTGGACACCTTATATGTAATAACAGTTACTGACAGTATTTGATAGTATGATTCACATACTATCAAACTTAGTAAATGTTTTTAGACATGTATAATCATCAATTTAATTGAAGCTTGAATTTTGACATCATTTTCAAATATTGAAGTCAAGGGCAGCAAATGATGATCTGTTGCCAGTAGCATGATCCCAGCAGTCCACAAGTCCAATATGGGAAATCTTGGGAACTATGTCAGTTGAGTGTCCTGAGCATTCCCCACGGAAAGGGGGGTTGCCTTGAGAATAAAGGATATTAGAATGGAAACAGCATATAAAATCCATGCTGTTTGAATATTCTAATCAAAACATTGAAAACACCTTGATTCGCTCACTGCAGTTACTGTGGTCTTTTTTTTACTAGTTGATATGTTAAAGGAGGAAGTTCTCCCAAACCTTAACCATGCATTAAATGAAGATGCATGGGGGTAGGGCAGGAAATGGCCCTCGGGATGACGTGGACTAGCTCTGACCACTGCACCATCTCCTTCCTTCCTTTATGTGTGTCCAATGGAAGTTTATAAGGAGATTTTGGGGTAAGGAGCATCTCCACACAAAAGAAGGCAGAGTGTCTTCTTGAGTACAGGAGCTCTCTACACATAGCTTTATATCTGCAGGTCACTGATTTAATAAATGTCTTTTAGACATGCTTAAGGGTAGAAGATTTTCAAACACATTTTCAACAAAGTTTGGTTTTGGCTCATCATAGCTCTTTATGCACATTCTTTTAATCATGAAGGGGATTATACATTGTTTCTTTGATCTATTCTGAATTCAAAGAACAAAACCTTTTGAGTAAACAGATGAGGCCAGCAAGTGATTGGGTATTAACCTTGTGTAATACTGGAGCAGAAGTAGCTGGCAAAGCTGTTGTTGACATAAATGGGCATAGTTATCTGTAAAACAGTAGGGAGTATGTTCACCAGCTAGACATTATGGTCTGCCAAGTGACAGACTTCTCTGTTTTAAAGTGGTAGTTTGTAGCACAAATAGGGAAGATATTCTTTGTTTTTATTTCAAAATTAATTTATTCAATTTTGCATTTTCAGAACAAAGCATGAACCTTTAAGGTAAGTTCCTGTTGGACTGGCAGCATAACTACACTTGACCTGTGAATTGGTTCCTTCTATATTTAATAAAGTGAGTATGTGCCCTTGACATTAAATAGTGAGGGAGGAGTTTGCTGGATTATTTTTGTTCTTTGAATCTTCCTGGAACAGCAGCAGCTGGTTGCTGGGGAAGAAAGGATTTTTATGTTCACCCCAGATTGTGGAATGTAATGTTCCAAGATACAGGAAGGAATCAAACACACACAAAATGTAGTGAGCAATCACATAGTATCTACTAGTAGTTTGGTTTTATTTTGGGTGTGCACAAAGTCTTCCCCAATTTCTTTCAAGCTATTTTTCTCTGAAACTCAATCTCTGTTTTGAATGGCCTGAGCATTTTCCTTGGTTTATATTCTGAATCCAAGTTCTTTTTCTCTACGTATTAATATGTTTTCTTTGCTGTTGGGTGTTTCTAATAAACTAAATACTATTTTAAACAGACATTTTTGGTGCCAGTTTGGATCTTGGGTATTGTGGTCTGGTAACATGCTTTAAAATATCAGACTATATATGAAAGTAGTTGGAAAAACATGTTTGGCAATCTTTGTTGCAAATTAAGTTTTCTTAAAATATTCTTCACAGAAGTAGTTATCAAACACTAGCTTTAGAGAAAAATTTAAAAAGATGAGGACTTCTGTACTTTATACCAACATGATATGCAAATATGTTCATGGCCACAATTATGAGAAATTTATTGCTGTCAAATCTTGGTTTCATAGATATGTGTATTTATTCATATAACTCTGAAGTGATCATGAGGAAGCTGGAACTTAAAGAATAAAAAATTGGAGTAAAGATTGGAGGAAGGAACATCAACGATCTTCAATATGCTGATGACACAACTCTCAGAAACAAAGAAGGCCTGAAACATCTGATCAAAAGGATTAAAAAAGAAAGTGAGGAATTTGGCCTCTTCCTGAACATCAAAAAGACCAAGCTCATGAGAGAGAGAGAGAAACTCAAGTACTGTATAATCTATATTTCCAATAATGCCTCTGGTTTTCATGTAGATGCCAGAGCCATTTGTAGAAAATAAAACAGTGTCTGGTTGCAACCAAGTGCTTTGTTTGCCTCGTGGCATATAAATACTTTGTAAATGATCACATAAAACGTAAACATTTTGTGAGAGTGTCCATTGGCCCAGAAGATTGGGGATCCTTGCTCCAAGTAAAGGTGGAGAACTTACCTGGCTCCAAAGTTGACTAAAAACTATGTGATTTATGTCACTAATGATTAGGAAGCAAGGTTTAAATCAGACATTTTGTTTGGGAACATACTGATATTTAGACTGACAGCTATCTTAATACAACTGAAATTTTGCACACATACCCGCACTTTCCCTTCTAATGGATTGTTGTAGTCAACATGAAGACAGCATCTTAACTATGCACAGGATTGCAGTTCATATTAGGAGCATCCCTGATATGGAAAATGTTATGAATGAACTTGATTTTACTGTCCTAGGCTAAATTATCATTAACTTTTATATTAACTGTTGACCCTCCTCCATTGGTTCATAAGGACAAATGAAATGAAATGTTTTAATGATGACAGGGACTTACAGATTTCAAGCAACAACTTCTTCAAAACATTTAAAATTGAAATAATGAAAACTCAAGAACATTATTCTGCATATTTAAGAACACAAGCTTTATTATGGTTGGAGGTGGAAGCATTTGTGGGTATGAACATTCCTAAAAGCAGGAATATAACCTGAGGAACAATTACTCACTCCTGGACTTCAGAAAAAAACTGAAAACCTGGTTTTGCCACCAAGCCTGGGACGGGAGGGGAAATAGTCATTCTTGGGGATGGCTAGCACCCTATTATTAAATATTAAATATATTAATATTAATATTATTATTATAAATATATTATAAATATATTAATATTAATAGATATTAAAGGCAAAACTGAAGTACTTTGGCCACATAATGAGAAGACAGGATACCCTGGAGAAGAAGCTGATGCTAGGGAAAGTGGAAGGCAAAAGGAAGAGGGGCCGACCAAGGGCAAGATGGATGGATGATATTCTGGAGGTGACAGACTCAACCTTGGGGGAGCTGGGGATGGTGACGGCCGACAGGAAGCTCTGGCGTGGGCTGGTCCATGAAGTCACGAAGAGTCAGAAGCGACTGAACGAATAAAGAAAAAAAGCACCCTAGCATGGATGGAGAGCTGCCCTTATGCTCAGGATTTGAGAACTGGAGCCATCTTGATTTTATTCCATATTATTCCATTTATATTTTCTAAGAATTTTAATGATATTTTATATTTTGTGTATTTGTATTAGGACTAGTTTTGTATTTTAATGTTGGTTTGGTTGTGAACCGCCCAGTTCTCCTTGCGGAGAAGATGGGCGGTAATATAAATCCAATCAATCAATCAATCAATCAATCAATCAATTAGTGAGGCAGGTTTTATAACTATAACAAATGAGATTTATTTAAGGAAACATGTTATAGGGATAGAAAAAGTCTAGCACCTAGCAAACTACATACTACTAGGAGGAAAGTCTAAGAGCATGCACTCTGTGCATGTGTACTTGGGAAGAAAGAAGAAAGTGACCTGAGATGAGCAATATCACACTCAAAGACTAGATAGAATGACATACAAAGAAGGAACACAAAGTCAATCCTTAACTCTCTATTTATAACCTATGGTTTCTTGTGGTCAATAGGTTGTAAGATGCTGAAGACTGCATGCTACTGAAATCATATTTCCAGCAGTTATAACGTGGCCAGATTGCAAAAGTCCTGGAGAAATCTCTTTACCTGTGGCTTTTCTGGTAGGAACATGCAGATTAATAAGGATAGGTCAGTTTCACAAATAGTATGTAGAGACAATATCAATTATTAAACAGATTAATTAATATCAATTAATAACAGATTGGTTATTAAACTAATTACAGTAGATACGTAGTTTTCCTTTTTTTTTTTTGGCAACTTTCTCTAATACTTTTCCTAATTTGTGATTGCCTCTATGTGTGTACACAACTTAACCCTAATATGTGTTATTTTTATGTTACAAAATATATGTCTGCTGGGAGGAAGACTTTCCAGAAGAGGAGGAAAGGGAGGCTGTTCCATATTTATTTATGGAACAGTGTGTGCCTGTTAAAATTTGATCACTCCAATAATACCCTGGACAGTCCATAATTATAGACAACCCAGATCAATGTTAAAAAAAATACCATGTTATATTATGCTGCTTGTTGCTTGGTTTGGATTAAAGAATGGATAGTTCTGAAAAATGAAAAATTATTGAATTTGGAAGGACATGAATTAAGATATGTATGGCATGGATATTTATGGTATGATAAAGTTAAAGTTAATGTGGACTTTAAAAACCATTATATTAGATGATTACAGCAGCAAGACTTATATATGCACAAAATTGGAAAAACCAAATATCGCCTACGATACAAGATTGGATGTTAAAATTGATGGATATGGCAGAGAATGATAAACTGACATGTTTATTAAAAGAAAATTCAAATTATTATTTTCTTAAAGAGTGGAAACCATTAACTGACTATTTACAAGATGCGGGAGGAACAAAGCTTATATGGGGATCTGAAGATTATATATAATTATATATATATATTGATGTAATAGACAAGAAATATTCTTTAATGTTTTATATAGACCTAGCATGTAATTGTTAAAATATCATGACCAGATACAAATCGGAAGTTGACTAAATTCTATGTTTCAGCTTTATCTTTTTTCTTTTTTACTTTACTACACTTTTTTATCTTTTCTTTTTTCTTGATTTGTATTTCCATTTTCCTTTCTGTTTTAAACTTTTATCTATGTAAATTTAAAACCTAATAAAATTTGTTAAAAAAAATTACCATGTAAAATCACAAAACTGAATTTAATCACAGGATTGACAGACAATATATCACCCCAGAAAGGCTGGGCAAAATAACAACATTTGAGCTACCTTCTGGAAGATTAAAGGAGAGGGGGAGGGTCAACCTGATCTTGGGGGACAGGCTGTTCCATAAGATGGGTCTGGCATGTTGTATTTAAGGGTGTGTTTTCCAATGTCCGAATAGCTTTGAAATTACAGTGGAAATACAGATACCTGTTTTTTATGGCACATACTGTAAACCTGTGTTTCACACATGGGTTTTCTTCCTTTCTCCATTTCTCTTTCAAAAGTTGGGGGTGAATCTACTTGCCATCCTCAGGTACTTTAAAAGCAAATAAGTGTCTTGAACTGGTTTGCATCCTTTAAAACAGATTTTGTGCACACACTTTGGTATCTTTATCCCGATACAAACAATCTTGTGAACTGCCCCTCTTTAATTACCTTGTAAGCAGGATCTCCTGATAACAAGTTGCCTGGGGAATTTTATCAAAGAGTTTAGGAAGTATGAAATTGGTTGAAGGAGCAGCAGCAGCAGCAGCCATGGTTATACTGCTAAACACACTGCATTTCTCTTTTTGTACAAAAGATGGCCCTCAAGGTTTAAGAATTGGGAACATCCTCAGATTTAAAGTCTATCCCCTTTTGCTTGAAAGCCTAACCAAGATATTTATTTTATTATTTTATTTTATTTTATTTTTATTTTATTTTATTTTATTTTATTTTATTTTATTTTATTTTATTTTATTATTTTATTTATTTTATTTTATTTTATTTTATTTTATTTTATTTTATTTATTATTTTATTATTTTATTTTATTTATTTTATTTTATTTTATTTTATTATTTTATTTTATTTTATTTTATTTTATTTTATTTTATTTTATTTTATTTTATTTTATTTTATTTTATTTTTTTATTTTATTTATTTTATTTATTTTATTTTATTTTATTTTATTTTATTTTATTTTATTTTATTATTTTCTATCTCACCTTTATTATTTTTATAAATAACTCAAGGTGGCGAACATATCTAATACTCCTTCCTCCTCCTCTTTTCCCTATTCTCTTTTTTCTGTTTTCTCTTTTTTCTCTATTTTCTCTATTCTCTTGGTTTTATTAATGTATTATAATTGGAAACAACGTTATCTGCCTTTCCAGAGAGGAGCAGTTATGAGAAAGAATGCCAACATAAATATTTATAAACATGCTCTTGGAACTGGTAAAGAAAGCTCAGAAGAGAATAGGCAGCTCTTTGGTGTAGCCACCTGAATAGTTAGGCAGTCAGTTTAAACACTGAATACATTTCCAGTAGGTTCTTCCAGCCCTGAATTTCAGTTTATATAGTTACTTGTAATGTGTAATATTTCTTTACATATGATTGCAGTAAAAGTTTACAATGAAAGGACTGATTGATTGATTGATTGATTGATTATGCACCATCAACTCATTGTTGACTCTTAGCGACCACATAGATAGATTTTCTCAATGATGATCTGTCCCTAACCTGGTCTTTCAGGTCTTCCAATGGTGCGCTCATCACCACTATAACTGAGTTCATCCACATTACTGGTGGTCCTCTTCTTCTTCTCTTTCCTTCCACCTTTCCCAGCATTAGAGCCTTCTCCATTAGGTCTTTGCACAATGTGTCTGAAGGAGGATAATTTGAGCCTGGTCATTTGTGCCTTAAGTAGGAACTCTGGATTGATTTGTTCAATTATCCATTGGTTTGTTTTCTTGGCTGTCCATGGTATTCTCAGGAGTCGTCTCTAACATTCTTGTGCCCTTTTGGCTCCATAACACAAGAATTAACGAAGACAGGATGGAGAGATAGAATCCTGATTCCCATTCAACAGACTTTGATTGCACATAAAATAATTATTTAGATCTCAAGTTTTTCCCATCCAAATTCAGCTGTAATCCAGGCCCACAAATTGTTTCTAATGACAACTTCTGTGAATGGTAATCCGTTATTGCTTGAAAAACCTTATTTTTTTCCTACCCATGTCAGCTAAAAATTGAGTAAGGTAGGATGCTATGAATTAGGGCTACCATACATTCACCACAGAAATCTGGATGACAACTGGATGGCAGGAAGAGTTAGATGATCCATATCTCTTTGTTGCCATCTACTGGTCTTTTGCTAGCCTATTATAAATGTTTTGATGCTTCTAAGCTCTTTCAGAATCTTTTGGATGTGTTCACAAACTGACTTTTTCTCCCTTTAAGAACATATATAGGTGGAAGTTCTTGGTTCATTTGCTAATTCCCATTGAATTTTAGATACTGTTTATAGTCAGCTTGGCCAAATCTTAAAAAACAGAAGATCCTTTCTTAAGCATATTCTAGTGACTGAGAGAAGAGAGAAGAAAGAAGGCATAGTGGGTAAAGGTAAGAGAAATGGGAGTGGCAGAAAAAGAAAGGATGTCAGAAAGAGGTAAAATGGGGACCCACCAAACTCTTGTTCCAGCTTTGCCTTCCCTTAGCAAGTAACATGGCCTGCATACTGTAGCCCTGGACCAAAGGAAATAACTTGTCAATCCTGGCTGACTGTGGAATTTTGGGATAGCTGAACTAGCAAGCAATCACTGAATTTTCCCAATTCTTGCTGTTTGCTCTAGAAATCAGAGGAATGAACTGGCATCATTCTGCAAACAAATAAATGGCAGCAAAGTGTCTTTCTGTATTCAGGAGGTTAACCACAATCAATCAATCTGTGGCTGATGGGAAAAGTTTAATTAGAATTTGAATATTCCTTGCTGTGACTACAAAAAGGTGAGTGGTTTCAAGAGCCACTGAAGATGTCAGCAGTTTAAGAAGGTTGACCTGATAAGGCATAGTATCTGGAAAATAATGGATAAATCCATAGGGAGTTTCCAGGGGTCTATTTCCCAGCAATATGGTTAAAAGCAGGAAGGCAAAACCAGGATTCATCTGAGAAAGAAGGTAGCTCCTTATGACTTTAGAACTTTCATTGTTGAATTGACATCTCAGGATTCAAATCATCAACCTAGTTAGCATCTTGATTTCTATTTGGATTGTTAATGATTGAAACAAGTAAGGTTTGGTTTTAAATAACCTTGTCTGCTGCAGCTATCAAATTCTAGCCAAAAGTTCTCAAGAACTTCTGATTCAGCCTTAACTTGAAAGCATGAAGTTAGGCAACTTCTGTTAGAGTTGCTATGTAAAGAGCAAATCAAATGGTGTTCTCCACTGTGATTCCCTAGCATGTGAAAAACTGTAATTTTCCTTTGCTCCACTGTTTCCCATAACAAAAGCACTGATAACAGCAGGTGGCCCGTCACGTGGGATATGTTATGGCTAACCAAAATAGCTCATCTCATGGGAACGTTTTCACGAAGGGGAGACAATGTGCAACATTGCCATCTCGTGGCAATTCATATTCTGTGCAACAGACTTTACGTTTCAACAGTAAGTGTATGTAACCCATGACTCCATAGTTTCCTCCAATCAGAAAGCTGAAACAAGTGTATATCTCAGCTGTGAACTATGGGTCTATGCTTCTTGACTTCTGTCTGTCATGTTGCCATGTACTCTGTTCCTGAACTGTAACTATGCCTGGCCTTTTGTATAGGCCATGGTTTTCTTCACATCTGCTGATGGAACTCTGCTTATGGTTTGTTGTTTTTTCCTTTTGCAATAATGTACTCATACCCATTATTGCCTTATGCTACAAGTAAAATACTTTTCGCCCTAAATGCTGCACTCTGTTTTGTTTACTCTGTGCTCTATGAAACCCCATAAGCCAGCAATATCCCACAACTTCTTGAGCCATCTGGAGCTTGTCTACATAGACCTCTAAGCCCATCTTCAGGTTCCTGCAGAAAAAGCAACCTATTTATGCAACAAATAAAATAACATGCCAAGGACAATCAATACCAGGAAAGTCTGAGTAAGAGTGAAACAAGACTATAACATATTGTCTGTCTTTCTTGGGGCTGTAGATTTATTTATTTGGTTGAGTTTTACCCAATGTTTCAGTCAGGAACTTAAAGCAGTGCACATAGCACTCCTTCTCCCATTTTCCCCACAACACCACTATGAAGTACGCTGGGCTGAGAGAGAGAAACTGGCCCAAAGTCATCTGCTGAACTTCTGTGGCTGAGAATGGACTTGGGTCTTCCTAGTACAAGTCCAACACCTTAACCAATTGTAGTGGCAATGCGGAAGACCATTGTTATTTCGAGGAGTTAAGAAACATATTTTGATTTTCTCCCTCACACGAAGATCAGAGTTTATTTTGAGTTATACTGATGTTTAACTGGCTTGTTTTTATTTCTGTTTGGAATGGGGGGGGGGAGATAAGAGAAAACCCCGAGACTAAAAGTTTAAGAATAAGTCCACTCTTCCAACAGCCCCTCCAGAAAGTATTTCTGTTTGGAAGGGGGGGGGGAGAGATAAGAGAAAACCTCAAGATTGTTTTTGTTAAGTTGTTTATGGGAATTGCTGTATATTCTTGCTGTTGAAAGCTGGAAGTCACCTGTATGTATGTAACTTTCTAAAAGTCTTTTCTTTTGTGTTTTTACACTTTTAGTGTTATTTTTTGTTTGTAGTGTTTTTTTTATCTTTGTTTTAAAAAATAATAAAAACTTTGACCAAAAAAAAGAGATTGCTTTTGTTAAGCACTAGCTTATCTGTACAGCTTCCCTGGCTCTTGGAAACAGGTGCTCCAGACTCAGGGAACCATCCTAGTCAAGGTCGGGTCATGCAGACTCGGTACCATGGAAACAGGGTCACGAGGCTTTAGAGCCAGACTTTGATAAAAACTTTAGGATTGTCTTTTGAGGTTGGGAGCTTCTGCACAGACCTGAGCGCTGGGTGCTGTGGAAAATAGCCATCCTGGGGAATCCCTGCTGTCTTGGTCAAGAGGCTCCTGACAGCTGAAGGGGATAGGGTCTCAACTTGCTAGTATGTTATGATTTCCTTTCTTTATGCTATGCTTTTTTTATGCTTTTGTTTAATCTGCCTAAGCCATGTTTCTGGTTAAACCGTGTTTCTGTTTAAATTTGTTTGCTTAAGTTTATAATAAAGCTTAAACTCTCTTTATCCACTGGTGTGCGTATTGTCTCTGGATCTAAAAGAACCAATTGTCTGAGCACCTGATCACTGCTTGGGCACTTGGCAGAACACCAATATATCACACCATCTCTGTTAGGGTTAGATAAGGTAATAAGGACATTTTCACAAAGCATGAGTATTGAAATACCAAGGAGGTATGTCAAATACATGGGAAATGTTTATTTTGCCAGACACATTACCTTGCTGGGACAATTAAGCTTGCAGAAATGGCTTGTCCATTAACACTTGGAATCAATAATAAACATTGCATGCTTGAAATTCAAGGATCTTATTATAAAGCGAGAAATTGACAGAGGGACATAATTTTGTGTGAAAATCTCTTGTTGGCTGGTACATATTTAACAAAGGAAGGTTTTAGAATACAGAGGTTGTGCTGGTTAATGACTGCAATAAAGAGAACTTCTCAGAATACAGAGGAGGCAGCTGATGGAATCTGAAGCTTTTCTCAAGCTTAATAGTATGTTAAAATTAAAATTATTCAATTTTGATCAAAGTCAAGAATTCTCAATGAGTCCACACATCTGAAAGTTGCTGAGATTTATAAACACTGAGTTAAATGGTTAACACTCACTACTGTAAATTAGCGAGGAAGTTTTTGCATTCTCTAAAACTCCTTTTCCAGCTAGATAGTTGGGTAAAAAAAAACTTGACAGAGGGAAAGTGAGATATCAATACATGACGGAAAAGCTCAGGTTGTAAGAGCAAAATATGAGAATTTGGTTCTGAACATATATTTAAGATATTTAAAATAATATGTTGTCCACCACTGTTGTACATGCTCTACCCAGAATGGGAAGTGCACAACATAAAAATACAAAAGGCATAACAGTGATAGATGAGTTCCATGCGCAAAAGGTACCCACCAATGACCCTTCTCTGCCAAATTCCAAGCCACCCCACAGGCCAAGGTTCAAATATCTTTACAGGCCTTGAAATCACTTTGTGGAACATGATCAATAGAAGAATGCATATACAAGAACATGTACACCATCTGTCAGAGTTGCTTTAATTTGGCTTCCTGAAATGAGCTGGTAGTTGGGTTCAGTGTCGTAAACAGATCCTTCCAACTCTGTGACCCTATGATTCAGTGGTTGAAAAGGGCCTTTGAATCTAAATCTCTGCTTACTGCTAGCATTCACAGTACAGCATCCCTGACAAACAGCTGTTTAGACAAACAACCTTTGATTCAATACATCCAATGAAGGGCAGCCCCTCACCTTTATGAAAAGGGGTTCCACTGTCAAACTGCTCTTATGGTAAGGATTATTTATCCCTAAAATTCAGTCAGAATCTGCCTTTCTGTAATTTAAATTTATTCACATTTATTTATAATTATTTATATGCTGCCTCTTCTTGCAACTCTAAATGGCTTACAGTACGTATAATAAAAATACAGCACAATAAAACATCCAGAAAATATTCTGAAAAATAATAGGCAGTTTTGTTGTTGTTTATTTGTTCAGTCACTTCCGACTCTTCGTGACTTCATGGACCAGCCCACGCCAGAGCTTCCTGTCGGCCGTCACCATCCCCAGCTCCCCCATGGTTGAGTCGGTCACCTCCAGAATATCATCCATCCATCTTGCCCTTGGTCAGCTCTTCTTCCTTTTGCCTTCCACTTTCCCTAGCATCAGCATCTTCTCCAGGGTATCCTGTCTTCTCATTATGTGGCCAAAGTACTTCAGTTATGCCTTTCATATCATTCCCTCAAGTGAGCAGTCTGGCTTTATTTCCTGGAGTATGGACTGGTTTGATCTTCTTGCAGTCCAAGGCACTCTCAGAATTTTCTTCCAACACCACAGTTCAAAAGCATCTATCTTCCTTCGCTCAACCTTCCTTATGGTCCAGCTCTCGCAGCCATAAGTTACTAATGGGAATACCATTGCTTCAACTATGCGGACCTTTGTTGTCAGTGTGATGTCTCTGCTCTTAACTATTTTATCAAGATTTGTCATTGCTCTCCTCCCAGGAAGTAAACATCTTCTGATTTCCTGGCTGCAGTCAGCGTCTGCAGTAATCTTTGCGCCTAGAAATACAAAGTCTGTCACTGCCTCCACATTTTCTCTCTTTATTTGCCAGTAATCAATCAAGCTGGTTGCCATAATCTTGGTTTTTTTGAGGTTTAACTTTTAATGTTTAATTTGAGTCTATGAATGGCCAAATATTTTCCCTTTCCAACTATTTTGTAATTCCAATATGAGCTTCTATATTTTAAGAAAGCGGAAATCTTTTATTTCCTTTTCTTCAGATGCAGAAAGAAAATTGAACTGCTTTTTCATTAAGATCAATAATCCAAACAATGACTGATATACACATAATGATAAACCAGGAATCCTTATTAACCCATAATGTGCTAATGTAAATGAACTATTTACTCCTCCTTTGCTTTTCATATGGGCACGGGCTGCTCAGGCATCTGAATTGGGAATTATGGCTCATTGTTCTCAAACAGGGATTCATAAGGTCACAACAAACTTGGGTTTAAGACATAATCTATGATCCCAGATTTGGATATGCCACTAAGTTATCTTAGTCTCTTTGTTACCAACTTGCATGAGTAATAAAGCAGAAGCAAACATGCTACATACATTAGCTATGATTTAATAAATGTTCCACAGTTTATTGTCTTGGGTGAATACAGACGGTGTATTTAGAAATATCATAACCAGATATTTTGAACAAGTTTGGTAAATTAGTTCTTTGAATACGGCCTTAGTACTGTAGAAATTAAATGTTAACATAGAAACTCTTGCTGATGAAAGTGCATACCTCAT
This sequence comes from Charina bottae, assembly GCA_023362775.1. Classification (NCBI taxonomy): domain Eukaryota; kingdom Metazoa; phylum Chordata; class Lepidosauria; order Squamata; family Charinaidae; genus Charina; species Charina bottae. Next base: position 110,014,817 of record JALMGJ010000001.1, read on the forward strand.
TCAATTTGCTTAGTTTTTCTTTGTTCAAAGAACAAACAAGATTCTTTATTTTTGTTGCCACACATTAACAAATGTATTCTTTTATAATTTGATTTATAGCAGGCTGATATTTCCCTTGAATTTATCTTACTCTCCCTGCATTAATTTCATAGTATGCCCTTGTAGCTATTTAAACACAGCATGATAGCTGTGAAAGCCCTGGGTCAAAGGTAGCACAATTGTTAGCTATCCATATCTACATTGAGGATACAATTAGCATTGTTACTAATACTGATACTGACTTCCTTGAGCACATAAGAAGAGCTGACAAGACATGTCCCTACCCCAGACTTCCCTTAGCCAGTGCCCTCCAGATGGTAGACTACATACTGTATATACTTACCACACAATTCAATACTATTCTTTCTACTGTGCTTTGCATAACCAATATTATAATATTATATAGGAATAAGAAGAAGTAGTAAGACAAAGAAATTAAAGGCAGGAGAAAAAGAAAAATATAGCTAGTTCATACAAACACTATTCTTTATATTTCTCTATTCCATTTTGT